>JARGYO010000094.1:68002921-69202921 GCA_029206835.1 Rana muscosa | reverse complement strand
GGCACCTTCCTAGGGAGTACAGAATCCTTGCTACTGGCGTTAATGGCGTATGATCGATATGTGGCAATATGCTTACCCTTGTATTATAATCATATTATGAACTGGAAAGTCTGTAGAAACATGATAATCATTATATGGTCTGGAAATTTCTTTTTATCTGTTGTCCCAATTGTTTCAAGGCCTATGGTATTCTGTAGAACAAACAAACTTGACCATTTTGTTTGTGAGATACTGGCAGTTCTAGAGCTCGTATGCAGAAACCTACCGTTTTATAAATTAACTATATTTGTGGTGAGTTTATTTACACTTGTATTACCACTAGTGTTCATTGTGGTGTCTTACATCCTTATCATTTCATCAATATTAAAGATCGGGTCTACAGATGGAAAATCCAAAGCATTTTCTACCTGTGCTTCTCACCTGACTGTTGTCTTTATGTTTTATGGGACGAGTGTAACCATGTATATGGGTCAGAGTTCAATTTTCTCTTTAAATGTAAAATACATTTCTATTTTTTATGGTCTTATCACTCCTGTGTTAAATCCTTTGGTATATAGTCTGAGAAATAACGATGTGAAAGAAGCATTTGAGAAAATATTGACCATAACCAGAGGAGCAAAGTGGGGCTGTATGGGCTCCTCATATTGACAGACTGCATTCTTCTTTGGACAGTTAAATTACAGATATTGCGAGTTTATCTTAGCTCTGTAGTGATACAGTATATGTGACATTGTGTAAGAATATACATAATCCATGTCCAAGAAGTTGCTGATGAAAATAATATCATTAGTAGTAACCAGCATGGGTTTATGAAAGATCATTCTTGCCAGACGCACCTGTTAACATTCTATGAGGAAGTAAGTTGTAATATGGATAGAGGAAGGCCTGTGAATTTAGTGTAGCTAGACTTCACCAAAGCGCTTGACACACGGGTCCATAGGGTGGTGATAAATAGCGTAGCTTCTAAATGGTCTGTATTTGTGAGTGGGGTGCCCTGTCACAGTGTCATTAGTACATATTTTTTTACTGATCACTGTATTAGTGTCATCGGTGATGCCAGATAGCATTAGTGTCAGTTGGCGTCAATCCCAGATAGTGTCAGTTTGCGTGTCACATATTCACTATCACATTTAACCCTTTGATTGCCAGCAACACTATTACAGACACACTATAAACCCCCATAACTAGTGTAGTGTCTGAACGGATCAATATCTTTGATCAGATCAGAACTATACTAGCTTCCCCAATAGTATAGTGTCCCCAAAAATGCAGCGTTAGCAGGATCAGCCCCGACACCTGCAAACACCTGCGTTTAGCCCCTTCACCCCCCCCCCCCACCCCCAACAATTGCAGTTTCAGTAGATCACTGTCACTTCTGATACAAAAGCCTGATCTCTGCTAACACTAGCAGGTCACTAGCAGATGAATTTCATTTTTAGCGGTTCAAGCAGTCCCTGACAGCCAGGTGCTCTTTTACCCATGAGTCGCACTGGGTACCGATAAATTTGGACAAAATGTTCAACGAAATGTATGTCAGATGAGAGCGAAGGGGAAGCCTGACTGACAGAATCCACCTCAGAATACAAACCTGTAGAGAGCAGGGGCACCCTGAAAGATGATGGAGTAGAGGTCTCTGCTAAGGTCATGCGTACCCGACCCCATGCCCAGGTTTCTGAGGTGCTACAATCGCATGATTATTCTCATATGCATCAGAGTGCCAGTACTAGTGCCACACTAGCTTTGGTGAACTGGCGATCACCGGTGGCCTAGTACATCCTGGCCTTTTTACACACCAGAAATGCAGTATCACTTGGTGACGTGACGAGTCCCATAAGTGCAGTCCAAGCTGGTGAGGGGGCTAGCACAAGTAGCGTCCCACAGCCACCAAGAATTAGAATGTAGGCTCGTAGAGCCAAAAGTGTCTTTCTTGATGTGCTCATAAGTCCTGATTGGCAACCCAGTTATTCTGCAGCACCCGTACATCACCCATTCACTGTCCAACCCGGAATTCAGGTGAAAATTACTCTCCTTGATTTTTTGGAGCTGTTTTTCATGAAAGATTGGTATTGATCAATTGTAGATTAAAGCAATTTATATGTGTAGCACTACCCCCGTAGGAGCTGCTGAATTTGTTTGGGTCTGCCCTCTGATTCTCAACCCCTTAACTGTCTCGAACCCTCTCTTGGCACAACTGGTAATGAAAAGAATTATAATACCCACTGGCTCTTGGGAAATACAATTTGGCATATATCTTCACAGTAAATTACACATATATGTTACCTTTCTCCGTTGATGTCCTTCAGGCTAACAAAAGTGCTTCACACAGGTTTTATACTTAAACAAGGTAAATTTTACTTTATAAGAGATAAGAGACAGGTTAAGACAAATATATATATATATATATATATATATATATATATATATATATAGTTTCAGTTGGCTCTGCAGGGCCCTGCAAGAGTCAATAAAAGTATAAGAGAAAGTTTTACACAATGCTAATGCTTACTTTCTAGGAATAAACAGTCCTATGGTCGCAAGCTCCCCCTAGTGGGCAATATCACCCTGTGTCCCGTCAATGTTAATTCCAGTCAAGCCTGACTAAGATTATTTAAATATGAAGATGCTTAAAGTGGCCCTTCCTGCATGAGCACCGCTCAGCGCCTGGGATAAACACAATTGATGGTATGACTAGAGTAATATAGGGCTGAATGTCTATCTGATTGGGAATGGGGATCCCAATCACAACGAGCAGCTGCTGGAAGTGTGTGAATGATGTAAAAGCAGTATTTGGAGGAACACCCAAAGATTATTATAAATAAATAATGTAAAACAATAAAATTATGCACAATAAAAAATTGTAGACAATTAATACCGTAAAACACTAAAATATATATAAAAACTCAGTAAATGTCCATAAATATTGTAGCAGCGCTTCTTGTCATGAATAACAAGCTTCTTTATGTGTTGCCTACACAAAAGGAACTGATGAGCAGAGGGAAAGTGTGATTGATATCTCAAAGTGGTTGATATAGTTCAAAAAGTTCATCCGTCATGTATTGTATATACAGTAGAGAAGTCCCCTTTTGGGGATACACTCACCAAAAGGTAGATATGAATGAGCCTTATCAATGTCACCAGGATCACTTCTTTCCTTTCTTTCACTCCTTCCACCGATATCCAACTTTGTTTGTATGCTCAGGTGTTCAGGTATTCATATGAAAAAAGAATAGACCACGACCCTGACGCGTTTCGTCACTTCCGGACTTCGTCTGAGGGCGTGGTCTCGAGCCGCAGTTACCGGTATTTTATCTGTGAAGGGCGGACATCTCCCCTGCGCTGCTAGCCAATCGCAGCGAGATACCCGCTCACACCCCTCAGACATGTTAAACACAGTAAATGAGACGGGTGAACAGAGCACGCCCAGGGGGAGGACCTGTTTCAACAGAACATATAGACAACAAACTAGTGTCTGCAAATAAACAGAATAAAGTGCATGCATATTCTACAGACACCATAACTGTTATTTACTATAAACGGAGAGGGGGAGATGGATGCATAATATAATGTAGCCTATTTCCATATGGAAAATAGATTGATCCACGATTGTATAGCATTGGTGCAGCGGGACGTCAGCCCAAATACAGGGCGATCGTATTGCTGCTTTATCTGCTGTTCTGACAACCGGGGTCCCCACACATCCTGCGATATATGGTATGCAATAAATCCCTAATTTATTGCTGCTAAAACACAACTGGGTATGTTAGTGGTCACCATATTAAAAATGGGAACCGTATAAACAAAGGGGATACAATATTTATGATAATATGTACAAATCCACTTAAAAACATAAATATTTAATGCGGAAAAAACGTGTATATAAAAAAATGTATATAAAAAAATGTGTATATAAGGGGGGTTTAAATGTATCATAAAAGAATAAGAGCTGGTGTCAGTAAAATGTGCATCCATATAACCATATATATAAAATATTGAAAATAAATATTAAAATTTAAAAATAATACTAAAATATACATGGAAAAAGTGCATATATAAAAATTAATATATAAAAAAATATATATATAAATAAATGTACAAATATATATATACACAATATGCACAATATAGACTATGGGGTATGAGTGGTATAGATACATATAGATAATGCATTGTGTATGCATATGCATGTGATGGGGACCTGATGTATACAGGATCTTCCCGTAGTTATTTGTTCTATCTCAGGCATGGGTGAAATACCATATAGCCTGCATGAAAAGAACTAAAATACTAGATGTTCAACAGTATGCATCTTTCTTCAATGTTTTATACCAGCTGAACCAGACTTCACTTATAAATATATAAAAATGTAAAATCATTAAATATATAAAATCAAGTAAATGACAAAATCCTCAGTAAATGATGTGTAAATAGAAGCGGATATGAGAAATGGAGGGATAGAGAATGATGAGTAAGAGAGGGGACTCAAGTGTCACTAATGAAACAGTTAATGTCAAGTTCAATGTTTAGGCCTTTCGGGGATAGCACATCAGTAAGATATATCCATTGGGTTTCTCGTTTAGATAATTCTCGTACGAGATGTGACCCTCTCCAATGGGGTTCTAAATGTTCAACCCCCCAAAACTCCAAGCCTGATGCATCTTGATTATGTTTCAATTTAAAGTGCAGAGACACATTATGGTCTTTAAACCCTATTTTTATGTTATGTATGTGCTCTGCTATTCTAACTCTCAGCATCCTTTTTGTGCGACCGATGTACAGAAGACCACATGGACATTTTAAGGCATAGACCACGTGTGTGCTGTTACATGTGATAAATTGTTTTATGTCAAAATGTCTGTTATTAGACGGGGATAAAAAATTCTCTAGTCCCCTGAGTGGTCTGGATACCTCCCTACAGGCCTTGCATCGTCTGCATGCAAAAAAAACATTCTGCTTCCAGAAAGTCGGTGGACGTGTGGGGGGGTCTAGTACTTTTTTTACCACCTTATCGCCATAGCTAGCAGCTTTCCTGTATATAAATTGTGGTTTGGGTGGTAGTACAGTGCCTAATTTCTTATCCATTAATAGAACATGCCAATGTTTGTTGAAAATAGATTCGACTTCCTTATATTGTGTATGGAAGCCCGATAGGAAGCCCCATTCTTTTGTCTTGTTCCGTTGTAAGGGGACCCCCGAATCTCTTTCAACCAGACAGGTGTCTCTGGAGATTGCTCCTACTTCAGTAACAAGCTTGTTCAAAGTATTTGGATTATAGCCTCTAGCTTCAAACCTATCTGTCAATATTTTGGACTGTGAAAAAAAGTTTTTGGCTTCAGAGCAATTCCGTTTGACTCTCATAAGTTGTCCCTTCGGAATGTTTTTCAGCCACAGCGGATGATGTCCACTCGAGGTAGGTAGGTAACTGTTCCTATCGGTTTGCTTAAAATAGACCTTTGTTTCCAATTTGTCGTTTTTCCGATATACGGTGACGTCTAAAAAATTAATTTCTTCATGATGCCATGATGTAGTTAATTTAATATTGTTATTATTGTTGTTTAAAATATTTAAAAAATCACATAAAGAGTTCATAGGTCCTGCCCAGATAAAAAATAGGTCATCGATATATCGTTTATAAAATATTAGTTCCCTTCTCATATTCTTAAAAACCACTTTATCCTCCCACTCTGCCATAAATAAATTTGCAATGCTAGGTGCAAATTTGGCTCCCATGGCGACACCCCTTTGTTGTGAGTAGAACCTATTCGCATACCAAAAGTAGTTATGCGATAAGCAATAATCTAGGGCGTGTCGAATAAACAATTTTTGATTATGTGGGAGATCATCTCTTTGGCTGAGTGCCCAATTCAGTGCTAGGAGAGCATCATCATGCTGGATTATGGAATAAAGTGATGAGACGTCCGCTGTGACTAGCAGGACATCTTTCTTTCCGCATAGGTCTACCTCTTGCAGACAATTCAAGAAGTTTTTGGTGTCTCTTAGATATGAGCGTGTTTTAATTACACTTTTTTGTAGAAAAAAATCCAAATATTCACCTAGCCTTGATGAAATGGATCCGATGCTGTTGACTATGGGTCTGCCGGGAGGGTTGATCGGATCCTTGTGAACCTTGGGTAAGGTGTATATTGTGGGAATTCTACTGCTTGTGGGAATCAAGTAAGTTAATTCTTTAGATGAAAGAACTCCAGATCGGTCTCCCATGTTTACCAAGATTTCCAACTGGTCTCGGTAAGCTCGAGTGGGATCTCTGTCTAGTATTTTATATGTTTCTCCATCGGATAACATGTCTGATATTTGGTTGGTATAAAATTCTTTAGACAGTATCACGACTCCTCCCCCTTTGTCTGCAGGTCTGATAATGATGTCCTTTCTTTTTTCAAGCATCTCAATACCTTCTTCTATATGTTGATAGTTGACCTCTTTCTTGGGTTTAATGTGATCCAAATCCCGTAGGACTAAACCCTTAAAAACTTCCACCTGATGATTGGCGTTGTTTAGTGGGTTGAATATGGATTTATTTTTTAAACCACTGTTAATTGCTCTCTGGGTATTGTCAATCTTGGTAGTTGCATTGGAGTCTTTACCGAGGAAATATTTCTTTATGTTTAATTTTCTTACATATTTGTGTATGTCTATGTAAACGTTGAAACGATTAATTGGCTTTTTCATGCCGCATTTTAATCCCATGTTCAATATATTTATTTCTTTATGTGTGAGTTCGACAGGGCTAAGATTAAATATTCCACCTAGTCCTCCTCGAGTCTTCTTTTTTTGGATTCGACGGCCTCCCCGGCAGCCTCGTGTTCTTCTGTCGCGGGATTGCGTGGGGGGCGAGGATGCTGGTACTGTACTCGGTCTTGCTCCCATTGGGAGTAATGGGGTTGGTCTCTCCACATCTGATCTTTCTGTGGAGGGTATGTTTGTGATTTCCCTCTGCGGGGTGGGTAGCCGCGACCCCTCCTCAGGTTTCCTCTTCCTCTCACGGAAAAAGGGCGCGGGGGTGGTGGTGCAGTGTCATATCCATTCTGATAATTCCATAATGGCTGGAACTTATTATGTATAGGTACTTGATATTGTTGTTGTTGATAATGTTGCTGGTTGTTCCCTGTGTAATCACTTCTTCCTTTCTGGATTTTTGGTTGTATCCCTCCTTTTCTCACTGGAGTGGAAGAGTGCGTGGGGGAATCCCATAGGATTCTTTCATTGCCATCATTATTCAGTAATTCGCGAACTCTTTCTGGGGGTGGTGCCTGAGTCCGTTTTATAGGAGGTTCTCGAAGCAGGGGTTTCTCTAACAGATTTTTATCTTCTGGTAGTGTTTGTTGCCATGCATATACTGAATTAGTCTTGAAATCTTCCATGTCCCTATGGAATTTTTTAACTTTCTTTTTTTGTGTGTCTTTGTCTACTTTTTCTAACCTTTTTGTTATTCTAATGTTAAAGTCCGTGACTTGTTGTGTATCTTTTATGGGATCCAATTCTTGCTGTAAGGCATTGATGCGTGTTTCTAGAATTCCCATTTTTCGTTTTTTCCTTTGGAGAATTAATTGTTGTAATTTGAACCCTACTCCGTTAAAAAAGTCTAACCACTCTTGAATGGAACCAGGATCTTCTAGTCCATCTTGAGGGGTGACTTCCCATCGTAGACTCCTGATGATGATTTTTTCTTTAATATAATGTTCTAAAGTGAAAATATCCCACCAGGTTCTGACTTGTTTTTCTAGTGTGTTGCCTAATGCTGACATAGCACCGTTATAATTAACATGATTGGTGGTGGGTTCAGTAGTGGTAAAGACATTAAGATCTATATTTCTATTACTCAGGAACCTCAATGCATCCATGGCAGCCGAGAAAAAAAGAAAAGAGTATGTAAATATGAAGATGCTTAAAGTGGCCCTTCCTGCATGAGCACCGCTCAGCGCCTGGGATAAACACAATTGATGGTATGACTAGAGTAATATAGGGCTGAATGTCTATCTGATTGGGAATGGGGATCCCAATCACAACGAGCAGCTGCTGGAAGTGTGTGAATGATGTAAAAGCAGTATTTGGAGGAACACCCAAAGATTATTATAAATAAATAATGTTAAACAATAAAATTATGCACAATAAAAAATTGTAGACAATTAATACCGTAAAACACTAAAATATATATAAAAACTCAGTAAATGTCCATAAATATTGTAGCAGCGCTTCTTGTCATGAATAACAAGCTTCTTTATGTGTTGCCTACACAAAAGGAACTGATGAGCAGAGGGAAAGTGTGATTGATATCTCAAAGTGGTTGATATAGTTCAAAAAGTTCATCCGTCATGTATTGTATATACAGTAGAGAAGTCCCCTTTTGGGGATACACTCACCAAAAGGTAGATATGAATGAGCCTTATCAATGTCACCAGGATCACTTCTTTCCTTTCTTTCACTCCTTCCACCGATATCCAACTTTGTTTGTATGCTCAGGTGTTCAGGTATTCATATGAAAAAAGAATAGTCACATAGCGTGATATTGCTTTAAGCATTTATTTCCCATGAACAACCCCCTTACAAGTGGATACGTACAAAATTGCAGTTAAAAAACGGGCATAGAAAATGTTAGTTGCTCAGTACACATAAGGCGCCAGTAGATGGAGGCTCACGCTGTGTTAAACAGCGTGTGTGATGTTACCACTTCCTGGTTCCTGGATGCGTTGGAGCGCAAACGTCACTTCCGGTTTACGGCGAGACCACGACCCTGACGCGTTTCGTCACTTCCGGACTTCGTCTGAGGGCGTGGTCTCGAGCCGCAGTTACCGGTATTTTATCTGTGAAGGGCGGACATCTCCCCTGCGCTGCTAGCCAATCGCAGCGAGATACCCGCTCACACCCCTCAGACATGTTAAACACAGTAAATGAGACGGGTGAACAGAGCACGCCCAGGGGGAGGACCTGTTTCAACAGAACATATAGACAACAAACTAGTGTCTGCAAATAAACAGAATAAAGTGCATGCATATTCTACAGACACCATAACTGTTATTTACTATAAACGGAGAGGGGGAGATGGATGCATAATATAATGTAGCCTATTTCCATATGGAAAATAGATTGATCCACGATTGTATAGCATTGGTGCAGCGGGACGTCAGCCCAAATACAGGGCGACCGTATTGCTGCTTTATCTGCTGTTCTGACAACCGGGGTCCCCACACATCCTGCGATATATGGTATGCAATAAATCCCTAATTTATTGCTGCTAAAACACAACTGGGTATGTTAGTGGTCACCATATTAAAAATGGGAACCGTATAAACAAAGGGGATACAATATTTATGATAATATGTACAAATCCACTTAAAAACATAAATATTTAATGCGGAAAAAACGTGTATATAAAAAAATGTATATAAAAAAATGTGTATATAAGGGGGGTTTAAATGTATCATAAAAGAATAAGAGCTGGTGTCAGTAAAATGTGCATCCATATAACCATATATATAAAATATTGAAAATAAATATTAAAATTTAAAAATAATACTAAAATATACATGGAAAAAGTGCATATATAAAAATTCATATATAAAAAAATATATATATAAATAAATGTACAAATATATATATACACAATATGCACAATATAGACTATGGGGTATGAGTGGTATAGATACATATAGATAATGCATTGTGTATGCATATGCATGTGATGGGGACCTGATGTATACAGGATCTTCCCGTAGTTATTTGTTCTATCTCAGGCATGGGTGAAATACCATATAGCCTGCATGAAAAGAACTAAAATACTAGATGTTCAACAGTATGCATCTTTCTTCAATGTTTTATACCAGCTGAACCAGACTTCACTTATAAATATATAAAAATGTAAAATCATTAAATATATAAAATCAAGTAAATGACAAAATCCTCAGTAAATGATGTGTAAATAGAAGCGGATATGAGAAATGGAGGGATAGAGAATGATGAGTAACAGAGGGGACTCAAGTGTCACTAATGAAACAGTTAATGTCAAGTTCAATGTTTAGGCCTTTCGGGGATAGCACATCAGTAAGATATATCCATTGGGTTTCTCGTTTAGATAATTCTCGTACGAGATGTGACCCTCTCCAATGGGGTTCTAAATGTTCAACCCCCCAAAACTCCAAGCCTGATGCATCTTGATTATGTTTCAATTTAAAGTGCAGAGACACATTATGGTCTTTAAACCCTATTTTTATGTTATGTATGTGCTCTGCTATTCTAACTCTCAGCATCCTTTTTGTGCGACCGATGTACAGAAGACCACATGGACATTTTAAGGCATAGACCACGTGTGTGCTGTTACATGTGATAAATTGTTTTATGTCAAAATGTCTGTTATTAGACGGGGATAAAAAATTCTGTAGTCCCCTGAGTGGTCTGGATACCTCCCTACAGGCCTTGCATCGTCTGCATGCAAAAAAACCATTCTGCTTCCAGAAAGTCGGTGGACGTGTGGGGGGGTCTAGTACTTTTTTTACCACCTTATCGCCATAGCTAGCAGCTTTCCTGTATATAAATTGTGGTTTGGGTGGTAGTACAGTGCCTAATTTCTTATCCATTAATAGAACATGCCAATGTTTGTTGAAAATAGATTCGACTTCCTTATATTGTGTATGGAAGCCCGATAGGAAGCCCCATTCTTTTGTCTTGTTCCGTTGTAAGGGGACCCCCGAATCTCTTTCAACCAGACAGGTGTCTCTGGAGATTGCTCCTACTTCAGTAACAAGCTTGTTCAAAGTATTTGGATTATAGCCTCTAGCTTCAAACCTATCTGTCAATATTTTGGACTGTGAAAAAAAGTTTTTGGCTTCAGAGCAATTCCGTTTGACTCTCATAAGTTGTCCCTTCGGAATGTTTTTCAGCCACAGCGGATGATGTCCACTCGAGGTAGGTAGGTAACTGTTCCTATCGGTTTGTTTAAAATAGACCTTTGTTTCCAATTTGTCGTTTTTCCGATATACGGTGACGTCTAAAAAATTAATTTCTTCATGATGCCATGATGTAGTTAATTTAATATTGTTATTATTGTTGTTTAAAATATTTAAAAAATCACATAAAGAGTTCATAGGTCCTGCCCAGATAAAAAATAGGTCATCGATATATCGTTTATAAAATATTAGTTCCCTTCTCATATTCTTAAAAACCACTTTATCCTCCCACTCTGCCATAAATAAATTTGCAATGCTAGGTGCAAATTTGGCTCCCATGGCGACACCCCTTTGTTGTGAGTAGAACCTATTCGCATACCAAAAGTAGTTATGCGATAAGCAATAATCTAGGGCGTGTCGAATAAACAATTTTTGATTATGTGGGAGATCATCTCTTTGGCTGAGTGCCCAATTCAGTGCTAGGAGAGCATCATCATGCTGGATTATGGAATAAAGTGATGAGACGTCCGCTGTGACTAGCAGGACATCTTTCTTTCCGCATAGGTCTACCTCTTGCAGACAATTCAAGAAGTTTTTGGTGTCTCTTAGATATGAGCGTGTTTTAATTACACTTTTTTGTAGAAAAAAATCCAAATATTCACCTAGCCTTGATGAAATGGATCCGATGCTGTTGACTATGGGTCTGCCGGGAGGGTTGATCGGATCCTTGTGAACCTTGGGTAAGGTGTATATTGTGGGAATTCTACTGCTTGTGGGAATCAAGTAAGTTAATTCTTTAGATGAAAGAACTCCAGATCGGTCTCCCATGTTTACCAAGATTTCCAACTGGTCTCGGTAAGCTCGAGTGGGATCTCTGTCTAGTATTTTATATGTTTCTCCATCGGATAACATGTCTGATATTTGGTTGGTATAAAATTCTTTAGACAGTATCACGACTCCTCCCCCTTTGTCTGCAGGTCTGATAATGATGTCCTTTCTTTTTTCAAGCATCTCAATACCTTCTTCTATATGTTGATAGTTGACCTCTTTCTTGGGTTTAATGTGATCCAAATCCCGTAGGACTAAACCCTTAAAAACTTCCACCTGATGATTGGCGTTGTTTAGTGGGTTGAATATGGATTTATTTTTTAAACCACTGTTAATTGCTCTCTGGGTATTGTCAATCTTGGTAGTTGCATTGGAGTCTTTACCGAGGAAATATTTCTTTATGTTTAATTTTCTTACATATTTGTGTATGTCTATGTAAACGTTGAAACGATTAATTGGCTTTTTCATGCCGCATTTTAATCCCATGTTCAATATATTTATTTCTTTATGTGTGAGTTCGACAGGGCTAAGATTAAATATTCCACCTAGTCCTCCTCGAGTCTTCTTTTTTTGGATTCGACGGCCTCCCCGGCAGCCTCGTGTTCTTCTGTCGCGGGATTGCGTGGGGGGCGAGGATGCTGGTACTGTACTCGGTCTTGCTCCCATTGGGAGTAATGGGGTTGGTCTCTCCACATCTGATCTTTCTGTGGAGGGTATGTTTGTGATTTCCCTCTGCGGGGTGGGTAGCCGCGACCCCTCCTCAGGTTTCCTCTTCCTCTCACGGAAAAAGGGCGCGGGGGTGGTGGTGCAGTGTCATATCCATTCTGATAATTCCATAATGGCTGGAACTTATTATGTATAGGTACTTGATATTGTTGTTGTTGATAATGTTGCTGGTTGTTCCCTGTGTAATCACTTCTTCCTTTCTGGATTTTTGGTTTTATCCCTCCTTTTCTCACTGGAGTGGAAGAGTGCGTGGGGGAATCCCATAGGATTCTTTCATTGCCATCATTATTCAGTAATTCGCGAACTCTTTCTGGGGGTGGTGCCTGAGTCCGTTTTATAGGAGGTTCTCGAAGCAGGGGTTTCTCTAACAGATTTTTATCTTCTGGTAGTGTTTGTTGCCATGCATATACTGAATTAGTCTTGAAATCTTCCATGTCCCTATGGAATTTTTTAACTTTCTTTTTTTGTGTGTCTTTGTCTACTTTTTCTAACCTTTTTGTTATTCTAATGTTAAAGTCCGTGACTTGTTGTGTATCTTTTATGGGATCCAATTCTTGCTGTAAGGCATTGATGCGTGTTTCTAGAATTCCCATTTTTCGTTTTTTCCTTTGGAGAATTAATTGTTGTAATTTGAACCCTACTCCAAATACTGCTTTTACATCATTCACACACTTCCAGCAGCTGCTCGTTGTGATTGGGATCCCCATTCCCAATCAGATAGACATTCAGCCCTATATTACTCTAGTCATACCATCAATTGTGTTTATCCCAGGCGCTGAGCGGTGCTCATGCAGGAAGGGCCACTTTAAGCATCTTCATATTTACATACTCTTTTTTTTTTTTTCTCGGCTGCCATGGATTCATTGAGGTTCCTGAGTAATAGAAATATAGATCTTAATGTCTTTACCACTACTGAACCCACCACCAATCATGTTAATTATAACGGTGCTATGTCAGCATTAGGCAACACACTAGAAAAACAAGTCAGAACCTGGTGGGATATTTTCACTTTAGAACATTATATTAAAGAAAAAATCATCATCAGGAGTCTACGATGGGAAGTCACCCCTCAAGATGGACTAGAAGATCCTGGTTCCATTCAAGAGTGGTTAGACTTTTTTAACGGAGTAGGGTTCAAATTACAACAATTAATTCTCCAAAGGAAAAAACGAAAAATGGGAATTCTAGAAACACGCATCAATGCCTTACAGCAAGAATTGGATCCCATAAAAGATACACAACAAGTCACGGACTTTAACATTAGAATAACAAAAAGGTTAGAAAAAGTAGACAAAGACACACAAAAAAAGAAAGTTAAAAAATTCCATAGGGACATGGAAGATTTCAAGACTAATTCAGTATATGCATGGCAACAAACACTACCAGAAGATAAAAATCTGTTAGAGAAACCCCTGCTTCGAGAACCTCCTATAAAACGGACTCAGGCACCACCCCCAGAAAGAGTTCGCGAATTACTGAATAATGATGGCAATGAAAGAATCCTATGGGATTCCCCCACGCACTCTTCCACTCCAGTGAGAAAAGGAGGGATAAAACCAAAAATCCAGAAAGGAAGAAGTGATTACACAGGGAACAACCAGCAACATTATCAACAACAACAATATCAAGTACCTATACATAATAAGTTCCAGCCATTATGGAATTATCAGAATGGAAATGACACTGCACCACCACCCCCGCGCCCTTTTTCCGTGAGAGGAAGAGGAAACCTGAGGAGGGGTCGCGGCTACCCACCCCGCAGAGGGAAATCACAAACATACCCTCCACAGAAAGATCAGATGTGGAGAGACCAACCCCATTACTCCCAATGGGAGCAAGACCGAGTACAGTACCAGCATCCTCGCCCCCCACGCAATCCCGCGACAGAAGAACACGAGGCTGCCGGGGAGGCCGTTGAATCCAAAAAAAGAAGACTCGAGGAGGACTAGGTGGAATATTTAATCTTAGCCCTGTCGAACTCACACATAAAGAAATAAATATATTGAACATGGGATTAAAATGCGGCATGAAAAAGCCAATTAATCGTTTCAACGTTTACATAGACATACACAAATATGTAAGAAAATTAAACATAAAGAAATATTTCCTCGGTAAAGACTCCAATGCAACTACCAAGATTGACAATACCCAGAGAGCAATTAACAGTGGTTTAAAAAATAAATCCATATTCAACCCACTAAACAACGCCAATCATCAGGTGGAAGTTTTTAAGGGTTTAGTCCTACGGGATTTGGATCACATTAAACCCAAGAAAGAGGTCAACTATCAACATATAGAAGAAGGTATTGAGATGCTTGAAAAAAGAAAGGACATCATTATCAGACCTGCAGACAAAGGGGGAGGAGTCGTGATACTGTCTAAAGAATTTTATACCAACCAAATATCAGACATGTTATCCGATGGAGAAACATATAAAATACTAGACAGAGATCCCACTCGAGCTTACCGAGACCAGTTGGAAATCTTGGTAAACATGGGAGACCGATCTGGAGTTCTTTCATCTAAAGAATTAACTTACTTGATTCCCACAAGCAGTAGAATTCCCACAATATACACCTTACCCAAGGTTCACAAGGATCCGATCAACCCTCCCGGCAGACCCATAGTCAACAGCATCGGATCCATTTCATCAAGGCTAGGTGAATATTTGGATTTTTTTCTACAAAAAAGTGTAATTAAAACACGCTCATATCTAAGAGACACCAAAAACTTCTTGAATTGTCTGCAAGAGGTAGACCTATGCGGAAAGAAAGATGTCCTGCTAGTCACAGCGGACGTCTCATCACTTTATTCCATAATCCAGCATGATGATGCTCTCCTAGCACTGAATTGGGCACTCAGCCAAAGAGATGATCTCCCACATAATCAAAAATTGTTTATTCGACACGCCCTAGATTATTGCTTATCGCATAACTACTTTTGGTATGCGAATAGGTTCTACTCACAACAAAGGGGTGTCGCCATGGGAGCCAAATTTGCACCTAGCATTGCAAATTTATTTATGGCAGAGTGGGAGGATAAAGTGGTTTTTAAGAATATGAGAAGGGAACTAATATTTTATAAACGATATATCGATGACCTATTTTTTATCTGGGCAGGACCTATGAACTCTTTATGTGATTTTTTAAATATTTTAAACAACAATAATAACAATATTAAATTAACTACATCATGGCATCATGAAGAAATTAATTTTTTAGACGTCACCGTATATCGGAAAAACGACAAATTGGAAACAAAGGTCTATTTTAAACAAACCGATAGGAACAGTTACCTACCTACCTCGAGTGGACATCATCCGCTGTGGCTGAAAAACATTCCGAAGGGACAACTTATGAGAGTCAAACGGAATTGCTCTGAAGCCAAAAACTTTTTTTCACAGTCCAAAATATTGACAGATAGGTTTGAAGCTAGAGGCTATAATCCAAATACTTTGAACAAGCTTGTTACTGAAGTAGGAGCAATCTCCAGAGACACCTGTCTGGTTGAAAGAGATTCGGGGGTCCCCTTACAACGGAACAAGACAAAAGAATGGGGCTTCCTATCGGGCTTCCATACACAATATAAGGAAGTCGAATCTATTTTCAACAAACATTGGCATGTTCTATTAATGGATAAGAAATTAGGCACTGTACTACCACCCAAACCACAATTTATATACAGGAAAGCTGCTAGCTATGGCGATAAGGTGGTAAAAAAAGTACTAGACCCCCCCACACGTCCACCGACTTTCTGGAAGCAGAATGGTTTTTTTGCATGCAGACGATGCAAGGCCTGTAGGGAGGTATCCAGACCACTCAGGGGACTAGAGAATTTTTTATCCCCGTCTAATAACAGACATTTTGACATAAAACAATTTATCACATGTAACAGCACACACGTGGTCTATGCCTTAAAATGTCCATGTGGTCTTCTGTACATCGGTCGCACAAAAAGGATGCTGAGAGTTAGAATAGCAGAGCACATACATAACATAAAAATAGGGTTTAAAGACCATAATGTGTCTCTGCACTTTAAATTGAAACATAATCAAGATGCATCAGGCTTGGAGTTTTGGGGGGTTGAACATTTAGAACCCCATTGGAGAGGGTCACATCTCGTACGAGAATTATCTAAACGAGAAACCCAATGGATATATCTTACTGATGTGCTATCCCCGAAAGGCCTAAACATTGAACTTGACATTAACTGTTTCATTAGTGACACTTGAGTCCCCTCTCTTACTCATCATTCTCTATCCCTCCATTTCTCATATCCGCTTCTATTTACACATCATTTACTGAGGATTTTGTCATTTACTTGATTTTATATATTTAATGATTTTACATTTTTATATATTTATAAGTGAAGTCTGGTTCAGCTGGTATAAAACATTGAAGAAAGATGCATACTGTTGAACATCTAGTATTTTAGTTCTTTTCATGCAGGCTATATGGTATTTCACCCATGCCTGAGATAGAACAAATAACTACGGGAAGATCCTGTATACATCAGGTCCCCATCACATGCATATGCATACACAATGCATTATCTATATGTATCTATACCACTCATACCCCATAGTCTATATTGTGCATATTGTGTATATATATATTTGTACATTTATTTATATATATATTTTTTTATATATGAATTTTTATATATGCACTTTTTCCATGTATATTTTAGTATTATTTTTAAATTTTAATATTTATTTTCAATATTTTATATATATGGTTATATGGATGCACATTTTACTGACACCAGCTCTTATTCTTTTATGATACATTTAAACCCCCCTTATATACACATTTTTTTATATACATTTTTTTATATACACGTTTTTTCCGCATTAAATATTTATGTTTTTAAGTGGATTTGTACATATTATCATAAATATTGTATCCCCTTTGTTTATACGGTTCCCATTTTTAATATGGTGACCACTAACATACCCAGTTGTGTTTTAGCAGCAATAAATTAGGGATTTATTGCATACCATATATCGCAGGATGTGTGGGGACCCCGGTTGTCAGAACAGCAGATAAAGCAGCAATACGATCGCCCTGTATTTGGGCTGACGTCCCGCTGCACCAATGCTATACAATCGTGGATCAATTTATTTTCCATATGGAAATAGGCTACATTATATTATGCATCCATCTCCCCCTCTCCGTTTATAGTAAATAACAGTTATGGTGTCTGTAGAATATGCATGCACTTTATTCTGTTTATTTGCAGACACTAGTTTGTTGTCTATATGTTCTGTTGAAACAGGTCCTCCCCCTGGGCGTGCTCTGTTCACCCGTCTCATTTACTGTGTTTAACATGTCTGAGGGGTGTGAGCGGGTATCTCGCTGCGATTGGCTAGCAGCGCAGGGGAGATGTCCGCCCTTCACAGATAAAATACCGGTAACTGCGGCTCGAGACCACGCCCTCAGACGAAGTCCGGAAGTGACGAAACGCGTCAGGGTCGTGGTCTCGCCGTAAACCGGAAGTGACGTTTGCGCTCCAACGCATCCAGGAACCAGGAAGTGGTAACATCACACACGCTGTTTAACACAGCGTGAGCCTCCATCTACTGGCGCCTTATGTGTACTGAGCAACTAACATTTTCTATGCCCGTTTTTTAACTGCAATTTTGTACGTATCCACTTGTAAGGGGGTTGTTCATGGGAAATAAATGCTTAAAGCAATATCACGCTATGTGACTATTCTTTTTTCATATGAATACCTGAACACCTGAGCATACAAACAAAGTTGGATATCGGTGGAAGGAGTGAAAGAAAGGAAAGAAGTGATCCTGGTGACATTGATAAGGCTCATTCATATCTACCTTTTGGTGAGTGTATCCCCAAAAGGGGACTTCTCTACTGTATATACAATACATGACGGATGAACTTTTTGAACTATATCAACCACTTTGAGATATCAATCACACTTTCCCTCTGCTCATCAGTTCCTTTTGTGTAGGCAACACATAAAGAAGCTTGTTATTCATGACAAGAAGCGCTGCTACAATATTTATGGACATTTACTGAGTTTTTATATATATTTTAGTGTTTTACGGTATTAATTGTCTACAATTTTTTATTGTGCATAATTTTATTGTTTTACATTATTTATTTATAATAATCTTTGGGTGTTCCTCCAAATACTGCTTTTACATCATTCACACACTTCCAGCAGCTGCTCGTTGTGATTGGGATCCCCATTCCCAATCAGATAGACATTCAGCCCTATATTACTCTAGTCATACCATCAATTGTGTTTATCCCAGGCGCTGAGCGGTGCTCATGCAGGAAGGGCCACTTTAAGCATCTTCATATTTACATACTCTTTTCTTTTTTTCTCGGCTGCCATGGATGCATTGAGGTTCCTGAGTAATAGAAATATAGATCTTAATGTCTTTACCACTACTGAACCCACCACCAATCATGTTAATTATAACGGTGCTATGTCAGCATTAGGCAACACACTAGAAAAACAAGTCAGAACCTGGTGGGATATTTTCACTTTAGAACATTATATTAAAGAAAAAATCATCATCAGGAGTCTACGATGGGAAGTCACCCCTCAAGATGGACTAGAAGATCCTGGTTCCATTCAAGAGTGGTTAGACTTTTTTAACGGAGTAGGGTTCAAATTACAACAATTAATTCTCCAAAGGAAAAAACGAAAAATGGGAATTCTAGAAACACGCATCAATGCCTTACAGCAAGAATTGGATCCCATAAAAGATACACAACAAGTCACGGACTTTAACATTAGAATAACAAAAAGGTTAGAAAAAGTAGACAAAGACACACAAAAAAAGAAAGTTAAAAAATTCCATAGGGACATGGAAGATTTCAAGACTAATTCAGTATATGCATGGCAACAAACACTACCAGAAGATAAAAATCTGTTAGAGAAACCCCTGCTTCGAGAACCTCCTATAAAACGGACTCAGGCACCACCCCCAGAAAGAGTTCGCGAATTACTGAATAATGATGGCAATGAAAGAATCCTATGGGATTCCCCCACGCACTCTTCCACTCCAGTGAGAAAAGGAGGGATAAAACCAAAAATCCAGAAAGGAAGAAGTGATTACACAGGGAACAACCAGCAACATTATCAACAACAACAATATCAAGTACCTATACATAATAAGTTCCAGCCATTATGGAATTATCAGAATGGATATGACACTGCACCACCACCCCCGCGCCCTTTTTCCGTGAGAGGAAGAGGAAACCTGAGGAGGGGTCGCGGCTACCCACCCCGCAGAGGGAAATCACAAACATACCCTCCACAGAAAGATCAGATGTGGAGAGACCAACCCCATTACTCCCAATGGGAGCAAGACCGAGTACAGTACCAGCATCCTCGCCCCCCACGCAATCCCGCGACAGAAGAACACGAGGCTGCCGGGGAGGCCGTCGAATCCAAAAAAAGAAGACTCGAGGAGGACTAGGTGGAATATTTAATCTTAGCCCTGTCGAACTCACACATAAAGAAATAAATATATTGAACATGGGATTAAAATGCGGCATGAAAAAGCCAATTAATCGTTTCAACGTTTACATAGACATACACAAATATGTAAGAAAATTAAACATAAAGAAATATTTCCTCGGTAAAGACTCCAATGCAACTACCAAGATTGACAATACCCAGAGAGCAATTAACAGTGGTTTAAAAAATAAATCCATATTCAACCCACTAAACAACGCCAATCATCAGGTGGAAGTTTTTAAGGGTTTAGTCCTACGGGATTTGGATCACATTAAACCCAAGAAAGAGGTCAACTATCAACATATAGAAGAAGGTATTGAGATGCTTGAAAAAAGAAAGGACATCATTATCAGACCTGCAGACAAAGGGGGAGGAGTCGTGATACTGTCTAAAGAATTTTATACCAACCAAATATCAGACATGTTATCCGATGGAGAAACATATAAAATACTAGACAGAGATCCCACTCGAGCTTACCGAGACCAGTTGGAAATCTTGGTAAACATGGGAGACCGATCTGGAGTTCTTTCATCTAAAGAATTAACTTACTTGATTCCCACAAGCAGTAGAATTCCCACAATATACACCTTACCCAAGGTTCACAAGGATCCGATCAACCCTCCCGGCAGACCCATAGTCAACAGCATCGGATCCATTTCATCAAGGCTAGGTGAATATTTGGATTTTTTTCTACAAAAAAGTGTAATTAAAACACGCTCATATCTAAGAGACACCAAAAACTTCTTGAATTGTCTGCAAGAGGTAGACCTATGCGGAAAGAAAGATGTCCTGCTAGTCACAGCGGACGTCTCATCACTTTATTCCATAATCCAGCATGATGATGCTCTCCTAGCACTGAATTGGGCACTCAGCCAAAGAGATGATCTCCCACATAATCAAAAATTGTTTATTCGACACGCCCTAGATTATTGCTTATCGCATAACTACTTTTGGTATGCGAATAGGTTCTACTCACAACAAAGGGGTGTCGCCATGGGAGCCAAATTTGCACCTAGCATTGCAAATTTATTTATGGCAGAGTGGGAGGATAAAGTGGTTTTTAAGAATATGAGAAGGGAACTAATATTTTATAAACGATATATCGATGACCTATTTTTTATCTGGGCAGGACCTATGAACTCTTTATGTGATTTTTTAAATATTTTAAACAACAATAATAACAATATTAAATTAACTACATCATGGCATCATGAAGAAATTAATTTTTTAGACGTCACCGTATATCGGAAAAACGACAAATTGGAAACAAAGGTCTATTTTAAACAAACCGATAGGAACAGTTACCTACCTACCTCGAGTGGACATCATCCGCTGTGGCTGAAAAACATTCCGAAGGGACAACTTATGAGAGTCAAACGGAATTGCTCTGAAGCCAAAAACTTTTTTTCACAGTCCAAAATATTGACAGATAGGTTTGAAGCTAGAGGCTATAATCCAAATACTTTGAACAAGCTTGTTACTGAAGTAGGAGCAATCTCCAGAGACACCTGTCTGGTTGAAAGAGATTCGGGGGTCCCCTTACAACGGAACAAGACAAAAGAATGGGGCTTCCTATCGGGCTTCCATACACAATATAAGGAAGTCGAATCTATTTTCAACAAACATTGGCATGTTCTATTAATGGATAAGAAATTAGGCACTGTACTACCACCCAAACCACAATTTATATACAGGAAAGCTGCTAGCTATGGCGATAAGGTGGTAAAAAAAGTACTAGACCCCCCCACACGTCCACCGACTTTCTGGAAGCAGAATGGTTTTTTTGCATGCAGACGATGCAAGGCCTGTAGGGAGGTATCCAGACCACTCAGGGGACTAGAGAATTTTTTATCCCCGTCTAATAACAGACATTTTGACATAAAACAATTTATCACATGTAACAGCACACACGTGGTCTATGCCTTAAAATGTCCATGTGGTCTTCTGTACATCGGTCGCACAAAAAGGATGCTGAGAGTTAGAATAGCAGAGCACATACATAACATAAAAATAGGGTTTAAAGACCATAATGTGTCTCTGCACTTTAAATTGAAACATAATCAAGATGCATCAGGCTTGGAGTTTTGGGGGGTTGAACATTTAGAACCCCATTGGAGAGGGTCACATCTCGTACGAGAATTATCTAAACGAGAAACCCAATGGATATATCTTACTGATGTGCTATCCCCGAAAGGCCTAAACATTGAACTTGACATTAACTGTTTCATTAGTGACACTTGAGTCCCCTCTGTTACTCATCATTCTCTATCCCTCCATTTCTCATATCCGCTTCTATTTACACATCATTTACTGAGGATTTTGTCATTTACTTGATTTTATATATTTAATGATTTTACATTTTTATATATTTATAAGTGAAGTCTGGTTCAGCTGGTATAAAACATTGAAGAAAGATGCATACTGTTGAACATCTAGTATTTTAGTTCTTTTCATGCAGGCTATATGGTATTTCACCCATGCCTGAGATAGAACAAATAACTACGGGAAGATCCTGTATACATCAGGTCCCCATCACATGCATATGCATACACAATGCATTATCTATATGTATCTATACCACTCATACCCCATAGTCTATATTGTGCATATTGTGTATATATATATTTGTACATTTATTTATATATATTTTTTTTTATATATGAATTTTTATATATGCACTTTTTCCATGTATATTTTAGTATTATTTTTAAATTTTAATATTTATTTTCAATATTTTATATATATGGTTATATGGATGCACATTTTACTGACACCAGCTCTTATTCTTTTATGATACATTTAAACCCCCCTTATATACACATTTTTTTATATACATTTTTTTATATACACGTTTTTTCCGCATTAAATATTTATGTTTTTAAGTGGATTTGTACATATTATCATAAATATTGTATCCCCTTTGTTTATACGGTTCCCATTTTTAATATGGTGACCACTAACATACCCAGTTGTGTTTTAGCAGCAATAAATTAGGGATTTATTGCATACCATATATCGCAGGATGTGTGGGGACCCCGGTTGTCAGAACAGCAGATAAAGCAGCAATACGATTGCCCTGTATTTGGGCTGACGTCCCGCTGCACCAATGCTATACAATCGTGGATCAATCTATTTTCCATATGGAAATAGGCTACATTATATTATGCATCCATCTCCCCCTCTCCGTTTATAGTAAATAACAGTTATGGTGTCTGTAGAATATGCATGCACTTTATTCTGTTTATTTGCAGACACTAGTTTGTTGTCTATATGTTCTGTTGAAACAGGTCCTCCCCCTGGGCGTGCTCTGTTCACCCGTCTCATTTACTGTGTTTAACATGTCTGAGGGGTGTGAGCGGGTATCTCGCTGCGATTGGCTAGCAGCGCAGGGGAGATGTCCGCCCTTCACAGATAAAATACCGGTAACTGCGGCTCGAGACCACGCCCTCAGACGAAGTCCGGAAGTGACGAAACGCGTCAGGGTCGTGGTCTCGCCGTAAACCGGAAGTGACGTTTGCGCTCCAACGCATCCAGGAACCAGGAAGTGGTAACATCACACACGCTGTTTAACACAGCGTGAGCCTCCATCTACTGGCGCCTTATGTGTACTGAGCAACTAACATTTTCTATGCCCGTTTTTTAACTGCAATTTTGTACGTATCCACTTGTAAGGGGGTTGTTCATGGGAAATAAATGCTTAAAGCAATATCACGCTATGTGACTATTCTTTTTTCATATGAATACCTGAACACCTGAGCATACAAACAAAGTTGGATATCGGTGGAAGGAGTGAAAGAAAGGAAAGAAGTGATCCTGGTGACATTGATAAGGCTCATTCATATCTACCTTTTGGTGAGTGTATCCCCAAAAGGGGACTTCTCTACTGTATATACAATACATGACGGATGAACTTTTTGAACTATATCAACCACTTTGAGATATCAATCACACTTTCCCTCTGCTCATCAGTTCCTTTTGTGTAGGCAACACATAAAGAAGCTTGTTATTCATGACAAGAAGCGCTGCTACAATATTTATGGACATTTACTGAGTTTTTATATATATTTTAGTGTTTTACGGTATTAATTGTCTACAATTTTTTATTGTGCATAATTTTATTGTTTTACATTATTTATTTATAATAATCTTTGGGTGTTCCTCCAAATACTGCTTTTACATGACTAAGATTATTGTACGAATTCCTCAATGGTGGGAGTCTTCGCTAGCAAACGTTGGTGCACATTATATTTGTAATCCAAAGGAGGTTAAAGATGTAACTAAACTCCCGCAATGCTCTTGGGAGTGAAACTCTCAGTCAGTGTAACGCCAACTTTAACTATGCAGCTATCACACGCTGCGCTATGTCCTAGTGTACGTGTGGCGCACTACTCTGAAGATGGTGGGCCTAAAAGAGTCACAGGCCTAACAAACAGTTGTAGATTCTGGGCAGGTGCCCGCTCACCCAAACAGGCCTAGTCCGCCTGACACGATCCGCTGTTGGTACCTCGATCCGCAACCTCTCAGCAACGTACAGTCTCCGGTCCCTCTCACAGCCGCCGTAGATGTCGGTTGGTGGATGACTCTGGTCTCTGGGAAGCGCGAGCTGGTCACGGGGAAAGAGGTCCCTCTCTGGCTTGGTGATCCTCTGCGAAACTACAGGCCCAGGCTTTGGGCCTAGTCGCTCCAGCAGCAGGCCTCACACAGACTTCCTGCTTGGTTTAGGGCGAAGTCAAGAGAGACCGAACGCGGCTCCTCCCCCTCCTTTAAGTAACCTCCCCCAGCAGGTTGTGCGGCGGTTGTAATGCATTCTGGGAGTACAGCTGCACTGTGGGTACCATAGTCTATTAGGTATCCATGGCAACGGAGTCCCTTTCTCCCTGTACCATAAGTTCCACACGCATTACTGAACATAAGTAAACAATAGTCTACAAAGTTATAACTGGAACACCGAAGGGAGTTTTAGGTATCTACATATAACAATAGTCCATGACAATAGAACCCCGCTACACACTCCCCTCCACTTAAAGTCTTTGGTCCCAAAAGATATCTAGGATCCTTTCTCGCTTCTGCATTTTTGTCTCTAGGCGACTACACAATACTGACAGAGGAACCTCCCACCAAACTTTGGAGGAGAGGTTGTCCTGTCTACAGGCCACCTCAGCTGGTACGGCCTCTCCAGCTGTGCCAGGGGGTGAGCTAGGGTTGCCTTCCACCAAATTTACAGTGGAAGGACCAGGCACCTCAACTGTTCTCTTGGAAGTAAGAACTGCTTCTTCAGAGCATGCACCCATTTGATCATATGTCAGTCTTTCAGGGGGGTGAATGACTCTTCTTTTTCTCTGTTCTTTGGGTGTCACAGTCTCAGGAGCACTAGAACCTGCTGTCTCTGTGGACTCCTCAGGGGTTTTCTCCTCTGATCCATGCATGCTGGGCTCTGTAATTTTGGGAGAATCTGACTTTCCTTCAGAAAGGGATGGAGCCTCTTCAGGGTCTCCTGCTGGCAAAGAATCCAGGTTATCCTCTATTTCCTCAGTGAGTATGTTAGAGGGCACGAATTCAGGAGCCTCTGGGCAAAGAATCCCACTATCTGCTACCTCAGGAAGTGACAGCAAAGTGGTCATGGGTTCTGGCACTTGAGAGGGCCACAACCAGTCAGATTCCATTTCCTCATCCTCAGAGTCTTCCCCTTCAGAGTCTTTGTCCTCTATATCTGTAAGAGTCGACTGAGACCTGGTAAATGGCCCGGATACTCTGGAGGTTGAAGAGGATTCTTGTGGATCTGATGCGGGGGGTAGGCGAACTGCTTCAGAAAGGGGCAACAAGTGGTTCCTATGCCAAGTCTTCAATGGGCCCACACTCCCCTCTGGCTTTATCTGATATACCAGAAGACCTGGTAACTGATTGCAGATGACATATGGCTGGGATTTCCACTGGTCAGTAGTGATGAGCCGAACACCCCCGGGTTCGGTTCGCACCAGAACCCGCGAACGGACCGAAAGTTCGAACGAACATTAGAACCCTATTAAATACAATGGATGCGAACGTTCGAATTCTAAAGTGCTAATTATAAAAACTATTATGCATGTTATTGTCCTAAAAAGGGTTTGGGAACCCGGGTTCTGCACCAGGGGACATGTATCAATGCAAAAATACGTTTTAAAAACGGTCGTTTTCCGGGAGCAGTCATTTTAATGATGCATAAAGTGAAAAAAAAAAAGTCAAATATTCCTTTAAATATCGTACCTGGGGGGTGTCTAAAGTATGCCTGTGAAGTGCCACGTGTTTCCCGTGTTTAGAACTGTCCCTGCACAAAATGACACTTCTAAAGGAAAAAAAAGCCATTTAAAACTGCTTGCGGCTTTAATGTAATGTCTGGTCCCGGTAATATGGATGAAAATCTTTAAGAAAAATGGCATAGCTACCCCATGACCCCCCCCCTACCCCAGCCCATTACCAGCCCCTTTGGGTCTTGTATGGATATTAAGGGGAACCCCGCACATAAAATAAAAAAGGCCCTATATACTCTGAACAGCCGTATACAGGCGGTGCATACAAGACAGGGACTGTAGGTTTGTTCTTATGTAGAATCTGTTTGTAATTTTGAACAGGTACATTGTTGAAGTGTAGCTCCAGACCAAAAATCTATTTTTAAACTTTTTGGAAAACATAGGTAAGGGTTATCACCCCTGTAACATTTGTTTTGCTGTCTGTGCCCCTGTTCAGAACATTTCACCTCACTTTCCGTCCTAATGACAACTGTTTTTGAAATGTGGTGTTTTTCTTGAAACAAGGATTGCTGATAAAGCATCAGTACAGAGGAGACACCTTTCTCCCATATTTATTCTTACAGGAGAGAATTTTCCTTCCTAGTGGTAGATTTCCTCTCACTTCCTGTTGTCTTCTTGCGTTTGCAAGTAGGAGTCGTTTGTAAGTTGGATGTTTGAAAGTAGGGACCTGCCGTATATACTCTGCAGAAATAGGCCCCTTAGTTGTTGGTGTTGGCACAACACTGTAAGCACTCACAGTTACTCTTGGTTGGTGCTGGAACGCCCTGCTGTCAACTATTATATCAGGAATTTTAATTACATATAATTGTTGAACAGTGGTAGTAAAAATTGGGCCTTTGATGGTGGTGCTGGTGCCACAACACTGTAAGCCCTGACAGTTACTCTTGGTGGGTGCAGCAATGGGCCCTGCTGTGAATTATTAGATCAAGAATTGTAATTACATGCCCCTGTTGAACAGGGGCTGAAAAATTGGGCCTTAGGCACTGGTGGCACAACACTGCAACCCTTCACAGATACTGTACTTGGAGCACAGCAATGAGCCCTGTTGCAAAGTATTGCTTCAAAAATTGTAATGACACGCCCCTGTTAAACAGGGGCTGAAAAATTGGGCCTTAGGCACTGGTGGCACAACACTGCAACTCCTCACAGATACTGTACTTGGAGCACAGCAATGAGCCCTGTTGCAAAGTATTGCTTCAAAAATTGTAATTACACGCCCCTGTTAAACAGGGGCTGAAAAATTGGGCGTTAGGCACTGGTGGCGGCACCCATAAACAAAAATGATCTTCCAAGCTATCATCATCAATCGTATCATTGAGGACTCGGAGGAGGAGGATAGCCAGTCAACATAACAGCACAGGCACTCAGCATCAGCATCAGTCTTGAAGGGATGTGACATTTTAAAATCAATTAGTCTGTTATATCAGCATCAGGTGTGTGGTAGCTGGTGGTGATCCAAGACTGGTTCATCTTGATGAAAGTCAGTCGATCAACCGAGTCGGTGGACAGGCGCACCCTGTGATCCGTGACAAATCCTCCAGCAGCACTGAATGTGCGTTCCGAAAGAACGCTGGATGCAGGACAGGCCAGTAGCTCAATTGCATACTGTGCAAGCTCTGGCCAGTGATCCATCCTCAAGACCCAGTAAGCCAGAGGATTTTCGGTGGGGAAGGTGTCCAAGTCTGACCTTGCCCCTAGATATTCCTGCACCATGTTTATCAGACGCTGGCGATGGTTGCTGGAACCGATCATACTTTGGGGCTGCGGACTAAAGAATTGTCTGAACGCATCGGTCAGACGGCCACCTTCCCCACCGCTCCTTCTTTGACTGGCCGAAGCCTCAGCAACTCGTTGTCCAGGACCAGGAGTTTGCAACCTCCCAGTCTCTGGGAACGCGTTGCACAGACCTTTCTGCAAGGCCTCCCGGAGTTGTCTCATCCTCTGCTCCCTCTGCGACGGTAACATAAGGTCCGCAACCTTACCCTTGTACCGTGGATCAAGGAGAGTGGCCAGCCAGTAATGGTCCCTCTCCTTGATCCGAAGAATACGAGGATCCTTCCGCAGACTTTGCAGGATCAGGGAGGCCATGCAGCGTAGGTTTGCTGAGGCATTCGCTCCGGAGTCCTCTGGGTCACTAAGGACGACATGATCCGCAGCCACCTCCTCCCAGCCACGTACAAGTCCACTGGTTTCTTGGGACTGTAAATCATCCCTAAAAGACTGCTGCTGATGATGCTGAGTGCCAGCCTCCACCTCCATGCTGACACAATCCTCCTCCTCCTCCTCCTCCTCCTCCTCCTCCTCTTCCTGTGCGATGGGTGGGACAGAAGGAACACTGTCTGGGTAAAGGGGGCCTTGAGAGGCAAGGAAGTCCTCCTCTTCCTGCCTCTGTTCTGCCTCAAGTGCCCTGTCCATTATTCCACGCAGCGTGTGCTCCAACAGGTGGACAAGAGGTACAGTGTCACTGATGCATGCACTGTCACTGCTCACCATCCTCGTGGCCTCCTCAAATGGTGCCAGGACAGTGCATGCATCCCTGATCATGCCCCACTGGCGTGGAGAAAAAAAACCAAGCTCCCCTGACCCTGTCCTGGTGCCGTAGTCGCACAGGTACTCATTGATGGCCCTCTGCTGCGTGTGCAGCCGCTGCAGCATGGCCAACGTTGAGTTCCACCTGGTGGGCATGTCACATATAAGGCGGTTCTTGGGCAGGTTCAACTCCTTTTGCAGCTCAGCCAGGCGAGCACTGGCATTATAAGATCTGCGGAAATGCACACAGACTTTCCTGGCCTGCCTCAGGACATCCTGTAAGCCCGGGTACCTGCCCAAGAAGCGCTGCACCACCAGGTTAAGGACGTGAGCCACACAGGGCACATGGGTCAGTTGTCCCTGTCGGAGGGCGGAGAGGAGGTTGGTGCCATTGTCGCAAACCACCATTCCTGGCTTAAGCTGGCGTGGCGTCAACCACCTCTCGGCCTGGCCCTGCAGAGCAGACAGGACCTCTGCCCCAGTGTGGCTTCTGTCCCCCAAACACACCAGCGCAAGCACGGCATGGCATCTTTTTGCCTGCGTACTTGCGTAGCCCCGTGAACGGCTACGGAGCACCGCTGGTTCATAGGACAAACCACAGGAAGAGGCCATGGAGGAAGAAGAAGAGGAGGGGGTGGAGGAGAGAGGTGTGTCACAACCAGTAGTAGCATTTTGGAGGCGTGGCGGTGGGACAACCTCCAACACTACTGCACCTTGTCCTGAATCCTTCCCAGCTGCCAAAAGAGTGACCCAATGGGCCGTGAAAGAAAGGTAACGTCCCTGTCCATGCCTGCTGGACCATGAGTCAGCGGTAATATGCACCTTACCGCTGACCGCCCTGTCCAGCGAGGCCAAGACATTGCCTTCCACATGCCGGTAGAGAGCCGGAATAGCCTTCCGTGAGAAAAAGTGGCGTTTGGGAACCTGCCACTGAGGAACCGCACATTGCACAAACTCACGGAAGGGGGCCGAGTCTACCAACTGAAAAGGCAGCAGTTGAAGCGCTAGCAATTTAGCCAAGCTAGCATTCAACCGCTGGGCATGTGGATGGCTGGGAGTGAACTTCTTTCGACGGTCCAGCAGCTGGGGCAGGGAAATTTGCCTGCTAGAATCGGACGTCGGTGTACTGCTAGCAGAGTGGGCGCAAGTACTTGGCTGTGACACACCTAATTCTACACCTTCATTCCTCTCAGTGCATGTTTCAGAGAGGACTGAAGTTATAGTGGGGTTGGAGATCCCAGCTGATGCGGTGCAAGGAGAGGTCCGCTTGGTTCTTTGGTGTGGGTCTTTGAGGTAGGCTTGCCAACGAGCTGCATGGCAGGTCAACATATGTCTGGTCAGGCATGTGGTACCCAAGCGGCTGATGTTTTGGCCACGCGATATACGCTTGAGACATATGTTGCAAACAGCAGCTGTGCGATCTGATGCACTAGCCTCAAAAAAGGCCCACACCAAAGAACTTTTTGAATGACGGGCAGAGGCAGCGCCCTGCACAGGCGGAGCTCTGCGGTGTGATTCCGTCGGTGTACTGCCCTTACGCTGGCCACCAAAGGGCATCCTGCCTCGTTGGAGATGTGCCTCCTCCTCATCCTCCTCCTCCTCCTCTCTCCTATTAGGCACCCACGTGGAGTCATTGACCTCATCATCCCCTCCCTCCTCATCACTGGAGCCAATCTGGCAGTATGCTGCAGCTGCTGGAACATGACTGCCAGATTGGTGTCCTTCTTGAGCATCCCCTCTGTCTGCTCTCACGCTACTGCCTTCCTCTAGCTGGGTTTCATCATCAGACCCTTCGAAACGCTGGGCATCCTCCTGGAGCATGTACCCAACACTGTGCTGAAACAGTTCGGGGGACTCCTCAGGAGGAGGACATGGTGGGTCTAGGGAAGGAGTGACTGATGATTTGTCTGACATTGATACCAGGGAAGACGACGCTTTGGCAGCTGCTTTTCCAGTACCCTGAGCCTGGGTGAGAGAGGATGAGGAGGAGGAGGAGGGCTTGGTCATCCACTCTACCAAGTCTTCGGCATGATGTGGCTCAACATGTCCAGCTGCCGAAAAGAAGGACAAGCGTGTCCCATGGCCATGTGCTGATGACAATGCACCGCGTCCACGACCAGCACTGTTGCCCCCAGACACAGAGCCTGCTTGCCCTCTTTTATTGCCTCCTGACTGTCTGCCTCTCCTTGTTTGCCTTCCAGACATTCTAATAGATGGCCTGCAGGGAGATGGGAAAAAAGCAATAAGGGCTACCTTCAGGTGTCCTTCTCTGTCCCTTGAAACAAGGACTTTCACAGTGAAAGAAACTGACACTGTCCCTACCTAGAGTTTTCTGTCCCTAGAATAAATGTTTTTTTTAATCACAATATAGCACAAGGACAATTCACTCAATGTCTCTCCAGGTCCCTGGAAACAAGGACTTGCAGAGTGAAAGAAACTGACACTGTCCCTACCTAGAGTTTTCTGTCCCTAGAAAAAATGTTTTTTTTAAGCACAATATAGCACAAGGACAATTAACTCACTGTCCTTACAGGTCCCTGGAAACAAGGACTTGCAGAGTGAAAAAAAAAAAACACTCTCCCTACCTACAGTTTTCTGTCCCTAGAAAAAATGTTTTTTTTAAGCACAATATAGCACAAGGACAATTAACTCACTGTCCTTACAGGTCCCTGGAAACAAGGACTTGCAGAGTGAAAGAAAAAAAACACTCTCCCTACCTAGAGTTTTCTGTCCCTAGAATAAATGTTTTTTTTAATCACAATATAGCACAAGGAAAATTAACTCACTGTCCTTACAGGTCCCTGGAAACAAGGACTTGCAGAGTGAAAGAAAAAAAACACTCTCCCTACCTAGAGTTTTCTGTCCCTAGAATAAATGTTTTTTTTAATCACAATATAGCACAAGGAAAATTAACTCACTGTCCTTACAGGTCCCTGGAAACAAGGACTTGCAGAGTGAAAGAAACTGACACTGTCCCTACCTAGAGTTTTCTGTCCCTAGAATAAATGTTTTTTTTAAGCACAATATAGCACAAGGACAATTAACTCACTGTCCTTACAGGTCCCTGGAAACAAGGACTTGCAGAGTGAAAGAAAAAAAACACTCTCCCTACCTACAGTTTTCTGTCCCTAGAAAAAATGTTTTTTTTAATCACAATATAGCACAAGGAAAATTAACTCACTGTCCTTACAGGTCCCTGGAAACAAGGACTTGCAGAGTGAAAGAAACTGACACTGTCCCTACCTAGAGTTTTCTGTCCCTAGAATAAATGTTTTTTTTAATCACAATATAGCACAAGGAAAATTAACTCACTGTCCTTACAGGTCCCTGGAAACAAGGACTTGCAGAGTGAAAGAAAAAAAACACTCTCCCTACCTACAGTTTTCTGTCCCTAGAAAAAATGTTTTTTTTAATCACAATATAGCACAAGGAAAATTAACTCACTGTCCTTACAGGTCCCTGGAAACAAGGACTTGCAGAGTGAAAGAAACTGACACTGTCCCTACCTAGAGTTTTCTGTCCCTAGAATAAATGTTTTTTTTAATCACAATATAGCACAAGGAAAATTAACTCACTGTCCTTACAGGTCCCTGGAAACAAGGACTTGCAGAGTGAAAGAAACTGACACTGTCCCTACCTAGAGTTTTCTGTCCCTAGAATAAATGTTTTTTTTAAGCACAATATAGCACAAGGACAATTAACTCACTGTCCTTACAGGTCCCTGGAAACAAGGACTTGCAGAGTGAAAGAAAAAAAACACTCTCCCTACCTACAGTTTTCTGTCCCTAGAAAAAATGTTTTTTTTAATCACAATATAGCACAAGGAAAATTAACTCACTGTCCTTACAGGTCCCTGGAAACAAGGACTTGCAGAGTGAAAGAAACTGACACTGTCCCTACCTAGAGTTTTCTGTCCCTAGAATAAATGTTTTTTTTAATCACAATATAGCACAAGGAAAATTAACTCACTGTCCTTACAGGTCCCTGGAAACAAGGACTTGCAGAGTGAAAGAAACTGACACTGTCCCTACCTAGAGTTTTCTGTCCCTAGAATAAATGTTTTTTTTAAGCACAATATAGCACAAGGACAATTAACTCACTGTCCTTACAGGTCCCTGGAAACAAGGACTTGCAGAGTGAAAGAAAAAAAACACTCTCCCTACCTACAGTTTTCTGTCCCTAGAAAAAATGTTTTTTTTAATCACAATATAGCACAAGGAAAATTAACTCACTGTCCTTACAGGTCCCTGGAAACAAGGACTTGCAGAGTGAAAGAAACTGACACTGTCCCTACCTAGAGTTTTCTGTCCCTAGAATAAATGTTTTTTTTTAATCACAATATAGCACAAGGAAAATTAACTCACTGTCCTTACAGGTCCCTGGAAACAAGGACTTGCAGAGTGAAAGAAACTGACACTGTCCCTACCTAGAGTTTTCTGTCCCTAGAATAAATGTTTTTTTTAAGCACAATATAGCACAAGGACAATTAACTCACTGTCCTTACAGGTCCCTGGAAACAAGGACTTGCAGAGTGAAAGAAAAAAAACACTCTCCCTACCTACAGTTTTCTGTCCCTAGAAAAAATGTTTTTTTTAATCACAATATAGCACAAGGAAAATTAACTCACTGTCCTTACAGGTCCCTGGAAACAAGGACTTGCAGAGTGAAAGAAACTGACACTGTCCCTACCTAGAGTTTTCTGTCCCTAGAATAAATGTTTTTTTTAATCACAATATAGCACAAGGACAATTAACTCACTGTCCTTACAGGTCCCTGGAAACAAGGACTTGCAGAGTGAAAGAAACTGACACTGTCCCTACCTAGAGTTTTCTGTCCCTAGAATAAATGTTTTTTTTAAGCACAATATAGCACAAGGACAATTAACTCACTGTCCTTACAGGTCCCTGGAAACAAGGACTTGCAGAGTGAAAGAAAAAAAACACTCTCCCTACCTACAGTTTTCTGTCCCTAGAAAAAATGTTTTTTTTAATCACAATATAGCACAAGGAAAATTAACTCACTGTCCTTACAGGTCCCTGGAAACAAGGACTTGCAGAGTGAAAGAAACTGACACTGTCCCTACCTAGAGTTTTCTGTCCCTAGAATAAATGTTTTTTTTAATCACAATATAGCACAAGGAAAATTAACTCACTGTCCTTACAGGTCCCTGGAAACAAGGACTTGCAGAGTGAAAGAAAAAAAACACTCTCCCTACCTACAGTTTTCTGTCCCTAGAAAAAATGTTTTTTTTAATCACAATATAGCACAAGGAAAATTAACTCACTGTCCTTACAGGTCCCTGGAAACAAGGACTTGCAGAGTGAAAGAAACTGACACTGTCCCTACCTAGAGTTTTCTGTCCCTAGAATAAATGTTTTTTTTAATCACAATATAGCACAAGGACAATTAACTCACTGTCCTTACAGGTCCCTGGAAACAAGGACTTGCAGAGTGAAAGAAACTGACACTGTCCCTACCTAGAGTTTTCTGTCCCTAGAATAAATGTTTTTTTTAAGCACAATATAGCACAAGGACAATTAACTCACTGTCCTTACAGGTCCCTGGAAACAAGGACTTGCAGAGTGAAAGAAAAAAAACACTCTCCCTACCTACAGTTTTCTGTCCCTAGAAAAAATGTTTTTTTTAATCACAATATAGCACAAGGAAAATTAACTCACTGTCCTTACAGGTCCCTGGAAACAAGGACTTGCAGAGTGAAAGAAACTGACACTGTCCCTACCTAGAGTTTTCTGTCCCTAGAATAAATGTTTTTTTTAATCACAATATAGCACAAGGAAAATTAACTCACTGTCCTTACAGGTCCCTGGAAACAAGGACTTGCAGAGTGAAAGAAACTGACACTGTCCCTACCTAGAGTTTTCTGTCCCTAGAATAAATGTTTTTTTTAAGCACAATATAGCACAAGGACAATTAACTCACTGTCCTTACAGGTCCCTGGAAACAAGGACTTGCAGAGTGAAAGAAAAAAAACACTCTCCCTACCTACAGTTTTCTGTCCCTAGAAAAAATGTTTTTTTTAATCACAATATAGCACAAGGAAAATTAACTCACTGTCCTTACAGGTCCCTGGAAACAAGGACTTGCAGAGTGAAAGAAACTGACACTGTCCCTACCTAGAGTTTTCTGTCCCTAGAATAAATGTTTTTTTTAATCACAATATAGCACAAGGACAATTAACTCACTGTCCTTACAGGTCCCTGGAAACAAGGACTTGCAGAGTGAAAGAAACTGACACTGTCCCTACCTAGAGTTTTCTGTCCCTAGAATAAATGTTTTTTTTAAGCACAATATAGCACAAGGACAATTAACTCACTGTCCTTACAGGTCCCTGGAAACAAGGACTTGCAGAGTGAAAGAAAAAAAACACTCTCCCTACCTACAGTTTTCTGTCCCTAGAAAAAATGTTTTTTTTAATCACAATATAGCACAAGGAAAATTAACTCACTGTCCTTACAGGTCCCTGGAAACAAGGACTTGCAGAGTGAAAGAAACTGACACTGTCCCTACCTAGAGTTTTCTGTCCCTAGAATAAATGTTTTTTTTAATCACAATATAGCACAAGGACAATTAACTCACTGTCCTTACAGGTCCCTGGAAACAAGGACTTGCAGAGTGAAAGAAACTGACACTGTCCCTACCTAGAGTTTTCTGTCCCTAGAATAAATGTTTTTTTTAAGCACAATATAGCACAAGGACAATTAACTCACTGTCCTTACAGGTCCCTGGAAACAAGGACTTGCAGAGTGAAAGAAACTGACACTGTCCCTACCTAGAGTTTTCTGTCCCTAGAATAAATGTTTTTTTTAAGCACACTATAGCAGAAGCACAAAACACACTGACACTCTCCCTACCTATCCTTCTCTTTCCCTAAACTAAAGGAATCCAGGTTAAGCAAGAAAGAAATAACAGTCACTGTCCCTGCCTATGCTACTCTATCCCTGCTCCGGAACACACTACACTAGGCCGCCGTGCTGGCGGCCTTTTATAGTGTGGGGCGTGTACTAAACACCCTCAGCAATAATTGGCCACAGGCATCCTGCCTGTGGCCAATCATTGCTCTCCTCGCTGCCGGCGCTGTGATTGGCCAAGCATGCGGGGTCACAGTGCATGCTTGGCCAATCACAGCGCCTGGATGACACTGCGATGGCGTAGTGCATTGTGGGCCGTTCGCGTCACTCGAATTTGGCGCGAACGGCCCAAATCGTTCGATCTTCGTCGAACGATCGAACAGCCAATGTTCGAGTCGAACGTATGTTCGACTCGAACACGAAGCTCATCCCTACTGGTCAGCTAACTTGTGCTTCCCGGGAATACCCAAGTTCCTTAGTAGTACCCTATCCCCCGGCTGTAAGTCTTGTATCCTGACCTTGAGGTCGAAGTTCCTTTTGTTCCTCAATCCCCTTTGGTCAGATGAGGCTTGGGCCTGTTCATATGCCATCTTCAGACTCTTCCTTAAGCGATCCACATACCCCTTGTGGGAGGTTGCCGAGGTATGATCCAGGGAAGTGCCAAAGGCTAAGTCCACTGGTAACCGAGCCTCTCTTCCAAACATTAGCCGATATGGGGAGTATCCAGTAACATCGCTGGTAGTACTGTTGTAAGCATGTGCTATGGCAGCCACATGCTTGCTCCAGTGTTGTTTCTTCTCTGAGTTCAACGTCTCCAATAGGGATGAGCTTGAACATTGCCCGTTTGCAGGTTCGCCAAACAGCGAACAATTTGGGGTGTTTGCGGCAAATTCAAAAAGCCGCCGAACGACCTGTAAAAGTCTATGGGAGAAATCTAAAGTGCTAATTTTAAAGGCTTATATGCAAGTTATTGTCATAAAAAGTGTTTGGGGACCCGGGTCCTGCCCCAGGGGACATGTATCAATGCAAAAAAAGTTTTAAAAACTGCCTTTTTTTCGGGAGCAGTGATTTTAATAATGCCTAAAGTGAAACAATAAAAGTGAAATATTCCTTTCAATTTCGTACCTGGGGGGGGGGGGGGGGTGTATAGTATGCCTGTAAAGCAGCACTTGTTTCCCTTGTTTAGAACTGTCCCTGCACAAAGTGTCATTTCTGAAGGAAAAAAAAGTAATTTAAAACCACTCGCGGCTATAATGAATTGTCGGCTCCCAGCAATACAGAGAAAAGTCATTGATAATTTTTTTTTTAAAAATGCGTGGGGGTCCCCCCAAATTAAATTACCATACCCTTCAGGTCTGGTATGGATATTAAGGGGAACCCTGTGTCAAATAAAAAAAATGACGTGGGGTTCCCCCCAAATATCCATACTAGACCCTTCAGGATTTTAAGGGGAACTCCACCCCAGATTAAAAAAAAAATGGCGTGGAGTTCCCCCAAAAATCCATACCAGACCCTTTATCCGCGCACGCAACCTGGCAGGCCGCAGGAAAAGAGGGGGGGCGAGAGAGCGCCCCCCTCTCCTGAACCGTACCAGGCCACATGCCCTCAACATGGGGAGGATGCTTTGGGCGTCTCTGACCCCTCAAAGCACCATGTCCCCATGTTGATGGGGACAAGGGCCTTATCCCCACAACCCTTGCCCGGTGGTTGTGGGGGTCTGCGGGCAGGGGGCTTATCGGAATCTGGAAGACCCCTTTAACAAAGGGGACCCCCAGATCCCGACCCCCCCATGTGAATTGGTAAGGGGTACATTGTAAAGTGTAAAAAAATGTAAAAAAAACACACAGACACCGTTGGGAAAGACCTTTATTAAAAATAAAAAAATGTAAAATAAAAACCCATTCCAGTGATGTAATCCAGTGTTCCGCGGCGATCCGATGTCCAGCGCTGCAGTCTGCACTCCACACGAAACGTCATTGGCTGAGCGGATCTACATTGCGGAGGAAGTTCCCCATTAGGTCCGCTTAGCCAATGATGAAGGCGGGGTCTGAGGTACGAGGGGGCGGGGGCGCCCTTGTATCTTAGACCCCGCATACGTCATTGGCTGAGCGGACCTGATGGGGAACTTCCCCCGCAGTGTAAAAAATGAATAGACCCGCCCCTTCTCACATTCCCCATCAGATCCTCTCAGCCTTACACCTACGTCATTGGCTGAGCGGACATGATGGGAAACGTGAGAAGGGGTGGGTCTATTCATTTTTTACACTGCCCTCGTATCTCAGACCCCGCCTATGTCATTGGCTGAGCGGACCTGATGGGGAACTTCCTCCGCAGTGTAGGTCTGCTCAGCCAATGATGTTTCCTGTGGAGTGGAGACTGCAGTGCCACGGGACACTGGATTACATCGCTGGAATGTTTTTTTTTTTTTTTTCATTTTTAATAAAGGACTTTCCCAACGGTGTCTGTGTGTTTTTTTTTACATTTTTTTACACTTTCTTTGTGAAATGGTAGGGGTACAATGTACCCCTTACCAATTCACATGGGGGGCCAGGATCTGGGGGTCCCCTTTGTTAAAGGGGTCTTCCAGATTCCGATAAGCCCCCTGCCCGAAGACCCCCACAACCACTGGGCAAGGGTTGTGGGGATGAGGCCCTTGTCCCCATCAACATGGGGACATGGTGCTTTGAGGGGTCACAGACCCCCAAAGCATCCTCCCCATGTTGAGGGCATGTGGCCTGGTACGGTTCAGGAGAGGTGGGCGCTCTCTCGTCCCCCCCTCTTTTCCTGTGGCCTGCCACGTTGCGTGCTCAGATAAAGGGTCTGGCATGGATTTTTGGGGGAACTCCACGCCATTTTTTTTTTATTTGGGGTGGAGTTCCCCTTAAAATCCATACCAGACCTGAAGGGTCTAGTATGGATATTTGGGGGGAACCCCACGTAATAAAAAAAAAAAATGACGCAGGGTTCCCCTTAATATCCATACCAGACCTGAAGGGCCAGGTAATTGAATTTGGGGGGACCCCCACGCATTTTTTTTTTTAATCAATGACTTTTCTCTGTAAAAAGATTTTGAAAAACCAAAATAGTAGCGCTGTGTGTTGTGAAAACATAAACCTAAATAAATTATATGTAAATATGCACCCTACAGAAAGGAAAAACACATGTATACATATAAATATACACCCTGTGATAAACAACAGCATATACAGTGAATATTAAGTGTCCATAACGTTCAATCAATACTTTGAAACAAGAAAAAAAAAATTCTATGAAGTGAATTCTGTAAACAAAAAGTCCATAAACTGCAGTGATAATTCCAGGTGTTATAACTTCAAAGCAAAAACGTTTCTTCCTGTGATATCTTGAATTGAAAACCTTCACCACACCATAAGTGCTCAGTGTCTCCACTTCCAAAGGACTTGCGCTCACCAATAGGATATGCCTCACACTCTCATGCTTGGCGTTACAGCTTAATTACCCACAGGGGTCTTTAGGGTCAGTCAAGTCTCTCCTCATGAAAAAACAAATAACTCCAATAGTGAAGTATATCACAACCTTTTATTAAAATAGCAAAGCAAAAGTAGCCTTCAATGATTGCACTCACATTTAAAAACTCCAAATCAAGCACTTCAACAGAAGACTTTTCAAGCCAGGCAAGTGTACAGTGGTAGCCGTGATGTATTGTGGTCTCAGCGGACCTGGCTAAATAGTGTATATCTCACCCTCCTCCACATACGCTTGCCTCTCCACTCTCTTTTAAAGCACTGCAAAATCTCCCGCCCCAACACCGGTCTGTATGTTCGATGAGCGGCCAGAAGATCAGAACACTATACACCACAATCAGTAGCCGTGTAGCTTCCTCCCAGGCTAGTTTCGTCACTCTGGACTTTTTCAAATGGGATTGGCTACACGGTTAGCTCCACCCGCTTTATACTCCGTCCATGATTGGTCATGGACGTGTTTCCTATTGCGCCTGCGCGCGCTCATCGAACATACAGATATCGAACATATGCGATGCATAGTAGCCCATTATGCTTTACCTTTGCAGGGAAACAAAGAGGAAGTAAAACCCATCAGGGTTTACTTCCTCTTTGGCCCCTTTCACACGGAGGTCCGTTCAGGTCCGCCTGTCAGTTTTTTAGGCGGACCTGAAACGGATCCTCCATGTACCCCTATGGAGGCACGGATGTCAGCGGAGACATGTCCGCTGACATCCGCTCCGCACCGCTCCGCCAAAGTGTGACGGAGGAAAACCCTATTTTTCCTTCCGTCGGCGGAGCGGATCGGATGACAACGGACTCTACGGTCCGTCGTCATCCGATTCCCCATAGGGGAGAGCGGCGCTCTGACAGGGCGGTCCCTGCACAGTGTGCGGGGACCGCCCAGTCATCCGTCGGCTCAGCGGGGATCAACGGAGCGATCCCCGCTGAGCAAGCGGAGCTTCACGGGGCGGATCTGCACGGATCCGCCCCGTGTGAAAGAGCCCTTTAAATCTGTGCTTTTTTAAAAGCATAATAAAGTTAATAGCGTTCCACAATAAAGAAATAATTCATTTTTTATTTTTACTATTAGTAGTAAGTAGAACGGAGGTGTTAAGTGTATGCTTGATTAATTGAGACAGTGTGGTTGATTTAATAAAGAAATTGGAGCTGATTTACTAAATTTGTAGAGTGAAATAATCTGGTGCAACTCTGCATAGAAACAAAGCTTCCACTTTTTTTTGTCAAAGCTTAATTAAGTGAACAAGTTGAAGTTAGAAGCAGATTGGCTACCTTTTACAGCGGCAGCAGATTTTGCACTCTTCAGTTTGTTCCCCTACCAAAGTGAATGGTGAAGTTAAAGAGTGATGATAAAGCTGTACTCTTGTGAATACCCAATTGTCTACTGGAAAAAAATCTTGTTTTTTAAATTTCCCTCCCAGATGATTAGGTATTTGAAGTAAACACAGCTTCACCTTATTCACTAACATCACCCAGTTTGCAAAGTCAGCATTCACTTAGCTAGGTATACAGTCTCCTTTTGGAAATTAACCCAATATGATCATAATAGCTTATGTAGCGCCCACCCTAATTTTGGGGCGCTATATGTGTAAATTTAGGGGCAGTCTGAGCCAGTAGTTGGGCTCAGACCTATTATAGTTCAAATTGTTTTCTCTGCCCTGGGTGTGATACTGCCCGGCAGTGTTATTCTCCTTTGCCTGCAGGTGGCACTGTCACCGCCGGCACAGGTTGGATCACAGCACCTTGGGTGTCTTCTCTCGGCAGCCATGCAGTGGGCGTGGTCTACCTGCTGTGCATACTGGGAGAGGGTACAACAGGGGCAGACACCTTTTGGCGTGAGGGACCCCCAGGCGTTCGGGGGGACCTCTGGTCCAGTGAGCGTGTCTCGTGGCCCTCATGGAACGGGATGCGTGTGTTTGGTCTTGGGCACCTTTAGTCCGAGGCTCTGCTGCTGCATAGTAGGCCCAGCTCTCCTATCGAGGACCTATGCTTCAGAGAAGGATCCCAGGCAGCCCGGTTGAAGGGGGCCCATCTTTAGGGAAGGAGTTTCAGGGGAAGATCAGTCCTGGCGGAGATAGCGATGGTACTGCTGTCTCGGGAAGAGGCCCGGAGGCCTACCTACAGGGGGATCCATCATCTCTGACATCCGTGCTCCACTCCGGTTGCTAGGACCGCTCTCAAAGGGACTATCCGGGTGAGCAATACCCACTCAGGATTGAGTGGTGACAAAAGTGTTCTCTAAGTGTTGCGTGCCTGAACCTTCCCCTGCTCTGTCGTTTCTACTCTCTCTCTCTTCCAAGTTTTACCTCAAGAAAAGAATAAAACCTTGCTGCATAGGTTTTACACCTGTGTGGACATTGGCTTTATTACAAAAGGACTTCCGCCTAGACAACGGAGACCGGGGATCCACTCTGGAGAGCTAACTTGCCACAAGACCCAAAAACATTAACACCGCTCGCCCCTCTCTACACAAGAAAAGGGAGGGGGATACCGGGCAAGTAGCAGGTGTGCCCTGACTGCAGAAATGGCAGAAAAGCAGAAACAGGGTGGTGTGTGCTACACTTAGTCTTTTTTATACAAGTAAAAGTATAGTATCAGTATCAATAATATCTTGCCCAACAAAAACAAGTGATAATTATGTAGCACCCTCTAGTAGGTACTAGAGTAGGATTGTTGTTCTGTAGTGTAGGTAAATTTGGGCATGCCTGGCTAGCAGCCAGGTCTGTTTGTTTTGGATTGTGTGGGCTGGGAGTGGCTTAGAGTTAGCAGCTGGTAGCTCAAAGGCAGCGTCAGTGAGACTTCCCCCTTTCTTCTAGAGGATTTTAGAAGGAGAGGAGGAGAGGAGAGGTGGTGCTGCCTGGGGTGTTCTAAGGAGCCCTGACCAATCCCCAACCTAGATTGGCAATGGGTAGGCCTAGAATCAGCCCAGCTGGGGAGGAGTTGTCGGGTGGAGGAACTGATGATGGAGTACTAGGCTGTTGGGGCCATTGAGGGAGCTCCCCAATCTGGAGGGGGGACCTTGGGCCTAGGCTCTGGTGCAGGACGGAGCTCTCCAGGAAATCGTGGAGGCTCTGAACAGGAGGCACAGGAGGAGCAAGAAAGGACAGCAGGAGCTAGTACTGTTGGGCAAGTCTTCAGAAGGGAACCACCGGTTGCAGCCAGGAGGGCTGGTGAGTGATGTGTGCAGTTGGGAGGACTGGGGAGGCACGCCTGAGAGAACTGGGAGTATGCAGTCAGAGATGGGTGCAGAGCCAGTAGTGAGGACTGCAATGTCATGGGCAGTGGAGTCGGGCAGCTGCAGCCAGGAGGGCTGGTAGGCCTGAAGGGGGCTGACTGGGAGCAGTAGACCACCAGTAGGAGAGCCAGCACTAAAGACTTTTCATTTCTTGCTACACCATAGGGGCCCGTGGTCCCTGTCTGCAAAAGGCAGTTGCTAAGGCCTGGCTGAGCCAGTGTCAGGCCTAACCTTACTTGTGCTAGCTCTTCCTGAGAACCAAGAGTTGTGCAGGAGGAAGAGAGAGGGAGCAAAAGTCTGCAAGCAAAAGTTGTGCAGGAGAAGACTGAAGTGGTCACTTGTACAGAGAAGTGTATAAAGTAGTCCCAATTGATTGATATACAATCTGCCAATTGATTGATATACAATCTGCCAATTGATTGATTTACAATCTACCAATTAACTGATATACAATTCACCTGGCTTCCCATATTTACCTTACCCCATCCAAGTTAAATTCCCTAATAAAAATAACAAAAAACAAGCACACAGACTGTTTTCTTCCTGAGAGTGACTAAGGAGTGAGCGTCGGGCTGGGTGACAGGTGGGCCACATCACTTAGCAGCCCCTACAGAGGTACCGCTACAATAATTTTTTTACTTTTTTTTTTCTCTTTTGCAATTGCTAGACAAGTGTGTGTTGAAAATCACACCTTTGAATCAGACGGAAAACTTGCTTTTTCATATTCTCTTTAGATATAAACAGCATATATAAACACACAGAAGCTATGGGCAACAATAGTAAACTATTAACACAAAGAAATACTTTCCTTGTAATCCCTCTACTCTGATCTGGGTTTAGCAACAGCTCTTCCATGAACAGGACATGTGTCTCAGACTCTCTCTCCTCCACTTTCTTCTTCTAGGGTTTTCAAGCCAACCGGTCACAGTGTTCTATCCCATATTTCATCACAAATATGTCCTCAGGAGTGGCTAGAACACTGTGCTTGTATGACAATTCTATGACAACAGATGTCATTAACTTTTCTCCATCCATTGCAACTATACAGCTTGCAACACCATCTAGTGACTCATATACTGCATAAATACAGATAATAGATTTTAATGCACCACAACATTTCCCTTCCAAACACAGCTCACAAATCCCTCTAAAAGCCAGGTAATGTACTGTATTCAAAATACTGAATGTAAAAGAGAAAAACACATTACAATAAATAAATAAAAACCTTTAAACTCTAATTAAACAGGAGGGTCCCCCATGGCAAAGCACCTTGTCCTCATGTTGATGAGGACAAGGGCCTCTTTCCCACAACCCTGGCTTTTGTTGGTAGGGGTCTGAAAACAAGGGGCTTATCAGAATCTGGAAGCCCCCTTTAATAATAAAGGGGGCCCCCAGAAAACTGCCCCCTCTATGTAAATGGACAGTTGTACCAAGTACCCATACTCATAAAACATCAATATGAGTATAAAAAAGTAATATAAATTCCAAAAAATGTAAGTGCTGACAAGAAAAATTTTGAGCTATTAAAAAATTGTGTGTTTCAGGACTTGAGTACCAATTATATTAGCCAGGGCTGACATTCTTGGATGTAATGAAATTCAAAATATGATTAAATCTTTGTATTTTATTTTCTACCTAAAGGGTTCTTTTGTTAACATAGCTATTTGGCTCAGTGATACTGTGATGAAAGATTAGTTAGTTACTTTGAGAGGACCCTTACATAGAGACACAATGGACTGTGTTACCCTCTGATCTCAGGCAGTATTTTCATCAGTTTATATCCATTTTGCTCACTGATACCCCTGCTGATAGAGATAAGACTCATCGTTTACCCAAGGCAAAGCATTTACCAGACAAGGCACCACGTGACGTCATATCACAATTTTTTTTTTTTCATGTTAAAGCATTTATTACCCCAACCTTTTATATTCCTGATATGTGCCTGCTGTACCATGCAGTTGCTTGAGAAGGTATCCTGTTCTCTTTGTATTGCTTATTTTGTGTGAAATCCCTGGTGTTCCTGCCAGTCCCTCTGCTTTCTTATTAAAAACTGACCACACTTAGCAGGAGAACACACCATGGTCAGTTCTCCAGCTATGCTGGGAACTCAGCCTGCTCTCCTCCAATGATCAGACGTGTCCTGACACACCCACCTGCACAGCCTTTCACTGAAAAGCTCAGTGTGCTACTACTTCTCTTCCCCAAGCTCTCATGCAGCTGAGAACAGAGGGAACAGATGACTCATAATAAAGGGGAAAAAAAGGTATTTATATTTATTTTTTTGACTCTATACACAAATGTTTTGCTGTTCATTTCTATTTCAAACTGAATGGGTTGTTTTACAAGGTAAAAGTTTACAGGGACAATTTGATGAGGTATATCAGGCAACACCCTTCGTTTCCTGAACCCTGCATTTCAGTCTTTGCAGATCTTTCTTAGCATAAAATGCTGGCTGGCAAAAACCTTATGTCCCTCACTAAGCTCCTCCAAAATCACTAAATCCCATACTCCTGAGATTTTCCAATGAAAATTCTCATTACTTGAAAACCATACTTATGCTATTGTGTCAATAAATACAATCAGCGCAACCTCCACTCTTTGTGAATGTGATACAAACTGATACATATACAGGTACTCCTCACTTAACGACCAGGTTCCGTTTCAATGACCAGGTCATTAAAAAAATCGGTTGTTAAGCGAGGAGTCACAAGTAATCAATATTTTAGATTGGAAGAAGTCCTATGCGACGAAACTAGTCTGGGAGAAGCTACACGGCGCTCTTTTATAGTGTGTGGCGTTCGGTTTTTTCGACCGCTCATCGATTCTACAGTCCGGTGTTTGGACGGAAGTTCACTGTGTTTTCGAATGGAGTGGAGAGACGGGCATATATGAAGGAGGGTGAGACACAAATGATTGATTGGTCCGCCGAGACCGCAATACATTGCGGCTACCTGTCGTATGCCTGTCTGGCGTTTTGAAGTGATTTTGCTGAAGTGCCTAAATTTTGATTTGCTAGATGTGAGTGAAACTATTGAAGGTTACCTGTGCTGTGTTTAATAAAAGTTTTTACGTACTTCACTATTGGAGACCTTTTTGCTTTTTCATGTGGGAAAACTTGACTGACCTAGCAACATCATTTGGATCTATCTTTTATACCCTGAGGGGTGTTTAAGCTGTGAAGACGAGCATGAGAGTGCAAGGCAAATCCTAGTGGTGAGTGCAAGTCCTTAGGGAGTGGAGTCACTAATCACGCTGGTGTGGTGAAGGTTTATTCAAGAGAACACAGGAAGATTTTTATGCAAATTTTAGTTGAAGTCACTATTATTGGAACACTTATCTCACTGATGGACTTTCTTTAAATGTTTTTTCACAACTGGTTTGAAAACAATATTTAAACGCTACGGACACTTATTAATTTATTGTATGTGCACATATATATTTTTAGAGTATATGTTTTGCAGTTTTTCACATATATGTATTTCTTCACGAGACACATATATATATTTTCTATAGTATTTAGATTTGTGGTGTGATACACAGAAGCGCTACTATTTTTGTTTATTCAAAATACTTTTATTAATGAATATTTTAAGCATTCTTAACTACTGTACTGTACTGTATTGTAAAAAAAAAGGTCTAAACACCCAACTACAGCTCAATAAGGTTATTTTTATTTGCATAAGTACAGAACACATACTAAAATTGATGTATAGTGCGTCGTTCGGGTGAGGAGAGCTGGTCATAAGTCTGAGTGGTCGTTAAACAGGTAAGTCGTTAAACGAGGAGTATCTATATATAAAGATTCCAAATTCAACACAAAATCAATATGAGTTCTCAGTTGCAGCTGTACACTCTTTATTGATTTCACCACATTAAAATAAAAACCCTATCATATCATAAAATACACTTACAAGCAAACAATATAAAAAACGCTTATGACACTCCCATCAGCTAGCCCACCACTCTACATCGGCCATAGGAGGGAGGTGCTGAGCCCGTGACGTCACGCTGCCACCGCGGCCAATATGGAATGGTGAGCCAACTGAAGGGAATGTCATAAGTGCTTGTAAGTGTATTTTTATGAGGGGCTGTTAATAAACTGTTGAAACTGAGAGCACTATGCAATTGCCTTTTTATTACATGTGGTTCGCTTATGAGATAGAAGCATAAAGAATGCCAAGTCCCAGGAGAGAGGAGAGGTGACCATCCGTGGGAAACTCATAGGAGTTGTAATGATAAACTTGTATATTTGTATATGAGGGGAACAGGTTTTTCACCTAGTGATGGTGGTTCACTCAATATTTGGAAACAAAATAATCTATTGAAGAGCTTTGTTGGCAGAGGAGCACGTCTGTTTATGGACTATTAATTTATATAATAGTGTTCTAGTTCTGAAAGGACTGGTTCTATATATCACTATTTAACATTTAGATATATTTGGCTTGGAGGAATCTTATCACATATTTGTTCAGTTGCACTGCACTACAGTATTTCATAAAAGAGAGTACACCCCTCAAATTTTTGTAAATATTTTATTATATCTTTTCATGTGATAACACTGAAGAAATGACACCTTGCTTCCATATAAAGTAGTGAGTGTACAGCTTGTATAACAGTGTCAATTTGCTGTCCCCTCAAAATAACTCAACACACAGCCATTAATGTCTAAACCGCTGCCAACAAAAGTGAGTACACCACTAAGTGAAAATGTCCAAATTGGGCCCAAAGTGTCAATATTTTTTGTGGCCACCATTATTCCCCAGCACTGCCTTAACCCTCTTGGGCATGGAGTTTACCAGAGCTTTACAGGTTGCCACTGGAATCGTCTTCCACTCCTCCATGATGACATCACAGAGCTGGTGGATGTTAGAGACGTTGCGCTCCTCCACATTCTGTTTGAGGATGCCCCACAGATGCTCAGTAGGGCTTAGTTCTGGATACATGCTTGGCCAGTCCATCACCTTTTCCATCAGCTTCTTTAGCAAGGCAGTGGTCGTCTTTGAGGTGTGTTTAGGGTCGTTATCATGATGGAATACTGCCCTGTGGCCCAATCTCCAAAGGGAGGGAATCACGCTCTGTATTTATTCAGTTGCACTTTATTTGTTTTAATACTTATGCTATTACCTCAGTTGAGTAAGGGTTTAAACTGGCAAAAAAAATATATTTTCTACCTGGGGATGAGGAGAACCTTCTAGCCAAGGCCCTACCTCACATTTCTCCAGAATGGCAACAGGAAGATTGTGTTGGGAATGTAGTAACACAAACACCCAGAGTGAATTTGAATGTTTTCGCATGTTGAGATTTATCTTGCCTTTCTTAATTGTTTTATTCTGTTTAAGACTTTACCATTTTTTTTTGTTTGTTTTATATGTACCATTGAGATGCTATGAAGGAACCACTGAGGAGCTGTGTCTAAACTCTACTATCAGGCCAGGTTTACACATATGCAAATTGGATGTGGGTTTCCCCACATTCACTTCACAATACAGCAAGTGTCAATGGAGCTGGTTCACACATGTCTGTGCGGCCGCGGTCCGGATTGAAAAAGGGTCCGGTGCATGTTTGCATCTGGTTTAGGTGCGAATTCCAGCAAAAATTCGGACCTGAATCGCACCTGAACCACACCCAAACTGGTAAACAGACATGCACCGGACCCCAGGCACGGACCCGCGGCCACACATGTGCGATCCCGGCATCTGTGACTGTGACAATACTGAGACCGTTCTTCATGCCTTGCATAACACCACCACCTACATGTAATATCATATCATTGCACCTGTTATTTCACAATTATTAAGCTACGTCTTACCATCTTAGTCTTGTATCCCGAAGACAATAATGTAGTGTCTCTTAAAGTTCAAGGACTAAATAACCCATTTAAAAGAAGAGCTATGCGGCAGGAAGTGAAAAAACTGAAAGGAGATATCTTATGTGCTCAGGAAACGCAATTTGCACAAAACAACCAGCCAAAATGTGCTTATAAAGCTTTCCCTCACATCTTTACTACATGTGCTCCAGTCAAAAAAAGGGGAGCACTAATAGCTTTTAGTCAGTCCATGGCAATTCAGCTATATGAGTTGGTACTTATATTATCCTAGTGTGCAACTTGAATAACGTTACATACTGTACTATACTCTGGTTAATCTTTATACCCCTAATTCTGGCCAACTCTCTTTCTTGCAATCACTTAAGAAATGTATTGATGAAGTTCTCAAGGGTGCACTGCTTATATGTGGATATTTCAACAGTGTTGTGGACAAATGTTTAGACTGTTCTGCCCCCTCATTTTTTTTTTTAACACAAATATTTTTATTGAAAGCAATAAAAGTGGTACAAACAATACAGAAATCGCATAATTTCTTCAAGAAACCATGACATGCATGTACATTGTAGAGAACAAGTTGCTATTGAGTCATGGAGTTTAACAGCCAAAAACAATAAAGTAAGTTAAACTTAGGCTAAAGAGAAATTTTGTACATAACGTAATTTATCGAAAGAAAAGGAGAAATAAGATACAGGCTTTTTTCAATAACAGATAGTATTATCCCCATTGTTTGTGTTTTTATTGAGGGTTTCATATTTCATGTAGAGGGGCACAGGCGTTGAAGTAGACGTAAGAAAGAGAGTAAGAGAAGCAGAAGGAAGGAGAAGGCAGGGGGGTGGTAGATAAAAAAAAAGGGAGGAAGGGTAGGGGGGGCGGTATTGGTGAAGTAGAGGCGGGGGGAGGGGTAGGGCAGAGGGAAATATTAATGGTTGGGGGTATACCTGCTTCCCATTCCCACCCGTTTGTCTGGGATGATCAGTGTTTACCTTTAGCATCCTAAAGTGGGTACCTACCAGGTTTAAAGAACATAAAAATGAAACGCTCAGTGGTTTTGAAATGAGTATCATGTATTCGTGAATTTTTGTTTCCGCTCTTGGGAGATATAGATCAGTTCTTCCATCCTTTTTCTTAGAGAGCCTGGCAATCCATTCTCTAATAATTAGGATGCGTGTGGAGCGCCAATGTACAGGAATGCAGATTCCTGCCACATTTACAATATGCATAGCCAGAGATTTGTGGTAGTCTTTCTTGGGCAAGGATGTATGGTATAGAAGAAATTGTGCAGGAGTATAATCTAAAGTGAACGTGGTAACCTCTGTGATGAGATCATGGACTTCCCTCAAAAAAGTTGAAGTGGTTCACACTTCCACCAAATGTATAGCATGGTGCCTTCCGCTTTCCTGCATCTCCAGCAGGTGTTGGGTATGGCACGGGATTATTTATGGAGGCGAGATGGAGTTCTATGCCCCTCAATTTTTATCTCGCTGCAAGTTACGGTCCTTCCTAAAAGAAGCAGATCTATAAGACATCTGGCTTGTATCAACTCTTCTGAAAGAGATTACACCTATTTTTCAGCCCCGGGCCAATCGTATAACAGAATTGATATGATTCTATTGACTTTACCATTTTACAAAGAACCATTTCAGTTAAAATATATTCAATTATGTGGTCTGACCATGCTCCAGTGTTAATTCTTCTCAAAGAACATCATATGGTCAGCCCTACTTACCTATGATGGAATGACACTGTATTGTTCTCAAAACCTTACCATAAGGAAAGGATATCACAACAACATAATGTTTTGAACAGAATAACACGCCTGATGTAAATTTAGTCTCATTGTGGTGTGCTCATAAGGCCTATAGCAGAGGCCTCCTTATTCGAGCAGCGGCCAGGGAAAAGAAGCAGAAAGCTCATTGTCTAACTCAGTGGTGGCCCATCCATTAGGGAAGCCCGCTGACAGTTGATAAGTCATCGATTTTTTAAGGACACAACAGCCAGCTTTATGGCCCACTACTTAACATTCTTTACACAGAATTCAAATCGGTCAAACATTTTTCGACCGATCCCAATTCAAATTGTTTCAAAAATGTGGCATTCGTTAGGAAATTAATAAACAAAACAAAATTTCACTAAACTAAACTAAACGAATTTCTAAATAAATCAATGAAACAAAATGAGTAACATAACAAATCTATCTGAAATTAAACAAAACACATTTTTCCATTCTGCACATGCCGAAAAATAACATTCTCACGTATAAAGAACTTTTGACAAAACAGCCCTGTCCCTTATCTTATGCCCACCTTCAACTGCACCACTTTCATATCAGGCATCCTGACATCCAAAACAAGGTCAACAGCAACATTTGGGTTTATCTTCAGGGTCATTTTGACAAGCCTAAAGGCTTATCCTGCTTTTATTCCTTTATACAACATAGAGGAAATTCACTAATACCGCGTACACACGATCATTTTTCCCGTCGGGAAAAATTAAATTTTTTCTTTTGGACGAGAAAAACGACCGTGTGTGGGCTTTTTGTCATTTTTCCCGACGGGAAAAACTGCATTAATCACGACGAGAAAAATTAGAACATGCTCTAATTTTTCTCTTCGTGATTCCCGTCATTTTTTTTCGTGGCAGTTTTCCCAAAAAACACTGCCGGGAAGCCTACACACAGTCGTTTTTTTCGACCAAGAAAAAAAATGTAATTTAAAACGGCCGTGTGTAGGGGAACAAGCTGTTCCTCGTTTTTCACGTTGATTTTCTCAAAGGTGTTTTCACCTTAGAAAAAATCGATCGTGTGTACACGGCATAAGACCTGCAATATGCTTAATTGGGAGAGGAAAGTTGGGCTCTAGTTTAACTCTTCCAGAGTGGCAACATGCAGTTCAATTTCATTACAAATATTCTCATTGTGTTAACCACTGGATGCTTATGTTAAAACCACTACATAGAAGATGTCTAACACCTAGGAGACTTTCTCAGATATTCAGGGATTCACGTATCTGTTGAAGAAACTGTGGAGCAAAAGAAGGTACTGTATAGTTCAAATAATGTGGGAATGTAAATGCCTTCGTAGTTACTGAAACTTTGTTTTTACCTTCATTACATCAGTCACTGGATTTATCCTCCCTTCTACCGCCTCCTTAGCCATAATTGGCCTTAATATTATTAAAATCTCAACCCAATTTAGGTGCCTCATCGCCCACATATGAACTACTGCACTCTTAACTATTACCACAAAATGGAAGTCACTCAATGCACCCAATGTCTCTGAGATAATATATAGAGTCAAGACACAATGCTTGTATGAAAAATATTTTGCCTTTTCTTCCAATACTCTTAATGGGTTTTGCAATGTGGTACTCTAATGCTGTTCTTGTTTATTTTATTTTATTTTTGTTGAATATATATGCACTTACAAGCAGTTTGGACTGATCTTACATGTGTCTACTTTGTTAGTTTAATTGAGCCCAACAGTATTCCTTCTCAATACTGTATTCTATTTACTTTTTGACCATGTATGTACAACTTTATATGGTTTAAGCTTAAAAAAAAAAATGAAAGAAATTGTATAAATTGCTTGTTTTTGCAAAAAAAAAAAAATAGGTATGTTTATATGTATTTTTTCTTTATTACTACATTGGTCAATTGTGTGTCTGAATTAGAGTATTTTTTGACAATGTTTTCTTTATACTGTATAAGAAGGTTTATGTATACATTTTTTTCACACAAGATTCACAGAATTTTCACTCGGGATTTACACATTTTTCTAAATAGATCCAATTATAAAATGTGTGATGCTTAGGTGAAAGTTGAGTGAATCTTATGTAAAACAAATATAAATATTTCACCTTAATCAGTGCATTATTGAAAGCACAATAAAATTATTAGTGTTTCACAATAAATACATGTTTTTTTTTTAAGTTTTACTATTGGCTACTAAGAATAAGAACACTTTTTTCCCAATAACTCCAAATTATTATTATTATTTTTTAATGCAGTTTAAAGCAGAACTCCAGCCAAACAAGCCCATTAAACCATAAAGTTAAAAAGAAACTTAGGCTAAAAAGATCATCTTTAACCTAGAGTTGCCCTAAACAGTACAATACACCACATTAGTGTGTGATAGTGACTAAATTCCCCCAAAAAAGAAAGGATGAGGACAAGAATTAGCAGCATCTATCACTTTAATTGATATAACGAATTGGACGCTGCACCCAAGGAACCCAGCCGAAGTGCATTGAGATGAGATGTGGCTTCAGCCAGGCTCCTCCTAGGCCACACTCCTCCAATGCATTTTGCCCATAGACTGCTATGACTAAGCCCTATGGGTGGGTTGAAATGCATCAGACTGGTGTGGTGTGGAAGAAGGCAGGCTGAAGTCACAACATATCTCTCTGCACTTCAGCTGGGTCCTGGCATGCAGCATCTTGTTATTTCAATGTACCATCTCTGGATCTGGGATGAACTCTTTGGATACTGAAAACATTTGGTAGTAGAGATGCCAGCAAACTCTGAAGAGGCGCTTTGAGCTGCGTTCTAAGCTTTTCAGTGGGGATGAGCTCCTAGCACCGGGTCACCAGTGGCGGCCATTCCATTAGGGGACCACCCCCCTATCCACCCCCCTATCCACCCCCCTATCCATGTGTCCAGCCTCCTGAGCTACATGCAGGGCACCTTATGCATGGATTCCAGACTCTCTAATAGGCTTCAAAAAAGGGTGGGCTTGGGGCACAGAGCACTGCGCCCTGAGCCCACCCAGTTGTGTAACAATAGCGAATGGATATTCGCTAATGTCACGCTGATTCTCCTCCCAGCCAATCAGGAAGCTGGTCATGAGACCCGTTTCCCGATTTGCCAAAAGGAGAAGCGATCCTATTGACCTAGGAGGAAGAGGGAGGAGGAGGGAGGAGACACTCGGTCAGTGGAGATGCACTTCCGAAGGAGACACAGGGAAAACCAGACGGATCGACCCACCATCCATCCCTGTGACCCACAGCGGTTCAGCCATCCAGCATCCAGCACTCCCCAGCTCGGACAGGGGAGGGTGGAGGATGGGAGATCAGGGTCATCCCAGGCAGGACATCTGCCTCCTAAGGTAAGGAGGCTGATCATCTCCCATGGGGGGTGTTTCCCTTGTGTTCCCTGCACTCATTTCCGTCTCCCGGGGGAGTGGAAACGGCCCTGTCTACTGATGAGAGGGGGTAGCACCCCCCTCCCCCAAATTATTGAGCACCAGCCACCACTGCTGGAGATGTGCACACAGGATTTGGAGTGGCACTGAGCTCTTGATTTTTAATGTGCCTGCAGTATTTGCTGATGTACTCAATTAAGAAAGAATGAAAACCTCTAACAAGTAGTGGTACAATTTTTGAGCAGTAAAACTTGGCTACCTGAAGTCCAAGGATGATGAAGAAGAAGAAGAAGCTATATGACCATCATTTCAGTTTGTAGCTGTTGGAAATGCATTCAGTTATTTGTGCACACAGAAACCAGCAAACCTATACTCACAGTGCAAACATGGTATGCTTTGTACACAGAGAAGGAGGGCAAATGAGATGTTGACAAACTACAAACAAAAACAAAAACAAAAAAACAAGAACAGAAACAAAAGACCTACAAAACAAATCAACAAATTTTACTCATCTCTAGAAGCAAGGAAGCTAATGAGAACGTTCCAGATATCATACCAACATCAAATTGCTGCAAAAATTTTAGCCCAAATTTCCAGAAATTTGAAAATCCCCACCTTGGGAAAATTGCTTTGAGCCTTGAACCAGGTAAAATTATTTGTTTAGCCTTAGTGAAGGTGAAAATTTCCATTTACTCTATATTTTACAGTCATTAATATTCTATGATCTGGTCTAGCCTGCTTCCGTCAATTAAAAAAAAGAAGTAATAACAAAACATTTCCAGAATAGCAAAGCCTGCATTTAACCAATATTTGGTATTCAATAAAATCTCCTGAGGTTATCGGATTTAGGTAAGCCATAAACTGTGCTTGACTTTTATCTAAACTTTATCTAAACTTGTCAAAAACTTGTCGAAATGCCAGGCCTAGGATTAGGAAATAGTGAAATGTACCTTTGTCAACAACAGGGGAAATTGTTCTTTGGTTAGGGATCTATTTTTTTCTCCATGTTTCGTTCAATAGGGAAATAATTCACAGCGGTTATTAAAAACACCTAACATAAAAAATAAAAAAAAACACATTTGCTCTGTTGATTAATCTCTAAGGTGTGTTTTTCACAGGAATAAAAATTATTTATATAGTCAGAAAGAGATGACTAAAACAAATGAAGGAGCACCATGCTTTTGCTGCAATGGGTATGTGTATTTCCTTACTAACATATAAATAATATATACACAGTGTGTTATGACTTGCCAAAGGCTAATACTATTTTTTTTAAAGGCAAATCAAAGTTATTAGTAACCTAAAATTAAGCCAATATAATTTAAGAATTTATAAAAATGATAAAACTACTAATATTAACAGAACACCCGAGATGCTAATCGAAGCACCTGAATTGGGCAAAATATGCAATATAAGGGACTAAACATTTTTTTTCTTCATAATATATAAAAAACATGAATATGTCTATACAAAGTGCACATATAAGAAGGAGTAATGCTACTGAATTCTAAATTATAAAATTCACACACGTTAGCATCAACCACATTTTTGTAAGTAGGGGACAAACTAAATATGGACCCGACAAATATACTGAGTACTAAAATCAATATACCTACAGTATATACCCTTATAAAAGGGATGATAACACCAAAACAAAAAGCAAAACAATCTGGATAAAATAGATGGAATGTGCATATAAATACCTTATAATGCAATAAGGTACAGCCTATAGTAAGAATAGAAAACCACAGCCATATAACACTAATAATATGTCAAGAGATATTGGGGTTGATTTACTAAAACTGAAGAGTGCAAAATCTGGTGCAGCTGTGCATAGAAACCAATCAGCTTCCAGATTTTATTGCCAAAGCTTTTTTGAACAAGCTGAAGTTAGAAGCTGATTGGCTACCATGCACAGCTGCACCAGATTCTGAGTACTCCTGTCTTAGTAAATCTCCCCCATTGTACTGTGTATGACGAAGCATATTATATATAAGACCACTACTTACCACCCCAGGATGGGCAAGGTAGTGAGATCAGGGGGACAGAAAGAAATAATACTGGATAAAAATCTAAAACTCTAACAAACATTTAAACCTTTTGGAGCTAGAGTGTCCTGAGAGTATATGCAGAAGGTTTCTAGTTTACACAAATGTTAAAACGTTTGGCTGATGAGTATTTTTCCATTATGGATTCAATGACCCACACCTAGAGGTCAGCAATAGACTTCTGGTGGTATTCATAAAAATGTCATTGGACACTGTCTAGTGCTGCCCTCTTGCTCTCCAAACCTTTTTCGTAGGGTCCTGATGGTTCGGCTAACATAGAGCAAGCCACATGGACAGGACAGGCAGTACACCATATGTGTTGAGGAACAGTTGTAATAGAAACTGATAGGAAACGTTCTTCCATTGGCCAAAAATGACTTATTGCCATGGGGGACATATGCACATATCAAACATAGAGATTTGTTGCAATGGAACATACCCAGCAGTGGGATAAGGGTAAGTTGTCTAATGTTAGTAGATTTTGCCTGAGATTTTATCTTGCTAAGAGCAAGCATTTAGGAACAAAAATATTTACTGGCATCAAATGCTTTTCTATACGCAAATTTAGGTAGCTGTGAAATGGATGATAATAAATGTGGGTCCTGAGTAAGAATAGACCAATGCTTTTTAAAAACATTTTCCATCTTTGTACTGCATGATATTGGTTGACAAATCTGATCACCGGTTCATGAGAAGTCTGTGGGGAGGATGGTTTTCTGTCCGTCAGATAAAAGGAAAAGGCCTCATGAATCAAATTGAGAGGGCATCCCTTGTCGAAGAACTTATTTTTGAGCGTGATGCTCTGTTGGTTTGTAATCCTCCAGTCTAGTACAATTATGTCTCAAGTGATGGAACTGACTTTTATTACGAACCCATCTAGGTTGATGACAGCTGGAAAAAAGGAAGGAATGAGTTTCCCGCTGTAGGTTTTGTGTAATTCTTGGCAATTATAGCTGAATCTATATGAGTGAGTTCCAGGTCTAAAAAGCACAAGGACAAAGGGTCAGCCATTATTTTAATATAGATGTATCTATGGAATTATGTACGGTCCTTTTAAATCAGGCATGTAACTTGGATCCCGCACTGACATCCCGATTTCAGGTCCCATCCTAGATTCAGCCTATATTAGATTGACATGTGCGTCCACAATCATGTCTGAAGAAGAAGTATATATTCGGAAACGTGTCACCCGTTGATGTCACTTCCGGCCTGGCCTCCCGTGCGCTCCATACTGCTTATGATTCCATTTGGCCAGCAGCTCTTGGTCTGGTGCAGACACACTAGGCTAAGGAGCAGCTTCTGCGGAAGACTCCGGGACACTCTCATCTGGCCCAGAAACTAGTAGTTACTACATGCCCACCTGTATGTTACTTATGTAAGTAGGCATTTGGCTTTTAAATAAAACCCAATTGCTTTTACTTGCTACACTTAGTCCAGTGCCCCCTTTTATTCCTTTTGTTTCTTACAGAGAATTGCTTCGCTCTGTGGGAAGCAGCCACTAGTGTTGCTTTTTACATACATGGACTTTATGGGCTCTTTATAATTATGGACTTTATATTTAAAGACTTTATATTTTTTAGTCATAACGCTAACCCAATTTTCCTGCACCATTCCTTTTCCCTTGTAACTGCAGGGTTTTCCAGTTAGTGAAAAATTTTGCTAGGCACTTAAAGGAGAAGAGGTAATTGGCTTGGAATAAGGAATCAAAAAAGGTAAAAGCTTAATGTCTAAGAAAGGCATAGAGGCAGGCTAAGTAAAATGGTAATTTTCCTGATCTGATGCGGGGGACATAGGGATTCAAATTCAACGCTTGAAGGGGTTTAACACTTTAGATTTTGTTTACTCAGAGAGTGTTTTGAAAAGCTTTGACAGGGAGGTGTGAGGGGGGAAGAGATGAGTAATTAAATGTCATCTGCAAACATCATAGGCTTATGGTGTTCATCTGCAAGCTTAAGGCGCTGTATACTTGGATGTACTTATGGTGGTCACCAAAGGTTCAAGAGCCAATATACAGAAAATAGCATTGGTGATAGGGGGCTATCAGTTCTCCTGTTGACATTACTTCTGGCCTGCCCCCTGTGCATTCCACACTGGTTATGGTTACATTTGACCACCAGCTTATCTTCTGTGGAAGACTCCAGGACACTCTCACCTGGTCTAGATACTACTAGTTACCACATGCCTACCTGTCTGTTACTTATGCAAGTAGCCATTTGTCTTTTAAATAAAACCTCATAGTCATCCTGGTTTGGCAGAATCCAAACTAGGATAATAAAATGACTTTATTCAAGCTACTCTACTACGTTGGGGTTCTCCCAATACCAATATCTAGCCAAATATTATTAATTGAACAGAGGAAAATTCTCAATGTTATATGGTGCTGTGGCAGACCTAGACTAGCTGCCTTATTACTATACTGCTGTAGGCTAGTTGGTGGTTTAGCAGTACTGAACCTTAAAAACTATTTTGCAGCAGCCTGAGCTTGCACCCCTGTTATCCCTACATGCCACGCAAGAACCCATCTGGACCCACTTTGCTATAGCTTAGTGCTCTCCTGTCTATGTGTCACACCCTGCAGCAATGGGACCTCATAAATATTCTAGCAATCTGATTTTTCCCCATTTGCTGTTAGTAGGAATATTGCATCTAAACACAGCTATTATCTTATGATTATTGATGACAAAAAATCTCAGCACTATCTCAAAGAGAATTTGAAATTGCCTGATGCAGAAACATATCTACAGTTGCAAAAAAAAAAGTATGTGAACCCTTTTGGAATAATATGGATTTCTGCACAAATTGGTCATAAAATGTGATCTGATCTTCATCTAAGTCACAACAATTGTTGTGACTTAGATGAAGATCAGATCACATTTTATGACCAATTTGTGCAGAAATCCATATCATTCCAAAAGGGTTCACATACTTTTTTTTGCAACTGTACATGCACAAATAACACACTTTATCAATAGCCTCATTACATATCAGACTCCGCAATACAACTGACACTCTTTAAGAATTGATGCCTAAAAGAACCCTATACCAGGGGCTTGGTTTCAGCCCTAAACGTGGCTCTTACAGACACCACCAGTTCTATAAGACTTACATATATTGAGATACATTGGGAACATTTTTTAGGGGAGACCTTAAACCAGGCAGACTGGAACAAACTCTGTGCTACAATCTTGAAATTCCCACCTAACATGCTATCTCAGGGGAATGCATACAAGGTGCTTTCACAATATTATATGACACCAAACAGCATTGCTAAGTTTGCCTCAAATAGAACTTTGGCTTGCTCTCGAAGCTGCAGGGAGCGTGGCACACTTTTACGTATCTGGTGGCATTGCCCTAAAGCCAGCCATTTTTGGATATGTGTATACAACATGCTCAGGACAATGCTGAATAATATTCTTGCCTGGAAAGCCTGTCAAATAGACCAATCCCAGACCTCTCTAAACAGAAATTTGTGGACTTTGTATTTTTGGCTGCCAGGCAGGCGCTGTCAAATGCATGGAAACAACCTACCATTAACTTCTCAGAGGCGAAACAGAAGTAGAAGGGTGTCATGGTGCATGAAAAGCTTACTGCAATACTTAACGATACCCAAAAATAGGGATTCCTATTTAAACCTTGATCACTTCCTTCTCTCACTTTAACCTTCCTTACTGACAATATATGAGCCTACTGCCCTGCCAGGTATCACTGGCTCCCCCTCTCCTCCTACTCCACCCTCATGCCCTCCAATCTATCTGTTAATGTGAAACCCAAGCCCTGTTCAACTACATTTTTCCTCCCTCTTCTTTCCTTAAAGAGGAGGTCCAGCCCCCCACGAAAATTTTTAAGTCAGCAGCTACAAATAATGCAGCTGCTGACTTTTAATATATGGACACTTACCTGTCCAGGGAGCCCACAATTTCGGCACTCTAGCTGATCTTCGAATTGGCTGTCGGGTGCAGCCGCCACCATTCCTGGTAAGGGAACCCAGCAGTGAAGCCTTTCAGCTTCACAGCCAGTTGCCTACTGCACATGAATTGGTCCGGCAGCAGAGGTAGGAGGAGGGGGCCGAACATCCCAGAGACAGGGCTGCGGCCCCGTCTCCCGGAAGTTGGGAACGGTACCTGTCAAAAACAGGTACACTTCCCCCCTCCTCCCTGAAAGGTGCCAAATGTGGCACCGGAGGGGGGGGGGGCGGATAAGTGAAAGTTCCACTTTTTAGTGGAACTCCGCTTTAACTTTTTCTCTTCCCCATTATCTTCTCCTACTATCCTTTCGTCTTTTAAAGCTACAAAATAAGAAGTAATGAGAGCTGTATAAGCTCTAGCCTCCTTTTCCCAGTCACTGTCTGTTATTCAGTTTCCCTAATTTAAGATTCTCTCAGAAATTACACCCCTCATTCCAGACTATTCCGATAGTCCCCCATCTAAAGTTACCCCACTTTTGAGCCTATTGGTCTGTATTTGTTATATAATATTGAATTTTCTATGCCTTATTGAATTGATGCAAATATTTGTACACCACATTTATCCCCACTGTTATGCAACCTTCTGTACACTTCATTACTCCAATAAACAAGTTGAAACAAATTGAGAGGCTACAGCAGGAGCTGATCTGTGTCACACATTTGTAAGCACAGTCAAGAACAGCACAGGCAGAAGGATTTACATGACTGTGTCATCTCTGAACCATCAGTCTAGCATGTAAATGGTGACCCTGGATGATACCTGAACAAATAAGGCTCCATCCTACTGGAAAGATGCAGACATTGTCCGAGGGAGTACTGTGATGTCTGTAAGTATCTGAAATTGTTAAATTGACATAGTACTTTAAAATGCCCAAAATGTGGTTTATCAAATTTGGCAAATATTATCAATACTTTTTTACAGCTCCCAGGATATTATTCCTTTTAACGGCATAAACATTTCCAAATGTAAGGCAAAACATGGAACTCAGGAATCAAACCTTCTTGAAAGAGTTTATCTTAGTTGGATTTTCCCAGAACCTGCAGACTTGTGTATTATTTTTTTGTGCCCTTTTGCTGATGTACATTTTTACAATTTTTGGAAATCTTTTTTTAATCGTTGTTGTTCTCTACAGTCCCAAACTTCAGATGCCTATGTACTTTTTTCTTTGCAATCTGTCATTCATAGACTTGTGCTATTCCTCCAGCTCTCTCCCAAAAGTGTTAATAGATATATTTTCTTGGAGAAGGACAATATCGGTTACTGGCTGCATGGTGCAAATGAACACCGGCACCTTCCTTGGGGGTACTGAGTGTTTGCTACTGGCGGTGATGGCGTATGATCGTTATGTGGCAATATGCTCACCCTTATATTACAATGTCATTATGAACTGGAAAATGTGTAGAAATATGATAATCATTATGTGGTCAGGAAATTTTTTCATATCTGTCATCCCGAGTGTTTCAAGGCCTCTTATATTCTGTACGGCAAACAAATTGGACCATTTTGTGTGTGAGATACTGGCTGTTCTAGAGCTAGCATGTGGAAACCTCGCCTTTTATAAATTAAGTATTTTTGTTATAAGTTTATTTACACTTGTATTTCCACTTTGGTTCATTGTAGTGTCTTATATTCTTATAATTTCATCAATATTAAAGATCAAGTCTAAAGATGGTAGATCCAAAGCATTTTCAACCTGTGCTTCTCACCTCATAGTTGTCTCTATGTTTTATGGGACGAGTATAACTATGTATATGGGACAAACAAAAAGTTTTTCTTCAAATCTGAAATATATTTCTCTTATTTATGGTGTTATTACCCCAGTGCTAAATCCTTTGATATACAGCTTGAGAAATAACGATGTGAAAGAAGCAATTAGAAAAATATTGATCAAGTATTCTTCATAAAAGTTCATGTGATTTTTTTTTTACTTACCTATGGTAGACCTAAAACCAATAGAAAACAAATCACACATTAACTTTAACTTGATGCTGTTTTTAATCTTTTTGTTTCTGTAGCTTTTATTAAAATAATCACTGGGGATCCTGTTGGTGAAGTGCCTATTTAGGCACTTCCTGCTTTAGGGTCACAACTGTTGTGGTCCTGTGTTGTCAACCTGGTCACATGCTCCCCTGATGGAGGCTACAAATGGATTTGCTAACCAACACTGTACAGAAATGGACCAGTATTGTCACTATCAGGTAGTCAGTTCAGACCAATGATATCCAGGGAGTGACTAGGGTAAAGTTGATGTAATAATAAAAAAAACACAGTGGTAAATAATCAACAGTAGGTATCATAGGATAGCAGTCTGAAACAGAACAAAATAAATAATAACCTGCATGGTTCAAATTTTCACACCCATAAGCTCTTGTCAGAGCATTCAGATGGGGATAGAAGTGATGTATTTAGGGTCTGAACATATTCATCCCAAGTTTCCCAAATTCAGTGAAAATTTTCAAGGTTTGGTAGTTGAAGGACTAGGAGGTACTTCATTCTTCTAATTTACACAACTACATTTAGAAGTTGAGGTCTAGATAGATAGAGGCAGAAAAGATTTCCAATTACGAGAAATAAGCTTTCTATCTGCTGGTAAAATATGTACAGTCAATCGATTGGAAAATGTCACTATGCCAGCAAAGGGTAGACCCAGTAAACAGAGAAGAGGGTCAACTGGGAGTGAAACTCCAAGAAGTAATTTCAAAAGCTCTAACACTGACTTCCCATATGGGGTGATTACTGGGCATGACCAAAAAATATGGAATTGCGTACCTTCCTCTGAATTAATCTACAGCAAATTTCTGAGATTTTGTGTTTAAACAAATGGAGCACCTCTGGCATCCAAAACATTAACATTTTGTGCATGTTTTCCTTATATACCACACATTGGGATGACTTGGTTGCCATTTCCCATCTTTTATCCCATTGGGGTGTTATGATAGATTGTTGAAGTATAGGCTCCCATTTTCTCATGTAGAGTTGTGATATCCCAAAGGATGTGGAGGTATTATGCAAGAGCTTGTACAAAGTAGATCATAGAAAGGGTTGAAAGAGGCCTTGGACCGAAACCGTGTCAAATTCCATGGGTTTATTTAAAGTCAGGGTTGGGCGGAAAGATCAAAAGTAGTTTTTAAACTGTAAATAGAAGTAAAATACTTACTGGGTGCAGTAGATGTCGTAGTTGAAATAGTCGAGCCTGTGTCCATGAAAGCACACTAAACATGTACCCCACCACTTGGTGAACATACTGTATATAGGCAGATAGTAGACAAACCTGTTAATCATGCATAAAGTATATAAAAATAATATAAAATAAAGTTCTGAGATCCTTTTACTTAACTAGGTTCAGCTGTGCACAACAGAGACCTACTGTAAGTTGCAGTGCTGCGTAATAACCAGCAGATAGTGAATGTTAAAAGCTAAACTCAACATTGGTCTTCTTATTTCCCTTGTAAACCCCTTGCGATGTATGCCCGGAATGCAGGAATTCTGAAAGTCCCTGAGTGCAAAGGGCCCTAAATGTGAGTACCACTCAGTACAGTGTTTCGCCCCATCCAGCTGAAGCATATTTCATCCTGCCATAGACTGTGATAGGCTGCAGGCAGTGAGCCTGGATTCTGAACCTATGTGCACTAAAAGACAGGAATTTTATACACATTGGCTAAACACCTGACATGCAAGGAGACTTACATTGGTGCAAATGCTTTCCCTAAAATCTGATAGCATCATTCACACTACAGTCCCATTACATGACAAATCTGCTTACTGCATCAGAGAAGTTTACATTTATAATAGAATAATGGTAAATCACACAAAAAGTGGTATTCTTACTTGCTTTTGTGCCATGAATATCAGTGCTACCGCTAATGTAGAGACTATCTACTGGCAGATTTTGTACTCTTTGTCCAGTTTTTTGTTATTTCCAAAGGCAATGGACTTACCAAGTTACATAGTCAGTCAGGTTGAAAAAAAAAAGACAGATGTCCATCAAGCTTAACCAAAAAATGAAAAAAATAATTAATTAAACACCTGAATCTCAGAACTAGTGAGGAGTGAAAATGCTTGGGCCTGATTCATGGGCCATTTAAAATTCAGGAAAATGCTAACTTTAAACTGAACCCCATTGAAGTAAATGGGGTGGTCTTGAAGATCAGTTCTGGCCATTTGCAATGCTAATAGGCAAGAGATTGTCAGATAAAGGGCATGGAGAGCTGGGTAGTACAGTTCAGTATGGAGAGAACCCTCCATTTTATACGACTTTCAAGGCAACATCGGCAAAACACCAATTCATCAAATTATATTGGGAGAGGTCTCTATGTTATATGTAATGTTATGGAACAGTATGACAGGGTCAGCAACACCGTATTCTGGCATTAAATTATCTGAATTTGAAATATATATATATATATATATAGCGCACTCACCCCAGACTTTACCTGCTTTTATTTCTTTACTTGGCTCCTCCGCAGGAAAAGAATGAGGCACACCGCACCAGCAGCCCGTACCCTTCTGGATGAGGAGGTTGAGCGGTGTTAGTTTTCGGGTCTGCCTGCGGCTAGTGTTAGAATCCTTCCGAGCTGATCTTGTCTCTGCATTAGCCAGAGACAAGCCCTTAATTCTCCCCAGTAAAGTAACTGTCCACACCAACTGAGAATCCAACCTTTGTATTTATTTCACCACGGATAACAAATAGTCTCTATGAGAGCAGACAGGTTGATACGAGACACAGGTCAGATAAGGTGGGAGGAGGTCCAGGCACAAACTCAATTCAGGTTTCTCTTACTGTTCTGCTTTCACAAACAGATTTGGACATACGGTCTCTGCCACAGACCTGATGAATATGAAAAGTCACTGCCACTGACTTGTTGAAGTTGATCACTGACCTGGTGAACAGGGCCTTGTCCTATTTGGTCACTGCCACTGACCTGGTGTGCGTAGAGTCACTGCCATTATGACCTACAGAACATGCACTTCCTTCTTGGAGAAACTTGGCCCTTGTTAAGGAGAAGAACCTCCCTCCAGAGAGTTACCAGAGGCCCCCACGACTCTGCGCTGGGTCTTCAGAAGGGGTCACCTCCCTGGCCTCCTCGATCCTGGATACGGGTCCCCTCGCAAGGCGGCACCCTGGGAGCCCTCAATCCCCGGCGGAACCCAGCCGAAGGTGCTGAGCTCCGGGCCTCAAAAATAGTACCTCACCCCAGACCGAAGGTGTCTGGGATGGAACAAGAACTCGGCCTCCGGGCCTAGGGCACCCGGAGACGACACACGCACCACCCAGGCTAAGGGTGCCTGGGCGCGAACCCCACTGGAAGATGGCCGCCCCTTTTTATACCCTCTCCCGACAGGCACAGCAGGTTCCCCGCCCCGCCGTACTGCTGCCAAGAGGGGACAAGAAAAGGCACAACCTTGTATCAGTGGTTCAACCATGGCCCACGGCAACAGTGCCACCTGCAGGCCACAGGGAACAGCACACCAACACTATCTCCCAAGGGCAGAAATGGTCCAAGAAACCTAACAATTAGTGTATCTGAGCCTAACTACCACTCAGATACTCCCCTTAAATATAGCACCCCGCTACACATCCCCCACACTTGATGGACACTGGTCCCCAGTGTCTGGAACCAACCTATGCCTCTCAGGCCTGAGTCAGCATAAGCCCGATCCAGAGACAGACTAAAAAAAAAAGTTTCCATTTCTTTTGGTAAACTGTTTGTTTGTGCCGGAACCTAACACAGGAAAGAAAAGGGAAACACAGAAGGGAAAAGAGAAATACACATGTGCATAGGGAAAAAAAATGTTTTGAGGTCACATAAAATTTTCAATAAAATTTACATTTCCCTCCCGCTGCAATAGCTAAGACCCACCCCATACTCAGCAGTCTTGCTTGGCGTTCACCTGCAGGGAAGAGAAAAACACACCTAAAATAACATTAGTTGGAATGAAAAGATCCCTCCCTAGAGAAGAATCCCTTCCTTCCAATAATCAACTGCATCACATCATCATTAAGGCAATAGTTACACAACACCGCCACCTAGTGGTAGTGCCAACGTCAGAACACTCATCCAAAAAGAAACTTTTCTTCTGTACTGTGGGGTAAAACTTCCTTTTCTTCTGTACTGTGGCCCTGAACTATCTACTCCCAAAGTCCTTGAATCTTTGCGGTGGGGAGAGAGGGGAGAACAACAAAACAGCAACAGCTGTTTCTCCAAAGAGTAGGCTACCCTTCAACTTAGGGCAAAGAGTTCCTGGGCTTTAAAAAGAGAATGTACTCAAGAAAAAAACCCGGGGTGTATTTTTCCCAATGGACATGGGTGAGTCCCTAGCACCACGGGACAAGGACAGGGGCATGTAATCCCATCCCTTTCTCTCGAACAGTTCATCAATGGCGGTGTCATCACCCGCATCAGAGATGGACTCCAGATCGGAGGTGTCATATTCCTCGGCAGGAAGGAAACTAATGGCACAGGACAAATCACCCCCTCTAGCTGATTCACTGACATGTGAATCCCCAGGGCTAGGGGCCTTTAACAGAGTCTCTTCCCCCGGCTTACCTCGGCTTGAAGAAGAACCAGGACGTCCGGGACTTTTCTCTTCGGATGCATCTGTCCCGAGTAAGCGCTGGGGTGTTGTTCCACCATGGCCGCGGGAAGCTGTCACAAACCCGATCTTCCTCTTGGGCGGTGGGAGAAAGGACTCTGTACTAACTGAAGCAGCATCCTCCGGTCTCTCACTCGCTACAACGAGCTCCTCTGTGACTTCCTCCAAAGTCCCGTCAGTGTGCGCAGGGGTGGCTGTGCATGCTCTGATTCCTCCTTCTGGAGTGTGGCGCCTGTAAGGCAATTGAGGTGGAAGGCCCGAGGCTTTTCCGTAGGTTTCTCAACCTCAAATAGGAACTCCTTACAGTTCTCGCATTGCCTGAATGGCTTTAGATGAACCACCAGTCCCGAGGAGCCGGGACAAATCGTTTAGAGGGCCTCCACATCTTTACACACGTAGAGGGCAAATCGTCCCCGGGGCTTGAGCCGAATCCCCGTATCCGTTAACGAAGCAGCGAATGAAGTCATCTTTATGGTAGTAGTAACCGGAACCCATGAGGCATGAGACACCATGTTGTCCATCCGCTGCTCCATTGCACGCTGACCTTTTCACACCAAAGTCCCCACGTGCAACTCCACACATGGCCAGACTCCTCCCAACTCCTGCACCATTCGCTGGCTTTCTGAATAGGCACGCCCACGAACTACGCAGTTAGGGTTCTCCTCGTGGCGCAGTTCACAATATGGCTGACCTCCACGGAACTTCACTGGGGAATAAAGTTCAACTTCTGGGGGGTTTTCACACTTTGCAACCGCAGACACATCCCGGACTCGAGCCCCCACGTATATCGCACTCACCGCAGACTTTACCTGCTTTTATTTCTTTACTTGGCTCCTCCGCAGGAAAAGAACGAGGCACACCGCACCAGCAGTCCATACCCTCCTAGATGAGGAGGTTGAGCGGTGTTAGTTTTCGGGTCTGCCTGCAGCTAGTGTTGATCTCGTCTCTGCATTAGCCAGAGACAAGTCCTTAATTCTCTCCAGTAAATTAACTGTCCACACCAACTGAGAATCCAACCTTTGTATTTATTTCACCACGGATAACAAATAGTCTCTATGAGAGCAGACAGGTTGATACGAGACACAGGTCAGATAAGGTGGGAGGAGGTCCAGGCACAAACTCAATTCAGGTTTCTCTTACTGTTCTGCTTTCACAAACAGATTTGGACGTACGGTCTCTGCCACAGACCTGATGAATATGAAAAGTCACTGCCACTGACTTGTTGAAGTTGGTCACTGCCACTTACCTGGTGAACAGGGCCTTGCCCTATTTGGTCACTTCCACTGACTTGGTGTGCGTAGAGTCACTGCCACTATGACCTACAGAACATGCACTTCCTTCTTGGAGAAACTTGGCCCTTGTTAAGAAGAAGAACCTCCCTCCGGAGAGTTATCAGAGGCCCCCACTGTCACCACAACTCTGCGCTGGATCTTCAGAAGGGGTCACCTCCCTGGCCTCCTCGATCCTGGATATGGGTCCCCTCGCAAGGCGGCACCCTGGGAGCCCTCAATCCCCGGCGGAACCCAGCCGAAGGTGCTGAGCTCCGGGCCTCAAAAATAGTACCTCACCCCAGACCGAAGGTGTCTGGGATGGAACAGGAACTCGGCCTCCAGGCCTAGGGCACCCGGAGACGACACACGCATCACCCAGGCTGAAGGTGCCTGGGCGCAAACCCCGCTGGAAGATGGCCGCCCCTTTTTATACCCTCTCACGACAGGCACAGCAGGTTCCCCGCCCCGCCGAACTGCTGCCGAGAGGGGACAAGAAAAGGCACAACCTTGTATCAGTGGTTCAACCCTGGCCCATGGCAACACCGCCACCTGCAGGCCACAGGGAACAGCACACCAACACTATCTCCCAAGGGCAGAAATGGTCCAAGAAACCTAACAATTAGTGTATCTGAACCTAACTACCACTCAGATACTCCCCTTAAATATTGCATCCCGCTACATATATATATATATATATATATATATATATATATATATATATATATTTATATTTATACCGTGCTGGAAAAAAGTATTTGCCCCTTCCTAATTTTTGTATATTTCACACACTTAAATGATTCAGATTATCAAACAAATTTTAATATTACACAAAGTTGACCCGAGAAAATCCAAGATGCAGTTTTTTAATTATTATTTCATTTATTAAGGGAAAAAAGCTGTTCAAACCTGCCTGGCCCTATGTGAAAAAGTAATTGTCCCCTCCCATGATGAATCATAAATGAACTGTGATTAACCACAATTTTTGTGAAAGCTGAGTTAAATTTCACTTGCCACACCCAGGCCTGATTACTGCAAGACCTGTTGAATCAAGAAATTATAAATAAACAAATTAATCATAAATAGAAGCTGTCTGACAAAGGGAAGCATGCTAACAGATCCCAAAAAGCCACACATCATGCCACAATCTAAAAAAAAATGCAAGAACAGATTAGAAACAAAGTAATGTACATGTATCGGTTCAGGAAGGGTTTCAAAGCCAAGGCTTTGGAACTTCAGTGAACCCTCGGGGAGAGACATTATCCACAAATGGAGATAACTTGGAACAGTGGTGAACCTTCCCAGGAGTGGCATACAACAATAAGAAAGAGACTGGGCAAAAATGGCATCCATGGGAGAGTTCCAAGGCCAAAGCCACTGCTGACCAAAAAAACACAAAGGCTCATCTCACATTTGTTGTATAGGGAAAAATAGAGGCTTCAATGGACTATATTGGCACCATATGAAAAACTGATAGACAGTTCAAGATATGAATATAAGTTTTTTTATTACAAAGATATTGAAAAGAAAAGATTTCACCATGTACACATTCATATATAAATAGTTGTGACAATCAACAGTTCATACCATTGTGACACAATGGAAAATCATACAGGTATAGTTACATAGTATGCAGTGCTCAACATGTTTCGCGTTGATGATTCCAAAAGAAATCCGCTTCTTTAGGAGCTGAATATAATGTTATTTTCAATGGATAAAAATATGAGGTGTCACATAACTATAGATAAGAAAGGACATGGTTAATATAAAACCAGAAAAAATGTGGATATATATAATTGATTTCACAGATAAAGAAAATTGAAATGAACAAAAAAACATCATCTGAACCATAAACCCAGATTGCACCCAAAACTCTCACCATGGGAGCCGTGCCTTGCGGCCAAGACGCGGATCAAGGATCCAGGTGTGTCCACGGGGACATGGGACCCCACCAGAGACACAGAAATCCAGGAGGAAATAGTCTAGGATAATCAAAGAAATTATATCAGAAAAACATCCCAAAATAGAGACTCATATATGGGGTGAATAATGGTCTCAATGTTATGGGCATAAGTAGAACTAACCTCCTAGGAGGACACATCCATCACTATACCAAAGGTAAAAGGCATGTGAGATAAAGAGGTAACAGACCGGATAATAGACCCCTCTGGATATAGGGAGGTCTGTGAAAGATAGATAGTAAAAATTGTCAGTATATATTCACCAAATCTAAATTTAATTTAAATGAGATTAGCATTAGTGGACAAAGATCCATATAGCCATATAGGTACCTTTTAGTCGTATTTTAAATGTAGTATCTTAACAGAAATTATTTTTTGAAGATCTGCTGGGATATGTGTGAGTGAGGGGTAGTGGTGACCTATATAATGAAATATAAATATGTTGTATTTATATTAAGAAGTATTAAAAGTTTTTAGGAAAACAGAATAATAAGGTGTATAATAGAATAATATAGATAACAGAATTGTATTAGATGTTTTTTTAAAACAAACAACAAGTATATCAAATACATATACCGTATTTATCGGCGTATAACACGCACAGGCGTATAACACGCACCCTAACTTTAAGAGGGAAGTTTCAGGAAAAAAACTTTCCACAGCCCCCTGAGTATAACACGCAGGCACAGTTTACCCTCTATTTTCAGGGTAAAAAAGTGAGTGTTATACGCCAATAAATACAGTACATATATATATTGCATTAAAATCCGCCTTTGTTAATCGGAATAGACCAGCAAGAGAAAAATTACCCCCATATATCACAAAATATACATATACAAAAATGGAAAATAATAATTACAAAAAGAATAAAAAGGGGAGAAAGGGACAAGGGAATAGAAGAGTAAAAGGTCTGGGGGGAGAGGGAAGAAGGGAGAAATAGATATCCCAGGTTTTGAAATAAAAGGTTCTATGGGTCTCATAGAAATGGTTTGTATGAATTGACTTCATTTATTCCTGGTGGAGTCATGGCATTTAACCTTTCTATCCAGAGGGTTTCACGTTGTAGGATAGTTTTGTCCCAGTTACCGCCCCATGGGATTCATAGGTATAGTTTCCAGGACAAAAAAAGCTAATTGTCCGGGAGCTATATCTATGATATAGACCAATATGTCTTGTCACTGGAGTGATAGTTTTGCCACCCTCTAAAAGATAGGTATGATCACTGATTCTCTTTCTTAGTTCACGTTTCGTTTTTCCGATGTAAAATGCCCCACAAAGGCAGGTCATTAAGTAAATGACCCCCTTCGTGGAGCAGTCAGCATAACTCGTGGATTGATGCCATACTCCATTGGGTAGTCTAATTCCTTTTCCCTCCTTAATCAATGGACAACGTGAGCAGTCTCCACATTGATAGGTTCCCTTTGGAAGGGGAAAAATGTCCCTATGTGGTAAATAGTGACTTGAAGTCAGCTTCTGTCTAAGGGTAGTTGCCCTTCTAAAGATGAATTCTGGAGTCTGTTTCACATACTTAGCCACAGTATAGTTTTCTGTAAGAAAGTGCCAGTTCTTTGAAATAAGATTACATAACTGTATTTCATGTGAGGAGAATGTAGTTATGATTCCCACAGTTGTATGTGCCCGTTCCTTCGGTGGGTCATATAGTAGAGCACCTCTTGTTTTTTTCAATGCCTTGTTGAATGCCTGTCTTAGTAGAGTTTTGGAATAGCCTCGGGCCATCAGTCTGGTGTGTAGCCCATCAGACTGTTTTTTAAAATCTGAGTCTGATGTGCAATTTCTGCGAAGTCGCAGATATTGTGCATACGGAATACTCATTTTTAGGGATTCTGGATGTAGACTCGTTGCGTGCAGCAAAGCATTGCCTGCACTGGGCTTACGAAATAAGTCTGATTGTATGTATCCATCATGGTCTATTGATAGATTGAGATCCAAGAATGAAATTTCTGTCTGGCTGGTAGTATATGTAAATTTAAGGTTGTAATCGTTTACATTTACATTTTTCATAAATTTGTGTAGTTCAGATTCCAGGCCAGTCCAAATCACCAGGAGGTCATCAATGAATCTGTACCAACAAAGGATCAGGGGGAGCCAGGGCACATACCGGTCACCAGAAAACACCTCCCTCTCCCATCCCCCAAGATAGAGGTTGGCGTAGGAGGGTGCGCAGCATGTGCCCATGGCAACCCCCTGAGCCTGCAGATACATTTGGTCCATGAAGACAAATACATTTTTGGTGAGGACAAACGATAGAAGCTCAAGAACAAATAAATTCCGGGGCCAGAAGTTTCTGTCCTCTTCCATGAGGAAGGTACCCGCCGTCCGGATACCCTGCTTGTGCGGGATTCTCGAGTAGAGAGACTCGATATCAATGGCAACAAGCAGGGCACCCGGAGGGACATGGGTACAATCCACATGTCGAAGTAAATCAGGAGTGTCCTTGATAAAGGAAGGTAAGCTGGTAACATGCGGTAACAAAAAAGAGTCCACATATCTACTGGCAGCTTCAGACATTGAGCCTATTCCAGATATGATTGGTCGTCCGGGAGGGCAGTGTAGATTCTTATGAACCTTGGGTAAGGCATAAAACGTGGGGATCCGTGGAAATGGGTTTATTAGATAACTAAGGGTATCACTATCAATTAGGCCCTTTTGATGTGCTTTAAGGCAGATGCCCCTAAGCTCATCTTCAAAGGAGGCAACTATGCTGTTGTCAATCAGAACGTACCAATCCCTATTCTCTAAGATGTCCATACAAATTTTTTGATATTGTGTATGGGTCATCAAAACAATATTGCCACCCTTATCAGATGGCTTTATTACAATCTCTGTCTGTGTTTTAAGAGACTGTATTGCTTTTAATTGGGCATCTGAGAGATTAGGGGAGAAATTTATTGATGCGTTAGAAAAAGCAGTCCATTGCATATTTTTGAGATCTCTGATGGATTTCTGGAGGAACATCCATATATTTGGGCAGAGAGATAGCTCAGGAAAATGGCGGGAATTGGGTTTGAACTTGTTTATTTTAAAGGGGACAATGTTTTTGTCTCCAATTCCATCAGACGGCAGATCAATGTCGATCTTACCCTCGTCGTAAAGGATCATCAGGTCTCTCAGAGCTCTACATTCTTTCATATTAAAGCCTTTCATTTTGTCTGAGATTTCCCTCTCAGTCTGTTTAGTTTTTCGTTCGGGGTCAAAAATATATTTATATGTTAACCTCCGGGAAAACATATAGAGATCTTTGATCGTTTCCATTGCATTAATGTCTTGGGAAGGGCAAAAGCCCAAACCCATTTGCAAAACAGATATTTGTGCTTCATTTAGATGAAAATCAGTGAGGTTAATTATGTTTAGCTCTGAGTGTCCGGTATTTGGGATGTCCTTAATACATACGTGTTTAGTTTGCTCTGGGTTTTGGCTTCTGCCAGAGCCAGAGCTGGATCTAAAAAATCATCAATGTTTGTCTGTAATTTTGTGTTCACCGGTACTGCAATTGTACCCTTGTTTAAGAGGGTATGCAGGACCAGTGTAAGGTTGCTCTTGATCATACTTTGAGGGGATGTGCGGGAACAAGCTCTCTTGTCTTTTTCTTTGTCATCATGATCGGTCGGGGAAGACCCAGTGCCTTGATTCCGAGATCTTTTGGTACTTCGGGTCCGTGATGATTGCATCTTAGTTAGCCTTGAATGTGCCTGTGGGAGAGTAGAGGTAGTGGCAGAAGAATCAGACTCAGATGTATATTCAGTTTGTGTATTATTATTGTATGGGCGCTTTTTGGGATTTCTAGAACTTCTCCCCCCAGTCCATTTATAGGCATACCCCTCTGTGAATGCCATTTTGTCCAATCTAAACTTTTTTAGTTTTTTGACCACAATTTCTTTGTTAATTTTTTCCAATTGATCCCTTATTTCCTTCCATTTTGGAGGAAAAGTAATGAGTGTTAGGACGTGTCCAAACTGGACGTTGAGATTATCAATCTCCAGGTTGAGCACCTCCATGTCTATTTTGTATTGATTAACCAGGTGGTTCATGAGTTCCCTGCTACATTTAGTGAAAGTGTCCTCCCATATTTTCTTAAAGACCTCAGTTGGAGTTTTTATAGTAGGGAAAATCTGAATACGTCTTCTTTTATATAGCGCAGAAAAAACTCAGTGTGCCAATATAAATGCAATTTCCGTTTCAATAATATCTTAATTTTGTTTAAATATGTCGCTAGGTCATCATTACCCTGTTTATTTTTTGTACATCCAGTTTCAATCTGGGTCATGAACCCCGTCCATGCTGGACCATGAAGATCCATTTGGACTACTGCAATTTGTGAAAGGGAATAATTATGCTGATCCAAGCAGAAAACAAAGGACAGATAATAAACAACAATTAAGTATAGAAAACAGTATATCCTACAAAGTAGGGTTAAAGTAGTTAGAAAAGGGAGTAGAAAGCACTTGTTTGTAGAATCGCCTCCAGGTGTATTATCCACCTTAATAGAATGTGTTGAAAGTGCTATAGGTATTAAGGAGTATAAAGATAGGTGCCTTCGTCCAGGGGAGGGCTGGCAGCCTTAGGCCTGGGGGGCAAGTCCAGTCAAGTGGCCCTTTGAACCACCGAATAAGCTCACCATCCCCAGTGCCCATCAGCGCAGCCTCACCAGTGCCCATCAGCGCAGCCTCACCAGTGCCCATCAGCGCAGTCTGTTCAGTGCATGGGGATTATAGAGGAGAGCAGCCGGATTACACAGAGCGGAGATCTCCCACTTGCCCAGCGTGGCCACTCCCATGATGGAAGTCATCAGTGTGCTGTCTATCATAAGAGCCAGTCCAGGATGCGCGACTTTGTATGACAGTGGCCACCAGGTAAGTGGGAGATCCCCGCTCTGTGAAATCTGGTGGCGCTCCCCCTCCGAGGCAGCCCAATGGGCACAGACCCTGGGTGCCCTCCCACTGCCCCATCTCGCGGTGCACCCGCTCCCAATTGGCCAGACTTGGTCCAGGGACAGTGTCCTCAGTCCGGGGATGTCTGGTCACCCTAGGCTAGTGGCCAGCAGGACCCACAGGTCAGTGGCCAGCAGGACCCACAGGTCAGTGGCCAGCAGGACCCACAGGTCAGTGGCCAGCAGGACCCACAGGTCAGTGGCCAGCTCCCAGCAGGACCCACACATGTGGGTCCTGCTGGGAGCTGCCTGTGCACCTGGGGGTCCTGCTGGCTACGGACCTGTGGGCAGGACCCAGCAGGACCCACAGTGTTGAGGGCGATTTTTAGGTTACTGGGTGGACACTTGCCTGGGGCAGGGTAAATAGGGTGTATGGGGGGGGTAGATGGGATGTGGGGTTCAGCTGCGGGTGTCAGGGTCTCTCACCTCAGTGATGGCAGCTGCCCTTGCCAGTACCAGCTCAGCAGGTCCTTTGTAGCTCCTCCTCCGATCCTGGGGGTGTGAAGTGATGCTCCTGTCCTGGGGTCAAGTAAACTTGCAGCCCAAGCCAGTCATGTGGGTCCCAACTCCCTGGCGCGCCTTGCTGCCCAGGGGTAGACTGACAACACCCAGGGCCCCCAGACCAAATAAAGCAAGGGCCCCCTGTCAGGCCCTGCCCATGACCCATTCCTGGCCCTATCATGACCCACCCCTGGCCCCGCCCCTTCAATTTGTGCAAAGTACTACCTTTAAAAAAATAAAAATAAAAACACTGTTTAACAACAGAGTCTAATGGGACCTGGAGGGGGGTCTTTTTCTAACAGTGTCCCATGGACAGTCTGTTAGAAAGTGTCCCCTCCAGGCCCCATTAGGGACTACAACAGAGTCTAATGGGACCCCCTCTTTGTGCCATGACTCTAACCCCTGCCCCAACCTCTCACAAAGTAGAAATTAAATTTTAGCACTACTCTTACCTTAACTATGGGTGCTGTAGCTGTGGCTGGCTCCCGCATCCTCTGAGGCTGGTTCCTCTGGGTGGCTAGCTGGCACCTGTTGGTGGCTGGCCGGCACCCTGCTGTGGCTGGCTGTATCCCTGGTGTGGGTGGGTAACCGCGGGTGGCTGGCTGGCATCCTGCTGTGGATAGTCAGCGTGGCTGGTTTGCTTCTGTGGGTGGCTGGCTGGATCCCTGCTGTGGGTGGGTCACCATGGCTGGCTGGCTGGCTCCTGTGGGTGGTTGGCTGGTTTCCTGGTGTGGGTGGGTCACCGTGGGTGGCTGGCTGGCACCCTGGCCCTGCTGTGAATGAGTCACCATGGGTGGCTGGCACCCTGGCCCTGCTCTGGGTGGGTCACCCTGGGTGGCTGGCTTCTGTGGGTGGCTGCCTGGCACCCTACTGTTGGTGGCTGGCCTGGCTCTCTGCCGTGGGTCAGTGGGTGGGTCGGTGGCTGGCTGGCACGGTGCAGCATGCTGTGGGTGACTGGCCTGGCTCCCTTCTGTGGGTCAGTGGCTGGCTTGCACGGTGCACCCTGCTGTGGGTGGCTGGCCTGGCTCCCTGCTGTGGGTCAGTGGGTGGCTTGCACTGTGCACCCTGCTCTGGGTGACTGGCCTGGCTCCCTGCTGTGGGTCAGTGGGTGGGTGGGTGGCTGGCTGGCACAGTGCACTCTGCTGTTGGTGGCTGGCCTGGCTCCCTGCTGTGGGTCAGTGGCTGGCTTGTACGGTGCACCCTACTGTGGGTGGGTGGCTGGCCTGGCTCCCTGCTGTGGGTCAGTGGGTGGGTGGCTGGCTGGCTGGCACAGTGCACCCTGCTGCAGGTGGCTGGCCTGGCTCCCTGCTGTGGCTGATAGAGAGGGGGTGGGCTGACAGAGGGGGGAGTGAGCTGACAGAGGGGGGGTGGACTGACAGAGGGGGTTGGACTGACAGAGCGGGGCTGATAGAGGAGGGGTGGGCTGAGAGGGGGGGTGGGCTGACAGGAGGGGTGGGCTGAGAGTGAGGGTGGGCTGAGAGTTGGGTTGGGCTGACAGAGGGGGGAGTGAGCTGACAGAGGGGGGAGTGAGCTGACAGAGGGGGGAGTGAGGTGATAGAGGAGGGGTGGGCTGAGAGTGGGGGTGGGCTGACAGAGCAGGGCTGACGGGGTGGGCTGACAGAGGAGGGAGTGAGCTGACAGAGAGGGGTGGACTGACAGAGAGGGGGGTGGGCTGACAGAGAGGAGCTGATAGAGGAGGGGTGGGCTGACAGAGGGGGGTGGGCTGAGAGTGGGGGTGGGCTGAGAGTGGGGGTGGGCTGAGAGAGCAGGGCTGATGGGGTGGGCTGAGATGGGGGGTGGGCTGACAGAGGAGGGGTGGGTTGACAGAGGGAGGGTGGGCTGACAGAGGGGAGGTGGGTTGACAGAGAGGAGGCTAGGGGAGGGGCGCTGACAGAGAGGGGGGTAGATGAGACTTAGAGACCTCAGAAACACGCAGAGAGGCAGGACTCCAGCAAGTGGTAACGACCAGCCCCGCTTGGCCGCATCCACACGTTACCAGCTCCGCCGATCCATTTGTAGGGCGCGCACAACACAAATGCCCTGTGATTGGCCGAACAGGGTCATGTGCGGCCGCACGCTGTGGAATTCTGGGAATTGTAGTCATGATGCGAGGGTCGCATCATGACTTATGATGCGAGTCTCGCATCATGACTACAAGTCCCAAAATTCCACAGCGTGCGACCGCACATGACCCTGTTCGGCCAATCACAGGGCGTTTGCTGAGTATGCTGGCTGGGGAGGGGGGTGCTGGGCTGAGTATGCTGGCTGGGGAGGGGGGTGCTGGGCTGAGTATGCTGGCTGGGGAGGGGGGTGCTGGGCTGAGTATGCTGGCCGGGGGGGGGTTAGGGTTCTGGCTGAGTATGCTGGCTGGGGAGGGGGGTGCTGGGCTGAGTATGCTGGCTGTGGCTGGCCGAGGGGGGGGGTGCTGGGCTGAGTATGCTGACTGGGGAGGGGGGTGCTGGGCTGAGTATGCTGACTGTGGCTGGCCGAGGGGGGGGCTGGCTGAGTGTGGCTGGCCGAGGGGGGGGGGGGCTGGCTGAGTGTGGCTGGCCGAGGGGGGGGGCTGGCGGGGGGGTCATCATTCACACTTACTTTAGCCTTGCACCGTGATAAGATCACGTCTCTCCTCTGCAGCCAGTCCCAGGCCAACCCACGAGTGTGACGCTCTTGAAGCCGCTCAAACCCCCTGACCCTCCCCTGACGTTCCACATGACCTGCCTGGCTGCCTCTGAGACCCGTGGGAGTTGTAGTTTGCTGCGCTGATAGGTTCATTACCTATATAGCGCGGCCGAACTACAACTCCCACAATGTAGTGCGTGTGCAGAAGGCAGCAGCCAGCCAGCCAATCGGCGGCCGCCGCGGCCGACTTTTGGAAAAAAAAACAGACAGCTAGCGCCGCGGACCGCGGACGTTTTAAAAGATAATGGAAGCAAGGTGGGGGGAAATCTCCACCTTGCCATCCGCCCCAGCCCGCGCCTGCCTTCGTCCCATCAATTTGTTGTATAGGGAAAAATAGAGGCTTCAATGGACTATATCGGCACCATATGAAAAACTGATAGTTCAAGATATGAATATAAACGTTTTTTTATTACAAAGATATTGAAAAGAAAAGATTTTACCATGTACACATTCATAAATAAATAGTTGTGACAATCAACAGTTCATACCATTGTGACACAATGGAAAATCATACAGGTATAGTTACAAAGTATGCAGTGTTCAACATGTTTCGCGTTGATGATTCCAAAAGGAATCCGCTTCTTCAGGAGCTGAATATAATGTTATTTTCAATGGATAAAAGCATGAGTTGTCACATAACTATAGATAAGAAAGGACATGGTTAATATAAAACCAGAAAAAATTTGGATATATATAATTGATTTCACAGATAAAGAAAATTTAAATGAACAAAAAACATCATCTGAACCATAAACCCAGATTGCACCCAAAATTTCTCATAAATTTGTGTAGTTCAGATTCCAGGCCAGTCCAAATCACCAGGAGGTCATCAATGAATCTGTACCAACAAAGGATCAGGGGGAGCCAGGGCACATACCGGTCGCCAGAAAACACCTCCCTCTCCCATCCCCCAAGATAGAGGTTGGCGTAGGAGATGCACAGCATGTTCCCATGGCAACCCCCTGAGCCTGCAGATACATTTGGTCCATGAAGACAAATACATTTTTGGTGAGGACAAACGATAGAAGCTCAAGAACAAATAACGTGGCATACCTTTCTTTTCTATAGCAAACTGGGTAATTCAATTCCCTTAATTTGATTATTAACTCTCTACTCACAGGCACCTGGGACTGCTGTCTTATCTCATCTCTGGTTACATTATCCAGAATTATACCATTCATTCTGATAATCACTTTTCAGATTCAATTATATAAACATAGTCACTTTTCACCTGATATTATTCTATTATACACCGTATTATTCTGTTTTCCTAAAAACGTTTAATACTTTTTAATATAAATACGACATATTTATATTTCTTTATATAGGTCACCACCACCCCTAACTCACACATGTTCCAGCAGATCTTCAAAAAATTATTTCTGTTAAGATACTACATTTAAAATACGACTAAAGGGTACCTATATGGCTATATGTATCTTTGTCCACTAATGCTTAAACCATATATCTCATTTAAATTAAATTTAGATTTGGTGAATATAAACAGACAATTTTTACTATCTATCTTTAACAGACCTCCCTATATCCAGAGGGGTCTATTATCCGGCCTGTTACCTCTTTATGTGTCCTCCTAGGAGGTTAGTTCTACTTATGCGCATAACATTGAGACCATTATTCACCCCATATATGAGTCTCTATTTTGGGATGTTTTTCTGATATAATTTCTTTGATTACCCTAGACTATTTCCTCCTGGATTTCTGTGTCTCTGGTGGGGTCCCATGTCCCCGTGGACACACCTGGATCCTTGATCCGCGTCTTGGCCGCAAGGCCCGGCTCCCATGGTGAGAGTTTTGGGTGCAATCTGGTTCAGATGATGTTTTTTTGTTCATTTAAATTTTCTTTAGATGTGAAATTAATTATATATATCCACATTTTTTCTGGTTTTATATTAACCATGTCCTTTCTTATCTATAGTTATGTGACAACTCATGCTTTTATCCATTGAAAATAACATTATATTCAGCTCCTGAAGAAGCGGATTCCTTTTGGAATCATCAATGCGAAACATGTTGAGCACTGCATACTATGTAACTATACCTGTATGATTTTCCATTGTGTCACAATGGTATGAACTGTTGATTGCCACAACTATTTATTTATGAATGTGTACATGGTGAAATATTTTCTTTTCAATATCTTTGTAATAAAAAAAACTTTTATATTCAGATCTTGAACTGTCTATCAGTTTTTCATATGGTGCCGATATAGTCCATTGAAGCCTCTATTTTTCCCTATACAACAAATGTGAGATGAGCCTTTGTTGTATTTTTTGGTCAGCAGTGGCTTTGGCCTTGGAACTCTCCCATGGATGCCATTTTTGCCCAGTCTCTTTCTTATTGTTGTATGCCACTCCTGGGAAGGTTCACCACTGTTCCAAGTTATCTCCATTTGTGGATAATGTCTCTCCCCATGGTTCACTGAAGTTCCAAAGCCTATACAACAAATTGATGGGACGAAGGCACCGATCTTTATACTCGTTAATACCTATAGCACTTTCAACTCATCTCACATTTGCCAAAAAACATCTTGATTATCAGCAAGACTTTTAGAAAAATATTCTGTGGACCAATGAGACAAAAATTTAACTTTTTGGAAGGTGTGCGTCCCGTTACATCTGGCATAAAACTAATAAAGCATTTCATACCAAGAACATCATACCAACAGTCAGACATGGTGGTGGTAGCGTGATGGTCTGGGGCTGCTTTCCAGCTTCAGGATCTGGACGACTTACCATAATTGATGGAACCATGAATTCTGAGCTCTGCCAGAAAATCCTAATGTCCGGCCATCAGTTTGTGACCTCAAGATCGAGTGCACTTGGGTTGTGCAGTAGGACAATGATCTGAAACACAACAGGGAGTCCACCTGCAAATGGTTCAAACAAAGCAAAATTTCGGTTTTGGAGTGGCCTAGCCAAAGCCCGAACTTAAATCCAATTGAGATGCTGTATCATGACCTTACACAGGCCGTTCATGCTGGAAAACCCTCCAATGTGGCTGAATTAAAACAATTCTGCAAAGACGAGTGGGACAAAATTGCTCCACAGCAAAGCGAAAGACTCATTGCCAGTTATCGCAAATGCTTGATTGCTGTTGTTGCCGCCAAGAGTGGCACAACCAGTTATTAGGTTTACGGGCAATTACTTTTTCACATATAGCCAGGCAGGTTTGGACAGCTTTTTTGCCTTAATAAATGAAACCATAATATCATTCAATGTATTTACTCGGGTTATATTTGTGAAATAATAAAATTAGTTTGATGGTCTGAGTAATTTAAGTGTGACAAATATGCAAAAGAATAAAAAATCAGAAAGGGGGCAAATACTTTTTCACAACATTGTATGTATATTGTGTACAGAACACCGGGAATGTGTCCTGGGTGACAGGTACATTCCCCCAATGTTCTAGTTGTGGTCCCTTTAAGGGGGACAGTTGTAGGACTCTTTGGATTGCTACATTTATATTAGGGACCCAGGATTTTGAAGGTTCAAAGGGACTTGGGGGGAAGAGCTTTCAAACCCTGACTACCAGGACTTTGGTCCCAAAGGGGTTAAGTCCCAGGTGAGGGAGGCTTGAAAGGCAGCAGAGGGAAATTAGCACCTGTGTCAAGGAAGTGAGTGGAAGAGAGAGAGAGAGAGAGAGAGAGAGAGAGAGAGACACTCACAAGCTGTGCAGCAAGTGTGAGCTCTCAGCCAAACGGAGACACAGGTTGCTAAACCCCTGTGTTGCCTGCCTTGCACCCCTACTTGGAAGAGCCTAGCCCCTGCATGGGACCAAAGACCAGCGGTGAGCCTGCTGATTAATTGCCACTAACAGGATTTGGACTGTTTATTTACTTTGGCTGAAGTAAGCTGTCATTTTGTTTAGCCGTGATTATAATAAAATAACTATTTGCTTTCATCAAACTGGCTGGCTGTTATTACAGAGCTATCCCCAGGTTACAATATATATATATATATATATATATATATATATATATATATATATATATATATATATATATTACTATATTTTCAAAAGTATTGGGACACCAGCCTTTACACTTTAATGGCATCCCAGTCTTAGTCCGTAGTGTTCAATATTGAGTTGGCCCACCTTATGCAGCTATAGCAGCTTCAACTCTTCTGGTAAGGATGTTTACAAGGTTTAGGATCATGTCTATGGGAATGTTTGACTATTCTTCCAGAAGCACATTTGTGAGGTCAGGCACTGATGTGGATGAGAAGGCTCGCAGTCTCCACTCTAATTCAAGCAAAAGGTGTTCTATCGGGTCTCAACTCTGGGTCAGGACAGGACTCTGTGCAGGCCAGTCAAGTTCCTCCACCCCAAACTCGCTCATCCATGTCTTTATGGACATTGCTTTGTACAATGGTCCAAATCACTTGATAGAGGGGGTTATGGTGTGGGGTTGTTTTTGAGAGGTTGTGCTTGGCCCCTTAGTTCCAGTGAAGGGAACACTTAAGGCGTCAGCATACTAAGACATTTTGGACAATTTCATGCTCCCAACTTTGTGGGAACAGTTTGGGGATGGCCCCTTCCTGTTCCAAGATGACTGAGCACTAGTGCACAAAGCAAGGTCCGTTAAGACATTTATGAGTGAGTTTGGGGTGGAGGAACTTCACGGGCCTGCACAGAATCCTGACCTCAACCAGATAGAACACCTTTGGGATAAATTAGAGCACAGACTGCAAGCCAGGTCTTTTTGTCCAACACCTTTGTGCCTGACCTCACAAATGCGCTTTTGGAAGAATGGTCCAACATTCCCATAGACGCACTCCTCAACCCTGTGGACAACCCCCAGAAGATTTGAAGCTGTTATAGCTGAAAATCGTGGGCCAACTCAATATTGAACCCTACGGACTAAGACTGTGATGCCATTAAAGTTAATGTACGTGTATATATACAGTATACAGTATCTCACTCAATCGTAATACTGAAAAGTGTTTTCCTTATGCCTTTTTAACTCTGGTATGCTCCTTTGCTTAACCATCTGTAGACTGTCCACATGCCTTGGAATTGTTTTTGTTTCCTCCCTATGCCTTACCTTTAAATTATGGCCTTTTCTTATCTCTACTAGCAGTCCACTTGTAAGTCTGTTTCTTAAGTGAGAATTTTGCTCTGCATAGCCAGACATTTTTTTTTTTACCTCCCTAATTAGTAATTAGAAGAACACACCTCCATTCCTAACAGTATATAACTAAGCATCTCTTGGGAAAGGCAGGTTTGCCAAGGGGTGGCACGTTTGCAGATGGGGTTCCTTCTCAAAGTGGGGGTATTTCTATAAGTGGGAGCACTTCTGACTCTGCACTTCAGCAAATACTCAAAGCAAAGGAACACAAGACAACGCCTTGATAACTCCCATACAGGTGACCTTGTTTACATTTTCAGCTCTTCATCCCCCTTCTAAAATGCACTGTCTACCGCTCCTTCTGACAGCTGTGTCTTCTATCCTTAAACTAACTCTCCTGCACACCTCTCCTCCACCCCACACCTTATATATATCACTCACCATCACTTCTGTTCTCTCCTTATTACTGCGCTCACCAACTCCTGCTATTTCTAAATCCACACGCCCAATACTCCAGACTAGGGATGAGCTCGGTGTTCGAGTCGAACATACGTTCGACTCGAACATCGGCTGTTCGATCGTTCGCCGAACAACGAACGATTTGGGCCGTTCGCGCCTAATTCGCGGCCCACAATGCATTACGCCATCCCAGTGTCATCCAGGCGCTGTGATTGGCCAAGCATGCACTGTGACCCCGCATGCTTGGCCAATCACAGCGCCGGCAGCGAGGAGAGCAATGATTGGCCACAGGCAGGATGCCTGTGGCCAATTATTGCTGAGGGTGTTTAGTGCACGCCCCACACTATAAAAGGCCGCCAGCACGGCGGCCTAGTGTAGTGTGTTCCGGAGCAGGGAAAGAGAAGCATAGGCAGGGACAGTGACATTTTTTTTTCTTGCTTAACCTGGATTCCTTTTGTTTAGGGAAAGAGAAGGATAGGTAGGGAGAGTGTCAGTGTGTTTTACTGTGCTAAACCTTGTTTGTAGGGACAGGGAAGGACAGTGAGGGAAATTCTCATTGTGCTATACTGTGCTAAAGCATTCCTCATCAACCATCTTTAAAAAAAAATAAAAAATTATAGGGACAGAAAACTATAGGTAGGGAGAGTGTCAGTGTGTTTTACTGTGCTAAACCTTGTTTGTAGGGACAGGGAAGGACAGTGAGGGAAATTCTCATTGTGCTATACTGTGCTAAAGCATTCCTCATCAACCATCTTTAAAAAAAAAAAAAATTATAGGGCCAGAAAACTATAGGTAGGGAGAGTGTCAGTGTGTTTTACTGTGCTAAACCTTGTTTGTAGGGACAGGGAAGGACAGTGAGGGAAATTCTCATTGTGCTATACTGTGCTAAAGCATTCCTCATCAACCATCTTTAAAAAAAAAAAATTTATAGGGACAGAAAACTATAGGTAGGGAGAGTGTCAGTGTGTTTTACTGTGCTAAACCTTGTTTGTGGGGACAGGGAAGGACAGTGAGGGAAATTCTCATTGTGCTACACTGTGCTAAAGCATTCCTCATCAACCATCTTTAAAAAAAAAAATTATAGGGACAGAAAACTATAGGTAGGGAGAGTGTCAGTGTGTTTTACTGTGCTAAACCTTGTTTGTAGGGACAGGGAAGGACAGTGAGGGAAATTCTCATTGTGCTATACTGTGCTAAAGCATTCCTCATCAACCATCTTTAAAAAAAAAAAAATTATAGGGACAGAAAACTATAGGTAGGGAGAGTGTCAGTGTGTTTTACTGTGCTAATCCTTGTTTGTAGGGACAGGAAAGGACAGTGACAGAAATTCTCATTGTGCTATACTGTGCTAAAGCATTCCTCATCAACCATCTTTAAAAAAAAAAAAATTATAGGGACAGAAAACTATAGGTAGGGAGAGTGTCAGTGTGTTTTACTGTGCTAAACCTTGTTTGTAGGGGCAGGGAAGGACAGTGAGGGAAATTCTCATTGTGCTATACTGTGCTAAAGCATTCCTCATCAACCATCTTTAAAAAAAAAAAAATTATAGGGACAGAAAACTATAGGTAGGGAGAGTGTCAGTGTGTTTTACTGTGCTAAACCTTGTTTGTAGGGACAGGGAAGGACAGTGAGGGAAATTCTCATTGTGCTATACTGTGCTAAAGCATTCCTCATCAACCATCTTTTAAAAAAAAAAAATTATAGGGACAGAAAACTATAGGTAGGGAGAGTGTCAGTGTGTTTTACTGTGCTAAACCTTGTTTGTAGGGACAGGGAAGGACAGTGAGGGAAATTCTCATTGTGCTATACTGTGCTAAAGCATTCCTCATCAACCATCTTTAAAAAAACATTTTTTATAGGGACAGAAAACTATAGGTAGGGAGAGTGTCAGTGTGTTTTACTGTGCTAAACCTTGTTTGTAGGGACAGGGAAGGACAGTGAGGGAAATTCTCATTGTGCTATACTGTGCTAAAGCATTCCTCATCAACCATCTTTAAAAAAAAAAAAATTATAGGGACAGAAAACTATAGGTAGGGAGAGTGTCAGTGTGTTTTACTGTGCTAATCCTTGTTTGTAGGGACAGGAAAGGACAGTGACAGAAATTCTCATTGTGCTATACTGTGCTAAAGCATTCCTCATCAACCATCTTTAAAAAAAAAAAAATTATAGGGACAGAAAACTATAGGTAGGGAGAGTGTCAGTGTGTTTTACTGTGCTAAACCTTGTTTGTAGGGGCAGGGAAGGACAGTGAGGGAAATTCTCATTGTGCTATACTGTGCTAAAGCATTCCTCATCAACCATCTTTAAAAAAAAAAAAATTATAGGGACAGAAAACTATAGGTAGGGAGAGTGTCAGTGTGTTTTACTGTGCTAAACCTTGTTTGTAGGGACAGGGAAGGACAGTGAGGGAAATTCTCATTGTGCTATACTGTGCTAAAGCATTCCTCATCAACCATCTTTTAAAAAAAAAAAATTATAGGGACAGAAAACTATAGGTAGGGAGAGTGTCAGTGTGTTTTACTGTGCTAAACCTTGTTTGTAGGGACAGGGAAGGACAGTGAGGGAAATTCTCATTGTGCTATACTGTGCTAAAGCATTCCTCATCAACCATCTTTAAAAAAACATTTTTTATAGGGACAGAAAACTATAGGTAGGGAGAGTGTCAGTGTGTTTTACTGTGCTAAACCTTGTTTGTAGGGACAGGGAAGGACAGTGAGGGAAATTCTCATTGTGCTACACTGTGCTAAAGCATTCCTCATCAACCATCTTTAAAAAAAAAATATATATAGGGACAGAAAACTATAGGTAGGGAGAGTGTCAGTGTGTTTTACTGTGCTAAACCTTGTTTGTAGGGACAGGGAAGGACAGTGAGGGAAATTCTCATTGTGCTATACTGTGCTAAAGCATTCCTCATCAACCATCTTTGAAATCCTTGTTTTTTGGACAGTCAGGGAAATTGTCATTGTGCTATTCTGTTCAAAAGGGGCATGTAATTACAATTCTTGATCTAATAATTCACAGCAGGGCCCATTCCTGCACCCACCAAGAGTAACTCTGAGGGCTTACAGTGTTGTGGCAACACCACCACCACCACCACGAAAGGCCCAATTTTTCAGCCCCTGTTCAACAGGGGCATGCAATTACAATTCTTGATCTAATAATTCACAGCAGGGCCCATTGCTGCACCCACCAAGAGTAACTGTCAGGGCTTACAGTGTTGTGGCACCAGCACCACCATCAAAGGCCCAATTTTTACTACCACTGTTCAACAATTATATGTAATTACAATTCCTGATATAATAGTTGACAGCAGGGCGTTCCAGCACCAACCAAGAGTAACTGTGAGTGCTTACAGTGTTGTGCCAACACCAACAACTAAGGGGCCTATTTCTGCAGAGTATATACGGCAGGTCCCTACTTTCAAACATCCAACTTACAAACGACTCCTACTTGCAAACGCAAGAAGACAACAGGAAGTGAGAGGAAATCTACCCCTAGGAAGGAAAATTCTCTCCTGTAAGAATTAATATGGGAGAAAGGTGTCTCCTCTGTACTGATGCTTTATCACCAATCCTTGTTTCAAGAAAAACACCACATTTCAAAAACAGTTGTCATTGGGACGGAAAGTGAGGTGAAATGTTCTGAACAGGGGCACAGACAGCAAAACAAATGTTACAGGGGTGATAACCCTTACCTATGTTTTCCAAAAAGTTTAAAAATAGATTTTTGGGCTGGAGCTACACTTAAACAATGTACCTGTTCAAAATTACAAACAGATTCTACATAAGAACAAACCTACAGTCCCTGTCTTGTATGCACCGCCTGTATACGGCTGTTCAGAGTATATAGGGCCTTTTTTATTTTATGTGCGGGGTTCCCCTTAATATCCATACAAGACCCAAAGGGGCTGGTAATGGGCTGGGGTGGGGGGGGGGGGGTCATGGGGTAGCTATGCCATTTTTCTTAAAGATTTTCATCCATATTACCGGGACCAGACATTACATTAAAGCCGCAAGCAGTTTTAAATGGCTTTTTTTTCCTTTAGAAGTGTCATTTTGTGCAGGGACAGTTCTAAACACGGGAAACACGTGGCACTTCACAGGCATACTTTAGACACCCCCCAGGTACGATATTTAAAGGAATATTTGACTTTTTTTTTTCACTTTATGCATCATTAAAATGACTGCTCCCGAAAAACTACCGTTTTTAAAACTTCTTTTTGCATTGATACATGTCCCCTGGTGCAGAACCCGGGTTCCCAAACCCTTTTTAGGACAATAACATGCATAATAGTCGTTATAATTAGCACTTTAGAATTCGAACGTTCGCATCCATTGTATTTAATAGGGTTCTAATGTTCGTACGAACTTTCGGTCCGTTCGCGGGTTCTGGTGCGAACCGAACCCGGGGGTGTTCAGCTCATCACTACTCCAGACCACTGGGGCATGTCCCTTCATATAAATCACACTCCCACATTACCTCCCTCACCCTTCTGCTTCTCCTATCCTCTGGTGATGTATCCCCAAACCCCGGGCCTCCTTCATTTAACTGTATTCAACACACCCATTACCCTACTCACTCTGGCTGCAGCAATGCACACAATCTAGTTCCCACTTCTCCTCTTCCCAAGACCAGACTCCCTTTCTCTTACACCCTTTGGAATGCCCACTCTGTCTGTAACAAACTTACCTCCCTCCATTATCTCTTTATGGCTAACTCGTTTAATCTACTCACCATTACTGAAACCTGGCTTCACAAGTCCGACACTGCGTCTTCTGCCGCTCTTTCCCACGGTGGTCTTCTGTGGACTCACTCCCCCAGATCCAGTGGACGCAAAGGAGGGGGCGTTGGAATCCTTTTAGCCACACATAGCACCTTTCAAGTACTCCACCCACCTCGCTTTCTGTCACTCTCCTCATTTGAGGCACACTGTATTTGTCTCTTCTTCCCAGTTTCTCTAAGGATAGCTGTGATCTACCTGAAGGAAGACTGAAGTGACGAGGTTGGCCTCTCTTGTATCTCCAGCCCTGGTTCCGCTGGAGGTGGAACAGAGGGAACCGAGTGACAGGAGGAATACGAGTGCCTGCAGATGTAGACCCGGAAACAAGTAGCAGAGGGTGCGAGCCTGGACGAGCAGGAGGACCATCAGATCACGGAAGGTAGCTGTGCACCAAGGATCAGCCGGGGTTAAAGAGGCACTCCGCTGGAACAGTGGCACTGGGACGTCAGATGATGTTAAGTCCCTGGAAGACTTGCAGCAGGAAGTTGCAGACAGTCGCAGGACTGAAATCGCAGACACTCAGAGGTTGAAGAGGAGCGACACAGGAAGCAGATGCAAGGTCATAAGGGTAGCCGGGTCAGGTAACAGCCGGGCAGCAAAGTGCAAGACAGCAGGCAGCAGGCAGAAGCAGGGTCAAATGGGTAGCCAGGATCAGGAGCCAGTAATCAGAACAGAGCAGAGTCCATAAGCAGGGTCAAGCAACAGGTATCAAGCAGGATCACAACAGGGTTCAGGATATCGGGTAACAGCTGAAGACCAGTCAGAAAGGGTCTGGGGTCAGAGCACTTCCTTAAATAGGCCGTCTGGTGCCAATTGGCACTAGGGACGCGCTCCTGCGCGTGCACGCAGTCCGTTGCGTGCGCATGCAGGGTGCCTTTGGCCAATTATGGCTCAGGGGGTTAAGTCCATGCCCCACACTATGTAAGGCCGCCTGCACGTCGGCCTTATGTAGTGTGTTCCGGCGGAGATAGAGAGAGAGAGAGTGTCAGAGAGAGAGTGTAATTTCATTTACTTTACTTTGAGCAGACAGGTGATTCAGTTAGCTGCGGTCACAGTGTATTTAGTCTATATATGCATCCTGGTTGTGTGTGTGTGTGTGTATGTATATATATATATATATATGTAGCGGGTATCTGAATTTAGGGGAAGCATCTGGGTGGTAGTATAACCCAGATGCACGGATTGCTAGGGAATCTGAGACCCTTTTATGGTTCTTGGAGGACTCTGGTGGTGTGAGGTTCCCTGGGCCTATAGGTGGCGTTGTTGCCGGGGGCCGGAGGTGAACTCACACCGCAAGACTGTGCCTTTTTGTCCTCCCCTGGAGCTGGTACAGCGGGGCGGGGAACCCGCTGTGCCGCGAAGGGAGAGGAGATAAAAGGGGTGGACGCCCTGACCACTGGGTTAAGGGTTCAGAGTCCAGAGTTGGAGTCGGAGGAGGCGGCCGCACCCAGGCACCTTCAGCTTGGGTGCTGGCGTTCCGGTGTTCCGGGCCCAGGTGCCTTTGGCCTGGCCGGAGCGGAGATGGAGTCCATCTCAGGCACCTTTAGCCTGGGGTGAGGTACTATGGCGGATGCCTGGGGCTCAGTACCTTCGACTGAGTTTCGCGAGGGTGGAGGAATCCGAGGGGGCCCTAACTCCTTGGGTGCCCGTGTCTGAGTTCGTGAGGTCTGGTGAGCAGAACTTCTCTGGAGAGTCCGGCGCAGCATCGCTGGTGACAGAGAGGCCTCCGGTATCTCCCTTGGACGGATATCCTTCCCCTGACAGGGGCCTGGCTAGCGAAGGTAATTCACGTTCTATTTCACATAGTCAGTGGCAGTGACTATTCGCCACTGGTGATACCACAGTGGTTGGCAAAAGAAGGGAAAGGATTGTGCCTCGACCTATTCCCATTACTACTGAGTTGTTGCAAAAGGATCCAACTCGACTGTGCTGTATGTTTATTCGCTAAAAAGAATAAAACTGTGTTGGACCTATTCACTGTGTGGAACTCTGGTTACTAGGAGCAAAGGAGTCAGGGAGGAAGTACAGGACTTGACTCTAGGACACCTACACAAAACCCGATCTTTCTGGCCTTCACCTCGTCACTATGGAGGACATGGGCCGTAGTGTATCTCATCCCTCTCCCCAGCACTGACACCCCTAGACGAAGAAAAGACAAGCCGAGAATGAGAAGGGGAGAGAAGGGTGAGGCCGCTACATATATATATATATATATATACACACTGTATCCAGTTTAGCTAGATCTCATTTCAGACCGTTCCTGGTGTACTGGCTCTAAAATACTTCAGGCAGGCAGTTGATTAAGTTAGCTGCAGTGTATTCAGTATATATATATATATATATATATATATATATATATACATCCCAGCTTTGTGTGTGTGTGTGTGTGTGATATATATATATATATATATATATATATATATATATATATTGTGAGGGGGTTAGCTCGGCAGCGGGTGTGTGTGACCCCCGGGATGGGCTCCCCACACAAAACAGGCCCAGCAAACGGAGGTTGTGGTTTTCAAAATCAAAAAGGTGCGGTTTATTTTCTATTTACAGTGACAAAACACAGCAAAGCAAAAGAAACATAACCAAAATAAATCCTGGTCAAGTTGACCTCTGACTAAACATACAGGTTTCCTAACTAACAACTGGGATCAGCCTAGTGCTGTCCTAGTCCCTAAGTCCCTGGTTTTAAATGTCCAAGCAAATAGCCACACAGGCTTTTTCTCACCGCACAGGGGTTCACTCTCCCTAGACAGTCCACACAGGTCTGGTTCCAGGCATGAGCTAACATCTAATGAAGCTGGGAGTTCTTATAGAGGCCTAAATGAGCTGACAAGCTTCAGCTGGTCTCATCAACTCCCTGTCTGCACGACGCCCAGCCCTCTCCCTAGAGGTATGAGTCATCAATGAGCCCACTAGTCTCAGCTGGGCTTCATTAACTCTCTACCTAGTTGTATAAGTCGGCGTAAAGCCTGAATCTGGGCGAAATATATCTACCCCCCTGGATGCAACCAGGTGACTTTACCTTCCTGCTGTCACATACCCCCCCCTCTTGTTTTAACCTCGGGGTTGGAACACCAGCAATCAGGCATTCATGTACTCGAGACAAAGCATCCACATTCCCCATTTGAACGCCAGGGCGATGCTTTACTGTGAAGTTGAATTCCTGTAGGGCCAGGAACCACCTATTCACTCTTCTATTTGTCTCCTTGTTTTGAGCCATCCACTTTAACGGAGCGTGATCCGTAACCATGTCAAAGTGCCTACCTAGCAGATAGTACCGAAGGGAATCTAGAGCCCACTTCACCGCTAAACACTCCTTTTCAACGGTGGCGTAATTTACCTCATGGGACTTCAACTTCCTGCTGAGGTAAATGACTGGGTGCTCTTCCCCGTTCCAGACCTGGGACAATACTGCTCCTAACCCCACATCTGACGCATCACTTTGTACGACAAAGTCTTTAGAGAAGTCGGGTGAGTACAACACTGGCTGGCTACATAAGGCTTGTTTCAAGAATTGGAATGCTGCCTCAGCCTCGGGGGTCCATTTAATCATGACCGACCCTTTCCCCTTCGTCAGGTTGGTTAGGGGCACAGCCTTAGAAGCAAAGTGGGGAATGAATCGCCGATAATACCCAGCGATTCCCAGAAAGGCTCGTACCTGCTTCTTGCTGTTGGGACGTGGCCAACTCTGGATGGCCTCGACTTTGTTGAGTTGGGGTTTTATTACTCCCCTCCCAATGGTGTACCCAAGATATTTGGCCTCCTCCTGCCCAATGGTACACTTCTTGGGGTTAGCCGTAAACCCCGCTTCCCGAACAGAGTCCAGGACTGCTTGCACTTTTGGCAGATGTGAGGCCCAATCTGTGCTATGGACAATTACGTCATCCAGGTAAGCCGCAGCATACTTCCGATGGGGCCTCAGCATCTGGTCCATTTTCCGCTGGAATGTGGCCGGCGCATTCTGTAACCCGAACGGCATTCTTTTATATTGGAACGCCCCGTCTGGGGTTACAAATGCGGTTTTCTCTTTGGCCGACTTGGCCAGGGGGATTTGCCAATACCCTTTTGTGAGGTCAAGAGTCGTCATGTATCGGGCTGTTCCCAGCCGGTCGATCAACTCATCTATACGTGGCATGGGGTAGGTGTCAAATTTTGTAACTTTGTTCAACTGACGAAAATCGTTACAAAATCGCCAGCTCCCATCCGGTTTAGGCACCAACACAATGGGACTAGACCAATCACTTTGGGACTCCTCTATCACCCCTAAGTTCAGCATTTTCTGTACTTCCTCCCGTATTGCCTCCCGTCGGGCCTCTGGGATCCGATAGGGTTTTAACTTCACCCTTTCACCGGGCGGGGTAATAATGTCATGCTCTACCCCAGATGTTTGTCCCGGCAGCTCAGAGAATACCTCCTTGTTACGAAGCACAAACTCCTTAACCTCCTGTTGTTGGGGTTGTGACAAGGTGGCTGCGATTCCAACCTCAGGAATCACGCAACCAGTTTGAGCTGGTGACCAAGTGTCTGCGACTAGGGACTCTCTATCCCTCCAGGCTTTCAACAGATTAACGTGATAGATCTGTTCGGGCTTTCGCCTTCCTGGTTGTCTGACCTTGTAATTCACTTCGCTCACTTTTTCCATTATCTCGTAGGGGCCTTGCCATTTGGCAAGGAATTTACTTTCAACCGTAGGGACAAGTACCAGTATCCTATCCCCCGGGGAAAAGGTACGGGTCTTGGCTCCACGGTTGTACACTCTCTGCTGTGCTAACTGCGCTTGGGCCAAATGTTCCTTCACGATGGGCATTACCTGTGCAATTCGGTCTTGCATCAGGGCGACATGCTCAATCACACTCCTGTGGGGAGAACTCTCACTTTCCCAAGTTTCCTTGGCAATATCCAACAGCCCTCTTGGGTGTCTCCCATACAGTAACTCAAAGGGGGAGAATCCCGTAGAGGATTGGGGCACCTCCCTAATAGCAAACATCAGATAAGGAAGTAGACAGTCCCAATCCTTTCCATCTCTATCCACCACTTTCTTCAACATTTGTTTTAGGGTTTTGTTGAATCTTTCAACCAGCCCATCGGTTTGGGGGTGATACACAGATGTACGTAATTGCGTCACTTTGAACAATTTACACAGCTCCTTCATAACCCGGGACATAAAGGGTGTACCTTGGTCCGTAAGCAGTTCTTTACAAATACCCACCCGGCTAAACACAAGAGATAGCTCTTTGGCTATGGTTTTGGCCGAGGTATTTCGGAGAGGGATCGCTTCTGGATAACGGGTGGCATAGTCCATTATAACTAATATGTACTGGTGCCCCCTAGCGGACTTGATTATAGGACCTACCAAATCCATGGCGATCCTCTCAAACGGGACCTCAATGATGGGTAGAGGGACCAGCGGGCTACGGAAATGTGGCATCGGGGCCGACCTCTGACACACAGGGCAGGAGGAACAATAATTTTCTATGTCCTTCATCACCCCCGGCCAATAGAATCTCTGTAATACCCTCTCTCGGGTTTTCTCTGTCCCCAGATGACCTCCAAGAATGTGCCCATGGGCCAACTCCAACACCAACTTCCTGTAAGGTTTGGGCACCACAAGTTGCTCAACGGTTTCTTCTGCCCTTTTTGCCACCCGATACAGTAGGTCCTTCTCTACGCTGAAGTATGGGTAAGTGCAGGTATTATCTGGGTTCACTAACTCGCCATCTATTTTCACTACGTTTTCCCGTGCCTTTATTAGGGCGGGGTCTTTCAACTGTTCTGTGGCAAAGTTTTCCCTGTGAACCTCAAGATCAGAAAACTCCACAGACGGTAGGTTTTCGTCTGAGGAGGTGGGCTCCTCTCCAGTTTCTTGAGTCTCCCCTGCCAATACTGACAAGGGAAATTCCGGAGAGTCCTCACCACTCTCAGGGGAGTTCTGGCTATCACATTCCTGGTACATAGTGGCACCAGTGGGGGGCTCAGGATCATCCCACAGTTCCCAGAACTTCGGGAAATCCCTTCCGACAATGGCGTCATGCGGTAACTGAGATACTAAGCCCACTGGATGAGAGAGGGTACCTTTGGGGGTCTCGAAACACACTGTAGTCACTGGATATTCTCGGGTGTCCCCATGCACACAAATAACAGCTACCTTGCTATTCCCAGAGACCTCTGTTTTAACTAACTCAGCCTTTATCAGGGTCACAAGGCTACCTGAATCCAGCAATACCACAACATTTCTACCATTAACACACATTTTGCATAAATGTTTCTCAGTTCCTCGAATGGCAGTGCATGCGACTGTCGCACACAGCGACTGACGTCTGCCCGTCAGAAAGTCACACTGCATGGGTTCCTCCACAACCGGGCAATTTGCTGCAATATGTCCCGCTTGCCGGCAGCGGTAGCAAACGATCCTTCTTGCCGCCTCTTGAGCTGCTGATTTCCCAGGCTGTTCTCGCCAAACTTGGGGTAGAGCTCCCACCCTCTCACTCTCTCCACCCTTACCCCTTGGAATCATCTTATCCGCCCCTGGGGATGGTCTGGTCTTAGGGTGGAAAGTCCGAGTGTCTCTGGAAGAGGCCGTCAGGTTCTCTGTAGCCAAGTATTTCTCCACACGATCCACAAGACCATCGGCCATCTCTGGGTCTCCATGGCTTACCCACTTTTGGATGGCAGTAGGAAGAGCTCTCAAAAACCGATCCATTACAACACGTTCCACAATCTTTGGTGCGGACAAAGTCTCTGGCTGTAGCCACTTTCTGCTCAGGTGAATGAGATCATACATTTGAGACCTGGGGGGTTTTCCAAGCTGGAAAGTCCAGTTATGCACACGCTGAGCCCGGACAGCCAGGGTGACACCCAGCCTTGCCAATATTTCAGCTTTTAGCATCACATAGTTTTTTGCTTGGTCAGGCTCCAGGTCATAGTAAGCTTTCTGCGATTCACCAGTTAACAGAGGAGCCACCAGTCCAGCCCACTGCTCCTCAGGCCACTTTTCTCTTTCCGCAGTCCTTTCAAATGTGGTCAAAAATACCTCTGGATCATCCTCTCCAGTCATTTTTGTCAATAAACGACTCACCCCAAAGGACGCGGTATTAGTGGGACGGCTTTCCTCACTGGTCTGCGGACGTTGCTGCATTACTGCTTCCATCTGTTGTTGTAGTCTCTGCTCTTGCCTCTGCAATAGGTCTATGAAGCGGGCCTCAGATTGCTGCTGGGCTTGTTGCTGAGCCTCCAGACTCCGTTGCAAAGTTGCGTTTGTCTGCTGCTGGGCTGCAAGGCTCTGTTGTTGAGCTGCAAGGCTCTTTTGCAAACCTGCATTTGTCTGCTGTTGATTGGCATTTGCTAGAGCCAGCTGTTTCAGTATCTCCTCCATGCTGGCCTAAAAAAAACTGCCCGCATTCTCCACCAACTGTGAGGGGGTTAGCTCGGCAGCGGGTGTGTGTGACCCCCGGGATGGGCTCCCCACACAAAACAGGCCCAGCAAACGGAGGTTGTGGTTTTCAAAATCAAAAAGGTGCGGTTTATTTTCTATTTACAGTGACAAAACACAGCAAAGCAAAAGAAACATAACCAAAATAAATCCTGGTCAAGTTGACCTCTGACTAAACATACAGGTTTCCTAACTAACAACTGGGATCAGCCTAGTGCTGTCCTAGTCCCTAAGTCCCTGGTTTTAAATGTCCAAGCAAATAGCCACACAGGCTTTTTCTCACCGCACAGGGGTTCACTCTCCGTAGACAGTCCACACAGGTCTGGTTCCAGGCATGAGCTAACATCTAATGAAGCTGGGAGTTCTTATAGAGGCCTAAATGAGCTGACAAGCTTCAGCTGGTCTCATCAACTCCCTGTCTGCACGACGCCCAGCCCTCTCCCTAGAGGTATGAGTCATCAATGAGCCCACTAGTCTCAGCTGGGCTTCATTAACTCTCTACCTAGTTGTATAAGTCGGCGTAAAGCCTGAATCTGGGCGAAATATATCTACCCCCCTGGATGCAACCAGGTGACTTTACCTTCCTGCTGTCACAATATATATATATATATATATATATATATATATACACACTGTATCCTGTGCAGCTAGATCTCACTGCAGACCGATCTCACTGCAGACCGTTCCTGGTTTACTGTTTCTAAAATACTTCAGGCAGGCAGTTGATTCAGTTAGCTGCAGTGTATTCTGTATATATACATCTCAGCTTTGTATATATATATAGTTTTCACTCTTTGTTATATTGCAGCCATTTGCTAAAATCATTTAAGTTCATTTTTTTTCCTCATTAATGTACACACAGCACCCCATATTGACAGAAAAACACAGAATTGTTGAAATTTTTGGCGATTTATTAAAAAAGAGAAACTGAAATATCACATGGTCCTAAGTATTCAGACCCTTTTCTCAGTATTTAGTAGAAGCACCCTTTTGATCTAATACAGCCATGAGTCTTTTTGGGAAAGATGCAACAAGTTTTTCACACCTGGATTTGGGGATCCTCTGCCATTCCTCCTTGCAGATCCTCTCCAGTTCTGTCAGGTTGGATGGTAAACGTTGGTGGACATCCATTTTTAGGTCTCTCCAGAGATGCTCAATTGGGTTTAAGTCAGGGCTCTGGCTGGGACATTCAAGAAAAGTCACAGAGTTGTTGTGAAGCCACTCCTTCGTTATTTTAGCTGTGTGCTTAGGGTCATTGTCTTGTTGGAAGGTAAACCTTCGGCCCAGTCTGAGGTCCTGAGCACTCTGGAGAAGGTTTTCATCCAGGATATCCCTGTACTTGGCCGCATTCATCTTTCCCTCGATTGCAACCAGTCGTCCTGTCTCTGCAGCTGAAAAACACCCCCACAGCATGATGCTGTCACCACCATGCTTCACTGTTGGGACTGTATTGGACAGGTGATGAGCAGTGCCTGGTTTTCTCCACACAAACCGCTTAGAATTAAGGCCAAAAAGTTCTATCTTGGTCTCATCAGACCAGAGAATTTTATTTCTCACCATCTTGGAGTCCTTCAGGTGTGTATTAGCAAACTCCATGCAGGCTTTCATGTGTCTTGCACTGAGGAGAGGCTTCCGTTGGGCAACTCTGCCATAAAGCCCCGACTGGTGGAGGGCTGCAGTGATGGTTGACTTTCTACAACTTTCTCCCATCTCTCGACTGCATCTCTGGAGCTCAGCCACAGTGATCTTTGGGTTCTTCTTTACCTCTCTCACCAAGGCTCTTCTCCCCCGATAGCTCATTTTGGCTGGACGGCCAGCTCTATGAAGGGTTCTGGTCGTCCCAAACATCTTCCATTTAAGGATTATGGAGGCCACTGTGCTCTTAGGAACATTAAGTGCAGCAGAATTTTTTTTGTAACCTTGGCCAGATCTGTACCTTGCCACAATTCTGTCTCTGAGCTCTTCAGGCAGTTCCTTTGTCCTCATGATTCTCATTTGCTCTGACATGCACTGTGAGCTGTAAGGTCTTATATAGACAGGTGTGTGGCTTTCCTAATCAAGTCCAATCAGTATAATCAAACACAGCTGGACTCAAATGAAGGTGTAAAAACATCTCAAGGATGATCAGAAGAACTGGACAGAACCTGAGTTAAATATATGAGTGTCACAGCAAAGGGTCTGAATACTTAGGACCATGTGATATTTCAGTTTTTCTTTTTTAATAAATTTGTAAAAATGTCAGCAATTCTGTGTTTTTCTGTCAGTATGGGGTGTTGTGTGTACATTAATGAGGAAATAAAATGAACTTAAATGATTTTAGCAAATGGCTGCAATATAACTAATAGGGATGAGCCGAACACCCCCCTGTTTGGGTCGCACCAGAACATGCGAACAGACAGAATGTTCGCGTGAACTTTAGAACCTTATTAAATACAATGGACTCGAACGTTCGAAATCTAAAGTGCTAATTATAAAGGCTAATATGCAAGTTATTGTCCTAAAAAGGGTTTGGGGACCCGGGTCCTGCCCCAGGGGACATGTATCAATGCAAAAAAAAGTTTTAAAAACTACAGTTTTTTCGAGAGCAGTGATTTTAATAATGCATTAAGTGAAACAATAAAAAGTGAAATATTCCTTTACATTTCGTACCTGGGGGGGGGGGGGGGTGTATAGTATGCCTGTAAAGCAGTGCTTGTTTCCCTTGCTTAGAACTGTCCCTGCACAAAATGTCATTTCTGAAGGAAAAAAAGCCATTTAAAACCACTCGCGGCTATAATGAATTGTCGGCTCCCGGCAATACAGAGAAAAGTCATTGATGAAAAAAAAAAAATGCGTGGGGGTCGCCCCAAATTCTATTTACAGGCCCTTCAGGTCTGGTATGGATATTAAGGGGAACCCTGCATCAAATTTTACCTGGCCCACAGCACCAACTGGGGTCGCCGATGGGCATAGACGAGCAAATTACATTCATTTTGGAGCTTTTGGCCTTTGCGGCTTCACATAGTTACTTTTGGTTTGACCAACAGTTCTATAGACAAGATAGGGGGGTCGCCATGGGGGCTAAATATGCCCCCAGTCTGGCCAATCTTTTCATGGCCCTATGGGAGGAGGATGTCGTCTATACCCAGCGGCGACCCCAGTTGGTGCTGTGGGCCAGGTACATAGACGAGATCCTCCTCCTATGGGATGGCGACCGATGCGACCTTGATAGTTTTATTGCATGATTGAATCAAAATACCAGGGGCATCTTCCTCAATTTTGAGGCCAGCCAGACTAAGATCAATTTCCTGGATTTGTCTATTGGTATTAGTGAGAATCAGTTTACCACATCTACCTTCTTTAAGGAGACCGACAGGAATTCCTATATTCCCGTTGGTAGTTGCCACCACAAGACTTGGCTTGATTCGGTGCCTAAAAGCCAATACCTTCGCCTGAAGAGGAACTTCTCAGATCATAGAGAGTTCCTATCTCAGGCTGAGATTCTCACGCAGCATTTTTTGGATAAAGGTTACTCAAGTGCCTCTTTACAACAGACTCTGAATGGTGTAGCCCAACTTGACAGAAGGGTACTGTTAATGGATAGAGCACCTAAGGCTAAGGTGTTGCCTTCCATCCCGTTTGTCACAACGTTTTCTATCCAACATAAGAATGTTAAAGATCTTATTGTCAAGCATTGGCATATTCTTACTAATGATTTGGTTTTAGGTTCCACCATTCCAGATAAGCCCCAGGTCATTTATAAGGGAGTTCCGTCATTGAGAGCGAGGGTGGCTCCAAATATTTTGGACCCCCCCTATTAAGAGAGTTTTTTTTGACTATTTAAGTGGATTTTACCAATGTAAAAAATGTAGGGTGTGCTCTGTGAGTGGCTGTTCACATAGGCGCACCCACAAATTTACATCTACCAGTACGAAAGTTAATTTCACGATCAGGACGTTTGTCATGTGTTCTACCGTGGGGGTCGTTTACCTCCTGCAATGCCCTTGTGGGCTCCAATATGTGGGTAGGACCAAGCGACCCTTAAAGGTGAGAACGAACATGTGACAAACATCCTGACAGGTTTTCCTAAACATCCAGTTTTCATTATCTAGAAATGCACAATAGAAATCCTGCTAAAACCATATTTCTTGGCATTGATAGATATACCCCACAGTGGAGGGGTGACTCATTAGTGCGTAGCATTTCCAGGTTAGAAATGTCCTGGATCCATAAGATCAAATGCTATGCGCCTTTTGGGTTAAATGTTGAAACGGATCTAAACGCTTTCATAGACAATTCCTAGTGTGGGATTAGTTTGTGTATTTTTATACATCTTTTCATACTTGCTAATTGGTTTTGTCTTCATAAAATAATTTTTCCTTATAATTTTTTTTTTTTTAATAATTTTTATTGAAGTTTTCACAATAACAACTGAGCAGGTAGAGAAAAATGAAAACATGTGTAACAAAAATGTGTAACAAACATGTGTAACATCATGGCTTGGATAACAGGAGGAATTGTATCACAGTAGAACATTTTTTGAATCTAAACCAATTAATCCGATATGTTTGAGACTTAACCAGGGGATTAGAGTAGGGGTCGGATCAAAGCCTATACACAATAGTATGGGGAGTATAGTCTATATCTGGAGCTCAGAGGCGAGACAGAGTCAACGAGTTCCAGGGGGTTGGGGGGAAAGGAGCACCGCAGGAGGGTATACAGAATATAAAATAGAATAAGACAAACCAGCGAGGGCCATGCCCCTCCCGCCCACCCCCACTGGGAACATTCTGTGAGCGGGCAAGGCGACCGTATTTATGAATTAAATATTGGAGCGCTGATGGTTTGTCGGAAAGTAGCCAGACCTAAAACCCCCGACAGCACTACCTCTCCCCCTGCAACCCCGCCGAAGGGTAGGCCTATCCTATCAGGGAAACTATAGCATCCTTGAGTATCAAGTATATGTAACAGAAATCAATAGAGAACCATAAGGAGGGAAGATCTGGTCTGGAGAGATTTGTAGTTTCGACTTGAAGGTACTATACTATTAAGCGATATGGTGAAGAAGGGGAAGGGGAGGGCCAGGGGAATGGGGAATGATGGGTTGGTCATAATCATTCGAGTGTAAGAAGTTAGGTTTTTAGGTGGGTATAGATGTCCCCGGTATGGGCATGGTTGTCAGATGGGGTATCGTGGTTGACGCTTCATCCCTATATTGGGTCCAGCAAGCCCATGTGGTTCTGAACTTAGTAGGCATATCTTTAGTTTGGAAGATAAGTCTTTCCATCTCTGCTATCTTGTCTACTCTAATATGCCATTCGGCAATGGTGGGGGGGACAGTGCTTTTCCAGTGGGTCGGTATGCATTGGGTTGCCGCATTAATAAGGTGTAAGGTAAGGGATTTGCGGTAGGTAGAGCCGGGTATGGAGGTGTGGTGTAGTAAGTATTGTGCTGGGGTAAAATCCGGAGTGTATGTAGTAATTTTAGTAATTAAATTATGTATTTCTATCCAGAATGGTTGTATTAAAGGGCATGTCCACCAAATGTGGAGAAAAGAACCAAGGGTGGATTTACACCTCCAGCAGAGAGGGGAGACGGTCGGGAAGAATTTGTGTAATTTATCTGGAGTACGGTACCATCGTGTGTATAGCTTGTACCTATTTTCCTGCGCGGATATGTTGACTGAACCTCTATGTGTGTGTTCGCAAATATGTTCCCAATCAGCTGTGGAAAGGTCTACGGATAGATCAGTGGCCCACTGTCGGTGAGTCTGAGTGTCGGGGGGAGAACCTGAGATCAAAAGGGCTTACAAGGTAGATATTAAATGTCTTTGGGGTTCCGGGTCAGTACAGATGATTTCGAAGGGGGTAAGAGTCCTGTTCCAGTGGGGAGGGGGGCAAGTATGAAGGAGAAAATTACGTAATTGGAGGTATTTAAAGAAGGGTATATGTAGGTTAGGGAATTTAGAGGATAAATCAGGCTGGGATAAAAGCGCGTCGGCATCAAAGAGTTGATGTGCTCTAACCAGTGGGTCCATGGGCCCTGTTTGTCGGTCTTTAGTATGTATTCCCGCCAGAAAATCTGGGTTCTGAGTGAGAGGTGTCATTGGCCCTGGAACAGGGGTTAGGTGGAGTATACGGCAGGATGATTTGAAGTTACATAGCGTTGGGCCTATCAGTGGGTGAGCGGAGCATTCCTTCGGGATGGAGCGTGGATTGATCCATGGTAAGTGTGCAATAGGAATCTGTGAGAAAGAATTTTCTACCTGTATCCATGCTTTGTTAGTGGAATGCGCGTGCCAGTCCACTATTCTCACGAGTTGGCAGGCCTTATAATAGAGGTGTAGGTCTGGGAGTCCTATGCCTCCTTTACCTTTGGGAAGTGTTAGTCTTCCCCAGCTCAGCCGAGGGGGACCCGCTGACCATAGGAGGTGTCTGCATAATCGTTTAAATGCGGCAAAGTAGGAGGGGGGGAGTTTGATCGGTATGGCTTGTAGAAGATAAAGTAGTCGGGGAAGCACATTCATTTTTATGATGGCAGCTCTGCCAAACCAGGAGAAGGGACCTTTCAACCATTTAATGGAGTCTTCTCGTATAGTTTGGAGGGCTGGGAGAAAGTTCTTAGCATAGAGGTCGGATAATCTGGTAGGAATTTTGATGCCTAAGTATGTGAGTTCATTGGGTTCCCACCGAAAAGGGAAATTAGCTTGACAGAGTAGAACTGTTTGTTGGGGCAGGGAAATGTTTAGCGCTCTCGATTTATCAAAGTTGATTTGTAGGTTGGAAAGTTGTTTGAAGAAAGCAAAGTCATTGAGAAGGTTTGGGATGGTAATCAAAGGATTTGAAAGAAACAAAAGGATGTCGTCCGCGTAGGCTGCAATCTTGTAGTGATTGCGTTTAATGGTGATCCCCTGTATATCAGGGTTTTCTCTGATTTTGCGGAGGAGAGGTTCCATGGTAAGGACGAAGATGAGCGGGGACAGGGGGCAGCCTTGGCGCGTGCCATTGGCTATGGAGAATGCGGATGAAAGTTGACCCGTATCTTGGCCGTGGAGGATGCATACAGTGCCATGATCATTTGTATAAGCCGTGGCGGGAACCCCACAGCCTGTAGAGATGCGGACATATAATCCCATGCTACCCTATCAAATGCCTTTTCGGCGTCTAGGGATAGAAAAAATCCCTTTGTCGCAGTGGAGGTAAGCCAGTGATGGATGTTTAGGGCCTTGGTAGTGTTATCCCTGGCTTCCCTGCCAGGGATAAAACCCACTTGGTCGGTCAAGATTAGTCTGGGCAGGAGAGGGGTTATGCGATTGGCCAGGATCTTCGCATAGAGTTTGACATCCACATTGAGAAGGGAGATAGGGCGATAATTTGAAACTACCGTGGCGTCTTTACCTGGTTTTGGAATAAGCGTCACGTGGGCCTCTAAAATATCCCTGTTGTGTGGGGGGGAAGAAGTAGGTAGTGCATTAAAGGCCATTACAAAATGGGGAAGTAGGATGGCAGAGAATGACTTATAGTAACTAGACGTTAGGCCATCCGGGCCAGGACTCTTACCCGGTTTCAACTGTTTCAGGGCCTTCAGGGCTTCCTCAATGGAGAATGGTGTGTCCAGATCTGTTAAATCATCTGTGTTAAGAGGGGATGGACTGTATTGTGATAAAAACTCATTTATGATCTCCGGCCATTTCGAGATGGGGTCAGTCAAGTGTGGATTGGGTATGTTGTACAGTTTGGAGAAATTTGCTACAAATTGGTTAGCTATGTCTTCTGTGTGACTAATAGTGGTTCCAGAAGGGGTTTTGATAGAGTGGATGGTGTGCGTAGATTTTTTCTGTTGTAAGGCTCTTGCAAGCAGTTTACCCGCCTTGTTCCCAAATTCATAGAACAGTTTCTGCGTTAACGTGTATTTTCGCTTTAAAGACTTCTGAAGTTCTTCTAATAGGTCAGCCCTGGCTGCTACGAGGTCGGCAAGGCATTTATCAGCCAAAGAACGTTTGTGTACGTTTTCCAGCCGTTTCACTCGATTCGATAGGTCCTCTATGTGTGCCTTCCTAAGTTTGTTCCGTTTAGACACTAGAGATATGATCTCGCCCCGGATAACACACTTGTGTGCGGCCCAGGTAACCGTCGGGGATGTATCCCCATTGGAGTTTTCCCTAAAATAGTGCGTAAGGCATTCCGACAATTTCTGGGTGTTATCTATGTCCAGTAGAAGTGAGTCATCAAGGCGCCAGATCATAGATCTGGTATGTTGGAAAGGAAGTGTAAGCGTCACGGTTATGGGGTGATGGTCTGATAAAACCATGGGTTCAATAGTGGCGTCTGTAAGTGTGGTTAGGTCATCTTGCGTTATGAAAAATTTATCGAGCCTAGAGTATTTGTTGTGAGGCGCTGAGTAAAAGGTGAAGTCTTTTACCGTCGGATGAAGCGTACGATAGGTGTCATGGAGAGTCAGGGTACTGAGGCAATTCTTAATCGCACGAAGGGCGCTATAGGACATACAGGAGGAGCCATTGGAGGTGTCAAGGGATGGAACAAGAGGGACATTAAAATCTCCCCCCAAAATTAGGGTGCCAGATTGAAATGTTGTGAGCTGGTCCAGAGTCTTACGGTAGAATGCTACTTGTCTAGAGTTAGGTGCATAAATGTTTGCGATTGTAAAGGGCTTGCCATGGAGTGTACCTTTAAGGAAGATATATCTCCCATGGACGTCCCTTTCAGAGTCCGTGATCAAGAGAGGACAATGTTTCGATATTAATATGGAGACCCCTTTTGATTTGGCTATGTCGTTCGTGGCGTGATAAACAGTCGGAAAATGGAGGTCATGGAGCTTTGGGGTATTATTTGTACGGAAATGGGTTTCCTGGATAAGCGCAATATGTGTTTTAGCCCTGCGAAGGGCATAGAGCAATTGAGATCGTTTTTCGGGGATATTAAGACCCCTTACATTAATAGAATATAATTTGAGTTGCGTGGGTAGGTGGGGGACCAAAGGGTCAGAACCAGTACCTGTAATTACACCCGCCATTCCCAGGGGGGGGGAGATAGGGGAGGTGAGAAGGAACAGGAGTCACGGGTGTGTTACTGCTACCTCTAAGATGTTGCAAAGGAGAGGATGTAAGGGTGACTACCGATGGGGGGGAGGAACCTGTCCAAACCCCTCACTAATGGGAATTAATCAGTGAGTTACAGGGCACGGAAGGTGGTCACACGGCCTTCAGGCGTGTTCGCACCGTCGCACGCCACTGTGTGGGGGTTGACCAAGACCAGAGCCGGTGAAGGACTGTAAAAGTACGGAGAAAGATTAGGTGTAAAAGCGATATCCCTCCACCCCAGGACAATCTATCATAGAAGCACGGAGGGCCAAACACCAAAACGGCAAATGCAACGTATGATCTATCACTAAAGGTAATGTAGACCTCAGGTCTCATTAAGGGTAGGGTAATCTATATCTAGTGTGATAGCCCCGAGTAGGAGTTATAGGTCGCGTAACGGTATCCCACGTATATTTGGCCTAATCTTGGGCCTCGTGTTAACGCTATGGTACCTGGTGCGGTTCTACATATAATTTTTATATGTAAGCTTGACCCATGATATTTTCATTTCTCTGGTTATTATACATACCATGTGAGTCCCGGGCAGGAGCCATTTTGTCTGGTTGAGTTGTTTACATTCATTTCAATATGGGTCCTCGTATAATATAATTCTCAGGTATATTACTTATTTAGGTATCTAAGATCAACTCGGGAATATATTCAGTATTGTTGCGTTCTGATCTTTTGAGTTTGTTGGACCGCCACTAGGTGGTGCTGCGGCTCACTATATATGACTAGCGAACGCATTAACAGTAATCGATCATGGTCACTGTTCCTCCTTTTTTTGGCATTTCTAAGTGCCTTTTTAATTAGTTTGTATTATAGTTTTTTATATAATAAACTCATATGTTTCTTTTCAAATATGAGTTTTTCTGATATTACAGCATGGTTCCATCATGCCGCATGAATTGGTGCCAGTTCCTGTTGGCGGCGCTGCCCGTGACTCACATCGTAGGCGTGGCCTCATGTTGCTATTTTAGAAGCAATGAATCAGTGCGTCGCTCCCGTTCCCCAGACGACGCTATTGTATAGCGAAACATGCTGACGTCATCGCTATAGGACGGGAGATTGCATGCCGGCCGGCTCTCCTCGATATTTTATGCCTTATTATCATCGCATTGATGTAAGTTGCCATCTTTTTATCTAATAAATGTTTTGATTTGGACGATACACACTATGTGGGTCTTTCTCTCTGTTTTTGGAAACTGCTGAAGTATCGAGTCCCAACTTTGGAGTGTGTCATTCGCTGGATATCTAATTATCGTGAGGAAAGTGCCATTACATGTGTTTTGGGCTTGTAACCAGCTTGCCTCTGGTAAGCGCATTCTATTGGTGGTGGTGCACGAGTGCAGATTGGTGTTAATTTTCAAGAATCACTTTTTCTACTTATTTTTCACTGCATATTTACTTTCAAGAATTCACTGTGGATTTACCATGGACTTTTTATTTTCGTTCTTATTATAAATGTGGACTTAATTTACAATTGTGCATTTTTCCAGGAATTTTTTTTTTTTTTGTGGATCATACCCACTAATCAAGGTTTTTTTGGATTGGTAGTCACTAATTCATGGTGGTTGTTTATATTCTCATATAGACATTTATGTAATATATTTTTTGATTCACTGATGGTACACTGTATATGTTCAGTATTTTGTGCGCAGCTCCTTTTTCTTTTCTTATATAATTAGTGTTTTGTCTGACATTTTGAGCTTGCTGCTATTTTCAGGGGTTATTTTTGTAATTAGCGCAGTAATTTTTCCCCTTTTATATTTACATTGTACCCCTACCATTTCACGAAGAAAGTGTAAAAAAAATGTAAAAAAAAACACACAGACACCTTGGAAAAGTCCTTTATTAAAATAAAAAAAATAAAAAACACATTCCAGCGATGTAATCCAATGTCCCGCGGTGATTCGATGTCCAGCGCTGCAGTCTCCACTCGAAACATCATTGGCTGAGCGGACCTACACTGCAGAGGAAGTTCCCCATCAGGTCCGCTCAGCCAATGACGTAGGCGGGGTCTGAGGTACGAGGGGGAGAGGGCGCCCTGGTATCTCATACCCCGCCTACGTCTTCGCTGAGCGGACCTGATGGGGAACTTCCTCTTCAGTGTAAAAAAATTAATAGACCCGCCCCTTCTCACGTTCCCCATCAGGTCCACTCCTGATGGGGAACGTGAGAAGGGGCGGGTCTATTCATTTTTTTACACTGAAGAGGAAGTTCCCTATCAGGTCCGCTTAGCCAATGACGTAGGCGGGGTCTGAGATATGAGGGCGCCCCTGCCCCCCCTCTTTTCCTGCGGCCTGCCAGGTTGCATGCTCTGATAAAGGGTCTGGTATGGATTTTTGGGGGAACTCCACGCAATTTTTTTTTTACATTTGGGGTGGAGTTCCCCTTAAAATCCATACCAGACCTGAAGGGCCTGGTATGGATATTTGGGGGGAACCCCACGCATTTTTTTTTAAATTTGCGGCAGGGTTCCCCTTAATATCCATACCAGACCTGAAGGGCCCGGTAATTGAATTTGGGGGTACCCCCACGCATTTTTTTTTTTATTATCAATGACTTTTCTCTGTATTGCCAGGAGCCGACAATTCATTATAGCCGCGAGTGAGTTTTAAATGACTTTTTTTCCTTCAGAAATTACACTTTTTGCAGGGACAGTTCTAAGCACGGGAAACAAGTGCGACTTTACAGGCATACTATACACACACTCTAGGTACGAAATTTAAAGGAATATTTCACTTTTATTGTTTCACTTTAAGCATTATTAAAATCACTGCTCCCGAAAAAACGTCCCTTTTTAAAACTTTTTTTTGCATTGATACATGTGCCCCGGGGCAGGACCCAGGTCCCCAAACACTTTTTTTATGACAATAACTTGCATATAAGCCTTTAAAATGAGCACTTTAGATTTCTCCCATAGACTTTTACAGGGTGTTCCGCGGCTTTTCGAATTTGCCGCGAACACCCCAAATTGTTCGCTGTTCGGCGAACATGCGAACAGGCAATGTTCAGGTCGAACATGAGTTCAACTCGAACTCGAAGCTCATCCCTAATAACTAAGAGTGAAAAATTTAAGGGGGTCTGAACACTTCCTGTTCCCACTGTGTATATATATATATGTATATATGTATATATATATATATATATATATATATATATATATATATATATATACACTGTATCCCGTGCAGCTAGATCTCAATGCAGACCGATCTCACTGCAGACCGTTCCTGGTGTACTGTTTCTAAAATACTTCAGGCAGGCAGTTGATTCAGTTAGCTACAGTGTATTCTGTATTACAAAAACCTGCGTTACATCAGAGGGGGGTGGGGTCACCCGCACGTCACTGGGAAAGCCCGGGTTTCCCCTTGTGTCAGAGGGGGACGGGGTCACGTGACGGGTGGCCCCGTCCTCAGCTACATAAGACCTGTCAGGCTGCGGCGACGATATTCCCAGGGTGTCTCTGGTGGAGACAGGATGCGCTGTGCTGGACATCTCATCGCTGGAGCCTGGACGTGGATGGAGAGGAGATCATCCACCGCTGGACCCCGGAGAGGAGAACATCCTTCGCAGGATACCGACAGCATTGGAGTGGAGACCGAGAGTGGATTACCACCGCTGGAATCTTTTTTTATTTTTATTTTTTTATTTTTAATAAAGGACTTATCCCAACGATGTCTGTGTGTTTTTTTACAATTTTTAACACTTTCTTTGTGAAATGGTAGGGGTACAATGTACCCCTTACCAATTCACATAGGGGGGGCAGGATCTGGGGGTCCTCCAGATTCTGAAAAGTCCCCCCACCCGCAGACCCCCACAACCACCGGGCAAGGGTTGTGGGGATGAGACCCTGGCCCCCTCAACATGGGGACATGGTGCTTTGAGGGGTCACAGACCCCCAAAGCATCCTCCCCATGTTGAGGGCATGTGGCCTGGTACGGCTCCGGAGGAGGGGGCGCTCTCTCGTCCCCCCTTCTTTTCCTGCCGCCTGCCAGGTTGCGTGCTCGGATAAAGGGTCTGGGATGGATTTTTGGGGGGAACTCCACGCCATTTTTTTTTAATTTGGGGTGGAGTTCCCCTTAAAATCCATACCAGACCTGAAGGGTCTGGCATGGATATTTGGGGGGAACCCCACGACATTTTTTATTTTTTTTATCAATGACTTTCAATTACTTTTCTCTGTATTGCCGGGAGCCGAAATTTCATGATAGCCGCGAGTACTTTTAAATGACTTTTTTTCCTTCAGAAATGACACTTTGTGCAGGGACCGTTCTAAGCACGGAAAACAAGCGCTACTTTACAGGCATACTATACACACCCCCTAGGTACGAAATTTAAAGGAATATTTCACTTTTATTGTTTCACTTTAAGCATTATTAAAATCACTGGTCCCGAAAAAACGTCAGTTTAAAAAAAAAAATTGCATTGATACATGTCCCCTGGGGCAGGACCTGGGTCCCCAAACACTTTTTATGACAATAACTTGCATATATGCCTTTAAAATTAGCACTTTAGATTTCTCCCACAGACTTTTACAGGGTGTTTCGCAGCTTTTCGAATTTGCCGTGAACACCCCAAATTGGGCGAACAGGCAATGTTTGAGTCGAACATGAGTTTGACTCAAACTCCAAGCTTATCCCTATTCTGTATATATACATCTCAGCTTTGCATATATATATATATATATATATATATATATATATATATATATTAGGGCTGTTACTGATTAAAATTTTCGTGTTTGATTAATCAAATTTTTTTAAATCGATTAATCAACTAATTTTGATTAATTATAACGCACATACAGATCCAACTACTTTTAGCTGATCTCCTTGCAGGCCGATTCCCAGTGCAGCTACCAACCACTGGAAAAATCGATAGCAGGATACAAAAAACACACAAGACAGAGCTCGATGGGAATAGCATTAAAACTTTTATAGTCTTCAAGTAGGTAACAAAATAAATATTGCACTGGAGATAAAATCGATGTAGCTACATAAACTGTATAAAAATGGTGCGAGTAATACCAAACGGTAGCAAAAGCAATCATAAAAACATGTAGCTAAGTATGATACTGGTATAAAAATGTGTACAACGATACCACTGCTGAATCCAGAGGAGAAGGGGCTAACATCAGCATGTAGATGTCGGCATGTAGATGTCCTGTGAAGGGAACTATCACAACTCCCAGTGGATGGCTGTAGAATCCCAGATTGATAGAGGGAAGTGTAACAGCCCTTGCGTGTGGCAGATAGTAAGGTCCCGCCGGCATGCAGATATGAAGGCACAGCAAAAGAGCCCTTCAGATGGACACGGCAAGCCCAAAGAATTTTGATCGATCAAAAGAATTTTGATCGATCAAAAGAATTTTGATCGATCAAAACAATTAATCGATTAATCGAGGAATTAATAGTTAATTTCCACAGCCCTAATATATATACACTATCCTGTGCAGCTAGATCTCAAGACCGTTCCTGGTGTACTGTTTCTAAAATACTTCAGGCAGGCAGTTGATTCAGTTAGCTGCAGTGTATTCAGTATATATATATATACATCTCAGCTTTGTGTATATATATATATATATATACACTGTATCCTGTGCACCTAGATCTCACTGCAGACCGTTCCTGGTGTACTGTTTCTAATATACTTCAGGCAGGCAGTTGATTCAGCTAGCTTCAGTGCATTTTATATATATATATATATATATATATATATATATATATATATATATATATAGTGGCAGAGCTAGGCCCTGTCCCAATGAAAATGGGGTTAAAGTGGACACAGAGTCTGCATATCGGCTGAGTGCAGAGCTATAGAGCGTAAATTTAAAAACAGAGAAAACTGCTCTGGCAGTTTTCTCGGATCTTGCTATTTCTGCATGGGGCTCTGCGGCTTGGAGATCCTTCAGAGTCTTGGGTGGGACGGGATCTCCAACCCTGTGTCCGGGTTTTAAGGATAGCCAGCAGGGTGTGTGCCCAGGTGCACACAACCCATATAATGAGGGGCTGGGCAGAGCAGAAGTGAGAGGAAAGAGGAGTTGGAGTAGTGGCTGCTAGTGTCTTTGTGTGAGGATAGACGCTGTGTGCGTTGAAGGGCTTCAAAGCCGTGTGCATCCAAGACTGGAGGAGCTGGTGGTTGGAGGGACCAGTACCTATAGCAGAAGTGCTATTGAAGAGTAGCCAGGTGGGCTGGTATTTTTAGTTATCTCTGAATGATGTTTAAACCCCTGCGTGGGATTCCTAAGTGGACTTTTGTTTTGTCTTTTCTCATTTAATAAACGTGGGCTACCAGGCCCTTAACTATGAATGCCTGTTTGGAGTGGACTCACTACATGAAAACGCATCTACCACAGAGCTAAACAACCCCCAATACCACAGTGGTGGATTCAGCGGGCACAAGACGGTGGAATCCGGGTCTCTGCACAAGTAGTGAGTCGCATTAGGAACTGCTGCTAGCTGTTTGTAGCAGCCAGGCGAACAGCATTGCACAGAAGTTTGATGGACAGTGTTGCATGCAGGTTGTGTACCTGTAAAAGGAGAATCACATTTTTCTTCTCTCTTTGCTGTGAACTGTGTTACCGGTTGCTGTGTGCAACACCGCAAGGATGGGGTGGTCAAAACAGAAAAAAGAGGTGATCCTTGCTGAAGCAAAAGAGAGGCTACTATGGCTAGAGGGTATTTCACCACATGCCCCAGCCAAACCTGAGAATTTGACTGAGTGTGAAATCTCTGTGTTCTGGGGTAAATTAATCATATCACCCCCAGTTAAAAGGGAAGTAAAAGAGGTTGTCCCTGGCAACAGGAAGCCAGGTGGACACAGCATTTGGAAAAGAGGAGAATGGTCATCTGTGGAAGCAACGTCCAGGCCAGCAGGGTTGTCTGGGATCCAAGGAGTCTGTCTGCTGATGGTCATGACTAGTGATGAGCCGAACACCCCCGGGTTCGGTTCGCACCAGAACCCGCGAACGGACCGAAAGTTCGTACGAACATTAGAACCCTATTAAATACAATGGATGCGAACGTTCGAATTCTAAAGTGCTAATTATAACAACTATTATGCATGTTATTGTCCTAAAAAGGGTTTGGGAACCCGGGTTGTGCACCAGGGGACATGTATCAATGCAAAAAGAAGTTTTAAAAACGGTCGTTTTTCGGGAGCAGTCATTTTAATGATGCATAAAGTGAAAAAAAAAAAGTCAAATATTCCTTTAAATATCGTACCTGGGGGGTGTCTAAAGTATGCCTGTGAAGTGCCACGTGTTTCCTGTGTTTAGAACTGTCCCTGCACAAAATGACACTTCTAAAGGAAAAAAAAGCCATTTAAAACTGCTTGCGGCTTTAATGTAATGTCTGGTCCCGGTAATATGGATGAAAATCTTTAAGAAAAATGGCATAGCTACCCCATGACCCCCCCCCCCCTACCCCAGCCCATTACCAGCCCCTTTGGGTCTTGTATGGATATTAAGGGGAACCCCGCACATAAAATAAAAAAGGCCCTATATACTCTGAACAGCCGTATACAGGCGGTGCATACAAGACAGGGACTGTAGGTTTGTTCTTATGTAGAATCTGTTTGTAATTTTGAACAGGTACATTGTTGAAGTGTAGCTCCAGCCCAAAAATCTATTTTTAAACTTTTTGGAAAACATAGGTAAGGGTTATCACCCCTGTAACATTTGTTTTGCTGTCTGTGCCCCTGTTCAGAACATTTCACCTCACTTTCCGTCCCAATGACAACTGTTTTTGAAATGTGGTGTTTTTCTTGAAACAAGGATTGCTGATAAAGCATCAGTACAGAGGAGACACCTTTCTCCCATATTTATTCTTACAGGAGAGAATTTTCCTTCCTAGTGGTAGATTTCCTCTCACTTCCTGTTGTCTTCTTGCGTTTGCAAGTAGGAGTCGTTTGTAAGTTGGATGTTTGAAAGTAGGGACCTGCCGTATATACTCTGCAGAAATAGGCCCCTTAGTTGTTGGTGTTGGCACAACACTGTAAGCACTCACAGTTACTCTTGGTTGGTGCTGGAACGCCCTGCTGTCAACTATTATATCAGGAATTTTAATTACATATAATTGTTGAACAGTGGTAGTAAAAATTGGGCCTTTGATGGTGGTGCTGGTGCCACAACACTGTAAGCCCTGACAGTTACTCTTGGTGGGTGCAGCAATGGGCCCTGCTGTGAATTATTAGATCAAGAATTGTAATTGCATGCCCCTGTTGAACAGGGGCTGAAAAATTGGGCCTTTCGTGGTGGTGGTGGTGGTGTTGCCACAACACTGTAAGCCCTCAGAGTTACTCTTGGTGGGTGCAGGAATGGGCCCTGCTGTGAATTATTAGATCAAGAATTGTAATTGCATGCCCCTGTTGAACAGGGGCTGAAAAATTGGGCCTTTCGTGGTGGTGGTGGTGGTGTTGCCACAACACTGTAAGCCCTCAGAGTTACTCTTGGTGGGTGCAGCAATGGGCCCTTCTGTGAATTATTAGATCAAGAATTGTAATTGCATGCCCCTGTTGAACAGGGGCTGAAAAATTGGGCCTTTCGTGGTGGTGGTGGTGGTGGTGGTGTTGCCACAACTCTGTAAGCCCTCAGAGTTACTCTTGGTGGGTGCAGGAATGGGCCCTGCTGTGAATTATTAGATCAAGAATTGTAATTGCATGCCCCTGTTGAACAGGGGCTGAAAAATTGGGCCTTTCGTGGTGGTGGTGGTGGTGGTGGTGGTGTTGCCACAACACTGTAAGCCCTCAGAGTTACTCTTGGTGGGTGCAGGAATGGGCCCTGCTGTGCATTATTAGATCAAGAATTGTAATTACATGCCCCTTTTGAACAGGGGCTGAAAAATTGGGCCTTTCGTGGTGGTGGTGGCGTTGCCACAACACTGTAAGCCCTCAGAGTTACTCTTGGTGGGTGCAGCAATGGGCCCTGCTGTGAATTATTAGATCAAGAATTGTAATTGCATGCCCCTGTTGAACAGGGGCTGAAAAATTGGGCCTTAGGCACTGGTGGCACAACACTACAACCCCTCACAGATACTGTACTTGGAGCACAGCAATGAGCCCTGTTGCAAAGTATTGCTTCAAAAATTGTAATGACACGCCCCTGTTAAACAGGGGCTGAAAAATTGGGCCTTAGGCACTGGTGCCACAACACTCCAACCCCTCACAGATACTGTACTTGGAGCACAGCAATGAGCCCTATGGCAAATTATTGCTAAAAAAACTGTAATTACACGCCCCTGTAAAACAGGGGCTGAAAAATTGGGCCTTAGCCACTGGTGGCGGCACCCATAAACAAAAATGATCAGCCAAGCTATCATCATCAATCGTATCATTGAGGACTCGGAGGAGGAGGATAGCCAGTCAACATAACAGCACAGGCACTCAGCATCAGCATCAGTCTTGAAGGGATGTGACATGTTAAAATCAATTAGTCTGTTATATCAGCATCAGGTGTGTGGTAGCTGGTGGTGATCCAAGACTGGTTCATCTTGATGAAAGTCAGTCGATCAACCGAGTCGGTGGACAGGCGCACCCTGTGATCCGTGACAAATCCTCCAGCAGCACTGAATGTGCGTTCCGAAAGAACGCTGGATGCAGGACAGGCCAGTAGCTCAATTGCATACTGTGCAAGCTCTGGCCAGTGATCCATCCTCGAGACCCAGTAAGCCAGAGGATTTTCGGTGGGGAAGGTGTCCAAGTCTGACCTTGCCCCTAGATATTCCTGCACCATGTTTATCAGACGCTGGCGATGGTTGCTGGAACCGATCATACTTTGGGGCTGCGGACTAAAGAATTGTCTGAACGCATCGGTCAGACGGCCACCTTCCCCACCGCTCCTTCTTTGACTGGCCGAAGCCTCAGCAACTCGTTGTCCAGGACCAGGAGTTTGTAACCTCCCAGTCTCTGGGAACGCGTTGCACAGACCTTTCTGCAAGGCCTCCCGGAGTTGTCTCATCCTCTGCTCCCTCTGCGACGGTAACATAAGGTCCGCAACCTTACCCTTGTACCGTGGATCAAGGAGAGTGGCCAGCCAGTAATGGTCCCTCTCCTTGATCCGAAGAATACGAGGATCCTTCCGCAGACTTTGCAGGATCAGGGAGGCCATGCAGCGTAGGTTTGCTGAGGCATTCGCTCCGGAGTCCTCTGGGTCACTAAGGACGACATGATCCACAGCCACCTCCTCCCAGCCACGTACAAGTCCACTGGTTTCTTGGGACTGTAAATCATCCCTAAAAGACTGCTGCTGATGATGCTGAGTGCCAGCCTCCACCTCCATGCTGACACAATCCTCCTCCTCCTCCTCCTCCTCCTCCTCCTCTTCCTGTGCGATGGGTGGGACAGAAGGAACACTGTCTGGGTAAAGGGGGCCTTGAGAGGCAAGGAAGTCCTCCTCTTCCTGCCTCTGTTCTGCCTCAAGTGCCCTGTCCATTATTCCACGCAGCGTGTGCTCCAACAGGTGGACAAGAGGTACAGTGTCACTGATGCATGCACTGTCACTGCTCACCATCCTCGTGGCCTCCTCAAATGGTGCCAGGACAGTGCATGCATCCCTGATCATGCCCCACTGGCGTGGAGAAAAAAAACCAAGCTCCCCTGACCCTGTCCTGGTGCCGTAGTCGCACAGGTACTCATTGATGGCCCTCTGCTGCGTGTGCAGCCGCTGCAGCATGGCCAACGTTGAGTTCCACCTGGTGGGCATGTCACATATAAGGCGGTTCTTGGGCAGGTTCAACTCCTTTTGCAGCTCAGCCAGGCGAGCACTGGCATTATAAGATCTGCGGAAATGCACACAGACTTTCCTGGCCTGCCTCAGGACATCCTGTAAGCCCGGGTACCTGCCCAAGAACCGCTGCACCACCAGGTTAAGGACGTGAGCCACACAGGGCACATGGGTCAGTTGTCCCTGTCGGAGGGCGGAGAGGAGGTTGGTGCCATTGTCGCAAACCACCATTCCTGGCTTAAGCTGGCGTGGCGTCAACCACCTCTCGGCCTGGCCCTGCAGAGCAGACAGGACCTCTGCCCCAGTGTGGCTTCTGTCCCCCAAACACACCAGCGCAAGCACGGCATGGCATCTTTTTGCCTGCGTACTTGCGTAGCCCCTTGAACGCCTACGGAGCACCGCTGGTTCCGAGGACAAACCACAGGAAGAGGCCATGGAGGAAGAAGAAGAGGAGGGGGTGGAGGAGAGAGGTGTGTCACAACCAGTAGTAGCATTTTGGAGGCGTGGCGGTGGAACAACCTCCAACACTACTGCACCTTGTCCTGCATCCTTCCCAGCTGCCAAAAGAGTGACCCAATGGGCCGTGAAAGAAAGGTAACGTCCCTGTCCATGCCTGCTGGACCATGAGTCAGCGGTAATATGCACCTTACCGCTGACCGCCCTGTCCAGCGAGGCCAAGACATTGCCTTCCACATGCCGGTAGAGAGCCGGAATAGCCTTCCGTGAGAAAAAGTGGCGTTTGGGAACCTGCCACTGAGGAACCGCACATTGCACAAACTCACGGAAGGGGGCCGAGTCTACCAACTGAAAAGGCAGCAGTTGAAGCGCTAGCAATTTAGCCAAGCTAGCATTCAACCGCTGGGCATGTGGATGGCTGGGAGTGAACTTCTTTCGACGGTCCAGCAGCTGGGGCAGGGAAATTTGCCTGCTAGAATCGGACGTCGGTGTACTGCTAGCAGAGTGGCCGCAAGTACTTGGCTGTGACACACCTAATTCTACACCTTCATTCCTCTCAGTGCATGTTTCAGAGAGGACTGAAGTTATAGTGGGGTTGGAGATCCCAGCTGATGCGGTGCAAGGAGAGGTCCGCTTTGTTCTTTGGTGTGGGTCTTTGAGGTAGGCTTGCCAACGAGCTGCATGGCAGGTCAACATATGTCTGGTCAGGCATGTGGTACCCAAGCGGCTGATGTTTTGGCCACGCGATATATGCTTGAGACATATGTTGCAAACAGCAGCTGTGCGATCTGATGCACTAGCCTCAAAAAAGGCCCACACCAAAGAACTTTTTGAATGACGGGCAGAGGCAGCGCCCTGCACAGGCGGAGCTCTGCGGTGTGATTCCGTCGGTGTACTGCCCTTACGCTGGCCACCAAAGGGCATCCTGCCTCGTTGGAGATGTGCCTCCTCCTCATCCTCCTCCTCCTCCTCTCTCCTATTAGGCACCCACGTGGAGTCAGTGACCTCATCATCACCTCCCTCCTCATCACTGGAGCCAATCTGGCAGTATGCTGCAGCTGCTGGAACATGACTGCCAGATTGGTGTCCTTCTTGAGCATCCCCTCTGTCTGCTCTCACGCTACTGCCTTCCTCTAGCTGGGTTTCATCATCAGACCCTTCGAAACGCTGGGCATCCTCCTGGAGCATGTACCCAACACTGTGCTCAAACAGTTCGGGGGACTCCTCAGGAGGAGGACATGGTGGGTCTAGGGAAGGAGTGACTGATGATGAGTCTGACATTGATACCAGGGAAGAGGACGCTTTGGCAGCTGCTTTTCCAGTACCCTGAGCCTGGGTGAGAGAGGATGAGGAGGAGGAGGAGGGCTTGGTCATCCACTCTACCAAGTCTTCGGCATGATGTGGCTCAACATGTCCAGCTGCCGAAAAGAAGGACAAGCGTGTCCCATGGCCATGTGCTGATGACAATGCACCGCGTCCACGACCAGCACTGTTGCCCCCAGACACAGAGCCTGCTTGCCCTCTTTTATTGCCTCCTGACTGTCTGCCTCTCCTTGTTTGCCTTCCAGACATTCTAATAGATGGCCTGCAGGGAGATGGGAAAAAAGCAATAAGGGCTACCTTCAGGTGTCCTTCTCTGTCCCTTTACTTAAGGATTTCTAAATATGGTTGAGGATGATTGCTTTTGCACAGAATAGCACAACGACAATTTCCCTGACTGTCCAAAAAAACAAGGATTTCAAAGATGGTTGATGAGGAATGCTTTAGCACACTATAGCACAAGGAGAATTTCCCTCACTGTCCTTCCCTGTCCCTAGAAACAAGGATTATCACAGTGAAAGAAACTGACACTCTTCCTACCTATAGTTTTCTGTCCCTAGAAAAAATGTTTTTTTAAAGCACACTATAGCACAAGGAGAATTCCCTCACTGTCCTTCCCTGTCCCTAGAAACAAGGATTCGCACAGTAAAACACACTGACACTCTCCCTACTGTGAGGGGGTTAGCTCGGCAGCGGGTGTGTGTGACCCCCGGGATGGGCTCCCCACACAAAAACAGGCCCAGCAAACGGAGGTTGTGGTTTTCAAAAAAAAAAAAAAAGGTGCGGTTTATTTTCTATTTACAGTGACAAAACACAGCAAAGCCAAAAGAAACATATAAACAAAATAAATCCTGGTCAACTTGACCTCTGACTAAACATACAGGTTTCCTAACTAACAACTGGGATCAGCCTAGTGCTGTCCTAGTCCCTAAGTCCCTGGTTTTAAATGTCCAAGCAAATAGCCACACAGGCTTTTGTCTCACCGCACAGGGGTTCACTCTCCCTAGACAGTCCACACAGGTCTGGGTCCAGGCATGAGCTAACACCTAATGAATCTGGGAGTTTTTATAGAGGCCTTAAACGAACTGACAGGCTTCAGCTGGCCTCATCAACTCCCTGCCTGCACGACGCCCAGCCCTCTCCCTAGAGGTATGAGTCATCCATGAGCCCACTAGCCTTAGCTGGGCTTATACAACTCTCCACCTAGTTGTATAAGTCGGCGTAAAGCCTGAATCTGGGCGAAATATATCTACCCCCCTGGATGCAACCAGGTGACTTTACCTTCCTGCTGTCACATACCCCCCCCTCTTGTTTTAACCTCGGGGTTGGAACACCAGCAATCAGGCATTCATGTACTCGAGACAAAGCATCCACATTCCCCATTTGAACGCCAGGGCGATGCTTTACTGTGAAGTTGAATTCCTGGAGGGCCAGGAACCACCTATTCACTCTTCTATTTGTTTCCTTGTTTTGAGCCATCCACTTTAACGGAGCGTGATCCGTAACCATGTCAAAGTGCCTACCTAGCAGGTAGTACCGAAGGGAATCTAGAGCCCACTTCACCGCTAAACACTCCTTTTCAACGGTGGCGTAATTTACCTCATGGGACTTCAACTTCCTGCTGAGGTAAATGACTGGGTGCTCTTCCCCGTTCCAGACCTGGGACAATACTGCTCCTAACCCCACATCTGACGCATCACTTTGTACGACAAAGTCTTTAGAGAAGTCGGGTGAGTACAACACTGGCTGGCTACATAAGGCTTGTTTCAAGAATTGGAATGCTGCCTCAGCCTCGGGGGTCCATTTAATCATGACCGACCCTTTCCCCTTCGTTAGGTTGGTTAGGGGCACAGCCTTAGAAGCAAAGTGGGGAATGAATCGCCGATAATACCCAGCGATTCCCAGAAAGGCTCGTACCTGCTTCTTGCTGTTGGGACGTGGCCAACTCTGGATGGCCTCGACTTTGTTGAGTTGGGGTTTTATTACTCCCCTCCCAATGGTGTACCCAAGATATTTGGCCTCCTCCTGCCCAATGGTACACTTCTTGGGGTTAGCCGTAAACCCCGCTTCCCGAACAGAGTCCAGGACTGCTTGCACTTTTGGCAGATGTGAGGCCCAATCTGTGCTATGGACAATTACGTCATCCAGGTAAGCCGCAGCATACTTCCAATGGGGCCTCAGCATCTGGTCCATTTTCCGCTGGAATGTGGCCGGCGCATTCTGTAACCCGAACGGCATTCTTTTATATTGGAACGCCCCGTCTGGGGTTACAAATGCGGTTTTCTCTTTGGCCAATTTGGCCAGGGGGATTTGCCAATACCCTTTTGTGAGGTCAAGAGTCGTCATGTATCGGGCTGTTCCCAGCCGGTCGATCAACTCATCTATACGTGGCATGGGGTAGGTGTCAAATTTTGTAACTTTGTTCAACTGACGAAAATCGTTACAAAATCGCCAGCTCCCATCCGGTTTAGGCACCAACACAATGGGACTAGACCAATCACTTTGGGACTCCTCTATCACCCCTAAGTTCAGCATTTTCTGTACTTCCTCCCGTATTGCCTCCCGTCGGGCCTCTGGGATCCGATAGGGTTTTAACTTCACCCTTTCACCGGGCGGGGTAATGATGTCATGCTCTACCCCAAATGTTTGTCCCGGCAGCTCAGAGAATACCTCCTTGTTGCGAAGCACAAACTCCTTAACCTCCTGTTGTTGGGGTTGTGACAAGGTGGCTGCTATTCCAACCTCAGGAATCACGCAACCAGTTTGAGCTGGTGACCAAGTGTCTGCGACTAGGGACTCTCTATCCCTCCAGGCTTTCAACAGATTAACGTGATAGATCTGTTCGGGCTTTCGCCTTCCTGGTTGTCTGACCTTGTAATTCACTTCGCTCACTTTTTCCATTATCTCGTAGGGGCCTTGCCATTTGGCAAGGAATTTACTTTCAACCGTAGGGACAAGTACCAGTATCCTATCCCCCGGGGAAAAGGTACGGGTCTTGGCTCCACGGTTGTACACTCTCTGCTGTGCTAACTGCGCTTGGGCCAAATGTTCCTTCACGATGGGCATTACCTGTGCAATTCGGTCTTGCATCAGGGCGACATGCTCAATCACACTCCTGTGGGGAGAACTCTCACTTTCCCAAGTTTCCTTGGCAATATCCAACAGCCCTCTTGGGTGTCTCCCATACAGTAACTCAAAGGGGGAGAATCCCGTAGAGGATTGGGGCACCTCCCTAATAGCAAACATCAGATAAGGAAGTAGACAGTCCCAATCCTTTCCATCTCTATCCACCACTTTCTTCAACATTTGTTTTAGGGTTTTGTTGAATCTTTCAACCAGCCCATCGGTTTGGGGGTGATACACAGATGTACGTAATTGCGTCACTTTGAACAATTTACACAGCTCCTTCATAACCCGGGACATAAAGGGTGTACCTTGGTCCGTAAGCAGTTCTTTACAAATACCCACCCGGCTAAACACAAGAGATAGCTCTTTGGCTATGGTTTTGGCCGAGGTATTTCGGAGAGGGATCGCTTCTGGATAACGGGTGGCATAGTCCATTATAACTAATATGTACTGGTGCCCCCTAGCGGACTTGATTATAGGACCTACCAAATCCATGGCGATCCTCTCAAACGGGACCTCAATGATGGGTAGAGGGACCAGCGGGCTACGGAAATGTGGCATCGGGGCCGACCTCTGACACACAGGGCAGGAGGAACAATAATTTTCTATGTCCTTCATCACCCCCGGCCAATAGAATCTCTGTAATACCCTCTCTCGGGTTTTCTCTGTCCCCAGATGACCTCCAAGAATGTGCCCATGGGCCAACTCCAACACCAACTTCCTGTAAGGTTTGGGCACCACAAGCTGCTCAACGGTTTCTTCTGCCCTTTTTGCCACCCGATACAGTAGGTCCTTCTCTACGCTGAAGTATGGGTAAGTGCAGGTATTATCTGGGTTCACTAACTCGCCATCTATTTTCACTACGTTTTCGCGTGCCTTTATTAGGGCGGGGTCTTTCAACCGTTCTGTGGCAAAGTTTTCCCTGTGAACCTCAAGATCAGAAAACTCCACAGACGGTAGGTTTTCGTCTGAGGAGGTGGGCTCCTCTCCAGTTTCTTGAGTCTCCCCTGCCAATACTGATAAGGGAAATTCCGGAGAGTCCTCACCACTCTCAGGGGAGTTCTGGCTATCACATTCCTGGTACATAGGGGCACCAGTGGGGGGCTCAGGATCATCCCACAGTTCCCAGAACTTCGGAAAATCCCTTCCCACAATGGCGTCATACGGTAACTGAGATACTAAGCCCACTGGATGAGAGAGGGTACCTTTGGGGGTCTCGAAACACACTGTAGTCACTGGATACTCTCGGGTGTCCCCATGCACACAAATAACAGCTACCTTGCTATTCCCAGAGACCTCTGTTTTAACTAACTCAGCCTTTATCAGGGTCACAAGGCTACCTGAATCCAGCAATACCACAACATTTCTACCATTAACACACATTTTGCATAAATGTTTCTCAATTCCTCGAATGGCAGTGCATGCGACTGTCGCACACAGCGACTGACGTCTGCCCGTCAGAAAGTCACACTGCATGGGTTCCTCCACAACCGGGCAATTGGCTGCAATATGTCCCGCTTGCCGGCAGCGGTAGCAAACGATCCTTCTTGCCGCCTCTTGAGCCGCTGATTTCCCAGGCTGTTCTCGCCAAACTTGGGGTAGAGCTCCCACCCTCTCACTCTCTCCACCCTTACCCCTTGGAATCCTCTTATCCGCCCCTGGGGATGGTCTGGTCTTAGGGTGGAAAGTCCGAGTGTCTCTGGAAGAGGCCGTCAGGTTCTCTGTAGCCAAGTATTTCTCCACACGATCCACAAGACCATCGGCCGTCTCTGGGTCTCCATGGCTTACCCACTTTTGGATGGCAGTAGGAAGAGCTCTCAAAAACCGATCCATTACAACACGTTCCACAATCTTTGGTGCGGACAAAGTCTCTGGCTGTAGCCACTTTCTGCTCAGGTGAATGAGATCATACATTTGAGACCTGGGGGGTTTTCCAAGCTGGAAAGTCCAGTTATGCACACGCTGAGCCCGGACAGCCTGGGTGACACCCAGCCTTGCCAATATCTCAGCTTTTAGCATCACATAGTCTTTTGCTTGGTCAGGCTCTAGGTCATAGTAAGCCTTCTGCGATTCACCAGTTAACAGAGGAGCCACCAGTCCAGCCCACTGCTCCTCAGGCCACTTTTCTCTTTCAGCAGTCCTTTCAAATGTGGTCAAAAATACCTCTGGATCATCCTCTCCAGTCATTTTTGTCAATAAACGACTCACCCCAAAGGACGCGGTATTAGTGGGACGGCTTTCCTCACTGGTCTGCGGACGTTGCTGCATTACTGCTTCCATTTGTTGTAGTCTCTGCTCTTGCTTCTGTAACAGGTCTATGAAGCGGGCCTCAGATTGCTGCTGGGCTTGTTGCTGAGCTTCCAGACTCTGTTGGTGAGCTTGCTGCTGGGCTGCAAGGCTCTTTTGCAAACCTGCATTTGTCTGCTGTTGATTGGCATTTGCTAGAGCCAGCTGCTTCAGTATCTCCTCCATGCTGGCTTAAAAAAAACTGCCACTGGTTCTCCACCAACTGTGAGGGGGTTAGCTCGGCAGCGGGTGTGTGTGACCCCCGGGATGGGCTCCCCACACAAAAACAGGCCCAGCAAACGGAGGTTGTGGTTTTCAAAATCAAAAAAAAAGGTGCGGTTTATTTTCTATTTACAGTGACAAAACACAGCAAAGCCAAAAGAAACATATAAACAAAATAAATCCTGGTCAACTTGACCTCTGACTAAACATACAGGTTTCCTAACTAACAACTGGGATCAGCCTAGTGCTGTCCTAGTCCCTAAGTCCCTGGTTTTAAATGTCCAAGCAAATAGCCACACAGGCTTTTGTCTCACCGCACAGGGGTTCACTCTCCCTAGACAGTCCACACAGGTCTGGGTCCAGGCATGAGCTAACAAATAATGAATCTGGGAGTTTTTATAGAGGCCTTAAACGAACTGACAGGCTTCAGCTGGCCTCATCAACTCCCTGCCTGCACGACGCCCAGCCCTCTCCCTAGAGGTATGAGTCATCCATGAGCCCACTAGCCTTAGCTGGGCTTATACAACTCTCCACCTAGTTGTATAAGTCGGCGTAAAGCCTGAATCTGGGCGAAATATATCTACCCCCCTGGATGCAACCAGGTGACTTTACCTTCCTGCTGTCACACTACCTATAGTTTTCTGTCCCTAGAAAAAATGTTTTTTTAAAGCACACTATAGCACAAGGAGAATTTCCCTCACTTTCCTTCTTTGTCCCTAGAAACAAGGATTATCACAGTGAAAGAAACTGACACTCTTCCTACCTATAGTTTTCTGTCCCTAGAAAAAATGTTTTTTTAAAGCACACTATAGCACAAGGAGAATTCCCTCACTGTCCTTCCCTGTCCCTAGAAACAAGGATTCGACAATAAAACACACTGACACTCTCCCTACCTATAGTTTTCTGTCCCTAGAAAAAATGTTTTTTTAAAGCACACTATAGCACAAGGAGAATTTCCCTCACTTTCCTTCTTTGTCCCTAGAAACAAGGATTATCACAGTGAAAGAAACTGACACTCTTCCTACCTATAGTTTTCTGTCCCTAGAAAAAATGTTTTTTTAAAGCACACTATAGCACAAGGAGAATTCCCTCACTGTCCTTCCCTGTCCCTAGAAACAAGGATTCGCACAGTAAAAGACACTGACACTCTCCCTACCTATAGTTTTCTGTCCCTAGAAAAAAAGTTTTTTTAAAGCACACTATAGCACAAGGAGAATTTCCCTCACTTTCCTTCTTTGTCCCTAGAAACAAGGATTATCACAGTGAAAGAAACTGACACTCTTCCTACCTATAGTTTTCTGTCCCTAGAAAAAATGTTTTTTTAAAGCACACTATAGCACAAGGAGAATTTCCCTCACTTTCCTTCTTTGTCCCTAGAAACAAGGATTATCACAGTGAAAGAAACTGACACTCTTCCTTCCTATAGTTTTCTGTCCCTAGAAAAAATGTTTTTTTAAAGCACACTATAGCACAAGGAGAATTCCCTCACTGTCCTTCCCTGTCCCTAGAAACAAGGATTCGCACAGTAAAACACACTGACACTCTCCCTACCTATAGTTTTCTGTCCCTAGAAAAAATGTTTTTTTAAAGCACACTATAGCACAAGGAGAATTCCCTCACTGTCCTTCCCTGTCCCTAGAAACAAGGATTCGCACAGTAAAACACACTGACACTCTCCCTACCTATAGTTTTCTGTCCCTAGAAAAAATGTTTTTTTAAAGCACACTATAGCACAAGGAGAATTTCCCTCACTTTCCTTCTTTGTCCCTAGAAACAAGGATTATCACAGTGAAAGAAACTGACACTCTTCCTACCTATAGTTTTCTGTCCCTAGAAAAAATGTTTTTTTAAAGCACACTATAGCACAAGGAGAATTCCCTCACTGTCCTTCCCTGTCCCTAGAAACAAGGATTCGCACAGTAAAACACACTGACACTCTCCCTACCTATAGTTTTCTGTCCCTAGAAAAAATGTTTTTTTAAAGCACACTATAGCACAAGGAGAATTTCCCTCACTTTCCTTTTTTGTCCCTAGAAACAAGGATTATCACAGTGAAAGAAACTGACACTCTTCCTACCTATAGTTTTCTGTCCCTAGAAAAAATGTTTTTTTAAAGCACACTATAGCACAAGGAGAATTCCCTCACTGTCCTTCCCTGTCCCTAGAAACAAGGATTCGCACAGTAAAACACACTGACACTCTCCCTACCTATAGTTTTCTGTCCCTAGAAAAAATGTTTTTTTAAAGCACACTATAGCACAAGGAGAATTCCCTCACTGTCCTTCCCTGTCCCTAGAAACAAGGATTCGCACAGTAAAACACACTGACACTCTTCCTACCTATAGTTTTCTGTCCCTAGAAAAAATGTTTTTTTAAAGCACACTATAGCACAAGGAGAATTCCCTCACTGTCCTTCCCTGTCCCTAGAAACAAGGATTCGCACAGTAAAAGACACTGACACTCTCCCTACCTCTAGTTTTCTGTCCCTAGAAAAAATGTTTTTTTAAAGCACACTATAGCACAAGGAGAATTTCCCTCACTTTACTTCTTTGTCCCTAGAAACAAGGATTATCACAGTGAAAGAAACTGACACTCTTCCTTCCTATAGTTTTCTGTCCCTAGAAAATTTTTTTTTTAAAGCACACTATAGCACAAGGAGAATTCCCTCACTGTCCTTCCCTGTCCCTAGAAACAAGGATTCGCACAGTAAAAGACACTGACACTCTCCCTACCTATAATTTTCTGTCCCTAGAAAAAATGTTTTTTTAAAGCACACTATAGCACAAGGAGAATTTCCCTCACTTTCCTTCTTTGTCCCTAGAAACAAGGATTATCACAGTGAAAGAAACTGACACTCTTCCTACCTATAGTTTTCTGTCCCTAGAAAAAATGTTTTTTTAAAGCACACTATAGCACAAGGAGAATTCCCTCACTGTCCTTCCCTGTCCCTAGAAACAAGGATTCGCACAGTAAAAGACACTGACACTCTCCCTACCTATAGTTTTCTGTCCCTAGAAAAAATGTTTTTTTAAAGCACACTATAGCACAAGGAGAATTTCCCTCACTTTCCTTCTTTATCCCTAGAAACAAGGATTATCACAGTGAAAGAAACTGACACTCTTCCTACCTATAGTTTTCTGTCCCTAGAAAAAATGTTTTTTTAAAGCACACTATAGCACAAGGAGAATTTCCCTCACTTTCCTTCTTTGTCCCTAGAAACAAGGATTACCACAGTGAAAGAAACTGACACTCTTCCTTCCTATAGTTTTCTGTCCCTAGAAAAAATGTTTTTTTAAAGCACACTATAGCACAAGGAGAATTCCCTCACTGTCCTTCCCTGTCCCTAGAAACAAGGATTCGCACAGTAAAAGACACTGACACTCTCCCTACCTATAGTTTTCTGTCCCTAGAAAAAATGTTTTTTTAAAGCACACTATAGCACAAGGAGAATTTCCCTCACTTTCCTTCTTTGTCCCTAGAAACAAGGATTATCACAGTGAAAGAAACTGACACTCTTCCTACCTATAGTTTTCTGTCCCTAGAAAAAATGTTTTTTTAAAGCACACTATAGCACAAGGAGAATTCCCTCACTGTCCTTCCCTGTCCCTAGAAACAAGGATTCGCACAGTAAAACACACTGACACTCTCCCTACCTATCCTTCTCTTTCCCTAAACTAAAGGAATCCAGGTTAAGCAAGAAAAAAATAAATGTCACTGTCCCTGCCTATGCTTCTCTTTCCCTGCTCCGGAACACACTACACTAGACCGCCGTGCTGGCGGCCTTTTATAGTGTGGGGCGTGTACTAAACACCCTCAGCAATGATTGGCCACAGGCATCCTGCCTGTGGCCAATCATTGCTCTCCTCGCTGCCGGCGCTGTGATTGGCCAAGCATGCGGGGTCACAGTGCATGCTTGGCCAATCACAGCGCCTGGATGACACTGCAATGGCGTAGTGCATTGTGGGCCGTTCGCGTCACTCGAATTTGGCGCGAACGGCCCAAATCGTTCGATCTTCGTCGAACGATCGAACAGCCGATGTTCGAGTCGAACGTATGTTCGACTCGAACACGAAGCTCATCCCTAGTCATGACCAGTGGAGTCCTCAAGAGTGGTATCCCATGGCAACAGAGAGCCAGGCATTGAGGAGATGCCAAGAAATTAAATTTCAGCGTCCAGTACCGTGCTTGAAACGTGGTCAAGTGGGGCATGGGATCTTTACTTGCCCAAGGTTCTGGAACACCGCTGAAGAGTTTGGAAAGGCTGCAGTGTCGCTATATGGCCCCAAAGAGACAGTAGCTGGTATGGATGCAGCTGAAAGACAGCACACTCAAGTGAAGGCTATGATGCCAGCCACTGAAAATGGTAAGACTGTTTCAGTTTGTGGAACTGAACCTAGTGAAGTGGGAGTATGTCCAGCGGGGAGATCTGCAGTACAAATAGACATAGACTTGCTGCAGTCTGCTACCCAGAGCAGGGGGAGGCATATGGTGAAGCCCAGCTGACGGCAAGGTCAAAGACTCAAATGGACTTGGGGATTATGCATGTGCCTGCTTTAATCCAGCAGAGTGCTGGGAAAGTTGAACTAGGGGTGACCAAAACTGTCCTTGTGCCATGTTCCCTAGTGACAGGTGCTGCAGAGTTGCCCAGGGAAACTTCCAAGGAGCTCTCAGTGAAGGAGCAGAGAGTTTCCCAGGTAAGCTATGGAGCTGCCCAAGGAGCAAAGAGTTCCCCTTTAAAGATAGAGGATGCTGTGAGGAGAGGCTCACAGGCTGTGGTGGGTAATAGACAATCCACAAAAGTAGCAGTTATGTCTGCACATAGTGAAAATTCTGATGGTTATGCATTGCTGACAAAAGTGTTACTGTTGGCAAATGTGATGGTATTGGTGACAATGACATTGAAAAATGTGTTTCCTTAAATGTCATGTCTGAAAATGTTGGAAATGTGTTTACTACCAATGATGGGAGTAGGATATCTCCCATGACAACCAGAAGTGCAGGATTGTCCATGGAAGTCTCATGGGGCATCCATGTGTTGGAGCCAGAGATTTTCCAGGATGGATGTGGTGCTACTCTGGTGAAACAAGGGAAGAATGTGTCACACAGTGAGTGTGTGTGTGTGTGTGTGTGGGTGCAGCCCCACAACCCTACGTGTAACCCAGTTGTCAAGGGGTTAATTTAGCCTCCAAAAGCTGAAAGTGCAGAGCTGTATGTGTCAGTAGCGCCCCCAGAGCAGGTAGGGAAAAAGCATGTATTACAACCTGCCTTGTCAGATAATGTGTCATCCCAAGGGAATATGTATAGAAATGACCCAGGTGATATTTTGGCTAGTGAATCCCAGGTTCCTTTGGTGCCTCTTGGGACAGGTGATGCAGCGCTGCAGAATGCCTGTCAGGGAAGTACCACAGACTGGGAAGCATGGTGCAAGGAAACAGTAGCAACACTAAACGAAGTGACCATGAGTTATAAAGCAATTCTGGGTGACAGGTGTGTGGACACAACATCTGTTATGCCAGACAGAGGGTTTGCAGAGCGGCCGGTGCTCAAGGGCATGTCAGCCCCTGTGAAGTTTGATCCCCTCCAGTCTAAAGGAACGGTTCTGGGCCTAGACATGGCAGATGGGTTGTCCACAACCCATCTGCCAAGTAATGTAAAGTGTCAAGGTGACAATGTGACTAATGTTGACTCACAGATGTTCATTGGTGAAACGTTAGAGGTGAAGAGGAGACATGTGGCTGACAGCGCTCCAGGGGAGCAACAGGCTGTGATCATAGGAACTTCCAAGGAGGTGGAGGTCTCTTCAAATGTCTCAACCTCACAAGCTGCAGTGGATGAGCCCCTCCTTGTCTCGGACAGGGGAAAGGTACCCAAAAAGGTCACGCATTTAGACATAGGTTGCATAGAGATGACAAAAACTTTATTAGAAATGCTGGAATTGGTAAAAATGCACTCACTGTACACTTGCGTGTCTCCACCACAGTCGGACCAGGTGGTGCTGTGTAGTACCAATAGGTGGTGCCAGGTGGTACAGGCCGTGCTGGGAAGCTTGTTAACAGTGTGGCAAATAGTCTTGAAGTTCTCTGATAGGGTGCTCCCAGTTACTGGAAGGCGCTCAGAACTGTTGGAGAAATCAAAGGTCTCTCCGGCTGGTGTAGTGACTGGAAACATCTCTGCTGGTGTGGTCCGAGGTGCAGCTGAGCAGTGGTCAGTAGAGGGCACAGATACTGCCTCACCCACTAAACCTCATGAGAAGGAAGAGCCCAGAATAGACGCGTCACTAGCAGAGATGCTTTCTATCACTCAGAAAGAGGTACAACTTAAAGTACCCGGAGACACTGTGAGAAAAAGTGCTAATGTTGGTTGCTGCAACAATGTAATGTGTACATCAAAAAGAAGTAGTTTGTGTTTGGATCAGTGTAATTTGTTATATCAGTTACCCATGGAGTGTTGGACAACAGGTGAGGTGGAGCTGTGCTATGGACCCGTGGGTTGTAGTCACTTACCTGTGTATGGTCCCTCCTCAGGTATGACTCTAACCAGCACTGATTGTGTTGGAAAGTGTGACATTAAATATGTGATGTGGTTGCCATGGGTAACCAGAGAGAGGTTTTTGAACCTGAAAGACCTGTGGTGAAAGATAAAACCTACTTCCATAAGCTGAAAGGTAGGATCAGGGAAGGCAGAGGTCCCCCAAGAAAAGAGAGTATGCTCAGGGACCCCAAGAGAAGAATGGGAAGGCAGAGTATACAGAATCTTAGGACCCTGTTAAGATCCAAGCTGGGACGTACCTGGAAGCACACCCGGAAAAAAGGTTGGGCCTACGTGGCTGATGGCCAGCACAGAGGTGTCCCAACTGCTATGGTGGGTGCAGGTGTTTCTACCTCCGGATCAAAACAGGGGGGGGGGGTATGTGGCAGAGCTAGGCTCTGTCCCAATGAAAATGGGGTCAAAGTGGACACAGAGTCTGCATATCAGCTGAGTGCAGAGCTACAGAGCGTAAATTTAAAAACAGAGAAAACTACTCTGGCAGTTTTCTCGGGTCTTGCTATTTCTGCATGGGGCTCTGTGGCTTGGAGATCCTTCAGAGTCTTGGGTGGGACGGGATCTCCAACCCTGTGTCTGGGTTTTAAGGATAGCCAGCAGGGTGTGTGCCCAGGTGCACACAACCCATATAATGAGTGGCTGGGCAGAGAAGAAGTGAGAGGAAGGTGGAGTTGGAGTAGTGGCTGCTAGTGTCTGTGTGAGGATAGACGCTGTGTGCGTTGAAGGGCTTCAATGCCGTGTGCATCCAAGACTGGCGGCCTGGAGGAGCTGGTGGTTGGAGGGACCAGTACCTGTAGCAGCAGTGCTATTGAAGAGTAGCCAGGTGGGCTGGTATTTTCAGTTATCTCTGAATGACGTTTAAACCCCTGCGTTGGATTCCTAAGTGGACTCTTGTTTTGTCTTTTCTCATTTAATAAATGTGGGCTACCAGGCCCTTAACTATGAATGTCTGTTTGGAGTGGACTCAATACACAAAAACGCATCTACCACAGAGCTAAACAACCCCCAATACCACAATATATATACAGGCCTGTATGTATATATATATAGCCACCTGCCTGCTTGCCTGAAAGTGTCTTTGAACAAGTACAACAGGAATGGCCTACAATCAGGTATAGACTTGGCTGGACATTGTATATACAGTATATATATATATATATATATATACCTGTGTGTGTGTGTGTGTGTGTGTGTGTGTATATATATATATATATATATATATATATATATATACTGTATATACAATGTCCAGCCAAGTCTATACCTGATTGTAGGCCATTCCTGTTGTACTTGTTCAAAGACACTTTCAGGCAAGCAGGCAGGTGACTCAGTGAGCTGCAGTTCATAAAATATATATCCACTGCATTGTAGTCCAGCCAAGCCTATACCTGACTGTAGGCCATTCCTGTTGTACTTGTTCAAAGACACTTTTAGGCAGGCAGGTGACTCACTAAGCTTCAGTTCATAAAATATATATCCACTGCATTGTAGTCCAGCCAAGTCTATACCTGACTGTAGGCCATTCCTATTGTACTTGTTCAAAGACACTTTCAGGCAGGCGACTCAGTGAGCTGCAGTTCATGGAATATATATCCACTGCATTGTAGTCCAGCCAAGCCTATACCTGACTGTAGGCCATTCCCAGTGTACCGTTTTTAGTAAACTTCAGGCGTTGTTTTGATAATCTAATTGTACAGTATGTCTGGAAGGCCACCAAGGAGAGGCAGACGCTCACAGACCACTAAAAGAGGGCTAGCAGGCTCTGTGTCTACAGCCAACAGTGCTGGTCATGGACACGGTGCATCCTCTGCACGTGGCCGTGGGGCATGCTTGGCCTTTTTTTCGGCAGCTGGCCGTGTTGAGCCACAACATGCAGAAGAGTTGGTAGAGTGAATGACCAAGCCATCCTCATCCTCCTCATCCTCTGTCACCCAGGCTCAGGGTACTTTGTCGGCCAATGCAGCTGCCAAAGCATTAATTTCAACAGAGGCCTAACTCATGCAGATGTAGAACACCTCATCCCGTTTAATTATTGAAAAAGAATAATGGGAAGATTGAGCACGTGGGTGCTCAGGGATTTTTAAACGGTGTTCAGAGATAGATCACAATGGACTAACATAACAAAGAAGTCACAACATATGATTAGCTGTCGTCAAACGGTCACTCTACTCGTTTCGGTCAATGAGAGCTTCCTCAGGAGTTTTTATTGACAGTAAACGCAGGTCATACTAAAAAATAAAGTTTGCATGTGTCAAACAAACATGGATGTATGGCGAGTTTGTTATACATTGAAAAAGGCATAAAAAATACATTAAGCAAATTTGATGCAGATTCATATTAATTGAGAGAATGATTTTCTTGGGATTCCATAACATAATTGATTAATAAACAAAATAATTCAAAAATAATAATATATGAAAATATACTAGTCACGACCTGAATGACAAAACGGCACTCACCACAGGACTCCAAACTGCACAAGATGCGGAAGGTCACAGAACAAGATAAAAATTCCCAAAAATAAATAGAACCAGCCACTGCAGATGGAGGGACCATCCCAAGCATCAAGGCCACAGAGAGCAAAGGCAAAATAAGATAGGGTAGAACCTGTAATGGGTAAAACGAATGTTTGGAATAAATTAATAAACATGTCTATAGGAACCAAATCTCCATGCCAGGCCAAAAGGACATAGGCATGGAAGGAAAGTTCATGATGTAGGGTAAAAAACCTAATAATTAAGAAAAGACGAAAAGAAGCACATACCTGAAAAAACAGTTGGTACATAACAAATGCCAATGTAATTGATACCGATGAATAGGGATGAGCTTCAAGTTTGAGTCAAACTCATGTTCGACACGAACATTGCCTGTTCGCCGAACAGCGAACAAATTGGGGTGTTCGCGGCAAATTCGAAAAGTCTATGGGAGAAATCTAAAGTGCTAATTATAAAGGCTTATATGCAAGTTATTGTCCTAAAAAGTGTTTGGGGACCCTGGTCCTGCCCCAGGGGACATGTATCAATGCAAAAAAAAGTTTTAAAAACGGCCCTTTTTCGGGAGCAGTGATTTTAATAATGCTTAAAATGAAACAATAAAAGTGAAATATTCCTTTAAATTTCGTACCTGGGGGGTGTGTATGATATGCATGTAAAGTGGCGCATGTTTCCCGTGCTTAGAACTGTCCCTGCACAAAGTGTCATTTCTGAAGGAAAAAAAGTCATTTAAAACTCACTCGCGGCTATTAATGAATTGTCGGCTCCCGGCAACACAGAGAAAAGTCATTAATAAAAAAAAAAGCGTGGGGGTCCCCCCAAATTCAATTACCAGGCCCTTCAGGTCTGGTATAGATATTAAGGGGAACCCCGCCGCAAATTTAAAAAAAAATGCGTGCGGTTCCCCCCAAATATCCATACAAGGCCCTTCAGATCTGGCATGGATTTTAAGGGGAACTCCACCCCAAATAAAAAAAAAATTGGCGTGGAGTCCCCCCAAAAATCCATACCAGACCCTTATCCGAGCACGCAACCTGGCAGGCCGCAGGAAAAGAGGGGGGGACGAAAGAGCGCCCCCCCTCCTGAACCGTACCAGGCCACATGCCCTCAACATGGTGAGGATGTCCCCATGTTGATGGGGACAAGGGCCTCATCCCCACAACTCTTGCCCGGTGGTTGTGGGGGTCTGCGGGCAGGGGGCTTATCGGAATCTGGAAGACCCTTTTAACAAAGGGGACCCCCAGATCCCGCCCCCCTATGTGAATTGGTAAGGGGTACATTGTACCCCTACCATTTCACGAAGAAAGTGTAAAAAAATGTAAAAAAACACACACCGACACCTTGGAAAGTCCTTTATTTAAAAAAAAAACAAAAAAACATTCCAGCGATGAAATCCATTGTCCCGCGGCGATCCGATGTCCAGCGCTGTCCGTCATTGGCTGAGCCTGAGCAGACCTGATGGGGAACTTCCTCCGCAGTCTATTAAATGTATAGACCCGCCCCTTCTAAAGTTCCTCATCAGGTCCGCTCAGCCAATGACTAGGTGTAAGGCTGAGGACCTGATGCGGAACATTAGAAGGGGCGGGTCTATTCATGAATTACAAAGTGAAGGAGATTCCCCATCAGGTCCGCCCCCTCGGTATGTCAGACCCCGCCTACGTCATTGGCCTGAGCGGACCTGATGGGATGTAAATTACACAGTGAAGGAAGTTCCCCATCAGGTCCGCTCAGGCCAATGACGTAGGCGGGGTCTGACATACCGAGGGGGCGGACCTGATGGGGAATCTCCTTCACTGTGTAATTCATGAATAGACCCGCCCCTTCTCATGTTCCGCATCAGATCCTCAGCCTTACACCTAGTCATTGGCTGAGCGGACCTGATGGGGAACTTTAGAAGGGGCGGGTCTATACATTTAATAGACTGCGGAGGAAGTTCCCCATCAGGTCCACTCAGGCTCAGCCAATGACGGACAGCGCTGGACATCGTATCGCCGCGGGACACTGAATTTCATCGCTGGAATGTTTTTTTTTTTTTTTAATAAAGGACTTTTCCAAGGTGTCGGTGTGTGTTTTTTTACATTTTTTTACACTTTCTTCGTGAAATGGTAGCGGTACAATGTACCCCTTACCAATTCACATGGGGGGGCGGGATCTGGGGGTCCCCTTTGTTAAAGGGGTCTTCCAGATTCCGATAAGCCCCCTGCCCGCAGACCCCCACAACCACCGGGCAAGGGTTGTGGGGATGAGGCCCTTGTCCCCATCAACATGGGGACATCCTCCTCATGTTGAGGGCATGTGGCCTGGTACGGTTCAGGAGGGGGGGGGCGCTCTCTCGTCCCCCCCTCTTTTCCTGCGGCCTGCCAGGTTGCGTGCTCGGATAAGGGTCTGGTATGGATTTTTGGGGGGACTCCATGCCAATTTTTTTTCGATTTGGGGTGGAGTTCCCCTTAAAATCCATGCCAGATCTGAAGGGCCTGGTATGGATATTTGGGGGGAACCGCACGTATTTTTTTATTTTATTTGCGGCGGGGTTCCCCTTAATATCTATACCAGACCTGAAGGGCCTGGTAATTGAATTTGGGTGGACCCCCACGCTTTTTTTTTATTTTTTTATCAATGACTTTTCTATGTATTGCCGGGTGCCGACAATTCATTAATAGTCGCGAGTGAGTTTTAAATGACTTTTTTTTCCTTCAAAAATGACATTTTGTGCAGGGACAGTTCTAAGCACGGGAAACATGCGCTACTTTACATGCATATTATACACACCCCCCAGGTACGAAATTTAAAGGAAAATTTCACTTTTTTTTTTTAATTTTAAGCATTATTAAAATCACTGCTCCCGTAAAAACGTCATTTCAAAAAAAAAAAATTTGCATTGATACATGTCCCCTGGGGCAGGACCCGGGTCCCCAAACACTTTTTAGGACAATAACTTGCATATAAGCCTTTATAATTAGCACTTTCGATTTTGAACGTTTGAGTCCATTGTATTTAATAGGGTTCTAAAGTTCACGCGAACATTCTGTCTGTTCGCAGGTTCTGGTGCGAACCGAACAGGGGGGTGTTCGGCTCATCCCTGCCGATGGATAATAAAAAGCCTCAATCAGCAGCTTGTATGAGGGATGATTAAGTTGTGGATGATCCAGCCACAGCTAGTCGTCCAATATTGGTGAAAGCACACAGTATAATAATTATAATGAAGAGAAAAAAGGAAAAGGGAAAAACAAAAAATCAAACGGTTGTAGTGAAATCTAAGCTGGCCATTGATGATGGTCAAGCCAGGCATTGTATAATCTGATCACAGATGGATAGCAGGGAACTTACCTGGGGTAACGAATAAGTACTGGACCGGGCTTGGCTGGCATAGCAGCAACCTCTCCCTTCAAGCGGGAGATCGTCCTGGCAGAAATCACGGTAAACGCTGCACTCTTATGCTCTCCACCGCCGGGAAGCGGACGTATTGAATGCACCCCGTGCGCATGTGCAGCATCCAAAGGTGAAAGGATTGCGCCACACACAGCAGGGACGCACGCCGTGTGGAAGGGAGACACCCGCGGCGTTGCGTCATCCATGCTAAGCGGCGCCATTTTGACTAAGGGAAAACTGCTGGATGGAACTAAGGCAATGTGGGAAAGACGCAGGGAGCAGCGAAAACATTGCAAGAGTGAAAGTTAGCCTGATGTCTGTAAATGGAACAATAGGGGAAGCCGGAAAAACACAGGGTGAATACACATGATAGGGTGCTCATAGTGACAGGCGATTGGCACCACACCTGGCTAAAAACGAGCACCCTGGGCATCCGTGTGGCTATGAATACCGGATGGCACATTTCCTCCAGTGTTGATTCAGGGAACTAAAGTGATGGACATTTGAATAAATAGAAAATTCAACTGAGACCTTCAAGCTGTATAATAATATGGTAAAGTTGGCCCACCAAGACTTTTAAAGGGTCAACAAAAATATAAACCAGTGCAGTTAATGGATACATGGAGAGGGTCTTGTCAAGCCAGGTCATGAGTCAAAAAGAGATACCAATGCATAGATCATAATACAAAATTTAGAATTGACCTAAAAAGGTTATAAGATGTGTGTGCAAATACAAAAAAGGACAAATAAGAAATGTCCAAAATAAGACAGGAAAACAAAAAACAAAAAAATCAAGTAACATTACAGGAAAGGTTTAAAACTAAAGGCATCATTTAAACCAGGTGGTTTCAAAGCAGAAAGCTTATGAATCTATTTGGTCTCCTTTTGGAGCAAAATTTTGTCATAGTCACCACCCCTGTCACCAGGGGGAACATGTTCTAGGGCCGAGAAGTGCATCTTAGAGCCATCAAATAGGTGATAGAGACCAATGTGGCGACTTATAGGAGTTTCCATCCTTTTCTTGTTAATAAGGGAAACATGATCATGGATCTTATGAAAGAAGGGTCTCTTGGTTTTCCCTACGTAGAAGGCCTTACATTCACATTGCATTAAATACGCAATGCCTACAGATTGGCATGTCACAGAAAAACGAGGTCTGTGGGTACGTCCATTCGGAAGATGCACAAATGGTGAAGAATGGACATACCTACAAAAATTGCATCTGTGACATGGTCTGGTACCCCTCGGATCACGGGAAGGTAGGGTTGGAGAAGTATGGTGACTATGCACCAAACCATCACGTAGGGAGCGGGCCCTCTTGTAGGTAATTTCCGGATAAGGCTTGATATGTTTGGATATCAAGTCATCACTGGTCAGAAGATACCAGTATTTTTCCAATATTGATCTCATTTGTTTATGCTGGCCCGTAAATTTAGTGATTAGACGAACCCCCGGATTGGATTTTGCAGTTTTGGGATCATGTAGGAGAGCTTTCCTATCATGTTGTTTAGCACGTGCATATGCCCTCTTCAAGCATTTATTGCTATAGCCCCGTTCCTGAAAACGGGTCCTAAGCAGCTTTGCTTGTGTCTCGAAATCAATATTGTCGCTGCAGTTGCGACACAGTCTCAAATACTGCCCATAGGGCACACTGGTGATTAAGGATTTGGGATGGGAGCTCTCCGCATGCAACAAGGAGTTGCCGGCCGAGGGCTTTTTGCAAAAGTTCGCATGCTCGAGACCTCGGCACGCGCACGGCGTCATGACGTCACGCAATTTGCGATGGAGACGACGACAGTGGCCGGGGCCTTTCGGCCTTCCAGAACGCCGAGGGAGCCACACGAGGGCCGCGTACATACAAAGACTGGATGCCTGAGAGTCATTTGTTGATTCCAGGCAGTCCAAGACGGAGGGCACCTACTTCTCCTCTCTTGGCTTTAGAAGCCCATACCTTTCTTGCATACTTGCAGTCAGGTTTGAATACTAATTTACAAGCTCTGAAAGCTTTTTCTTCAGGTCTACATGAATTGCATCACTGCACCAGGTAATCACTTTTTCACATGCACCACCTATTTGGTTTTCATCATTTCTTTTACCCTTCTCACTTTTCATACCTCATTATTCTTAGTATTTTGCTACTTACCTTATACTTAATTTATATCATTCATTTACATTTTAATCATATTACACATTTGTATATTCATTTAGGCACATTATACACGGCCCGATATTTTATTCAGTTAGTCCTTTCACACACACACACTACCTTTTTGCTTGGATAACACTAAGCAAGATATATTTTTTTATATAATTCAATCTCCAATCACACTGTTCTTTGGATCACATACCCTGATCTTTCATCAAGATACTATTTCACTATATTTTATCACCTTAAGTAATTTATACTCTTCATTGGCTAGATACTCCAATGGGACACTGTTCATATTGCCTTGACCCACATTCACTTACAATTTACATAATTGTTGCCAGTCCTCCTTCTCTTTATATGCCCTAAACAATACTTATAGTTAAACTGATACTCTAGCAACAATGTGCTACAAATCAATAATACTTATACCTTCTCTAACATATGGCTAACATTTGGGTGCTCCTTGCAGGCATCGGCTCCCCCGTCTTCTTGGAGGGCATTTACAGTGTGGCTCCTTGCAAGCCCTTAGGTTTGGGCTCTTACCCCCCTCTTGGGTGTTTGATTGGCGCCCATGAGGCTCCCCTTGGATTCTCCAATTACCTGTATTAACTTTGGTTACCCAAACATTCATTCCACATTTTTACGGTAAATAATTAATTTTGGTTTACCTACTTGTTTTACATTATGACATGTTTAATTAATCCTAAATATATGTAATGTGTATTTTCTAGAATCAATTATCCCCCTGAAGAGACCGTACATAGGTCGAAACGCGTCGGGGCACACACACCATATAGCTTCCATGCAATGTAATGTTGTGCACAACTGTTTTTACACATCTAATGTGGAACTGTATTGTATCATCAGATCTGAAACATGTTTTTATCATTTATATTGCATTCTAATTCTATGTTTAATAAATGGTGTATATCATCACTCCATAATAATTCGTTTACTCTTATATCCAAAGCCCCATGGGGAAACCTTTCTATATCATCCACTTTCGGGGTGTGCAGCGTTTTTGTCTCTCTCAATTGTGTCTTTCCCTGGCGAGGAGGACTTCCTTACCTCTCAAGGCTCCCTTTATCCAGACAGTATTCCTGCGGGCCCGCCACTCATCAGCAGCAGTCTTCAAGGGATCATTTACAGTCCCCAGAAACCCATGGACTTGTATGTGGCAGGGAGGAGGTGGCTGCCGATCATGTCACCCTTAGTGACCCAAAGGACTCTGGATCGAATGCCTCAGCAAACCTATGCTGCATGGCCTCCCTGATCCTGCAAAGCCTGCAAAAGGACCCTCTGATTCGTGTGATCAAGGCGAGGGATCACTACTTGCTGGCAACCCTTCTTGATCCACGTTACATGGGTAAGGTTGCGGAACTTGTCCAGCCATCGCAGAGGGAGCAGAGGATAAAACATCTTCGGGAGGCCTTGCAGAAAGGTTTGTGCAATGCGTTTCCAGAGCCTGGGAGCTTACAAATTCCTGGTCCTGGACAACGTGTTGCTGAGGCTTCTGTCAGTCACAGAAGGAGTGGTGGAGAAGGTGGCCGTCTGACCGATGCGTTCAGACAATTTTTTAGTCCGCAGCCCCAAGGTCTGATCGGTTCCAGCAACCATCGCCAGCGTCTGATTTACATGGTGCAGGAATACCTAGAGGCAAGATCAGACTTGGAGACCTTTCCAACCGAAAATCCACTGGGTCTTGAGGATGGATCACTGGCCAGAGCTTGCATGGTATGCAATTGAGCTACTGGCCTGTCCTGCATCCAGCGTTCTTTCAGAACGCACATTCAGTGCTGCTGGAGGCTTTGTAACCAATCATAGAGTGCGCCTGTCCACCGACTCGGTTGATCGGCTCACCTTCATAATAATTAATCAGTCTTGGATCACCAGCTACCAAGCACCTGATGCTAATGTATCCGTTTAATTGTTTTATGAATGTGAGATCCCTTCAAGACTGCCTATGCTGATGCTGAGTGACTATCCTGTTATGCTGAGTGACTATCCTATTCCTCCTCAATGTTCATGTTGATAGCTTCTAAGAACATTTTTGGTTCTGGGCACCACCACCAGTGGCCAAGGCCCAATTTTTCTGCCCCTGTTTACCAGGGGCGTGTAATTAAAATTTTTGCTGTAATACTTTGCAGCAGGGCTTGTTCCTGCGCTCAACTAGAGTATCTATGAGGGGTTGTAGTGTTGTGGCAACACCGCCACTGCCTAAGGCACAATTTTTCTGCCCCTGTTTAACAGGGGCGTGTAATTACAATTTGTGATCTAATATTTCACAGCAGGGCCCGTTCCTGCGCCCACTAGACATGTGAGATTCGTTTCGTCGAAAATTTGTACGAATTTCTGAAAATTCGTACATTCAAAAGCATCCGAAATACGAATTTCTATTCTTACAAATTTTATACGAAATACGAAATTTCGTTGACAAATTTTGTTTCGGGAGTGAGAGACTGCTCAGACTGGTACTGGGGTTCCATGGGAGATTCAGAATTGGACAAAATAAGAATGTTCGTTAATATCGTTTTATTATTGTCATAATAATTACGATTATTCGTTATGATGAAGTTAAAAACCCATGAAGTCAGCACAGCACATGGATGATGGGAGCCCCTCATAATGAGCACAGCAGGGGTACAGCCCCAGGAGGAAGTCAGCACATCACAGGGATGGTGGGAGCCCCTCATAATGAGCACAGCACAAGGATGGTGGGAGCCCCTCCTAACGAATGTTCATAATTGTTACGAACCTAACGAACTTTCGTATTTCGTACAAATCCAAATTTAATTTTGGACACGAATTACAAAATACAAATTAACGGGCTACTACAAACCCAGGAAGTCAGCACAGCACAGGGATGATGGGAGCCCCTCCATAATGAGCACAGCAGGGGTATAGCCCCAGGAGGAAGTCAGCACAGCACAGGAATGGTGGGAGCCCCTCATAATGAGCATAATGAGTCAACGACTGCCATATTGAGAAAAGTATTTTTTGCTTTTTAAATTCATCATAACGAATGTTCGTAATTGTTACGAAAAGTTAACGAATCTAACTAAAATTTGTATTTCGTACAAAACAAATCCAAATTGAATTTCGGACATGAATTACGAAATACAAATTTTCGTCTAATACGAAACAAAACGGAACGAAATAAAACAAATTTATTGACGGCGCACATGTCTAGCGCCCACCAAGAGTAACTGTGAGGGCTTACAGTGTTCTGGTACCACCAACACCTAAGGCCCAATTTTCTGCACAGTATATAGGGCCGGCCGTATAGTATATACAGGCGGTCCCCTACTTTCAAACATCCGACTTACAAATGACTCCTACTTACAAACGGAGGGAGACAACAGGAAGTGTGAGGAAATCTACCCCTAGGAAGTGAAATTATCTCCTGTCAGGCCTCGTACACACGACTGGTTTTCTCATCAAGAAACGACAAAAAAACTGCTGGTAGAGTTTTCTTGCCGAGAAAACCGGCCGTGTGTACGAGGGTTTCTCGTCAGGAAAACTGGCCAGAATCTCGACGAGAAAAATAGAGAACCTGCTCTCTATTTTCTCGTCAGGATTCTCGTCGGCCTGTTTCCCAACAAGAAACCCGAGAGTGTGTACACTCACCTGTCGCCGTGGAAACCCACGCATGCTCGAAATGACTTTGACGCATGCGCAGTAGCTTCCTAGGCATAGGTAGGGTGTAGCAAGATGGCGGCGACGGCATCGAATGTGACGAGTCAATGTCGTAGTCAATGACGTCACCGCGTTCGTTCCATTCAACAGAACGGTGGTTCTTTGAATGGAGCGTGTGTACACTCGGCCGGGACAAGAAACTATGTGTTTTTTCCTGACGAGATTCTCGGCCATGTGTACAAGGCTTAAGAGTTAACATGGGAAAAAGGTGTCTCTTTCACTGATTCATCACCAATCCTTGTTTCCCTTAAAAACCCAAAATTTTCAAAATCCAATTGCCATTGGGACAGAAAGTGAGGTGACATCTTCTGAACAGGGGCACAGACAGCAAAACAAATGTTACAGGGGTGATAACCCTTCCCTATGTTTTCCAAAAAGCTTTAAAATCGATTTTTAGGCTGGAGCTACACTTACAAAATGTACTTGTTCCAAATTACAAACAGATTCTACTTAAGAACAAGCCTACAGTCCCTGTCTTGTTTTCACCGCCTGTATACTGCTGTTCAGAGTATATAGGGCCCGGAGGCCCAACGCCTTTTCTTTTTTTAATTTGGGGGCGGGGTTCCCCTTAATATCCATACAAGACCCAAAGGGCCTGGTAATGGGCTGGGGGGGGTACCCTATGCTGTTTTTCTCACTGATTTTCCTCCATATTGCCGGGACCCGACATTGCATTAAAGCCGCAAACAGTTTTAAATGACTTTTATTCCTTTAGAAATTTCATTTTGTGCAGGGACTGTTCTAAACACGGGGAAACACGTGCCACTTTACAGGCATACTATAGACACCCCCCAGGTACGATATTTAAAGGAATATTTCACTTTTATTTTTCCACTTTAAGCATCATTAAAATCACTGCTCCCGAAAAAAACTTCAGTTTTTAAAACTTTTTCTTGCATTGATACATGTACCCTGGGACCGGACCCAGGTCCCCAAATCCTTTTTAGGACAATAACTTGCATATTAGCCTTTAAAATTCGCACTTTTGATTTCTCACTTTCGAGTCCCATAGACTTTAACGGTGTTCGAATGTTCGCGCAAACTTTCGGTCCGTTCGCATGTTCTGGATGCGAACCGAACCGGGGGGTGTTCGGCCCATCCCTTATACCCACAATCATCCTCGAGGACTTTAACATCCCTACTAATACCAACATTCCTGCAACTTCCAAACTTCTCAGTCTAACCTCCTCTTTTGACCTGAAGCAATTGATACATGCTCCTACTCTGAAGGCAATACCCTTGACCTCATCTTTTCCCACCTATGCACTCCATGCAATCTCTCCAACTATCCTTACTCTCTCTCTGATCACTACCTTATTAATTTCACTCTCTCCCTCTCCTCCGCCTCCAAACGCCTAACGGTTACCCGTAGAAATCTTCGCCATCTCAACCCTTCTCTTCTCTACGCTGCGACTGACCACCTCTATGACAAAATCGAACCGCTGTCCTTCACCGACCTAGCCACTTCTGTCTACAACACTTCACTTCTAGCCTCACTGGACACACTTGCCCCCCTCACTACACACAGAATCAGGCCCCGTCCCCTTCAACCCTGGCAAACGGATGATACTAGAAGTCTGAAAAAACACAGCCGTGCTCTCGAGTGCCTGTGGCGCAAGACGAAGTCCCAGACAGATTTCAGCCAGTATAAATCTGCCCTCCAAAAATACAATTCCAGCCTTCTCACTGCCAAGCAAACCTATTTCATCACTCTCATTAAAAACGTACCATCCCGTCCCCATCAACTCTTCTCTACCTTCAACTCTCTACTTTGTCCTCCACCGCCTCCACCCACTAACTCACTCACTGCTCAGGAGATCGCCAATCACTTCAAACAGAAGATTGATAACATTTGCGAGGAGATCTCTACTGTTCAGATACCCTCCACACCTTACACCTCATGTTCACAGGTACAATCATTGCTCCCCTCTTTCAACCCCACCACTATTGACGAGGTTGCTAAATTACTTGTTAACACCCATCTTACCACCTGCCCTCTGGATCCTGTTCCCTCGCAAATGCTACGTTCACCCTCTGGCTCTATTCTACACTCTGCGACCCACATCTTTAATCTCTCCCTCTCTTCTGGCTTCTTCCCTAATTCTCTAAAACATGCACTTGTCAGCCCCATACTGAAAAAGTCCTCTCTGGACCCATCCAATCCTAACAACCTATGCCCCATCTCCTTGCTCCCATTTTTATCCAAACTCCTTGAACGTCTAGTCTACAACCGACTGAGCATCCACCTTGCCGATAATGGCCTTCTTGATCCCCTTCAGTCTGGATTTCGCCCTCAACACTCCACAGAAACTGCTCTCCTAAAACTAACAAATGATCTACTAAAGGCCAAAACTAAGGGACACTATTCTGTACTCCTACTCTCTGCTGCCTTGGATACGAATGACCACCCCCTCCTCCTCAAAAAACTCCATGTCTTTGGTCTCCGCGACTGTATTATTATTATTAAAAGATGCTTATAAACGCAGTCTTACCCATGGGCCTTGATGCGTATGGCTAAAATGAGCAGAGAGATTCTGAACTTCTCAATCTAGTTCGTGTTGGCTCAAGGCCAACAGTAGTTTGGAGTATTGAAGAATCTCCATAACAAAATATAAGATCACTGTACTCTTCGCCGGTTCTCTACCTACTTATCCAACCGCACTTTTAGCATTGCCTACAATTCTACTTCCTCCTCTCCTCTTCCTTTCTCTGTCGGAGTCCCCCAAGGTTCTGTTCTTGGACTCCTCCTTTTTTCAATCAAAATTTACACCCTGGGTCAGCTGATAACCTCCCACGGCTTCCAATACCATCTCTAAGCTGACGACACTCAAATCTATTTCTCTACCCCTCAACTCACTCTATCATTCTCCTCACATATCACTAATTTACTATCAGATATATCAGTCTGGATGTCACACCACTTCCTCAAACTTAATTTATCCAAAAATCGAACTTATAATTTTTCCTCCCCCACGTGCCCCCTCCCCCAATCTCTCTGTCAAAATCGATGGCACAACTATCAGACCATCCCCGCATGCCAAGGTTCTAGGTGTAGTCCTGGACTCTGAACTCTCCTTTAAGCCCCACAGCCAATCGCTGTCCAAATCTTGCCACCTCAACCTCTGCAACATCTCCAAAATATGCCCCTTTTTAACCAATGACACCACAAAGCTCTTAATTCATTCCCTAGTCATCTCTCCCCTTGATTAATGCAACTCCCTCCTCATTGGCTTACCCCTACATACTCTATCCCCCCTTCAATTCATCATTAATGCTGCTGCCAGACTTATCCACCTTTCTAATCACTCTGTGTCTGCTACTCCTCTCTGTCAATCCCTCCACTGGCTTCCGCTCACCCAACAAATTAAATTTAAAATACTAACGACTACCTACAAAGCCACCCACAACTCTGCCCCCAGCTACATCACTGACCTAGTCTCAAAATACCAATCTAATCGTTCTCTTTGTTTATTCTCAAGACCTCCTGCTCTCTAGCTCTCTCGTCACCTTCTCCCATGCTCGCCTCCAGGACTTTTCCCGAGCCTCTCCAAGCCTATGAAATGCCTTACCCCAATCTGTCCGCTTATCTCCTACTCTATTAGCTTTTAGACAATCCCTGAAAACCCTTCTCTTTAGAGAAGCCTTTCCTACCCACACCTATTAACTGTATTTTCATCTTGTTCATCTGATTATACCCCACATCTACTACCCTTTGTTCCACTTGGCCCTCCCTTCTAGATTGTAAGCTCTAACGAATAGGGCCCTCTGATTCCTCCTGTATTGTATTGTATTGTATTGTAATTGTACTGTCTTCCTCGATGTTGTAAAGCGCTGCACAAACTGTTGGCACTATATAAATCCTGTATTATTATAATAATAATAATAATCGCACAAAAGTGAGTACACCCCTCACATTTTCGTAAATATTTTATTTTATCTTTTCATGTGACAACACTGAAGAAATTACACTTTGCTACAATGTAAAGTAGTGAGTGTACAGCTTGTATAACAGTGTAAATTTGCTGTCCCCTCAAAATAACTCAATACACAGCCATTACCCACTTAAGGACCAGACGGATTTGCCCCCTTAATGACCAGGCCATTTTTTGCGATGCGGCACTGCGTTGCTTTAACTATTGCACGGTCGTGCGATGCTGTACCCAAACAAAATTGACGTCCTTTTTTTCCCTCAAATAGAGCTTTCTTTTTGTGGTATTTGATCAGTTTTAATTTTTGCACTATAAACAAACAGAGCGACAATTAAAAAAAAACAAAAAAAAAACATTGTTTTTACTTATTGCTATAATACATATCCAATATATATATATATATATATATATATATATATATATATAAACAAATTTATTCATCAGTTTAGGCTGATATATATTCTTCTACATATTTTTGCTAAAAGAAATCCAAATAGGCATATATTGATTGGTTTGGGCAAAAGCTATAGCGTCTACAAACTATGGGATAGATTTAGGGACTTTTATTTATTTTTTATTGTTTTTACTAGTAATGGCAGCGATCTGTAATTTTTAGTGGGACTGTGACATTGTGGCGAACAAATATGACCCCAAATGACACTTTTTGGGGACCAGTAACATTTTTACATTTTTGCTATAAAAATGCACTGATCAATGTAAAAATGACACTGGCAGGGAAGGGGTTAACACTAAGGGGCGATCAAGAGTTAAATGTGTTCCTTCAGCATGTTCTAATTGTAAGGGGGATGGGCTGCCAGGGACATGTGCAGAGATCACAATTCCCGATCACTGGATTACTGAGATCACTGGGCCCAATTCTGACATTTTCACTTAGGGGTTCACTCACTTTTGCTGCCAGCGGTTTAGACATTAATGGCTGTGTGTCGAGTTCTTTTGAGGGGACAGTAAATTTACAATGTCATACAAGCTGTACACTCACTACTTTACATTGTAGCAAAGTGTCATTTCTTCAGTGTTGTCACCTGAAAAGATATAAAAAAATATTTACAAAAATGTGAGGGGTGTACTCACTTTTGTGAGATACTGTATATAGAACATGCTGCAGCAAAATTTTAATTTCTAAAGAAAAAAAAAACGAGTCAAAGCACATTTAAAATGACTCGCGGTTGCAATTGCCGACACCCGGCAAATAAAAGAAAATAAAGAAAAAAACGCCAACATTTACAATTTTTTTTATTTTTTTAGGCCTCAGAACAGCCAAAGGAGGTACAGACAAGGTAGATGGACGGGATACTTGGAATATTCATGCAACATCCAGACACCTTCAGAGGACCCAGTTTCTCCTGTCAAAAAGACCTCCACTAATATATACATCTTCCCAATTCAGTAATATGGTCAAGCAATTTGAATGGCCAATTTTAATAGCCCTTTTGGTCTTCTGGGTATAACAGATATTCTGGGTATGACAGATAATGCCTTTTGGCCGTGGACAGCTGCAGTCATAAAATCTAATCAAAGTTGTCGAATTTACATTCTTACATATCCTACATACATAAATCGGCCAACAATATTTTTCAAGAATGAAAGAACTAAAAAGAAAACAGCTAACATAGGAGAACATAGAAGAGTTATTAAGCCCTGTCAGATGTGCACAGAAGCACCAGGATGGCTGAGCTGTTAAAGCGGCGTTCCACTAATTTTTCAGTTTATTAAAAGTCAGCAGCTACAAAAAATGTAGCTGCTGACTTTTAATAATCCGGCATTCACCTGTCCCACGGTCCAGCAATGCGGCCGCCTGAAGCCTCGCTCATCTCCCCATCCTCTCCACCGCACCATCATTGCAACTTTGGGTGCCCGGCTATGAAGCCACAAGCTGTCACAGCCGGGCACACAGAGTTGCAATGACGGCACCGCGCTGCGCTCTCCTAGTGGCCAGGCAATCTTCTGGGACCTGTGACATGTCCCAGAAGATTGCAGAGAGGGAGGGGCCACCTAGGGGGAGAGGAGAAGTCGCCTAGGCGGCCAGATGACGGAAGGAGGAAGTGGGACAGGAAGTACCTGTCCAAAAATGTACCCACCCCCCCAAAAAAATATTACATGCCAAATGTGGCATATAAGGGGGTGAGGAGTGCTTAAAGCGAAAGTTCCTTTCCTCTTAAGGCCCCCTTTATCCAGAAAGCATTCCTGCAGGTCTGCCAAATACAGAGGAAGAAGAGGTGGAGGAGGAGGATTGTGTCAGCATGGATGTAGAGGATAACACACAGCACTCTTCAAGGAATGTTTTTCAGTCTCCAGAAACCCAAGCAGATATATCCGAATCTCTGAATAATGAAAAATATATACAAATATTACGAAACTAAACGAACCGCACACATCTACTTTTGGCTGATATTCGGAGGTCCTACATGATCATGTCATGGATGGCGTTCACATTTGCAGGCACAGAGACAGAAACAGGCCTTACACTGGGTTTCTCAATTTCAACACCGAAATGGCCAGTTTTAAAATTGACAACTCAACGTTTAACTGTTGCATATGAAGGGCCAGTGTCACCCAAAGTTTGTTACATTTCATCATGAATCTGCTTCGCACCTTTCCCTTGGAGAAACAAGAACTTGATTATGGTCCTATGCTCTTCCACATTGAATTTTTCTGGAGGTGCTGCCATGTTCACACCGGACCTGAAAAATAAAGATAAGTTAAAATCATAGGTAGTTGATTTTAAACAAATTGGCCAGTATACCCTGCAATTTACAGCTTCCTAGCTCAATTTCTTCTGGATAAGGCTCAATACTTATCGGCACCCCCTCGTAGAACCTGCTGTATTAATGCCTTGAAAACGTAGACAGGGTGGAATTTAACTGCATGGCTACTGAACCATAGCTAGCAGACTTGGAAAGGCTAATTAGGGGGCCTTTGGATAAGACAGCTCTCTGCCTATAAAAGGGGGTCCAGTTCTTCTGGGATTTAAAGGTTTGTGTCAGACAGTGTGTGAGACATTTCTTCATGTGGTTAATCCCAACCATTGACTACCGTGAGACTTAACAATTCTTTGGGAAATTACTGTACATCCTGCACTCCTCCGCTACATTACATAGGGAGGCTTTTTGGAATTCAAAGATGGTAGCTGGGAAAACTGGGATAACTTTTTTTTATATACCAGTTCAGTGCACAGGTACAAGGACACTGGTGTTCTAGCACAATAAACCAGTATTTTCTACTACTTTAAACAAATTCAGTCACCACATTTAAGGACTGGTAAACTGCAATATATTACATTTTGGACATTTTGTTGAGGTATTCTTTAAGTCTTATATTTACTACATGTAATTCTTTCAAATAAATAATGTTTATTTTAAAGACTGAGTGACTAAGTAACCCGGGGGAAATCTTATTTCTTTCATTAGATATGATAGATACAATAAGTAATCTAGAGCGTATAGGGCAATTAAATGCTTAATGTTTTCTCTGAATTCCCTACGATAAGCTCTTGAGTACACTTTAAATTTTCAAAAACCCTTATAAACAGTTATCCTTTGGAGAAAACAAAGCCTGCATGTTACATTGCAGATTTGATTTAGAAGGCTGACAAGATTATATGTATTTTGCAAATACAAAAAAACAGCAATGGGCGTCTTCATGGTAAGTTTGAAGCTAGAAAAACAAGGGAAGGTACACAGTGGCAGGGCAATATGCAGAACATTGAAAGAGTTCCTCAGCACACTTAGCAGCTAGCCAGGAAAAAGTGACTAAACCATAAAAAGTAAAGAAGTCAGAACCTGAGGTTTTGTTGTGTACATTTATAACAATGTATGACAATGTACAAACTAAAAGAAGGCTCTCCCAAAGCCCCTTCCTCCTTTTAAGTCACGGCACCACACCAGAAGCCAAGTCATCGCCGGTAGCAACTGAAGATTTCCACCAAAATAAAAATTAAATAAAAAACAACAACAACAAAAAAGACAAAGACAGTAATGCCGCGTACACACGATCGTGATTCACGGCGGTGAAAACACTGCCGTGAATCACGACAGGAAAGACGAGGGAGCGGCTTGTTCCCCCACACACGGCCGTTTTTCCCATCATTTTTTCTCTTGGCGAGAAAAACGACCGTGTGTAGGCTCCGCCGGAAGTGTTTCCCTATGGGAAAACTGCCGCGGAAAAAAATGACAGGAATCACGACGAGAAAAATTAGAGCATGTTCTAATTTTTCTCGTCGTGATTAATGCCGTTTTTCCCGTCGGGAAAAACGGCAAAAAGCCCACAGACGATCGTTTTTCTCGTCAAAAGGAAAAAATTTAATTTTTCCCGACAGGAAAAATGATCGTGTGTACGCGGCATAACTCTGATCAGTTTGAAACTTGCAAAAAATAGGAAAGGAACATGTGGGCAGCACAAAACAGAAAACATTGTCTAAAGAATTAACATTGTCTAAGGAAAATCCATTGTCTTCATCAAGTTTTACTTACCAATCCATACTTTTCGGGGACCCGGGTCCTTGTATCAATGCAAAAAAAAGTTTTAAAAACTTTGGTTTTTTTTGGGAGCAGTGATTTTAATAATGCATAAAGTGAAACAATAAAAAGTGAAATATTCCTTTAAATTTCGTACCTGGGGGGTGTATAGTATGCCTGTAAAGCAGCGCTTGTTTCCCTTGCTTAGAACTGTCCCTGCACAAAATGTCATTTCTGAAGGGAAAAAAAGCCATTTAAAACCACTTGCGGCTATAATGAATTGTCGGCTCCCGGCAATACAGAGAAAAGTCATTGATAAAAAAAAAAAAAAATGCATGGGGGTCCCCCCAAATTCAATTACTAGGCCCTTCAGGTCTAGAATGGATATTAAGGGGAACCCTGCATCAAATAAAAAAAAAATGATGTGGGGTTCCCCATCAGGTCCGCTCCTGACGGGAAACGTGAGAAGGGGCGGGTCTATTCATTTTTTTACACTGAAGAGGAAGTTCCCCATCAGGTCCGCTTAGCCAATGACGTAGGCGGGGTCTGAGATACGAGGGCGCCCCCGCCCCCTCGTACCTCAGACCCCGCCTACGTCATTGGCTGAGCGGACCTGATGGGGAACTTCCTCCGCAGTGTAGGTCCGCTCAGCCAATGACGTTTCGAGTGGAGACTGCAGCGCTGGACATCGGATCGCCGCGGGACATTGGATTACATCGCTGGAATGTGTTTTTTATTTTTTATTTTTAATAAAGGACTTTTCCAAGGTGTCTGTGTGTTTGTTTGTTTTTTACATATTTTTTTTACACTTTCTTCGTGAAATGGTAGGGGTAAAATGTACCCCTTACCAATTCACATAGGGGGGGCGGGATCTGCGGGTTCCCTTTGTTAAAGGGGTCTTACAGATTCCGATAAGCCCCCTGCCCGCAGACCCCCACAACCACCAGGCAAGGGTTGTGGGGATGAGGCCCTTGTCCCCATCAACATGGGAACATCCTCCCCATGTTGAGGGCATGTGGCCTGGTACGGTTCAGGAGGGGCGCTCTCTCGTCCCCCCCTCTTTTCCTGTGGCCTGCCAGGTTGCGTGCTCGGATAAAGGGTTTGGTATGGATTTTTGGGGGAACTCCACGCCATTTTTTTTTATTTGGGGTGGAGTTCCCCTTAAAATCCATACCAGACCTGAAGGGCCTGGTATGGATATTTGGGGGGAACCCTACGCATTTTTTTTTATTTACGGCAGGGTTCCCCTTAATATCCATACCAGACCTGAAGGGTCTGGTAATTGAATTTGGGGGGACCCCCACGCATTTTTTTTTATCAATTACTTTTCTATGTATTGCCAGGAGCCGACTTTTAAATTACTTTTTTTCCTTCAGAAATTACACTTTGTGCAGGGACAGTTCTAAGCATGGGAAACAAGTGCGACTTTACAGGCAAAATATACACACACCATAGGTACGAAATTTAAAGGAATATTTCGCTTTTATTGTTTCACTTTAAGCATTATTAAAATCACTGCTCCCGAAAAAAATGCATTTTTTTAAAACTTTTTTTTGCATTGATACATGTCCCCTGGGGCAGGACCCGGGTCCCCAAACACTTTTTATGACAATAACTTGAATATAAGCCTTTAAAACTAGCACTTTAGATTTCTCCATTAGACTTTTACAGGGTGTTCCGCGGCTTTTCGAATTTGGCTTCGAACACTCCAAATTGTTCGCTGTTCCATGAACATGTGAACAGGCAATGTTCGAGTCGAACTCGAAGCTCATCCCTAATCACCAGTGCTAAACAAAGAGATATAGGGCAACAGTGACATCATTCACTGAGGTAAGTCCTGACAGTAGGACAGTGGACTCTTGCAGGCAAGGAAAAAGATGTATACACTTGCATTGTTTAAAAAATAACATTAGCCTAGCCTATAGGTTGTATTGCCTATGTTATTAACAATATGTGTGTTATTTATTCACTGCTCATTTGTATGCTTTTCCACTACAGATGCAATAAAGATGCAAACTCATCTCTATATTCGGACCTTGGCCTTGTGTCATTTTGTAATCCAATGAGCTGTGGACCGAGTCATTCCCCACTGTAAAACACACGTTAATAAATAGGAGGTATGCTGGTGCCCTTCTCTGGATCTGTAACAATTACAGGTCTTGTCCCTCCCCAAGCCTATGACTGGGCAGTGGTAAAAGAAGCAGCAGACTGATTAGCCTATCTCTCTGTCACTCTGGTCTCTTCTTCTATGTTGGTAGCACATGACCATTACAGAATGACTGGCTGGCTCCTTGTGTTGCTTCTTCTCCTAGTCTGAGCTTTGCTATACTTGATGCAATTTCGGTATTTACACTGCTTACATGGAGCTCTATTAATTAATGTCTTTAATATCTGCTTGGAGTTTGGCTTTAAATTAGAATAATTTTAAAGACTTTTTTATTAAAAAAAGATTCTGCAATTTTTTATTATTCATTGTGTAACATGAGTCTTGGAAACCAAACCCTCTTGAAAGAGTTCATCTTTGTTGGATTTGCCAAAAGTCAGGAGATGTGTATATTATTTTTCATCATTTTATTACTGCTTTATATTCTTACACTTTTGGGAAATAGTTTCCTAATTTGCACAGTTGCTGTCAGTCCCAAACTGCGCAATCCCATGTACTGGTTCCTCTGCAATTTATCATTCCTGGATCTGTGCTTCTCATCCAGCTCAGTTCCTAAAATCCTATTTGATCTATTTTCCAAGAAAAAAACGATTTATTTAACTGCTTGCCTTACACAAATGAATATGGGTCTGTTTCTGGGAGGCCTGGAATGTATATTACTGGCGGTCATGGCATATGATCGATATATTGCAATATGTTTACCCTTGTATTATACCAACTTTATGAAGTGGACAATAGAAACATCATAATCATTATGTGGATAGGAAGTTTTATTTTAACAATCTTTCCCACCATTACAAAGCCTCTTTTATTCTGTAAAGGAAACAAAATAAACCATTTTTCTTGTGAGATATTAGCTCTTCTAGAGCTAGCTTGTGAAAATACAGATTTTTATAAAATCATTCTATTTGTTGAAACTCTATTTGTCCTGGTAACTCCATTTGTATTTATTGTGGGGTCTTATATTTGTATTATTGTTTCTATATTAAAAATACCTTCTACTAAAGGAAAAATAAAAGCGTTTTCCACATGTACTTCCCACCTGACTGTTGTCTTCATGTTTTATGGGACAAGTATGGCCATGTATATGGGACAAATAAATACATCTTCAGCAAATCAGAAATATATTTCTCTAATTTATGGTGTTTTCATTCCTGCGCTGAATCCTTTGATCTACAGCTTGAGAAATAATGATGTGAAAGAAGGTTTTTGGATTTTTTTGACAAAATACTTGACAGACAGTGGATCTATTATTTACAAAGAAGGGAAATAAAAGATTCAGTAAGAATATAGAATACCATCAGAGCTAACTGTAATATGGCTACTTATCAGAATGGAATTAGTAAAATGCTACATGTAAACATATCTAAAAACAGAAGTCTGTTCAAATGCCTGCCTGGGATGCTTTGCATCATGGTTATGGCAAATTTAATGCAATGTGCCAAATAAATGGGGCTGAGCTGCAATCACAAGCCAAATGCTTGATCCATGGTTGTGGCACATTATCACCATAATAAACTTGCAGAATTTTTTTTAGAAAAACAATCTGTCGTGTACCTGGTAGAGGCTGAACTCATCATAGCGCTCTCCCTTTAGATCTTCTGTCCTGATTCTATCCCAAGATTTTTGATAGGGTATGATGGGACATAGCGTGGCACAGGTGCTTGTAGGAAGTCCTGGCCAACAGAAGAACGGGATCTTGTGGAGCAGTAGAAACTGATGAGCAGAATTTCATGCAAGATGTTATCACAGAGCTTATCAAGGGATATTCTAGTGAGCAGCTTATACACAGTGGCTCACTAGAATATTCTTGGTAATTAATAATGGGGACACAGAAGCAGTTCGCTACAAGTGGAAACATCCTCTCCTGTAATGACAGAATCACGTCATGGTGACAGAGAATACAATCTAACTGTTGGAGCACATAAATGAGCTAAACTTTCTGCCCACCGGGTTCAGCATGCGTTTCACTTCAAAGGACGCCATCTAGGATAGATAGTCTGTGAATTGAGAGACGTGGTTTTTAAAGGTACAGGCCTGGGACAGTCCCCTTTTACTCAAAGTGCACCTCAAAAGTGTCTCTAACTAGTACTAGAGGAGGTTTATGTTGGCTTCTTTCCTTTCTGAGCCTTATTAATTAGTAATTATTATTATCAGAGAAAGTTTTATCACTGAGTCACAGCAGGGTAAGCTTTCCCTTTATTTATGTTACAATCTATAATCAGTGGCATACATCACCTTTCTGGATAGGTTGCAGGGTGGCTTTTGAATTGAATTTTAGGAGCTGGATGTATATGCTTCATGTGTATGTATACATTAGGTGTGATTTTTGTTTTTATGTTTTATCAACTTTTGGTTATCATTCACTAGCCCTGAGATCTTGAGTCTGGAGTACCTTGTGCTGATTGGTTGACCTGGCCCCCGCATTAATTGGGGGCAGGGCAAACCTCTTAGTCCTAACATACCCATAGCGCAACAGTTTATAAAAGTACAATGGGGAAGCAGACATGCACTTCCGAGGAAGAGGGGGTACCCTGCTAAATGCTTTAGGATCATCTGAGCCAATCTGGGGACACATGAAGAAGCTATGGTTGAAGTGCCTTCTGTCATATGCAAGAAGCTCATAATCCATTTATATTTGTGAGTATTTACTGTATGTTCATTCTTTAATTTTCTAGGCTGGTGTGCCCTTTTTGCTTTATGTTTTGTAGTGCTCTGGATCACCCCTGTCTGGGAACCTAAAGGTCTGTGGGGTATTCCATCTGAAAAGAGTGCCAGAAGTGGAGATCATCTACATCCACAGTATGTATCATGCTTGAGCACAGGAGGGACTATTGCTTTATTATACACTGGAGCATGTAAGTGACCAAGTAGTTCCTCCATGTTACAGGTGTGTGTATGCCTGCTCATTCTTATATAGTTGGGTTGAAAAAAGACACAAGTACATCAAGTTCAACCAAAAAAGAAAAATACAATTCCATATACACAAACCTACACTCATAGTTGATCCAGAGGAAGGAAAAAAAACACAGCAAAGCATGCTCCAATTTGCTACAGCAGGGGAAACAATTCCTTCCTGATCCCCTGAGAGGCAATCGGATTTTCCCTGGATCAACTTTACCTATAAATGTTAGTACAGTAAAACCTTGGTTTGAGAGTAACTTGGTTTAAGAGCGTTTTGCAAGACAAGCACAGTTTTTAAATAAATTTAGACTTGATATACAAGCGATGTTTTGATATAAGAGTAGCGTCATGTCACAACTGAGTATAAAAGAGGTTACATTTAATGAAGGTACAACATTTAGCAACATATTGCTACACTTAGAGGCGCCTCTCTTCTCTTTTATACTCTGTAGCTCCTGCTGGATTTTGCTTCTGTAGCGGGGTCTCCTTTAAGGCCCCGGGACTACGTTACCCAGAACCCCGTTCGGCACCCAGAGTGCAGTTAGCCACCGCAGAGACTCATGGGAGGGGTTATGTAAGGAGGAGGCGAGGCGGAGCTCGGCCTCTTTGGACACCGCGGTGCAAGCAAGAGTTTCTTCCTATGCGGATCTGCTGCAGTACAAGGCCTGAAGCCTGGGCCTTGCGCAACTTCCAAAGAGCCTTCCACCCCACTGCGGAGCCTGGGTGGCATCTGACTTGTCGAGTGAGGACATCAGTTGGATCGGGGACCCGATCGTTGCAGACGCTGTGTGCGGAGACACAGCAGGTGGAAGTCCCAGGCTGGGATCGCGCCCGGAGTGGTGAGCGAGCACTTGCTCAATCAAATAGACTTTACAGATTCTAGGCCTATAGACTACCGTGGCTCACCGATCATTTGCATGTTGTTCCACTGGGGGGACCAGTAGCAGGACAGAGTTGAAGTGTCCCCCCCCCAAGCATAGTGTTCTTAGTGATTGCCAGTTTGTGGATTACAAATACCATTTATCAAGTGCACCACCGAAAGTTTGCATGCAAAGAAATCCCTATAGGAAGGACTGAGATTTATTCTGGGTCAGGCCTGGCCGGGGTGGGGATATGGGATGTTGTTTGGTGCACCACAGGCCGTGTATACCATAATAGCTACGCGTGGTGGATTACCGCGCAGTGCCATTATTGTGTGCTATATTGATTGCTGCAGGGCTCTGCAAGCCAGTTGTGTGTATTATATTCTGTTTAAGCCTTTTCTTTCACAACCAAAGTAAACTGTCATACTTAATCTTTAACATTTGTGTGTTGTCTTACTGTAAGGAGGGTGCCTTTACCATACCCATTGATTATGATAAAAATATAACCCCTAGACTAGCTGTGCCAGAGTGGGTCGAGCAGATTGCCGGGGGTTGGTGGTGCTGTACACAGGGCCCGAAAACAAATCCAGCGGCTCTCTTAACTGGGGGTAGCGCTACACTTCTAATCCCCTTGTGGAAGCTTCCATTTGTGGATGGACATATTATGGTTACACAACCTGGTCACATTGCTATAATCTTCTTATATGGACTATAAACTGAAGAACCTATGAGTAAATGGTTGTGGAACGAATCATCTGAGTTTACATTATTTCTTATGGGGAAATTTGCTTTGATATACAAGTGCTTTGGATTACAAGCATGTTTCCGTAACGAATTATGCTCGCAATCCAAGGTTTTACTGTACTCAGTAATATTGTGTACATTTAGGAAAGAATCCAGACCTTTTTTAACCACTTCCCTACTCGCCCATAGTCAAAGGACGTCCACAGATGGGATCTCCCATCCTGGGTGGACGTCATATGACGTCCTGGGCTTTGTGGGGGGATATCTGAATCATGGCTGCAGCTAGAGGCATCATTCAGATATCCTTCTGTTCTGCCAGCGATTCTGTGCGGCATAAGAATGATCATAGCGGTGGTTCCGCCACTTGATCGTTCTTATAGGCGGCGGGAGGGGACATCCCCCCTCCCGCCGCCATCCGGTGCTTCTCCAGGCTCTCCCGTGCCATCGGGGACCCGGAGAATGAATCGTCCGGTGACGGAGGTGAACCATAGAGATGACTGGTGACCAGATGGTCACCAGTCATCTCTATGACTGTCGGAGGCCCGGGCGCGATGTGATGATGTCACGCCCGGGTTCTTAGTTGTAAACAAAGCCGCAATTGCGGCTAGTAAACATTAGATCGTGAAATTTTTTTCACGATCTCATGCTTTCCAGCCTGGAGGAGAGGTGTGGGGTCTTATCGACCCCGCATCTCTCCATAAAGAGGACCTGTCACACATCATTCCTACTACAAGGGATGTTTACATTCCTTGTAATAGGAATAAAAGTGATACAAAAAAAATGTAAAAGAAGTGTAAAAAAAATAAAAATTAAGTAAAAAAAAATTTTTTAAATAAAAAAAAAAGGAAAACGCCCCTGTCCCCGGTAGCTCGCGATCAGAAGCGAACGCACACGTAAGTCCCGCCCACATATGTAAACGCCGTTCAAACCACATATGTGAGGTATCGCCGCGTGCGTTAGAGCGTTAGAGCGCGTGCAACAATTCTAGCACTAGACCTCCTCTGTAAGCGTCGCCTATGGAGATTTTTAAGTGCCGAAGTTTGGCGCCATTCCATGAGTGTGCACAATTTTAAAGCGTGATGTGTTAGGTATCTATTTACTCAGCCTAACATCATCTTTCATATTTTACAAAAAAATTGGGCTAACTTTACTGTTTTGTTGTTTTTGAATTCATGAAACCATTTTTTCCCCAAAAAAAGGCGTTTGAAAAATTATTGCGCAAATACCGTGCAAGAAAAAAAGGTGAAATGACCGTCATTTTATTCCCTAGGGTGTCTGCTAAAAAAAATATATAATGTTTGGGGGTTCTGAGTAGATTTCTAGCAAAAGAATGATGATTTGTACATATAGGAGAGAAGTGCCAGAATAGGCCCAGTATTGAGGTAGTAAAAAAAGCCCGGTGTTGAAGTGGTTAAAGCAATCAATTGATCTTACCAGAACCACCTTTGAACAAGCTCAGTCCAGACCATTCTTGAGCAAGAGGACAGTGGGAGGGGTCCTTGGCCAGCATGGACATTACTTTTTTCTATTAATTGGGGCCCAGCTAACACATATAGATGAGACCTAAATGGTGTCCTTGGTGAGAAAACTAGTTTTCCTCCAAACACTATTATGTTTTGAGGCACCGATTCTTCAGAAGAAGGGACAGAAGAAGGGACAGAACCCCCAAAAATAGTAATGTTTGGTGGAGCTACAGTTGGCATCTAGTGTTCCACTCCATTGTAAGTGCAATTGTGTTTCTTTTATGTCTATTAAAGCTAAATAAGGCCTAAATAATGATCAGAAGGTAAAATAACCAGGCATTTTTTAAATAAAAAAGCTGCAGATTTAAAAAAAAAAAAACTCCTAACCAAATTCGACGATATTGTATGGGATGAGAACTGTTAGTGAATTACCTGTGATGTTTCTAACTTATACTCTTCCATACCACACATCCTAGGCTTACAAGCTGTTCCTTTTTTTACTACAGAAGTCAGGTCGTTTTCCTCCCATGATACAGGAATTTGTCATAATGTGCCTAGAATATCTTCTCACTCACAATTTTTTTATGTTTGACGGGGGCTATTACCTCCAAAAGTGCGGAGCCCCCATGGGCGCCAAATTTTCACCATCCCTAGCCAATCTCTACATGGGGTGGTGAGAGAGGCTCTGCATTTTTGGACCATATAGCCCCCGCCGTAGGGATACTATATTTTTTTTCAGGTACATAGACGATCTTCTGTTTATTATTAACGACCCGCGATGTGATTTGGAAACATGGCTACTATACATGAATGATAACCTACTTAATCTACACTTCACCGGCACACTCAACGCCAATACTATTGAATTTTTAGATGTTAGATTAACAGGTGAAAATAATACTCTCTTCCAACCTGTATAGGAAACCCAGCACAGGCAATACTCTCCTAAGAGCAGATGCTAGTCACCCCGGGCACACTATTCATAGTATCCCAGTTGGGCAATTCCTCAGGCTCAGGAGACTATGGAGTAGAGACACAGATTTCGAACAGGAAGCGAGAGCTATGTCCACCAGATTTGAAGAGAGAGGATATCCCATACCTGTAATCAATAAGGGTCTATCAATAGCCAGGGGGACATCTCGCGATACCCTTTTGGGCAAAAAAATGGACAGCACACATGGAAAAAGTAGAGATGGATGCACAAACTATAAAAATAGAACTAAAAATAAAAGAAATAGTGCCGCAATTCCATTCCTACTTTTTCCACCCCATATAGTGCGGAATTTCAAAAAATAAAGCGAATCGTTACCAAGTATCTCCCAGTTTTATCACATGATCCAATATATGCCAAAATTCTAAAGAAAGGCATTCGTACAGTGTCCAGAAGAGCACCGTCTTTGGGCAATTTACTATCATCTAGTCTTTTTTCCAGTAGAGACACTACCAGCAATTGGTTATCAATTAAAGGAACATTTAGATGTGGGGGTCATAATTGCGTTTATTGTGCATTTATCCAAAAAGTTGATACTATTACCTCTATATCCACCGGTAAATCACATAAAATATGTTCCTTCATTAATTTCAATACCAGCTATGTTATATATGCTATTACTTGCAAGCTATGTTCCATACAGTACGTAGGCAGAACCACTAAACACCTAAAAGATCGTTTATATGATTACCTCTATGATATCGATAAAAATCACATGACCAACGTAGCACGGCATTGGAATGAGGTTCATCACAAAGACACTTCAAGTTTGACTATTCAGGGAGTGGAAAAAATCGTGAGACCACCTAGAGGTGGAGATAAATTTAATCTATTATGCAGGCAAGAAGTCCGGTGGATTTTTATCCTGGATACTATACGCCCTGCAGGTTTGAACTATGAATGGGATATATCACATTTCTATTGAAGACCTTTGGATATAAATGCACATATGAGTTCTTGCTTCTGTTATTTGTCATCTTATTGTACAAAATGTCTTTATTTATTTCTAAAGAGTTCTCAACATGATGACTTCCCTAATTCATGACAGCCAGATGACACTCCATTGGGCATATCTTTCAGAATAGATTTTTGTCCATTATTGCATTCCCCTTTTTCTGCGTTTTTTTCGCGATATTTTTTTGACATTTTTTTTGCAATTTTTTGCATTTTTTGCGGTTTCGCAATTCCTGCTATCTTCTTGCATGTCTTGGAGTTGCCAAAATTTGGCTATATATTCATGTGACCGCTGTACATCAATAATGGTCACATTACGTACCCATTTATCATCTTTATCACTGTTGACTATACGTTCTAGCAGTCCATTTTGTGGATAATTGGGGCTAAGTCCACCAGTCCCTGCTCCTTTCGTTCACCTGTCATTGTATTGTATATTTTCATTCATTTTTATCATAATTGCAATAATTCTTGATAGTGATGAAGATGCTATACTGAGTATATGTTTTATAATATATCTTTGTCAAAATTTTTGTCGACACCATCATCATTTTACAATTTTATGGCATTTTTGAAGCTGTCGCAATTTTTGGATTTGCACATCCATGCGATCGCAATATATAAATAAATATTAAAACACAATATATTTTTTATAAACTGTTCCTTCTGTGTTTTTCAGATTAATGGGCCCACGGGTTCGGCTTCAATTATATTTGTCACCCCATACACTTTCTCGATACATGTATACATTATCAAGATACACACCGATTTTTTGAAAGTGTGGTGACTCATATATTACCATCAGATTTTTCAACGACTAGGGCTAGTATCATAACTTTTTAAACTTAAAATTTAATTTAGACATAAATATAGATATAATAGTAAGTTTTTTTTTATATTTTTTATCATTATTATGTATAACTAATATCGTTATACACATTTAAGAATATATAAACTGACTTATATTTTTATTTATTTTTATTTTTATTTTTCATTCAGTTTTTATGTATATTTTGTTTCTTACTGCCCCCATACCACACTACATTTATAGGTTTTATTACATTGGTTGGATTCTTTCATGTTCATCACATACAGACATATTTTATATATGCCTGAATATTACATATACACTTTTCCGGACCATGTAAACATCACCTTTATCATAATGTATTTTTTGTGGTTCAATACACAGCTGTTATTATTTCTGTCACGGTAAAAGCACCTTACAACACATATTAGTGCACATTTATTTATCATTATTCTTTTGAAAAATAATTTTCTTGCAATCCACTCATCTAACATGTTAAAGCCATTCTTCTTATGTCTAGGCTTCTCACTGTCACTAATATTACATGTAATTTTCACAATTTTTTTATATACCTCACACACACATACATGTTTCCCATGTTATCAGCCTTCCTAATCTGAACACGGGTGTACACATATGCACACAGATGCTCTTTGTTATTACGGCACTTTAATCTCAATTCTACTATATATTGATTTCATTTTTTTCATCACTATTTGTAAACACATGTTGGATACATATGTATGTTTAGTATAATATATTATGTCATTATTATTTATGTCATTTCTTTTAACACAGGTGCTTTTTCCTACTTGAGGTGTGTCGGAGACAATTAGGAATTTAATACCACCCCGCTGTGTTCAGCTAGCTTGATTGGTGTGAAGCTTCTTTTGTCCTTCATTTATACTTTCAATGGGTCCCCACACACTTCAGCTATGAGTAAGCATCAATGTCTACTGTCTGTTTTCTGCTTGCTTTTGGATTTATGGATTCAATTTTGGATTTTATTTTTTTAAACTTAATAAATCGTTCATACAGAGTGCGGCAGTCCAGGGCTCTTTCCTCTGCCTAAACAAACAACATGTTATTCCTGTGATTTCTTTTTCAAAACATTCATCACATCTAAGGTTATAGAAGACTTGGACATGTATTGGTGCAATAGAATTTCAGTATGCTTTAACCACTTTCCATCCGAACCAATTATGACACTTGGCTCCTACATGTAAAAATCTACTTTTTTTTTGCTAGAAAATTACTTAGAACCGCCAAACATTATATATATATATATATATATATATATATATATATATATATATATACAGTCAGGTCCATAAATATTGGGACATCGACACAATTCTAATCGTTTTGGCTCTATACACCACCACAATGGATTTGAAATGTAATGAACAAGAATGGTGTAGGAATTACAACAGTTTGTATATGTGGCTCACACTTTTTAAGGGACCAAAAGTAATGGGACAATTGGCTGCTCAGCTGTTGCATGGCCAGGTGTGTGTTCTTCTCTCATTATTCCATTTACAAGGAGCAGATAAAAGGTCCAGAGTTAATTTCAAGTGTGCTATTTGCATTTGGAATCTGTTGCTGTCAACTCTTAATATGAGATCCAAAGGGCTGTCACTATCAGTGAAGCAAGCCATCATTAGGCTGAAAAAAACAAAACAAACCCATCAGAGAGATTGCAAAAACATTAGGTGTGGCCAAATCAACAGTTTGGAACATCCTTAAAAAGAAAGAACGCACCGGTGAGCTCAGCAACACCAAAAGACCCGGAAGACCCGGAAGACCACGGAAAACAACTGTGGTGGATGACTGAAGAATTCTTTCCCTGGTGAAGAAAACACCCTTCACAACAGTTGGCCAGATGAAGAACACTCTCCAGGAGGTAGGTGTATGTGTGTCAAAGTCAACAATCAAGAGAAGACTTCACCAGAGTGAATACAGAGGGTTCACCACAAGGTGTAAACTATTGGTGAGTCTCAAAAACAGGAAGGCCAGATTAGAGTTTGCCAAACAACATCTAAAAAAGCCTTCACAGTTCTGGAACAACATCCTATGGACAGATGAGACCAAGATAAACTTGTACCAGAGTGATGGGAAGAGAAGTGTATGGAGAAGGAAAGGAACTGCTCATGATCCAAAGCATACCACCTCATCAGTGAAGCATGGTGGTGGTAGTGTCATGGCGTGGGCATGTATGGCTGCCAATGGAACTGGTTCTCTTGTATTTATTGATGATGTGACTGCTGACAAAAGCAGGAGGATGAATTCTGAAGTGTTTCGGGCAATATTATCTGCTCATATTCAGCCAAATGCTTCAGAACTCATTGGACGGCGCTTCACAGTGCAGATGGACAATGACCCGAAGCATATTGCGAAAGCAACCAAAGAGTTTTTTAAGGGAAAGAAGTGGAATATTATGCAATGGCCAAGTCAATCACCTGACCTGAATCCGATTGAGCATGCATTTCACTTGCTGAAGACAAAACTGAAGAGAAAATGCCCCAAGAACAAGCAGGAATTGAAGACAGTTGCAGTAGAGGCCTGGCAGAGCATCACCAGGGATGAAACCCAGCGTCTGGTGATGTCTATGCATTCGAGACTTCAGGCTGTAATTGACTGCAAAGGATTTACAACCAAGTATAAAAAAGTGAAAGTTTGATTGATGATTGTTAATCTGTCCCATTACTTTTGGTCCCTTAAAAAGTGGGAGGCACATATACAAACTGTTGTAATTCCTACACCGTTCACCTGATTTGGATGTAAATACCCTCAAATTAAAGCTGAAAGTCTGCAGTTAAAGCACATCTTGTTTGTTTCATTTCAAATCCATTGTGGTGGTGTATAGAGCCAAAAAGATTAGAATTATGTTGATGTCCCAATATTTATGGACCTGACTGTGTGTGTGTGTGTATATATATATATATATATATATATATACTTTTAACAGAGGTCCTATAAAATAAAATGGTGGGTGTTGACATTTTTTATGTCACACGGTATTTGCACAAATATCCCCAAATTTAAAAAAATCAGTTTAGGCCAATATGTATTCTTCTACATATTTTTGGTAAAAAATCGCAATAAGCGTATATTGATTGGTTTGTGAAAAAGTTATAGCGTCTACAAAATAGGGGATAGATTTATAGCATTTTTTTTTTACAAGCAATGGCGGCAGTCTGCGATTTTTAGCGGCATTGCGGGAGACAGATCGGACACTTTTGACACTTTTTTGGAACTATTGACATTTATACAGCGATCAGTGGTATAAAAAATCACTGATTACTGTATAAATGACACTGGCAGGGAAGGGGTTAACACGGGGGAGATCAAGAGGTTAAATGTGTTCGAGATTATTTGACATAGAGAGAAAAGATTGGACATTATAGAGACATGAAAATTAGACGAAGCAGCTAAAAACATATAATCGCTATGAGCGGACATTTATGGTCAAATGCTCCACCCATAGGCTATAGAAGAATTCTAATGTTGGTTGACTAGTAATAATAATTAATAAATATAATTATTACTAGTCATACAACATTAAAATTCTACTATAGCTTGTGGGCAGAGCATTTAGACCGGGAATGTACGATTGCGGCGTTGTACAGTTTAGCTGCATCCTCGAATCTTCTTAGAACATTCGACAGACACCATAAGCCTTCAATGACAGATTCAACCTTAATTATTTGGATTTTCGGACGAATGCATTTTTTAACGAAACAAAATAAATAAAAACGAAGTTCGGAAGTACTGAAACTAAAAACAAAATTCTGAAAGAAAATATTTCAGTGTGCTCATGTCTACTGTGTACATATTGCACCATGCTTTTATAGGATAGGATGCTTTTGCATTGTCTTGATTTCTCTCTTTCAGGTGTTGCCGTATCGGTGCGTCTTTAGGGATCTAGCTGAATAACAGCACTGACAATTTGTATATTGTTACCACTTTATATATTAGGTAGATAGTTAGGGAGCAATGCTATTGCTTTACTGCCTTTAACCACTTAAGCCCCGGACCATTTTGTAGCTAAAGGACCAGAGGTGATTTCAGAATTTTGCACTGCGCTGCTTTAACTGTAAATTGTGCAGACATGCAATGTTGTACCCAAACGAAATTTGCGTCCTTTTCTTCCCACAAATAGAGCTTTCTTTTAATGGTATTTGATTGCCTCTGCGATTTTTATTTTTTGCGATATAAACGGAAATAGACCGAAAATTTGGAAAAAAAAATGATATTTTCTAGTTTTTGTTATAAGAAAAATTGAATAAACTCAATTTTAGTCATACATTTAGGCCAAAATGTATTCAGCCACATGTCTTTAGTAAAAAAAATGTCAATAAGTGTATATTTATTGGTTTGCGCAAAAGTTATAGCGTCTACAAACTAGGGTACATTTTCTGGAATTTACACAGCTTTTAGTTTATGACTGCCTATCTCATTTCTTGAGGTGCTAAAATGGCAGGGCAGTACAAAACCCCCCAAATGACCCCATTTTGGAAAGTAGACATCCCAAGGAAATTGCTGAGAGGCATGTTGAGCCCATTGAATTTTTTTTTTTTTTGTCTCAAGTGATGAATAATGACAAAAAAAAAAAAAATACAAAAAGTTGTCACTAAATGATATATTGCTCACACATGCCATGGTTATATGTGGAATTGCACCCCAAAATACATTTTGCTGCTTCTCCTGAGTACGGGTATACCACATGTGTGGGACTTTTTGGGAGCCTAGCTGCGTACGGGCCCCCGGAAACCAAGCACCGCCTTCAGGATTTCTAGGCACAAATTTTTGATTTCACTCCTCACTACCTATCACAGTTTCGAAGGCCATAAAATGCCAAAATAGCACAAAACCCCCCAAATGACCCCATTTTGGAAAGTAGACACCCCAAGGAAATTGCTGAGAGGCCTGTTGAGCCCATTTAATATTTTTTTTTGTCCCAAGTGATTGAATAATGACAAAAAAATAAAAAAATTACAAAAAGTTGTCACTAAATGATATATTGCTCACACATGCCATGGTTATATGTGGAATTACACCCCAAAATACATTTTGCTGCTTCTCCTGAGTACGGGGATACCACATGTGTGGGACTTTTTAGGAGCCTAGCCACGTACGGGACCCCGAAAACCAAGCACCACCTTCAGGATTTCTAGGCACAAATTTTTGATTTCACTCCTCACTACCTATCACAGTTTCGAAGGCCATAAAATGCCAAAATAGCACAAAACCCCCCCAAATGACCCCATTTTAGAAAGTAGACACCCCAAGGAAATTGCTGAGAGGCCTGTTGAGCCCATTGAATATTTTTTTTTGTCCCAAGTGATTGAATAATGACAAAAAAATAACAAAAAATAAAAAAAGTTGTCACTAAATGATATATTGCTCACACATGCCATGGTTATATGTGGAATTACACCCCAAAATACATTTTGCTGCTTCTCCTGAGTACGGGGATACCACATGTGTGGGACTTTTTAGGAGCCTAGCCGCATACGGGACCCCGAAAACCAAGCACCGCCTTCAGGATTTCTAGGCACAAATTTTTGATTTCACTCCTCACTACCTATCACAGTTTCGAAGGCCATAAAATGCCAAAATAGCACAAAACCCCCCCCCAAATAACCAGATTTTGGAAAGTAGACACCCCAAGCTATTTGCTGAGAGGCATGGTGAGTATTTTACAGCTCTCATTTGTTTTTGAAAATGAAGAAAGAAAATATCTTTATTTTTTTTTTTAATTTTCAAAACTTTGTGACAAAAAGCAAGATCTGCAAAATACTCACAATACCTCTCAGCAAATAGCTTGGGGTGTCTACTTACCAAAATGGGGTCATTTGGGGGGGTTTTGTGCCATCTGGGCATTCCATGGCCTCCGAAACTGTGATAGGCAGTGAGAAGTGAAATAAAAAATTTACACCCTTAGAAAGCCTGAAGGCGGTGCTTGGTTTTTGGGGTCCCGTACGCGGCTAGGCTCCCAAAAAGTCTCACACATGTGGTATCCCCGTACTCAGGAGAAGCAGCAGAATGTATTTTGGGGTGTAATTCCACATATGCCCGTGGCATGTTTGAGCAATATATCATTTAGTGACAACTTTGTGCAAAAAAAATAAAAAAATAAATAAATTGTCTTTTTTCCGCAACTTGTGTCAACATATAAAATATTCCATGGACTAGACATGCCTCTCAGTATATAGCTTGGGGTGTCTACTTTCCAAAATGGGGTCATTTGGGGGGGTTTTGAACTGTTCTGGCATTTTATACACAACATTAGGAAGCTTACATCCACTCTTCTAACCACTTGAAGACAAAGCCCTTTTTGACACTTTTTGTTTGCATGAAAACATATTTTTTTTTTGCAAGAAAATTATGTTGAACCCCCAAACATTATATATATTTTTAAAGCAAAGGCCCTACAGATTAAAATGGTGGGTGTTGCATTTTTTTTCTACACAGTATTTGCGCAGCGATTTTTCAAACGCATTTTTTGGGGAAAAATACACTTTTTTTAATTTTAATGCACTAAAACACACTATATTGCCCAAATGTTTGATGAAATAAAAAAGATGATCTTAGGCCGAGTACATAGATACCAAACACGACATGCTTTAAATTTTCGCACAAACGCGCATTGGTGACAAACTACATACATTTTTAAAAGCCTTTAAAAGCCTTTACAGGTTACCCCGTTAGATTTACAGAGGAGGTCTACTGCTAAAATTACTGCCCTCGATCTGACCTTCGCGGTGATACCTCACATGCATGGTGCAATTGCTGTTTACATATGACGCCAGACCGAATCTTGCGTTCGCCATTGGGCAAGAGCAGGGCAGGACAGGGGTGCTTTTTTTTTTTTATTATTAATTTTGCTTTTTTATTTTATTTTTAAATTGTCCCTTCCATATTTTTTTTTTTATCATTTTTATTGTTATCTCAGGGAATGTAAATATCCCCTATGATAGCAATAGGTAGTGACAGGTACTCTTTTTTGAAAAAACTGGGGTCTTCTAGACCCTAGATCTTTCCTCTGCCCTCAAAGCATCTGACCACACCAAGATCGGTGTGATAAAATGCTTTCCCAATTTCCCAATGGCGCTTTTTATATCCGGGGGGGGGGCATTCCCTCCCACTGCTTGTAAAAGAGGCTAATTAGCCACTAGGATTGCTTTTACATGAAAGCCGGCCGCTGGCTGAAATGATACCAAGATGATACCTAAACCCGCAGGAATCATTCTGGTATAAACATTCAAAGTCCAGCAACATACCAGTACGTTGCTGGTCCTTGTTGGACATGTATTGTAATCTTTTTTTTTCATGCAGCCAGTTGGCTGAACGAAAAAAGAGATTTATCGGTGGGTATGCCCACCATTAGAATACCGCCCTTCATCCGCCCACTTCTAAAGATGGGCATACATGCACCATTTATATATGCCGAAGCATGGGGGCATCCTCCCGCAAAAAAGTTATGCCGCACACACATGGTCGGACTTTTCCACGGGCAAGCCTCCGTCGGAATTTCGACCGTATGTACGCGGCATTAGGAGCAAAATCGCTCCTCCGCCCCTGCTGCCCCAATGCTTCGGCATATATGCTTTTTTTTTTTAACTGTGGTGGTGAAATCACCTCCTACAGCACTGGAGTCGCAGGGATCAGGCCTGTCTCTGTGAACGCTGCAGTTATGTGTGTTGTGTTTTGTAAGTGACAGTGATCGATCGATACTGCACTTGGGTGGCCTGGGCTGGACGAAGGGGCAAAACGCAGGTGCTAGCAGGTATCTGGGCTGATCCCGCAAACACTGCGTTTTTGGGAACCCTAAACTGCTGGGGACGCTAGTATAGATCTGATCAGATCAGATATTGATCTGATCAGATACTATACCACTAAGGGGGGTGTATGCTTCACGCTTGGGTGTTAGCGTTACTGGCACTAACCTGACGCTGCCTGGGGTGTGACGCAGACCCTCTCTGACGCTAAAACCTAATTGATATCACCCGCCGGGCGATCAGGGGGTTAAACCTTTATTGGGTTATATATACGGCGGGTGCCCTGACACTATAAAAAGCAAACTAACTAACCAGCGTCACCCGTAACACTTATATGGTGATCACTGGTGAAAGGGTTAACTAGGGGCAATTAGGGGGTTAAAACCTTTATTAGATAATATATGGGGGTACCTGACGCTATAAAAACCTGCGGCGAACCTAAAAAAAATTACTGGCTACCGATCTGCATCACCGACGCTAAGACAGCGATCAGAAAAATGATCGCTTAGCGACAGTCGTGATAGGGGGTGAAAGGGTTACCTGGGGGGCGATTAAGGGGGTTAAACCTTTATTAGATAATTTATGGGGGTACCCGACGCTATAAAAACCTGCGGCGAACCTAAAAAAAAATACTGGCTACCGATCTGCATCACCGACGCTAAGACAGCGATCAGAAAAATGATCGCTTAGCGACGGCGGTGCTAGGGGGTGAAAGGGTTATCTGGGGGGTGATCAGGGGGTTAAACCTTTATTAGGGGGCGTTAGGGGGCTACACTGGACCTAAAACTAACTTTAGTGACACTTTTACAGTCACAAATGTCACTGATTGCAGTGATCAGTAAATAAATGGTCACTGCAATCAGTGACACTGTGACTGGGGGCTGGGGGGTGATCTGGGGGGCCTGGCGGGCGATATGTGTCCTGGTGTCAGTGTAGTGTTAGTGTACTGACCTGTTTGTCTTCTCTTGTACGGCGCTCGGTATATGTGAGCGCCGCATGGGAGATGACATCACTTCCTCCTGCTTCCTCTGCCTGTGTAAACATTACACAGCAGAGGGAGCATTTCCATTCGCCGGGAGCGATCGCGGGGGGGGTGGCCGGAATCGAATGGCCGCCCCCTCATGTTGGATCGCTCCCCAACGAATAACGACCACTGTCTGTATAGGAGGGGGGTCCGATCGGACCCCCCAACTGTACAAAGGCAATCACGTACACTGTACGTGATTGTGCCTGTCGGTGCCATTCTGCCGACGTATATATACAGTGAGCGGTCGTTAAGTGGTTAAAGTGTAAATAACCATTTTTGATATCTGAATGTCATATGTGACTAACTAGTTCATGTTTGATACTAATGTGTATTCATGTGGTACGCCACATACATTTTGTTATACTGTTAACCCTTTCCCTGTTTTCCCTACCCATCCCAGTTTTTCCAGGACATCCGCTCTCAGGCTTGGGAGCTCAAATTATTATTTTTATGCAAACTACGAGACGTAGTTTCATTGGCAGGGGGAGGATATAGTGTCCTGGGGATTAGTCAGGGAGCTCCTCACCAAATTCCTTGTCAGGAGTAGGGATGAGCCGACACCCCCCCGGTTTGGTTCGCACCAGAACCTGCGAACGGACCGAAAGTTCACACAAACTTTCAAACCCTGTTAAAGTCTATGGGACTCGAACGTCAGAAATCAAAAGTGCAAATTTTAAAGGCTAATATGCAAGTTATTGTCCTAGAAAGTGATTGGGGACCCGGGTCCTGCCCCAGGGTACATGTATCAATGCAAAAAAAAAGTTTTAAAAACTAACTTTTTTCGGGAGTAGTGATTTTAATGATGCTTAAAGTGAAAAAATAAACGTTAAATATTCCTTTAAATATCGTACTTGGGGGGTGTCTATAGTATGCCTGTGAAGTGGCGCGTGTTTCCCGTGTTTAGAACAGTCTCTGCACAAAATTACAATTCAAAGGAATAAAAGTCATTTAAAACTGCTTGCAGCTTTAATGTAATGTCTGGTCCCGGCAATATATATGAAAATCATTGAGAAAAACAGCATGGGTACCCCCCCACCTCCAGCCCCTTACCAGGCCCTTTGGGTCTTGTATAGATATTAGGGGGGACCCAGCACCCAAATTAAAAAAAGGACCTATATACTCTGAACAGCAGTATACAGGCGGTGCAAACAAGACAAGAACTGTAGGTTTGTTCTTAAGTAGAAACTGTTTTGTAATTTTGAACTGGTACATTTTTAAAGTGTAGCTTCAGCCCAAAAAAATAAATTTTTAAGCTTTTTGGAAAACATAGGGAAGGGTTATCACCCCTGTAACATTTGTTTTGCTGTCTGTGCACCTGTTCAGAAGATTTCATCTCACTTTCTGTCCCAATGACAATTGGATTTTGAATATTTGGGGTTTTTAGTGAAACAAGGGACTCTTACAGAGAAAATTTCCCTTCCTAGGGGTAGATTTCCACTCACTTCCTGTTGTCTCCTTCTGTTTGCAAGTAGGAGTCGTTTGCAAGTTGGATGTTTGAAAGTAGGGGCCTGCCATATATACTCTGCAGAAATTTGGGCCTTGCCACAACACTGTAAGCCCTCACAGTTACTCTTGGTGGGCGCAGGAACGGGCCCTGCTGTGAAATATTAGATCAATAATTGTAATTACATGCCCCTGTTAAACAGGGTCGGAAAAATTGGGCCTTTGGTGGTGGACGGTGTGGTGGTGTTGCCACAACACTGTAAGGCCTCACAGTTACTCTTGGTGGGTGCAGGAACGGGCCCTGCTGTGAAATATTAGATCAAAAATTGTAATTGCATGCCCCTGTTAAACGGGCTGAAAAATTAGGCCTTAGGCACTGGTGCTGGTGCCACAACACTGCAACCCCTCACAGAAACTCTAGTTGGAGCGCAGGAATGAGCCCTGCTGCAAAGTATTGGATTACAAATTGTAATTACACGCCCCTGTTAAACATGGGCAGAAAAATTGGGCCTTAGCCACTGGTGGCGGTGCCCAGAACCATAAATGTTCAAGCTATCATCATGATCATTGAGGAGGAAGAGGATAGTCACTCAGCATATCAGGATAGTCACTCAGCATCAGCATAGGCAATCTTGAAGGGATCTGACATTCAAAAAAAATACTTGATTGCATCAGCATCAGGTGCTTGGTAGCAAGTGGTGATCCAACACTGATTCATTTTTATGAAGGTCAGCTGATCGACAGGCGCACCCTGTGATCGGTTACAAAGCCTCCAGCAGCACTGAATGTGTGTTACGAAAGAACGCTGGATGCAGGATAGGCCAGTAGCTCAATTGCATACTGTGCAAGCTCTGGCCAGTGATCCATCCTCAAGACCCAGTAACCCAGAGGATTTTCGGTGGGAAAGGTGTCCAAGTCTAAAAGACAGAATTCAGAGAGTAGTCGTTAATGATTCTTAAGCCCCGTACACACGGTCAGACTTTTGGCCAACAAACTTCATTTTGAGCAAGTTGGACTAACAATCCGACCATGTGTATGCTCCATCGGACAAACTTTTTTTGCTTTTTTCTTGTTTTCATCGGACAAAAGTTGGGTCTGCAAACGGACAAACTTTTGCCCAACAAAAGTCCGATGGAGCAAAGTCCGACCGTGTGTACAGAATTCCATCGGACTTTTGTCCGATGGACAAAACAACTAATGTTAAAATCAACCAACAATAGCAGAAGTTGACCAAAGGGTGTCGGTAAAGAGCAGAAAAGAGCAGAAAACCACGTGATGTTGCAAAAAGTTTTGGGAAAGTTTTCAGAAAAGTCCGAGCGTGTGTATGCTATGGGTGTTCCCGACCAACTCCGTTTGGACAAAAAAACACGGAAAAATCAGATGGAAGTCTGACCGTGTGTACGGGGCTTAACTCTGAATGGTCTAAGGTTATCAGTGGTGTACCCCAAGGTTCAGTGCTGGGACCCTTACTTTTTAATATCTTTATAAATGATATTGGGTCTGGGATCAAAAGTAAAATTTCTGTCTTTGCAGATGACACTAAGCTTACAGGATGTCTCCAATTTACAAGCCAACCTCAATGCACTGTCTAATTGGGCGACTATGTGGCAGATGAGGTTTAATGTTGATAAATGTAAAGTTATGCACTTGGGGGCTAAGAATATGCATGCATCATACATACTAGAGGGAGTACAACTGGGGGAATGCATAGTGGAGAAGGATCTGGGAGTTTTGGTAGATCATAAGCTCAATAATAACATGCAATGCCAAGCTGCGGTTTCCAAAGCGAGCAAAGTCCTTTCTTGTATTAAGAGAGGTATGGACTCCAGAGAGAGAGATAAAATTTTGCCCCTGTTAAAATCATTAGTAAGACATCATCTGGAATATGTAGCTCAGTTTTGGGCACCAGTTCTCAAAAAGGATATTGGGGAACTGGAGAAAGTGCAGAGAAGGGCAACCAAACCGATAAGAGGCATGGAGGAACTCAGCTATGAGGAAAGATTAGAGGAACTGAATTTTATTCACTCTCGAGAAGAGGAGATTAAGGGGGGATATGATCAACATGTATAAATATATAAGGGGTCCATATAGTGAACTTGGTGTTGAGTTATTCACTTTACGGTCAACACTGAGGACAAGGGGGCACTTTTTTCGTCTAGAGGAAAAGAGATTTCATCTCCAAATACGGAAAGGTTTCTTCACAGTGAAGCCGCGTACACACGATGGACTGTTTTCATCGGACGAACCGATCGTGTATGGGCCCCATCGGTCTTTTTTCCATCGGTGTGAAAAAATAGAACATGTTTTAAATTTATCCGATGGGAAAAAAAACGATAGCAAAATCCGATCGTCTGTGTGGAAATCCATCGGATAAAAAACCCACGCATGCTCAGAATCAAGTCGACGCATGCTCAGAAGCATTGAACTTAATTTTTCTCGGCTCATCGGAGTGTTTTACGTCACCACGTTTGAAACGGTCCGTTTTTTGACTGATGGTGTGTGGGCAAGACTGATGGAAGACAGTTTCATCGGATTTCCGATGGAAAAAAACATCGGATTAGAATCCATAGGATATCCGAGCTGTAAAAATGTGGAATAGACTCCCTGCAGAGGTGGTTCCAGGCAGCTCAGTCGATTGCTTTTAGAAAGGCCTGGATTCTTTCTTAAATGTACATAATATAACTAGGTAATAACATTTATAGGTAAAGTTGATCTAGGGAAAATCCAATTGGCTCTCGGGGGATCAGGAAGGAATTTTGTTCCCTGCTGTAGCAAATTGGATCATGCTCTGCTGGGGTTTTTCGCCTTCCTCTGGATCAACTGTGGGTGTAGATTGGGTATATGGGATTGTATGATATTATTTAATTTTTGTTTGTTTTTTATGGTTGAACTGGATGGATTTGTGTCTTTTTTCAACCTGACTAACTATGTAACTATGTAACTATGATCTTGCCCCTAGATATTCCTGCACCATGTAAAACAGACGCTGGCGATGGTTGCTGGAACCGATCTTACCTTGGGGCTGCGGACTAAAAAAGTCTGAATGCATCGGTCAGATGTTCACCTTCTCCACCGCTCCTTCTGTGACTGACCGAAGCCTCAGCAACACTTTGTCCAGGACCAGGAATTTGTAACCTCCCAGGCTCTGGGAGCGCGTTGCACAAACCTTTCTGCAAGGCCTCCCGAAGATGTTTCATCCTCTGCTCCCTCTGCGACGGCAAGATAAGGTCCGCAACCTTACCCTTGTAACGTGGATCAAGGAGGGTTGCCAGCCAGTAATGATCCCTCTCCTTGATCAAACGAATACGAGGATCCTTCCGCAGGCTTTGCAGGATCAGGGAGGCCAGGCAGCGTAGGTTTGCTGAGGCATTCGGTGTGGAGTCCTCTGGGTCACTAAGGACGACATGATCCAAAGCCACCTCCTCCCAGCCATGTACAAGTCCATTAGTTTCTTGGGACTGTAATTGATCCCTTGAAGACTGCTGCTGATGCTGAGTGCTAGGCTCCACCTCCATGCTGACACAATCCTCCTCCTCCTCCTCCTCATCCTCTTCCTGTGTGATAGGCGGGCCAGCAGGAACACTGTCTGGATAAAAAGGGCCTTGAGAGGTAAGGATGTCCTCCTCTTCCTCCCTCTGTTCTGCCTCAAGTGTCCTGTTCATTATTCCATGCAGCATGTTCTCCAACAGGTGGACAAGAGGGAAAGTGTTACTGATGCATGCACTGTCACTGCTCACCATCCTCCTGGCCTCCTCAAATGGTGACAGGACAGTGCATGCATCCCTGATCATGACCCACTGGCGCGGGAAAAAAAACAAGCTCCCTTGACCATGTCCTGGTGCCATAGTTGCACAGGTACTCATTGATGGCCCTCTGCTGCATGTGCAGCTGCTGCAGCATGGCCAACGTTGAGTTCCACCTGGTGGGCATGTCACAGATTAGGCGGTTCTTGGGCAGGTTAAATTCCTTTTGGAGGTCAGCCAGCCGAGCACTGGCATTATATGACCGGCGGAAATGCACACAGACTTTCCTGGACTGCCTCAGGAGATCCTGTAAGCCCGGGTACCTGCCCAATAACCGCTGCACCACCAAGTTAAGGACATGAGCCAAACAGGGCACATGAGTCAGGTGTCCCTGTCGGAGGGCAGAGAGGAGGTTGGTGCCATTGTCGCAAACCACCATTCCTGGCTTAAGCTGGCGTGGCGTCAACCACCTCTGAGCCTGCCCTAGCAGAGCTGACAGAATCTCTGCCCCAGTGTGGCTCCTGTCCCCCAAGCACACCAGCTCAAGCACCGCATGGCATATTTTTGCCTGCGTACTTGCGTAGCCCCTTGAACGCCTACGGAGCACCGCTGGTTCTGAGGACAAAGCACAGGTAGAGGCCATGGAGGAAGAAGAAGAGGAGGGGGTGGAGGAGAGAGGTGTGTCAGAATCACCAGTATTAACATTTTGAAGGCATGGTGATGGAACAACCTCCAACACTACTGCACCTTGTCCTGCATCCTTCCCAGCTGCCAGCAGACTCACCCAGTGGGCCATGAAAGATAGGTAATGTCCCTATCCATGCCTGCTGAACCATGAGTCAGCGGTAATATGCACCTTACCACTGACCACCCTGTCCAGCGAGGCCAAGACATTGCATTCCACATGCCGGTAGAGAGCCGGAATCGCCTTCCGTGAAAAAAAGTGGCATTTGGGAACCTGCCACTGAGGAACCGCACATTCCACAAACTCAGAGTCTACCAACTGAAAAGGCAGCAGTTGAAGTGCTAGCAATTTAGCCAAGCTAGCATTCAACCGCTGGGCATGTGGATGGCTCGGAGCGAACTTCTTTCGGCGGTGCAGTAGCTGGGGCAGGGAAATTTGCCTGGTACAATCTGACGTTGGTGTAGCAATAGCAGATTGCCCGCAAGTACTTGGCAGTAGGGATGAGCTTTGCTTTCGCGTCAAACACACGTTCGACTCGAACATCGGCTGTTCGATCGTTTGACGAAGAACGAACTTTATGGTCCGTTTGCGCTAAATTCGTGTTGCGCGACACGGCCCATAATTCACTGCGGCATCGCAGTGCATTGCTGGCTGATGATTGGCCAAGCATGCACTATGACCCGCATGCTTGGCCAATCACAGCGCGGAAAAAACAGAGAGCCGTAATTGGCCAAAGCCAGGGTAGCTTTGGCCAATTATGGCTCAGGGGGTTTAGTACACGCCGCACACTATATAAGGCCACCTTGAAGTTGGCCTTGTGTAGTGTGTTGGCGTTTGTGAAAGAGGCAGTTTCAGAGAGATAGATAGTGTCATTTATATTGAGTTAGATAGAGCAAGCAGGCGAGTCAGTTAGCTGCTGTTACAGTGTGTAGAGGATATATATGCATCCTAGGTGTTGTATATATATTTATACACTGTTTTGAGTTTAGATAGATCCGTTCCTGTTAGTCTCTGTACTGTGACAGGCAGGCAGGTGATTGTGCTAGCTGCAGACAGTCAGGCCCCTTTCACACTGGGGCGGTTTGCATGCGCTATCGTGCTAAAAATAGCGCCTGCAAACCGAGCCTAAATAGTGACTGCTGTCTCTCTAATGTGAAAGCCTGAGGGCTTTCACACTGCAGCGGTGCGCTAACAGGACGTGAAAAAAAGTCCTGCTAGCCGCATCTTTGGAACGGTGAGAGGAGCGGTGTGTTTACCGCTCCTACACCGCTCCTTTCCATTGAAAGCAATGGGAAACCGCAGCAATACTGCCGGCAATGCGCCTCTACAGAGGCGCATTGCGGGCGGCATTAACCCTTTTTCAGCCGCTAGCGGCCGAATACCTCCGCAATTGCGACGGTATAGTGCCGCTAAAAATAGCAGCGCTATACCGCCACTGCACCCACCGCCCCAGTGTGAAACCAGCCTCAGTGTTTCACTGAGGCTGGTTTCACACTGGGGCGGTGGGTGCGGTTGTGGTATAGCGCCGCTGTCAGGGACGTGCTGGGCTTGAACCTGGGACCTCGTCTGTGTCTGGCATTGACTCTACCAGCGGAGCTATCTGAGATGCTGGACAGTTCCCTGCCTGATCTGCTGGATAACCTATCTGATCCATTAGACTACTCTGCTTGGTGTCTGATTACTGTTGAACTCTGAACCCCTTGCTCCTCCCATGTACTTCCTATAAAAGACATTCCAGAGATGTTGCCCCTTGCGGTTTGATCTGCTTCTGTTGCCTGAGTTCCTGATTCTGTGCTTGTATCCTGTTTCTGTGTTTGACCCGGCTTCCTGACCACGCTTCTGTCCCCAGTCCTGACCTCGGCTCGTTTGACCCTGCTCAGTTATCTGCCAGTCTGCCTGTTGCCAAGATTCGGCCTGGACTTTGACTACTCTCTGCCTGCCACTTGTGATGTTTACCTTGATGTGTATGACCCGGCTTGTCTGACTCTGCAAACCTGCACCAGCTTACCTGCATCCTCTGCTCTGCAAGCTGCACACGCTGACCTGCATCCTTTGCAATGCAAACCTGCACCTGCTGACCTGCATCCCTGCTCTGCAAACCTGCACCTGCTGACCTGCATCTCTGCTCTGCAAACCTGTACCTGCTGACCTGCATCTCTGCTCTGCAAACCTGCACCTGCTGACCTGCATCCCTGCTCTGCAAACCTGCACCTGCTGACCTGCATCCCTGCTCTGCAAACCTGCACCTGCTGACCTGCATCCCTGCTCTGCAAACCTGCACCTGCTGACCTGCATCCCTGCTCTGCAAACCTGCACCTGCTGACCTGCATCCCTGCTCTGCAAACCGGCACCTGCTGACCTGCATCCGCTGCTTCCGGAACCAGCCGTTCCAGTCTCCACTCGGCTCCACCACTCCAAGCAGTGAGGATCAGACAGGCACCCTTACCTCACCGTGCTCTTACCACCACTGTCCCCACTCCAGTGATCTCCGAGCCGGGGTTGTACGGGAGGTCCCTCTCCGCACGTCAGGCTCACACCTAAGGTACGTTACAGTATCAAACCGCCATGCCTGAGCCTGCAGGAGATACCTTGCCTATGGACAATGTCTATCAACACCTTACAGCTCTCACTCAGATCGTGAAGTCTCTGCAGGGCAGCCATGTCCGAATGGATAAGCAGACACAAACTCAAGCCACCTCTGCAGATTCACCTCCAACCCCAACTTCCTCTATTGGAATGTTACCATCTCCTGAGCCCAGGGTCCCTGTTCCTGAGAAGTTTTTCGGGGATCGGGGTAAATTCCGTGTGTTTCGCAACGCATGTGAACTTTACTTTTCGTTGCTACCTCTGACTTTTTCATCTGAAGCCACCAAGGTGGGCTTCGTTATCGCTTTGCTGCAGGGGGAACCTCAAGCTTGGGCCCATCACCTACTTGAAGTCCGCCATGTAGTTCTAGACTCTCTGCCCTCTTTTCTTGATGCCATGGCCCGACTTTATGACGATCCACAGCGGACTTCTACTGCCGAGGCTGCTCTCCATGCGCTCCAGCAAGGCCGCCGAGCGGTCGAGGACTATGTGACTGATTTCAGACGCTGGAGCGCGGATACCCAGTGGAATGAGGCGGCTCTGCGGCATCAGTTCCGTCTTGGTCTCTCTGAAAGCCTGAAGGATGAGTTAGCACGGGTCGGTGTTCCTGATGTTCTAGAGACTTTAATTAATTTGTCTATCCAGATAGACCGACGACTCCGGGAGCGCAGAGTAGAAAGGTCTACCCAACAGCTCTGCCCAGCTTGGATGCTACCCCGGATACGAGCCCCTGTGTATCCTGCCAGTGCCAGTATGGTTCCAACTGAACCCTCACCCCTCAACCAGACCATCAAGCCAGGGCAGCTTGGACTAATGAAACATTCCCTATCGGCCAAGGAACGACTTCGTCGGCTGCAGAATTATCTATGCCTGTATTGCGGTGAACCCGGTCATTATGTCTCTTCTTGTCCTGCTAAGCTGCGCAAGGTCCTGGCTACCTCTTCTCCCAACTACTCACCTCCATCTACCAATGCTACTCACCTGGCTCTTCCTATCTCTTTCCAACTACCAGAGAGGACAATACCAGTAACTGCAATAATCGACTCAGGGGCATGTAGTTGTTTTGTCGATCTAGACTTTGCAGCACAACAACACATCCCACTCCAACCTAAGACTCAGGGACTTTCCATTTTCCTGGCAGATGGGTCTCGCATCAAGTCTGGAGTAGTGACCCAGGAGACCCCTCCTTTGCCTGTGATCACCTCCATGGACCATAAGGAACTATTGACTTTGGATGCTATTGCATCTCCCATGTTTCCAGTTATCCTGGGTCTACCCTGGCTTCAGGCACACAATCCACAGATTGATTGGGGAACGGGAAGTATTAAGTTCCAGTCACCATACTGTCAACGCCACTGCATGCTTCCATGTCCCAGCACCTTGGGGCCTCTGTTATGCCTGGATTCAGATCCAGAGATACGAGCTTCTGTACCCAAACAATATCATGAGTTCCTGGACGTCTTCAGCAAACGAGGGGCCGAAGTCCTCCCGCCTCATCGTCCTTACGATTGTCCAATCGAGTTTCTTCCCGGTGCTGAGATTCCTTTCGGACGGATCTTCCCCCTATCTGAACGGGAGCTTGAGGTACTGAAAGAATACGTTGATGAGAACCTTAAGAGGGGTTTCATCCGTCCTTCCACTTCTCCAGCAGGGGCAGGAATCTTCTTTGTGGAGAAAAAAGACCATTCTCTTCGGCCCTGTGTAGATTACCGGGAATTAAATAAAATCACGGTCAAGAACCGGTACCCTCTGCCTCTGGTACCTGAACTTTTTTAAAGACTCAGGACTTCCTCTGTGTTTACCAAATTAGACCTGCGGGGGCGTACAACCTGGTACGCATCCGAGCAGGGGATGAATGGAAGACTGCCTTTCGTACCAGGTTCGGCCATTACGAATACCTAGTAATGCCCTTCGGCCTATGTAACGCCCCTGCCACCTTTCAGCATCTAGTCAATGATGTTTTCAGAGACTGTCTGGACATTTATGTAGTTGTCTATCTTGATGATATTTTGATTTTTTCCTCCTCTCTTGAGCAGCACCGGAAACACCTCAAGAGTGTACTCTGTCGTCTCCGCCAGCATGGACTGTACGCAAAACCAGAAAAGTGTGAATTCGAGCGACAGAGTATCCAGTTCCTTGGCCTAGTGATCTCTACAGAGGGATTCAAGATGGACCCACAGAAGGTTTCAGCCATTCTGGATTGGCCTGCACCTTCAGATAAAAAGGGGGTGCAGCGCTTCGTTGGCTTTGCCAATTTTTATCGGAGGTTTATCAAGGGATTCTCTGCTATTATTTCCCCGATTACGCAGCTAACGAAGCAAAATGCTCGATTCCAGTGGACATCTGAAGCACAGGCTGCTTTCACAAACCTAAAAATACTTTTTACGTCTGCTCCTATCCTAAGTCATCCCGATCCTGCCCTACCGTATCTACTTGAGGTAGATGCCTCAGAGACAGCGGTTGGAGCTGTTATCTCCCAGCGCCAAGGTCTCAAGGACTTGATACACCCGGTAGCCTTCTTCTCCCGTAAGCTTACCCCATCCGAGAGGAATTATGATGTTGGAGACCGGGAGCTCCTGGCCATTAAATCTGCCCTTGAGGAGTGGAGGTACTTGTTGGAGGGAGCAGCGCATCCTATACTCATTTACACAGACCACAAGAACCTAGAGTATCTGAGAGCTGCCAAACGTCTGAGACCACGCCAGGCACGTTGGGCACTATTTTTCTCTAGGTTCTCGTTCCACATAACTTACCGGCCAGGCTCCAAGAACACCAAACCAGACGCTCTTTCCCGCATGTTTGATGATCCAAAAGAGGTGTCAGCTCCAGATACCATTCTATCGGAAGGCAACTTCTTACTTTTACAAACTAGCCTGATGTCTGTCTTGAAACAAGCTTCTACAGGTGTGTCTGGTCCCTCTGAAATCACTCTGGTACCCAAGGACGGGTTACTTTGGAAGAATGACAAAATCTTTGTGCCAGAAGAAGTTCGAGTCACAGTGTTAAACTTGTGTCATGATCATCCCCTGGCAGGCCATTTCGGAATGCATAAAACCCTTGAACTGATTCAACGCACGTTTTGGTGGCCGGATCTTGAAAAAGACTGCAGGGAATATGTAGGTTCATGTGCCACCTGTATCCGTAGCAAGACCACTAGAAGCAAGGCCTGGGGTCTTCTCAGACCCTTACCAGTCCCTGACCGTCCCTGGAAAATGATTGCCATGGACTTCATAGTGGAACTCCCCCCGTCTGAAGGTTGCACAGCCATCTTTGTAGTGGTTGACCGTCTATCCAAGATGGCCCACTTCGTGCCTCTCAAAGGCACGCCCTCTGCCATGGAAACTGCCCAGGTCTTCATTAGGGAAGTAGTAAGGCTACATGGGGTCCCTGCGGACATCGTTTCGGATAGAGGGGTGCAGTTCACCTCTCGCTTTTGGAAGGCTTTGTGCAAGGTCCTGAAGATTGAGTTGTCCATGTCCTCGGCCTATCACCCCCAAACTAACGGGCAAACCGAAAGAACGAATCAGACGCTCGAACAGTACCTCAGATGCTTCACCACCTTCGTTCAAGACGACTGGGTAGCTTTACTACCGTTGGCAGAGTTTGCCTTTAACAACGCCAGTCATTCGGCTACAGGTCAATCGACATTTTTTGCCAACTACGGGTTTCACCCGACCTTCTTACCTGATCTCATCCCTGATTCAACAGTCCCAGCGGTCCAGAGTATTGTTGATTTCCTGACCCGTAACAGCAGGATATTGCAGGAAGCCATGACTAGGGCACAAGCAGCCAATAAAAGGATCTTTGACAGGAAAAGGAGAGGGGAATTATGCCTGCAACAGGGTGACCAAGTATGGTTATCGACCGCCAACCTTAAGATGGCTTGCCCCGCAAGGAAACTGGCACCCAAGCTCATCGGTCCTTTCCCAGTAAAACGGAAATTAAACGAGGTCTCCTATGAACTTGCCTTACCGGAGTCATTGAAGATTCACCCAGTCTTTCACGTTTCCTTGCTGAAACCCGCAGTGCCCGACCCGTTCCCAGACAGGGGATCGGGACCACCAAAGCCTGTAATCATTGACGGTGATGAGGAGTTCGAGGTGGAGGCCGTCTTGGACTGCCGAAGAAGAGGGAACCAGCTTCAATTCCTGATCAAGTGGAAGGGGTACGGTCTGGAGGAGAACTCCTGGGAACCCCAACAGAACATTCACGCCCGAGAGTTAATCCAGGCTTTTTTTCGCAGTCACCCCCAGAAAAGAGCTCTATTGGGCACCCGGAGGTTGCCCTTAAGGGGGGGGCACTGTCAGGGACGTGCTGGGCTTGAACCTGGGACCTCGTCTGTGTCTGGCATTGACTCTACCAGCGGAGCTATCTGAGATGCTGGACAGTTCCCTGCCTGATCTGCTGGATAACCTATCTGATCCATTAGACTACTCTGCTTGGTGTCTGATTACTGTTGAACTCTGAACCCCTTGCTCCTCCCATGTACTTCCTATAAAAGACATTCCAGAGATGTTGCCCCTTGCGGTTTGATCTGCTTCTGTTCCCTGAGTTCCTGATTCTGTGCTTGTATCCTGTTTCTGTGTTTGACCCGGCTTCCTGACCACGCTTCTGTCCCCAGTCCTGACCTCGGCTCGTTTGACCCTGCTCAGTTATCTGCCAATCTGCCTGTTGCCAAGATTCGGCCTGGACTTTGACTACTCTCTGCCTGCCACTTGTGATGTTTACCTTGATGTGTATGACCCGGCTTGTCTGACTCTGCAAACCTGCACCAGCTTACCTGCATCCTCTGCTCTGCAAGCTGCACATGCTGACCTGCATCCTTTGCAATGCAAACCTGCACCTGCTGACCTGCATCCCTGCTCTGCAAACCTGCACCTGCTGACCTGCATCCCTGCTCTGCAAACCTGCACCTGCTGACCTGCATCCCTGCTCTGCAAACCTGCACCTGCTGACCTGCATCCCTGCTCTGCAAACCTGCACCTGCTGACCTGCATCCCTGCTCTGCAAACCGGCACCTGCTGACCTGCATCCTCTGCTCTGCAAGCTGAACCTGCTGACCTGCATCCGCTGCTTCCGGAACCAGCCGTTCCAGTCTCCACTCGGCTCCACCACTCCAAGCAGTGAGGATCAGACAGGCACCCTTACCTCACCGTGCTCTTACCACCATTGTCCCCACTCCAGTGGTCTCCGAGCCGGGGTTTTACGGGAGGTCCCTCTCCGCACGTCAGGCTCACACCTAAGGTACGTTACAGCCGCTATTTTTAGGGGCGCTATACCGTCGGAATTGCATAGGTATTCGGCCGCTAGCGGTGCGGTTTTAACCCTCGCTAGCGGCCGAAAAAGGGTTAATACCGCCCGCAATGCGCTTCTGTAGAGGCGCATTGCGGGCGGTATTACCGCGGTTTCCCATTGCTTTCAATGGGAAGGAGCGGTGTAGGAGCCGTAAACACACCGCTCCTCTCACCGCTCCAAAGATGTGGCTAGCAGGACTTTTTCTTACGTCCTGTTAGTGCACCGCTCCAGTGTGAAAGCCCTTTCACATTGGAGAGACAGCAGCCACTGTTTAGGCTCGGTTTGCCGGCGCTATTTTTAGCACAATAGCGCCTGCAAACCGCCCCAGTGTGAAAGGGGCCTTAGTGTACTACTGTGTCCTTTGCATAGCAATCACCTAAAGCTCACCTGGATACAGTTATTCTCTATACTGTGACAGGCAGGCCGGTGATTGTGCTAGCTGCAGACAGTCAGTGTTTCACTTAGTGTACTACTGTGTGCTTTGCATAGCATTCACCTAAAGCCTAAATTTTTGATGCAATACTTTGCAACAGAGCTCATTGCTGCGCTCTAAGTACACTATCTGTGAGGGGTTGCAGTGTTGTGGCACCAGTGCCTAAGGCCCAATTTTTCAGCCCCTGTTCAACAGGGGCATGCAATTACAATTCTTGATTCTTGATCTTGATCTTGATCTAATATTTCACAGCAGGGCCCATTCCTGCACCCACCAAGAGTAACTGTGAGGGCTTACAGTGTTGTGGCACCAGCACCACCACCACCAAAGGCCCAATTTTTCCTACCACTGTTCAACAGTGGCATGTAAATACAATTCCTGATATAATAGTTGACAGCAGGGTGTTCCAGCGCCCACCAAGAGTAACTGTGAGGGCTCACAGTGTTGTGGCAACACCAACACATAAGGGCCAAATTTCTGCAGACTATATATGGCAGGCCCCTACTTTCAAACATCCAACTTACAAACGACTCCTACTTACAAACGGAAGGAGACAACAGGAAGTGAGAGGAAATCTACCCCTAGGAAGGCAAATTCTCTCCTGTAAGAGTTAATATGTGAAAAAGGTGTCTCCTCTCTAGCCATGCCATTTTTCTCAATGATTTTCATCCATATTGCCGGGACCAGACATTACAAGCCGCAAGCAGTTTTAAATGTCTTTTTTTCCTTTAGAAATGTTATTTTGTGCAGGGACAGTTCTAAACAAGGGAAACACATGCCACTTCACCGGAAAACTTTAGACATCCCCCAGGTACGATATTTAAAGGAATATTTCACTTTTTTTTCACTTTATGCATCATTAAAATCACTGCTTCTGAAAAAACAACCGTTTTAAAAGATTATTTTTACATTGATACATTTCCCCTCGGGCAGGACCCGGGTCCCCAAACCCTTTTTAGGACAATAACATGCATATTAGGCGCTATAATTAGCACTTTAGATTTCGATTATTCGCGTTCATTGTATTTAATAGGGTTCTAAAGTTTGTGCGATCGTTTGGTCCGTTCGAAGGTTCTGGTGCGAACGAGCGGGGGGGTGTTCGGCTCATCCCTACTTGGCAGTGACACACCTAATTCTACACCTTCATTCCTCTCAGTGTAGGTTTCTGAGAGGACTGAAGGTATAGTGGGGTTGGAGATCCCAGCTGATGAGGAGCAAGGAGAGGTCTGCTTTGTTCTTTGGTGTGGGTCTTTTATGTACGCTTGCCTGCATGGCAGGTCGACATATGTCTGGTCAAGCATGTGGTGCCCAAGCGGCTGCTGTTTAGGCCACGCGAGATACGCTTCAGACATATGTTGCAAATAGCAAAGGTGCGATCTGCTGTACACGTCTCAAAAAAGGCCCACGCCAAAGAACCTTTGGAATAACGCGCAGAGACAGCAGCGCCCTGCACATACGGAGCTCTGCGTTGTGATGCAGTCTGTCTGCCCTTAAGCTGGCCCCTGGAGGGCATCCTGCCTCGTTGGACATGTGCCTCCTCCTCCTCCTCCTCCTCTCTCCTATCAGGCACCCACGTAGAGTCAGTGACCTCATCATCCCCTCCCTCCTCATCACTGGAGCAAACCTGGCAGTATGCTGCAGCTGGGGGAACATGACTGCCAGTTTGCTGTCCTTCTTGGGCACCCCTCTCTCTGGGCTCACGTTACTACCTTCCTCAAGCTGGGTACCATCATCGGAGCCTTCAAAACGCTGCGCATCCTCCTGCAGCATGTACCCAACACTGTGGTCAAACAGTTTGGGGGACTCCTCAGGAGGACATGGTGGGGCTAGGGAAGGAGTGACTGATGCCATTGAGCCGAGGGAAGAGGCCGCTTTGGCTGACAAAGTACCCTGAGGCTGGGTGAGAGAGGATGAGGAGGATGAGGACGGCTTGGTCATCCATTCTACCAACTCTTCAGCATGTTGCAGCTCAACACAGCCAGCTGCCGAAACAAAGGACAAGTGTACCCCACGGCCACGTGCTGATGAGGATGCACCGTGTCCACGACCAGCACTGTTGCCTCTAGACACAGCACTGTTGTCCTCTTTTATTAGCCTGTGTGTGTCTGCCTCTCCTTGTTGGCCTTCCAGACATACTTTATTTGATGTATTGGAATAGGTAGGTACACAAGGAATTGTCTGCAGTCTGCTTTAGCTGCACACTGTGGCCAGTATACAGTACACTGACTGAAAATACTGCAGCTGCCTGCCTGTGGTATTATTAGGAAGAGAACACCAGCAATTGTCTGCAGTTAGCTTTAGTTGCACACTGTGTACAGGATAAAGTACACTGACTAGACATGTGCATTCGTTTTCGTCCGAATGCATTTTCATCCGAATTTCGGGTATTTTCGTTATCGTTTTAACAAACGAAAACGATTGCGCAGAATCCGAAAGATCAGACATAAAAAATGCTTTATTTTAGTTTTCGTTGCTACAACAGTTTGATATAGATAGGAGATTCGACATGATGCTGACAATAGCAATCTGTGTCTATCGAACCTGTGGTCGAATGTGCCTAACCTTAACTCTATTAGTCCAAGATTATTCTACATAGAGAGGAAAGATTTGACATAGAGAGAAAAGATTTAACATTATAGAGACAGTGTTGGGGTAGACCATTCAACATGAACGACGAAGATTCGATGAAGCAGCGAAAAACATACAAACGTTGAATCTGTCATTGAAGGCTTATGGTGTCTGACAAAAGTTCTAAGAAGATTCGACAAGCAGCTAAACTGTACAGCGCTGCAATTGTACATTTCCGGTCAAATGCTCAGCCCATAGGCTATAGAAGAATTTGAATGTTGGTTGACTAGTGTAACGGCACCCCAAATATCAAGGGGATTAACGTCGTTTACAATGTCCCCTCTCCTGGACACACATCCACTCGCTACCAATCTTCCACAGCCAAACGACCCCTTCCCATAGGAACCAATCCCTCTGGAAGAAACGAGACGCACTCTGTATTCTTCTGGGGTAGAATGACTTTTATTGAGAAACATTGTAACTTTTATATACATCTAATACACAGTAGTTTAACATAAACAATGGCCCAGCTCCACCCACACATCACAAGACTCAACACATCATCCTGACGTCTGCTAGGCTTTACAAGATCCCACACAATAGAATATAACGATCTCCAATACACATCTTATCACAAAGTGTTGGCAGCCAGTCTGTCTGCCGGATACCATACACACAGGTATAGTGAACAATAGAATGCAAATCACCTTAATTCCTCCCAGCAATGATTACACAAAAGGCAGGGGCTGGGGGTGATGACATTAGCATCTAACAGTATGTGTCCCAACATCATGAAGGCGTCACTTTTCAATTACCCTGTTGAGGTCATAATTAAACAGTAAACAGTTCTTTGCAGATATTCTGAGGAATATGGTGGATCAATATTACAGACCCAATCTAGATACAATGTATGTGCAGCATTGAATATGGCTATCACAGACCATATTGGGGTTTTCATTCACCCTGTGCCCCTAATAGAGACAAGCAAGGGTATCTCATACTTTCTAAGCGATTCTGAGTTCCCCGGGCCTTCCCGTTACAACTAGTAATAATAATTTTATAAATATAATTATTACTAGTGTCATAAACATTAGAATTCTTCTATAGCTTGAAGGTGGAAGATTCGACCGGAAATGTACGATTGCGGCATCGTACAGTTTCGCTGCTCCGTCGAATCTTCTTAGAACATTCGACAGACACCATAAGCCTTCAATGACAGATTTGACCTTAATTAATTCGGATTTTCGGACTAATGCATTTCTTAACGAAACAAAAACAAAAAAACTAAACTAAATACATTTATTTTTCGGAACGGATTGTCAGGGCTGCATTCAGCCTTTCCTTCTCTGTGCTGGGAGCTCAGCTGTCAGCTAATTGCCAGCTTCCATCTCTCCAGTGATCCACCTGTTGATGATCCGCTCGTCAGCTGCCTACTTAAGGACTTCCAGTTAATTTGCTTTTCGCCTTCGCCTGTGTTAACATCACTACAGACTTTCTCCTGCATTCCAGTTGAAGACCTGCTTGACTACGTTCCCTCTGGCTACTGATCCTGCTTGCTGGACTCTACCTTTATCCCTGGCTCTTGGACATTGGCTTGGCTGACTACCCGCTCCAGTTACTGAACCCTGGCTTGTTTTACTACGCTTACTCTGTTTGCCTTTTTATTTTTATTATTAAACAAGTGTGATTTAACTATACTTCTGTCTCAGTTTGGTTGATGGTTCCTGACAGTACGCAAAGGCCATGACTTCAGAAGGTGCAGCCAATCCACTTGTTGATAATATTTTTTCCAGATTGGATGACCTGGATCACCACATGGATCAGGTTGCCACAGCGATAAGGACGCTCCTAAGTTGCACGGCCCATCTAGAGTCTCCCACTGTGGCCGCTCCGGTAGTCCCTGTGCAGGCGGACCCTGCTGCTGCTCCAGCCTCTGTGCAGGCACCCGCTTGAGTATTTCCTCTTTAAGAGGTATGTCTGGTTCCGCTCCGCTTCCCCAGCGATTTGGGGGAGATCCAGTCCAATTCAGAGGTTTTCTCAACCAGGTTGAGATATATTTTGAGATGCTGCCCCAGACGTTTCCCACGGACAGAAGCAAAGTAGGTTTCGTGATATCTTTGCTTTCTGAGAGAGCCTTGGCCTGGGCAAACCCTCTATGGGAGATGCAAAAACCTGTGGTCCTGAGTAATCCAGAATTGATGGCTTCCTTCAAAAGGGTATTTGATGTTCCCACGCGCTCCGCTTCTGCTGCCAAATGCCTCATGTCCATCAAACAGAGTACGAGAACTGCTGCCGATTACGCTATTGAATTCCGTACTCTGGCAGCAGAGGTTGCGTGGAACAATGAGGCCCTCATGGCTGCATTTCTCATGGTCTCTCGGATAACATCAAAGATGAGATAGCAGCCCGAGATATACCCACTGAGCTGGAGAGGTTGATCACATTTGCCACCCTCATTGACTCCAGACTCAGAGAGAGACTCTCTCTTAAGGAGCACTTGCGGAAGCCTGCTGTTCGTTTGTCTCCGAGCTTTGCAGTCCCACCCTTGCCTCCCTCACCTCCCATGCCTCCTGGTACCGAGTCGTTCTGTGAAGATGAACCCATGCACTTGGGCTTCATGCATCTCTCTGCGGATGAGAGAGCCCTTAGGAGGAGGGAGAAATTGTGCCTTTATTGTGGCCAGGCCGGTCACTTTTTGAAGTCTTGTCCTACCAGTCCTGGGAATGCCCGAACCTTGAGGTCCTGTCATGGACAGACCCTAGGTGGCGTTGTTTCGTCTCCAGTTGCCCAGAAGGATAAGCCCCTGGTTTTGGTTACCCTGTCGTGAGCTGAGTCGTCCGTCGAGATACAGGCTCTAATCAACTCCGGGGCTGCAGGCCTGTTCATTGATGCTGCCTTTGTGTCTAAGCACTCGATTTCGCTGCAGCTGCGTGACACTCCACTTGTCATTGAGGCTCTTGACGGGAGAACTCTACAGCCTGCCCATGTGACTCATGAGACGGTTCCGTTGTCCATGGCTGTAGGGGCTCTTCACCATGAGATAATCCAATTCCAAGTTATTTCCTCACCTAAGTTTCCACTGGTTATTGGTTATCCTTGGTTACAGAGGCACAACCCATCTTTTGATTGGCTCTGTGCTGAGGTTCTGTCCTGGTCGCCACAGTGCAGTGAGAGTCTGAGATGCTTCCAGAAGGTAGCCAAGGCTCTGTGCATCTCTTCACTCTCCTCCCTGCCGGAGGAGTATCGCGATTTTTAGCGATGTCTTTGACAAGGGTCAAGCCAGTACGTTGCCTCCACACCGGTCGTATGATTGCGCAATTGACCTTCAACCTGGTGCCATACACCCTCGTGGCCGGGTTTACCCTTTGTCGATCTTGGAGGATAAAGCCATGGAGGAGTATGTTGCTGACGCACTTTCTCGAGGTTTCATCCGCAAATCCTCATCTCCTGCCGGTGCTGGTTTCTTTTTTGTAAAGAAGAAGAGTGGTGAACTGAGACCTTGTATCAATTATAGGGGTCTCAATCGTTTCACCATGAAGAATGCCTATCCGATCCCGTTGATTACGGAGTTATTTGACCGCCTCAAAGGAGCAACGGTCTTCACGAAGCTTGATTTGAGAGGGGCATACAATCTCGTCAGGATTAAGCAGGGCGACGAGTGGAAAACTGCGTTTAATACCAGAACAGGTCATTATGAGTACCTCGTAATGCCTTTTGGCCTCTGTAATGCTCCAGCAGTTTTCCAGGAGTTTATTAACAATGTCCTCTGAGATTTGTTGCAATTATGTGTGGTGGTCTATCTCGATGATATTCTCAAATGTTCCAAGTCCCTGGAGAGCCACCACACAGATGTCTGTCAAGTGCTACAAAAACTAAGAGAGAACAATCTCTATTGTAAGCTGGAGAAGTGTGAATTTAATCGGGAACAGGTCAAATTCCTGGGTTATATCATTTCCACGGCTGGTTTTTCGATGGACCCAGTGAAACTTTCTGCTGTCCTACAGTGGCCTCGACCCATGGGTTTACGTCCTCTGCAGCATTGTCTTGGCTTTGCCAACTATTATCGGAAGTTTATTCATAACTTCTCGTCTCTGGTCAAGCCCCTGACTGATATGACCAGAAAGGACGGTAACCCACAGACTTGGTCTCCAGAGTCCATTAAGGCTTTTGAGAGTCTTAAAACTACCTTTTGTTTCTGCTCCTGTGTTGGCACATTCTGATCCTACGTTGCCTTTTATCCTTGAGGTTGATGCTTCTGAGACTGGAGTTGGCGCTCTTCTGTCTCAACGTCCTAGCTCTGACAGCGCTATGCATCCGTGTGGCTACTTTTCCAAGAAATTGTCTCCAGCAGAGTGCAATTATGAGATTGGTGACAGGGAGCTTTTGCCGATCATTTTAGCCCTGAAAGAATGGAGACATCTCCTCAAAGGTACCACTGTGCAGGTGCTCATTCTTACTGACCATAAGAATCTCAAAATTCTTGTCTGAGGCCAAGCGCCTTTCTCCCAGAAGGGCACGATGGACTCTTTTCTTGTCGAGTTTCAATTACATTGTCTCATTCTTACCCGGTACTAAGAATGTAAGGGCTGATGCCTTGTCACAACAATTTTCCTCCACTTCCAAGATGGAGTCGGTTCCGGTTCCTGTGATTCCTCCTGATCGTATTCTGGCTACGGTTCGCACCAGTCTCACTTCTGGCTGCTCAGGAGACAAAATTCTGGCTGCTCAGGTCGATGCTCCTCCTGAGAAACCTTGTGATCGCCGCTTTGTACCCGAGAGTCTCCGTACTGCCGTGCTCCAGACCTATTATTCTCCCAAGGCTGCTGGCCACCCTGGGAAGAATCAACTCTGTTGGGCTATTTCCCAACAATTCTGGTGGCCTAGTCTACGCGCCGATGTAACCGCCTTCGTAGCTGCCTGTTCCGTGTGTGCTCAGAGTAAGACTCCATGACACCTTCCAGTGGGGCTCCTTCGTGTTCCTTCTCTTAAGTTTGCACCTCGGTTTATTGGGCCTTTCCGTATCCTTCGCAGGATAAATCCAGTGGCTTACGCGTTGGATCTTCCTTCTAGTATGCGCATATCTAAAGTTTTTCATGTCTCCTTATTGAAACCTTTGGTCTGCATCCATTTTACCACCTCAGTGCCATGTCCTCACCCTTTACAGGTTGAGAACCATGAGGAGTATGAAAGACAGTCCATTTTGTTGACTCCCATAGGTTCCGTGGGCGCATACAGTACCTGGTGCATTGGAGGGGGTACGGTCCAGGGGAACGCTCTTGGGTCCCATCCTCGGACGTACATGCCCCTGTCCTCCTCCGTGATTTCCATAGACGTTTTCCCCTCAAGCCCGGTGCTCCTCCGAGGGGGAGGGGTCATTGAGAAGGGGGTGGTACGGTCAGGGCTACGTTCAGCCTTTCCATCTCTGTGCTGGTAGCTCAGCTGTCAGCTAATTGCCAGCTTCCATCTCTCCAGTGATCCACCTGTTGATGATCGGCTCGTCAGCTGCCTACTTAAGGACTTCCACTTCATTTGCTCTTCACCTTCGCCCGTGTTAACATGACTACAGTTTTTCTCCTGCGTTCCAGTTGAAGACCTGCTTGACTACATTCCCTCTGGCTACAGATCCAGCTTGCTGGACTCTACCTTTATCCCTGGCTCTTGGACATTGGCTTGGCTGACTACCCACTCCGGTTAATGAACCCTGGCTTGTTTTAGTACGCTTACTCTGTTTGCCTTTTTATTTTTATTATTAAACAAGTGTGATTTAACTGTACTTCTGTCTCAGTCTGGCTAATGGTTCCTGACACGGATCTAGCTAAATTGAATACAGTGTGTGTGTGTGTGTGTGTGTGTGTATATATGTATATGTATGTGTGTGTGTGTGTGTGTGTGTATATATATATATATATATATATATATATATATATATATATATATACACACAACTCCTAGGATGCATATATATACTAAATACACTGCCTAAAGCTAACTCAATTGCCTGCCTGCTCTATGTAACTGAATTGAAATGACACTCTGACTATCTATCTATCTCTCTCCGCCGCCGCAACACACTACACAAGGCCGACACGCAGGCGGCCTTATATAGTGTGGGGCGTGTACCTACTCCCCTGAGCCATGATTGCCCAAAGGCACCCTGCCTTGGCCAATTATGGCTCTCTGTGCTGACGGCGCTGTGATTGGCCAAAGCATGCGGGTCATAGTGCATGCTTGGCCAATCATCAGCCAGCAATGCACTGTGAATTATGGGCCGTGATGCGCCACTCGAATTATGGCCCATAATGTTCACTCTTCAGCAAACAGCCGATGTTCGAGTCGAACACAAGTTCGACTCGAACACGAAGCTCATCCCTACTCAGAACCCATCCTACCCTCGCAGAGGGAGCACGGGATGAAATATCTTCAGTTTATGTAACATCTTTCCAATATTTGGTCATGGAAAAAATTGTTTTTTTTAGCAATGGTCTCCTGATATGTACCGTATCATCAAATATACACAACTTGTCCATTATAAAAACAATTTTATTACAAAAAATGCTTAAAAAAGGATATAACATCCATTGGGCAACACCAAGCCCACATATGCAAAATCAAATATGAAAGTAGCAGTCAGATTTTACGTAGAGCTTGCCTACATGTTTTGTGGTATAAACCGCTTTTTCAGGGCTTTAATCTCATCATCTGACTGAGTATACCTAATATACATAAACAAAATAGGTACAATAAATATACATGTCATTAAATATACATAAACATATGAAACACTCACCCTGTCCCATGACATAAAAGGAAAACACACACACTTCAACAACACAAAAAAAAGGGAGGGGGCAGGGGGAGGGGAGGAACAGGGGAGGGGAGAGAAAAAAAGAGTAATACCTTTTGGATACATTAGCTACATTCAAGCTAAGGGGAGACCGTCAACAGATACCTAACTCATGGACACCAGCCCATAAACATGGGGTAGGGCAGGTGGTTACACCAGATATTATGGAAACTGTATAGAGAGGAAAAAAAGAACTTGCATTTAAGCCTTCAAAATGGGGTCTTTTGAATTTTCAATTTCGGTCCCATAGACTTTAATGGCTTTCGCCGTTCGGGTCCAAACTTTTGCAATGTTCACGAGTTCTGGCCTGAATCAAACCTTGGGGGGGGGGGGGGGGTTCTGACTATCTCTAGTCATCATGTGTTTTTTTTTTAACCTTAATGTATGCTATGTTTTTGCTGTAAAAAAATAAATAACATTTAGTGCCTGTTGCTCCTCCTCACCCCCCTTTTATACTCACCTTTGTCCTGTATCAATCCAGTGCTGTGCCTGGCTTCAGTTCTTCTCTCCTCTTTCCACTCTCTCACAGGCTTGACTGAGAGCAGTGGGAGCCATTGGCTTGCAGTCAAATCCACTAAGGAGGGAGAAAGGTGTGGGGCCAAGCTATGCTGTGTTTGTCAATGAACTCACAGAGCCTGGCTTAGGAGCGAGCCCGTACATTTGCCACCATAGGAAGCCACTTCTTATGGTGGCACAAGCAGTAGAATAGGAGCCTGAAATGCATACGTGGTACCTAAGAGGCGATTCAGGGCTTCTCTGTGCAATACTAATGCAGAGAGCTGGTAAATATATATATATATATATATATATATATATATATATATATATAAATCAAAACTTCGGATGGGTTACTTCCCTCTTATTATTTTGGAATCCAATGGAGAAACGTCAGAGTGGACTCCCAATTTCCACCATCAATCAAATAGTCACGGCAAAGGGACTGTCACTTCAAGCCTAGCCTGTTAGCCTGAGGAAGAGCAGGGATGCTCACAACTGTACAGTAGCTATGCTCTTGATTTTTTCTGTCTGTATATGGCATTGATTGAAGATATACCAGTAAAGAAATCGTTTTTTGCAAACTGGAGTGACTGTCCCTTTGTCGTGACTATATATATATATATATATAATTTCTTTTATTTTTTAGGATAATTTTTTTTTTTACAATCTTTTTAATTAAAGGTTACACTACAGAAAATATTTTTTTGAAAAAAAAATACATGTTTTGATTTGAGTCTAATGAGTTTACAAAATTACAATTAGGTGGCTGATAGTACATCTTTGAGTCCATTTATGTATTTTAATGTCAAAAGGGAGATAATTTGTAGGAGCCAATCACAATGTGATGTGTTATACCACAGGGTACTGCAGCATCTGCTTATATATACTAACATTTTAGCTAAATAGCAGAACATCTCTTAAGGTATTGAGTGCCTTGTAAATTTAATTTGAATTATTCTTCATTTGACTAGCTACAGAATGATTACTTAATTTCCAAAAACAGTATAAAAAGGGGCCAGACTACAATTTGTTTTATTATTTTTTTTATCTGAAATTGTATTTCATTGGCTACAAAAAGTATTTGTGTTCCAGGCAATTTATGAAATGTGTGTCACTGTATCAAAAAATATAAATCTTTTTTTAAAACCAGAAAAAATCAACCTCTGATCCTACTTTGTCACAATATGCAGAAATAATATATATTTTTTTCCATTTTTATTTCCATACACCTGAGTATATAACAAACATTTATTGTGCTAACAATTGGTGAAGGACAAGCGGGACTTTAAAGGTACCAAAAATAATATACAATGGGGTTTTTAAAAATATTAATTTTAGTGGACGTACATTTCTTTAAAATGACAATAAATGTTCAAAAGCATGATATTCATACAGTATGTGCAAACACTTCTTACTCTACATGTATGTACATAAGAGCTTCCTCAGGAGCTTTTGAAAGTGTTGCATGAAGTTAAATGCTACAAAAGAAACGGACAATAATGAAAAATTATACATTAAAAGATTACATAAGTATATCATGAACCATGAATATATACATGTTTTCACAAAATATAATGATAACGAGCTGAGAATGCATGCCTACCAGATGCTTTTATTCGCAGGAATACTGGACTTAATTGAACAATCCTGATTCCTGGACTGGAGCCTGGGTTAAGGGGGCATATGTGCAACCATAGGGAGAGGATAAAGAGTCTGAAAGGTAAATCTACATGTAAGTTTGTTGGCTTTATGGCCCTAATTGGTTATACTAAGATCATGGAAAAGGAGTTTATAAATGAGGCAAAATTTACAACACACACGATCCTGCCTCCACCGGAGGTTTCTGGCCAAATGATGCGCCGCCAGCCTGACAGCTCTTATATAGCTGAGGGTGGGGCCGGAGACGCAAGGGGAATCGCCAGGCTTACCCAGTGACGTGTACGGGTGACCCCGCCCCTCCCTGATGCAACAAGAAAACTTTGCAGGATCGTGTGCGTCGTATCCTCGCTGGAGATCATCTCTGGAGATCATCGCTAGATACCGAGAATGGATTACATCGCTGGAGTTCAAGAGTGGATTACGTCGCTGGAATCTTTTTTTTTTTTTTTTTTTTTTTTTTTTTTTTAATAAAGGACTTGTCCCAAGCCGTCTCCTGTCCTTTTTAACATTTTGAAATTTTTGTGAAATGGTAGGGGTACAATGTACCCCTTACCAATGCACATAGGGGGGCCGGGATCTGGGGGTCCCCTTTGTTAAAGGGGGCTTCCAGATTCCGATAAGCCTCCCGCCCCCAGACCCCCACAACCACCGGGCAAGGGTTGTGGGGATGAGGCCCTTGTGCCCATCAACATGGGGACATTCTCCCCATGTTAAGGGCATGTGGCCTAGTAGGGTTCAGGAGGGGGGGCGCTCTCTCGTCCCCCCCTCTTTTCCTGCAGCCTGCCAGGTTGCGTGGTCGGATAAGGGTTTGGTATGGATTTTTGGGGGAACCCCATGCCATTTTTTTTATTTTGGCGCAGGGTTCCCCTTAAAATCCAGAAAAAGGGGATGAGACATATATATGGAGAGCGAATGGTGCTGCGCACCCTGGTAAATGAGGAAATGGGAATGCCCCCCAGTGGGGTTTTATAGGCAGCAAAAATATACAAAGGTATGATAAAACATATTTATTGCATATGTGCACAAGGTTACAAACAATTAAAAATTCTGATGGAGTTTACACATACAGAATATTTAAACACAACATAAATAGTACACAGCAGTGCTATACAGCTATACATGTGAATATGCATCTGTATACATTCCTGACGCGTTTAGATCACAAAGGATCTTCTTCAGAGGATATATGGAATGCTGCAAAAAATTATAAGGTAAGTATCACTTCATCACCTGGGTATGTACCCACAGGTAAGGGACACAATTTACGGTATATAATTACCAATATGCTGTGTGTTAAAACCTAACTTCCAATCAGAGCTCCGCAAAAGGGCAGGCGCCTCCAGGGATCCAACAGCCCCCCAGCCACCCGATGCCCGGAGGGGATCGGGGACGCCGCCGGCAAGTGGAAACGCCCATTGAATGGGGACGAAGAGAACCTCCGCCATCCATTGGGCGCGTGTTAGGAGCACAGATTGTACTCCTCCCCCTTGCCAGGAGGCCGCACCTATGGGCGGTGCCAGCATGTCGAGACAGCGGGTGGCAGGGAGGCCACGGACACGTAGGACATGTAGGTGCAGCCTCCTGGCAAGGGGGAGGAGTACAATCATCTGTGCTCCTAACACGCGCCCAATGGACGGCAGAGGTTCTCTCCGTCCCCATTCAATGGGCGTTTCCACTTGCCGGCGGCGTCCCCGATCCCCTCCGGGCGTCTCCACGCCGCTCGTGTGCGCACGCTTGTTGTGCACCCACGTGACGTCGGGACGCCGCGTGGTTTACGGCGGAGGTGACGTCAGATGTCGGGGACGGATGTCCTTCCGGGACGCCGAGGTAGCCATCCAGGGAGGTTTGCCCTTTGGCAGGGTCGCCCCTGCGAGGCGACGCATGGGGGAGGATCATCTCAGTACATCTTCCTCAATTGAGGATCATATAAATACACCTTGGTAACTGGGTAGATCTCCCATTGATCCCCAGCTCCACAAACATGGCAGATCAGAAGGTCCAGATTATTGTAAGTATTTAACAGCCTACACAGGCCGACTGTTTCTTTTCCCCTTTCCCTTCTCTTTTGGGTTATATACCAAAGATTTGGTTGGGAACCTTTTAGTATCAATGGGATTAGTTCCCTTATAATCAGTTTTCACTTCAATATGGTTGTAGCATTTCACACTTTTCACACACACATTTTTCAATTAATTTTCCTTCTATCACTTTCACAACATTTCACTTCATTCAACTTCACCTTTCACATTCACACTTCAATCCTTCACACCTTCGACTAAACATCATTGCTCCAACTTCACTCTCATTCACTTTCATTTTCATTTTCACTTTTACTAACCATTTTTTGGCTTTGTTTTTGTCTTGTTTTGGTCCCTTGTTTTTTTTGTCTTCTATTTATTTGTCCTTACTAATTTTCCCATCCTTGCTTCACTTTCACTTGCCCCACCCATCACATTCCCTTACTATCACTCAACACACAACATACTTAGTCACTGCTGCACCCATCATATGAATATAATTAATTAATCAATATACCTACATCCCTACTTTCTACAATGTAAGGGCAACATATATGGACCTCCTATCTACCATATAATAAGATGTCAGATAATCTATAATTTATGAATCGTATGGAAGCAACACCCATGCATCCTACATTGTCTTTGATGTCCTCCATAGGTGCTGGTCGCCTGTCCGTGCGCGCCCCACGTGGAGCTCCCCCCTCCGGTATGGCTCCCTGTAGGTCGCATCAAAACCATGGTAGCGCCGGCCCTCGGTGTGTCGGGTGGCTGGGGGACTGTTCGATCCCTGGAGGCGTCTGCCCTTTTGCGGAGCTCTGATTGGAAGTTAGGTTTTAACACACAGCATATTGGTAATTATATAAATTGTGTCCCTTACCTGTGGGTACATACCCAGGTAATGAAGTGATACTTACCTTATAATTTTTTGCAGCATTCCATATATCCTCTGAAGAAGATCCTTTGTGATCTAAACGCGTCAGGAAAAAAATACAGATGCATATTCACATGTCTAGCTGTATAGCACAGCTGTGTACTATTTATGTTGTGTTTAAATATTCTGTATGTGTAAACTCCATCAGAATTTTAAATTGTTTGTAACCTTGTGCACATATGCAATAAATATGTTTTATCATACCTTTGTATATTTTTGCTGCCTAGAAAACCCCACTGGGGGGCATTCCCATTTCCCCTTAATATCCATACCAGACCTGAAGGGCCTGGTAATGGAATTTTGGGGAACCCCCACGCATTTTTTTTTTTTCAATTACTTTTATCTGTATTGCCGGGATCCAACAATTCATTATAGCCACGAGTAGTTTTAAATTACTTTTTTTCCTTTTAGAAATGTCATTTTGTGCAGAGACTGTTATAAACACGGGAAACATGCAATACTTTACAGGCATTTTATAGACACCCCCCAGGTACGAAATTTAAAGGAATATTTCACTTTTATTGTTTCACTTTAACCACTTCAATACCATGCACTTATGCACCTTCCCGCCCAGACCAATTTTCAGCTTTCAGTACTCTCACACTTTGAATGACAATTACTTAGTCATGCTACACTGTATCCAAACAAATTTTTTATCATTTTCTTCTCACAAATAGAGCTTTCTTTTGGTGGTATTTAATCGCCACTGGGTTTTTGATTTTTTGCGATATAAGCAAAAAAACAGGAATTTTTTTAAAAAAAAAACACTTTTTTTTAGTTTCTATTGTAAAATTTTGCAAATAAGTAATTTTTCTTCATAAATTTGTGCCAAAATGTATACTGCTACATATCTGTGGTAAAATGAACCCAAATTAGTGTATATTATTTGGTCTTTGTGAAAGTTATAGAGTCTACAACCTATGGTGGTAATCACTGAAAATTTATCACATCTGATCACGCCTCATTTCTTGAGACACTAACAAGCCAGGAAAGTACAAATACCCCAAAATTACCCTTTTTGGAAAGTAGACAGTCCAAGGTATTTACTAAGAGGCGTGGTGAGTTTTTTGAAGTTGTATTTTTTTCCCACAATTCTTGGGAAAATTATTATTTTTTTTTTTTTTACACAAACTGGTCATATTAACAGTTTTTTTCTCTCACACAGCATATGCATAATTGCAACTACACCCCAAAATACATTCTGCTACTCCTCCTGAGTGTAGCGATACCACATGTGTGAGACTTTTACACAGCCTGGCCACATACAGAGGCCCAACATTGAAGTAGCACTTTCAGGCGTTCTACAAGCATAAATCGCACATATCCTTTCTCAACCACCTATTACACTTTTGAAGGCCCTGGAGCACCAGGACAATGGAATTTTCCACAAAATGACCCCATTTTGGAAAGCACACACCCCAACGTATAATCTATGAAGCATTATGAGTCTTTTGAACGGTTCATTTTTTTCCAGAAGATTTTGGAAAATGTGGAGAAAAAATGAAAATGCATTTTTTTTACACAAAGTTGTCCATTTATAAGATATTTCTAACACATAATATGTACATAGCAAAAATTACACCCCAAAATGCATTATGCTACTCCTCCTGAGTATGGCGATACCACATGTTTGAGACTTTTACACAGCCTGGCCAAATACAGAGGCCCAACATCCAAGTAGCACCTCCAGGCATTCTAGCAGCATTAATTGCACATATCATTTTCTGACTACCGATCACATTTTTGAAGGTCCTTCATATATCTAACACATAGCAGGTACATACCAAATAACAAAAGATTACCTGTGGTTTTAGAAGTGCAGTGGTCCACAGAGGAGAGCATCGGTCCAGGCAGCAGGCAGGGATGAGGTCAGCGACAGCAAAAGCAATCATCCAGGCAGCAGGCAGGAATACTGTCCATAGTTCGCACAGGCAGAGATACTGTCAGCACAGCCAGAGCACAGCCAAAGCACAGGTCCAGGTAGCAGGCAGAGGTGTCCCGGCAGAAATGCTGTCCAAAGTCAGTAGAGGCAGCAGGCAGATATATGGTCAACACAGCCAAAGTATTGGTCCAAGCAGCAGGAAGAAACATGGTCCATAATGTCATGGGTCATTACAGGCAGTAATATGGTCAGCACAGCCAAATTATTGGTCCAGGCAGCAGGAAGGACCATCAAGCTTAGGGCCAGGGGGACAGGGGTAGAGGCTTCTCCCACCCAAATCGCTTTGAAGCCTCCGGGCAACCAGACCCTGTTCTTGGAGCACAGAAAACGAAAAACTGGTTTTCTCTACTCAGAACGCTATTCTGAAGCCCCTCACATATGTGAGACCCCTGTGTACTAAAAGTAGATGGCCAAAAGATCAGTCCAAGTGGCAGGCAAAAACATGGTTGATTAACAGGCCAAGGTCGGTACACGTGGAAGTCAGAAACGTGGTTTAAAATCGGCAGGCAGAGGCATCGTCGGTAAACAGGCTGAGGTTGGTGCACGTGGAGGTCAGAAACGTGGTTTAAATCGGCAAGCAAAGACATCGTCGGTAAACAGGCCAGGGTCAGTTAATTAACATGGAAGGTAGTTAGTAACATGGTAGCAGGCAAATAGGGAAATGGCAGTCTGTTAATAATAAGGGGAACTAATGGATGTATGATAATTTTTGAAGCAATTTCCGATGCACAGGCCAGGTTGGGAGGGACAATCGGGACAATAATAGCTGGTGTCTCTTCTTACTCCTCCTCTGCTGCATACACGGCATTTCTTTTGGCGTCTTCTTCCAGATTCTGTGGGGGGGATGCTAAAGGGATAGTGTCGCTCGTGAAGCCGACTCACACTATCAGAGCGAATGCTTCCTGGGGCGGGATCTTGTTGGTAAATGAGGGCATCGATGATATCTTCGATATATTGGAGGTTGTGGAGTCGGTGATTTTGAGTTGCTTTTTGGTAGCAAACAAACAAATTAAAAAGGCCATGTGAAACAGGTGAAACGCAACTTTTTTGTGCCAATAACGGGACTTTCTGGTTGATAAGTAGGGCTGTAGCATCTGGTCATTTAAATCCACCCCCCCCCCATGTACAAATTGTAGTCGTGGACACATTCGGGCTTTACAATGGAGCCGCGTCTTCTTGGGATCTCCACCATGGTGTCATTGTGGATCGTAGAGAGGATGTGGACATCTTTCTTGTCCCTCCACTTCATGGCCAACACCTCCTCGTTCCTCATGGATGCCGATTCTCCAGGTCGCAATTTTTTTGTCAATAAATTTTGTGGGAATCCCTTCCGGTTTTTTTTTAAGGTACCGCAGGCCGGGGTTTGTTTACTGTAAAGGTGGTGAAAAAGGGGCAGGCTGGTATAATAATCAACATATAAATGGTAACCTTTTCCGAACAGGGGGTATGCCAACTCCCAGACAATTTTCCCACTGGTTCCAATATATGTGGGGCAATCACGGGGCTGGAGCTGGGAGTCTTTGCCTTCGTAGATCCTGAATTTGCAGACGTATCCAGTGGCTCGATCACATAATTTATTTAATTTTAACCCATACCTGGCTCTCTTGCTTGGTATGTACTGCTTGAACTGCAGTCGGCCGGTGAAATGTACGAGGGACTCGTCCACACAAATTTTTTGGTCTGGGATGAAAACTTCTTCAAATCGCTGGGAAAAGGCATTGATTAGGGGGCGTATCTTGTACAATTTGTCGTAGTTGGGATGATCTCGGGGAGGGCACTGTGAATTGTCATTGAAGTGGAGAAAGCGCATAATCATGTCGTATCTTTTCCTGGACATGACAGCGGAATATATGGGCATGTGTTGGATGGGGCATTTGGACCAATATGAATGGACTTCGTTCTTTTTTGTAAGCCCCATATTGAACATAAGGCCCAAAAATAATTTAAATTCCTCCAATGTTAGACGCCGCCACTGGAACATGCGGGCGTAGGAAGAATCGGGGTTGGCAGCAATAAATTGGGATGCATACAGATTAGTTTGATCCACTATATTCTGCAGCAAATCTTGTGGGAAAAATAAACAAAAATAATCAAATTTAGAAAAATTTGTAGTGTCGGGCTGCACACCTGGCTGTGCGGTGAAAGGGGGGATGATAGCGGATCCTGAGTTGGCAGGCAACCATAAGGGGTTTGCCAGGGCATCGGGAAGGTAGGATTGGGGCTGGATTCTTCGGGTTGGGCGTGCATTTCCATTGCTTGTACTGGGCTCCTCTTCCTGGGGTATGGCGCTGCTGGTGGTGGGCAGTTCTCCTGATCTTGGTGCCGATCGTATTCTTTTGGGAGGGACGGTTTCCTCCGGGGACTCGGACTCTGAGCCACTATCCTCCACTGGCTCGTATTCCGAACCAGAATCGGATAATGGGAGCTCCCCACTGCTCTCATCATCCGACATGGCAAGAATGGCATATGCCTCCTCAGGTGTGTAAACCCTTTGGGACATTATGGCAGTGCTTATTGGTGGGCCTGTGTAATGGTACTGCTGGTGGTAGTGGTGGCGGTCTGTGTGGTAGTACCGATGGAGGTATTAGTGGTGGGCCTGTGTGGTGGTACCGATGGCGGTATGGGTGGCGGCGGTACCAATGGCGGTACAGGTGGTGGTGGTACGGGTGGTGGTGGTGGCGGCGGTACCGATGGCGGTATGGGTGGTGGTGGTACAGATGGCGGTACAGGTGGTGGTGGTACCAATGACGGTACGGGTGGTGATGGTACCGATGGCGGTACAGGTGGTGGTACAGGTGGTGGTGGCACTACCGACGGTGGTACGGGTGGTGGTACTGGTGGTGGTACCGATGGCGGCACTAGTGGTGATACTGGTAGCGGGCCTGTGTGGCAGTATAGATGCTGGGCCTGGTGGCGGTACTGGTGGTGGTACTGGTACCGATGGCGGTACTGGTAGCCTGTGTGGCGGTGCCAATGGCGGTACCGATGGAGGTGGGCCTGTGACAGTTGATTGACAGGTGGGGTGATTGATTGACAGATGGGCTGATTGATTGACAGATGGGCTGATTGACAGATGGGCTGATTGGCTGGGCTGATTGATGTGCTGGGCTGTGTGACAGGTCCTCCTTTATGGGGGGGGGCGTGTTGTGCACTGTAAACTTATGTAGACAAACTACACTGAGCTAACTTACTGATCTCTTCTCTCTCCTCACAGATCGGTGTGTGAGGAGAGAGCAGGGATCAGGTAGTAACTCCTGTGGAGTTTGTTTACATTTGTGACCGGCTGTGATTGGACACAGCCGGTCACGTGGTAAACAGCCAATTCATTGGCTGTTTACTCTGATCGGGGACGCGCTGTGTCCAAGGGACACTCGCCTTCCCCGATCCCCGCTCTGCAAGCCTGTGGCGGCGCGCACGGAGCGCGCCGCCGAGTTTGTTTTGACAGGTGATCGGCTGTGACTTTGACGCAGCCGATCACATGGTAAACAGCCAATGAAATTGGCTGTTTACCGTGATCGCGGAAGCGCTGTGTCCGAGGGACACATGCCGTCCCCGATCACCGCGCTGCGTGCCCCCGCGTGCACGCGCAAGGCATTATCCTGTAGGACGTCATATGACGTCCAGTATCAATAATGCAACCACTTCCCGGACGTCAATTCACTATTGACTGGGCGGGAAGTGGTTAAGCATTATTAAAATCACTGCTCCTGAAAAAACTGCAGTTTTTAAAACTTTTTTGGCATTGATACATGTCCCCTGGGGCAGGACCTAGGTCCCCAAACACTTTTTATGACAATAACTTGCATTGTAACCTTTAAAATTAGCACTTTTGATTTTTCATGTCCGTGTCCTATAGACTATAATGGTGTTTGAACAAATTCTGTTCTGCTGCGAACCGAACCGGGGGGTGTTCGGCTCATCCCTACTTGCCATAAAGGGGGAAGGAGAGGAGAGACACATACTCTCCCTCTCACAACTTCCCTGTCAGTGCATGGTGGCGATATGCCATGTTTTAAGCTCTCCCCGTCCTGTCGGCGTCTAATCTCATCGGTGGGGCGCGGATGTATTGACAGCACCATTGTGTGGTCACAATCTGCCATTTTGGAAAGTCCGTGTTTGTCAGACAAGCAGAGGGGAACGGACAGATAGATATCTGATCCTCCCCTCAGCATTGCAGGCCCACGGCTCTCCATAGATGACACAGAAGAAACAAACTGGCTCCTAGTCATCATGCTGGTAAAAAGAGATTGGACATGCCGAAAAAGCGCTTAAGGGCCCGAGCATATCATGGGTGATTGGTTTTACACCGATGTAGCAAGTGCCCAGGGTGTCCATATGGTTGCCTACCCCCCAACTTAGATGGTCCAGTCAAATATGGGAACATACTTGCAGTAACTGAAAGACTCAGATTATTAAGGCTGCATCTGAAGGTACGGCCTATCTTTCCAGCTCATCATTTACTTAGATACATGAACAAGAAGCACAGCATTTCATAGATAGAAACAAAACATAAACAGTAAATAAATGTATTTAACCAGTTAATTCAAAGAGAAGGTTATGTATTGCCAAATGAAGGTTGAGGAGAAAAAAGATGTAATAGTGTTTTCACCAACAAGCCAATTCGGTTTGTTTGAATTAATTTGGACAAAAGGATGAGAGAGAGGGGAATTTTTAATCACAAGTGTAGCCATGATTCATAAAAATGGCTTGAAACTGAATGCATCATTCAGCCCAGGCGGTTTAAGAGCTGACAGATTGTGAATCCACCGAGCTTTCTGTTGTAAAAGTAACTTATCATTGTCACCCCTGCTCTCATTCTTTGGTAAGCATTCCAAGGCAAAAAAATGCATTTTGAACAGATCAAATGCATGATAAAGACCCATATGTCGACTAATGGGTGTTTCCATTTTGGACTTGGAGACCAATTTGACGTGGTCAGGAATACGAAGAAAGAACAGTCTTTTTGTTTTGCCCACATAGTGTGCACCACAATCACACATCATAATATAGACCACCCCCACCGATTGGCAATTGGCAAGAGATCGTGGTCTAAATATGTGTCCATTAGGCAGTGTAATCTCCCTAGGTCCACCAATGTACCTACAAAAGTTACATTTAGCAGAGGGAAATGTTCCCGTGCGTATATTATGGCCTGTTTTTTTGGGATTAGTGATGACTGTGGACCAAACTGTCTCTTAAAGACTTGGATCTCCTAAAAGTTATTTCTGGGTAGGTTTTTACATATTTGGATTCAGTTGGAATAGCAAGCAATAGGTACCAATATTTTTGCATTATGCTCCTGACTTGTTTTTGTTGTCCCGAATATCGGGTGATCAATCTCACCCTGCATTCGGGTGTGGTGACTTTTTGACCATGAATGAGTTGCACCCTATCTTGGTTCTTTGCTCAGTTGAAGGCCTTTTTGAGGCATTTGTTGCTATAGCCTCTTTTCTTTAAACAAGTGTGTAAGGCTTTGGCCTCTTTTTCGAAATCAGCATCTCTGCTGCAATTTTGTTTTAATCGTAGGTACTGGCTATAAGAGATACTCATAACCAGAGCTGATGGATGAGAACTATCAGCATGTAGAATAGAGTTTCCTGCTGAGGATTTTCGAAATAGTGTTCATCTGAGGCTGCCATCAGGATTGATGAACAGCTGGACATCCAAAAAGCTCAACATTTGTTTATGATAGTTAATGGTAAATTTTAAATTGAAGTTGGCAATTTTCAAAGTTTCAAAAAGGTAAGCAACTCACTCTGGGTACCCGTCCATATCAAAAAGATGTCATCGATAAAACAACGCCATATGAGCACCTTTGCAAAAAAATCCTGCATGCCCTCTCTGTAAAATAGGTTGCGCTCCCACCCCCCCAGGTACAGGTTGGCATACGATTGGGACCATCTAGTCCCCATCGCTACCCCCTGCACCTGGAGGTAGCTGGAGCGTCCAAAAAGAAATACATTGTTTGATAATATAAATCATAACAATTCAAGAATAAACTTGTTATAGGGTCCTGCCATTTGATCTCGCTCCTGAATGAAGCCCCTCACAACCCCAACCCCTAACTTGTGGGGGATAGAGTTGTAGAGGGCCTCTACATCAATGGCCACCAGTAGAGCTCCCTCGGGATATGAATCCCATCAAGGGCCCCCAAAAGGTCCATAGTATCCTTGATGTAGGAGGTCAATGATCCCACATGAGGACGAGGATATTTGTCCACCATCTGGCTAACTGACTCCGTAAGGCAACCATTTCCCGAGACGATTTGTCAGCCTGGGGGATGGGTTAGGCTTTTGTGGATTTTGGGCAACGCATACAGTGTTGGGGTTTTTGGTGATTAGGTGTTCATAAATTCCGATTTTTTTTCAGTAATGAGATTATTATGATATGCAGAACCTATTAATTTCCTATATTGGATATTATTGTTTTTAACAAAGCCCTCAGATACCTTTTTATACCAATCCCAATTATTGAGAAGGTCCATGACCATGCTTTTATACTGAGCATGATCCATCACAACCAAGTTACCCCCTTTGTCTGAGGGTTCAATAACTAAATTGGGATTTTGTTGTAAGGAACGAATAGCTTCCTGTTGATCAGGAGATATATTTTAATGGAAAATCACTTTCCATTTAGTTTGTTGTATTTCGTTAGCAACCTGTGTAAATGCCCAAATATTTGGGTTGGCTTGAAGGGCAGGAAATGTATTCTTTGGAAAAAAATTGAATTGATGGGGCGTCGGCAGGAGGGACAACCCCGAAAGGGACAAAGGTACCCCTTGAGAGGTAGGCTCGGTCTCATCGATGTGACCCTCCTCCCAAAGTTCCATCAAGTCATCCAAAGCCTTGATATCATTGATTGTCATTGACAAAGCATAAGAAGATACATTTATTACTTCAAACTTTGTTTTGCTGTTAATGTCTTTTAGCTCATTTGTTCCATATTGAGTATCTTCTTTGGATCTAGTGCTACCGGTAGTTGAGAAAAAAATCAGAGCTGTGCGAAGGTTCTGCTGTTGAGGATTCCAGTTTGGGTGACTTACCTGATTAGGTGCAGGTGTGAGTGGCATTTGGAATGCACCAAAGGGTGCAGCCCCTCTTGCTTGATCCGAGGGGCCCATCTGTGCCTGAGATATACATATTTTGCCCAGTGTCGATTGTGCATTGGATTGTGCTGACCCATATTGTATGTGCGCTTAGGTGAGGATAATTGTGCATTTTCAATATCTTGCTTACAGGGGACTCAACGTTCACCCAGGTCAGTGGCAGTGACCAAACTCACGGTCGGTGGCAGCAACTGTGCGCCAAGCTCGTTTGCACTAAATGGAACAGGAGAAACTTTATTCATTAGTTGTGCCTGGACCTACTCTTTCCTACACCTTGTCTTTCTTTTAAAAGTCAACCGGTTCAAGTCAATAAAACAGTGTTGGACTTTTCTTGGTGTCATGCATAGTACTGTATATCGGTTTGTTGAGATACCTTTATTGCAGGGCTCTGCACATGATATGTAGACTGTTGATTACATGCTTACCCAACAATCTGAGTAAAAGTGCAAGGGTTAAGTATACTGGTGTTTGTGTCCTTTACTTTGCAGAAGAGACGGTTAAGGATAGCTATACTCCATTGCTCTGTGTGTTTTACTATAGGACAGTGTCTCCATGAGTTACAGGCCACACAGTTCTATCATCCCTTACTAACTGTGCCAAGGGAGGTTAGGGCTAATTGCTTGGGGTTGATAGCGGTGCACTACAGGGCCCAAAAATTATACTGGCAGCCCTCTTAGCTGGGGGTATCGCTACAAAAGTATAAACTCCAATAGGTGCAGTGCCATTTATTTTGAATGCAATACAATGCACCTAGCCATTGCAACACATATACATTTTAGCACACCACAATGCACATGTACAATTTTTGTGTTGGTGCACAGTAACAGTGAGGTCCTTTAGTTTTACCTGTGCGCGTGTGATCGTAAACCTGTGAAAGATACAGAAGATAATGATGAAGCATCTGAGTCATTAGGATCATTTAGGTATTGGTGTTTTGTTATTTCACCTTCTATTTCTGGCATTTGTCCAATTGAAAGCTGTAGAGGTGATTCAGTTCACATGTGAGCGCTATACAAGTCACTCATTCATTCATTCATTCATCATTCGGATGGAGCAGCTTTGCAGATTCTCCTCCCAGTTGGATCTGAAGTCAGATTCTACCTTATTTAAGTGTGGAAATATCTGTATTCTCAAACCCCAAGGGGAGACCTTTTCTTCCATATACTTATCAAAATACCATTTGTTCCAGTAGATTCTAGACTTTTTTTCCAACATTCGTTGGAGTCACAAGAAAAATCTTTCCATTGAGAGTCCACCACTCTCTACATTTTGGGATCGGTGGTCCATCAGTCCACTAAAGGCATTGCCACAATAATTAGTCATATTTTCGATTTACAGTAGTCGGTCAAACTGGTCAGTTTACAGACAAAAAAACGGAAAATTTATATCAAATACTTACCGTAATTTTCCTTTCCTGATGGACTCCATGGCAGCCTACGTGTGGGTTAATCCCGCCCCTCATACCTCATAGGACCCTTCTCCCATAAATCTTTGCTCTGGACCAGAGGCCGTGTTCCATAATTTAGCCTACTCCAGCCACTGGGAGGGAACTCCTGCTGCCATGGAGTCCATCAGGAAAGGAAAATTACGGTAAGTATTTGATATAAATTTTCCGTTTTCCTGACAGACTCCATGGCAGCCTACGTGTGGGAAATAACTAGCCATACACACCCGGGTGGGCAGAGTGCTGGACAAAAGAAAAAAGGTTTAATTGGCACCATCAACAGACAAGATACGTAAACCACTACGCAGTAGTGTGCCATGAACGTGTTAATTGAAGACCACAAGGCCACCTTGCAAATAACTTCTGGAGGCACGTGACGTGATGCCGCCCATGATGAAGACACTTCTAGTTGAGTGAGCAGTCACCGCTTCTGGAGGCGCCAAGCCCTTGGCTTTATAGGCCCACTGAATGGCCTGAACAATCCATGCTCCGATAGATCTGGAAGAGGCACGCATTCCCTTATACTTCCTGTGAAAAGAACGAGCAGGTGGTCGGTCTGACGGAAAGAAGCTGTAGCTTCAAGATACTGACTCAGAGCTTTTCCAACATCTAAGGGATAAACACTGGAATCCTCGGTAGATCTGAACGTTGGAAGAGCAATCTCCTGATTGTCATGAAACACAGATGCCACTTTGGGGTTTGAACCCAACATAGGAATTAAAAGGTTTAGAAATGGCTCCTTGCATCCCTGAGAGCTGATTTCAGAGACCCTCTTGGCCGATGTTATAGCCACCAAGAAGGCAACTATTAGAGAGAGTCATTTGACAGAAGATTGATCTTCATGTTCCAACTCTCTACCTAAGAAAAAATCCAGGACAAGGGGAAGATCCCAATTAGAAAAACTTGGCTCTGAGGTCTGAGCCTTATTGCTCCTCTGAAAAACTACTGAGTAAGAGGGTGTCTAGCCCAGGAAACACCCATAAAAGGCAGAGATTACAGCGATTTGGACTCGCAGCGAGCTGACTGACAATGAGAGATCCAATCCTGATTGTAAGAAGCCCAGGATATCATGTATCTTTGGGTTATTGCAAGAACCTGCAGTGGAAGAGGTGTAGTCTGAAAACTTTTTCCAAATCCTCTGGTAGACCCCGTTGGTGCCTGTTCTTCTGGCATTTAATATTGTGGAGATGGCCCTACTTGGACAGCCTAGGGCCTCCAACCTTCCCCTCTCAAGAACCAGATCATCAGATGTAGATGGGCCGGGCATGGATGTAGAAATGCCCCTTGTGATAGGAGATCTGGTCTGGAGGGTAGAGGAACTGGGTCCCGGAAGCTGAGTTGCATCAGCAGTAGAAACCATGGCTTGTTTGGCCAGTACGGGACTATTGCCACTATCTCTGCTTCTTCCATCCTGAGCCTCGACAAAAAACGGAGAATGACAGGAACCGGGGGAAAGGCATAGGCCCTGTGGAACCGCCAATGGTCTGTCAGAGCATCTACCCAAAAGCCTGGGGATACCAAGACCTCGTGTAGTATCTCTCTAGTCTGAAGTTGCATGGGGAGGCAAACAAGTCTACTTCCGGAATGACTCCCAGGGACAGGACCCACCTGAAGACTTCGGGGGGGAAGTCCACTCGTTGTCCAGAGAAACTCTCAACAGAAAATCTGCCTGAACGTTCGGGACTCCAGGGAGATAGACAGCTGTCAGGTTGGCCAGGTTTTTCTGGGCCCAGATCATGATGGGCTCTATTTCCTTTGACAGGGAGAGTCTGCGAGTACCCCCCTGTCTCTTGATGTATGCGACTGCCGTTGTGTTGTCCAGTCTTAGGAGGACTGAGTCTCCTGCTGTTAAGTGGTGAAAGGCCTGCAGAGCGCAGAACGCTGCCCGGAGTTCCAGAACATTGGAGACTATCCTGTGAGAGGGAAAATTCCATATGCCTTGGGCTACTTCTGTCAGCCCCTGTTGCTGGCATTTGTAGCGATGGTGACCCAAGAAACAGGTGCGATGGAGTGACAATTGAGGAGGTTCCTCTGTTGTAGCCACCAAGGAAAGCTCTCCCGCATGGATGAGGTTATTTGGATAAAGTGATCCCGAAGCCCTGGATTATACTGCTGGAGGAAACCCTTCTGGAAGGGCCGCATTTTTCCACTGAGCCCACTTTACCATGGGTGTTGTTGCCACCATGGTGCCAATGATCTTTAGGCATTGAGAGGCTTGGAGATGAGGACGACATTGCAAGCCAAACTCTGTCCCGGATCACTGGGATTTTTCCAGGGGTAACAAGATGGTGCTCTTGATAGCGTTGAAGTGTGCCCCGAGGAATACCAGGGACTGCGTAGGATCCAGATGGCTCTTTTCCAGATTCAGAAGACAACCAAACTCGAGTAGAGTGGAGATGACCTGGGATCTGTGGATTAGCAACTGCTCCTTGTCCCGAGACAACAGTAGGTCGTCTAGATAGTGATACAGACGGATACCTCTGGTCCTGATCAGAGCCATGACAGCCAACAAGTTTTGAAAACACCCGAGGCGATGTTGTAAGCCCGAAGGGGAGACAGGTGAACTGCAGACGGATTTGATCGACAGCAAAGCAAAGGTATTTCTGGAATTCTGACGCTATCGGAACATGGAAGAAGGCGTCCTTCAGGTCTATCGAGACAAGCCAATCGCCTGGTTGGATTGCTTGACTGATCATGAGTAGTGTCTCCATCTTGAACTTCTCCTTCTAGATAAAATAATTCAAGTGGGTTAGGTCTATAACTGGCCTCCAGGAGACGTTTTTCTTCAACACCATGAAGAGGGGCGAGTAGACCCCTTAAAACCTTTTGTCATCTGGAACTGGAATTGCAGCGCCCTGAGCCACAAGAGAGACAGGAGAATTCGCTTTTTCTCTTCCAAGAGAGGCAAGGATGCCGACTCGCTCTGTTTTAGGCAGGTGCAATATCATAAAGACTTAGGGGATTCTTGTCCACCGGAAGATGCCCCTTTTGAAAACTTCTGGCCTGAAGGCTGTTTTTTCTTCCAGGTCTTCTTGAACTCACGGCCAGGCCTATAGTAGCGAGCATTCCTTGCTCGATCTGAACTTTGCCTGGGCTGTGTTCTCTTCTGGTTTAGCAGACGGCGATCCTGGGGAAGGAACCCCGACTTGCCCCCTGTGGCATGGGTGATGGCACTGTCCGATATGTTCCCAAAGAGGGACGAACCCCCAAATAGAATCCTGCACCATGCCTGCTTGGAGGCAGGGTCAGCTACCCATGGGCGCAGCCACAAGGCACGCTTAGCCGTGACAGATGTCAGCATGATCCGAGCCACCAGGCGAATTATGTCTAGGGAAGCCCCACGAGAAAAGCCAACGTCAACCTTAGCCCATGAATAGGTGAGCTCCTGGCCAGTTCTTCCGAGATGCTCCTCAGAGAAGCATCTACGTCATCTGCCCAGACTTCCATCGCTTTAGAAAGGGCTGCGAGAGCTAGAGCTGGTTTGCAGGTCATACCCGCTGTAATGTAGATCTGCTTGAGGTCCGTATAAATTTTCCACTCCAGGCAATCCCTAAAGGAAACAGTATCCTCCAATGGGAGTGTGACATGCCTCACCATCCTCATTAGGGCTGAGTCAATGAGAGGAGCCGACTCCAGGTGTTTTACATCCTTGCTTTTAAATGGGTACATTTTTGATACCTTCATTAACAGGCAATTCTTCCTTTCAACACCACCCCATTTGTCGGTAATTATTGCGCTGAGTTCACCCAAAAAGGAGAAATTAGGGTGTTCTTTTTTGAGGTGTTTAAAATATTTCCTCTGTTTGGAGGGTGCCTCCACTGGCTCTTCCATCTCAAAGCTTCTTTGACAGCTTTTGACCAGCTGTGGTACTAGGGCAAATTCAAAACCTGCACTAGGGTCATCTACCTATACCTCACTGAGCCTTCAATTGAGGAATGGCTCGGCTGTGAAGGGCCTGGAGCCTTGAGATCATCCCTAATAGGGACTGACATAGTGTCGCCAGCAGGGTTGTGGGTATGACCAGAATCCCCTTTACTCAGGGACTTATGGACCACCTTTCTGACCAGTGCTTCCACTTGTTGGTCTCCACCCTCTCTTTCTTATGCGACTTTAGAAAAGCATCGCTTGCAGAGCGATTTGCCTTCAGGAACCTGGGCCCCGCATACCCAGCAGGCTTTCCTCACAGAGCGGCTGGAGTGGCGGTGAGAGTGACGCCCAGAGGTGGTTTTAGACTCCTATCTGTGGTACCTAGATCTAAAGGAAGATCTGACGCCTGGACCTTGAAGAGGAGTGACAACGTTGAGACCTAGGACGGTCTTTGCCGTGCTTTGGTGTTCAGACCTAGAAGAGCTGAGTGAAAAAGAAAGGGTTAAGAGCTCCTGAATGAGTGAACCCAAGCATCACAGGTAGAAAATAAATAAATCCTACCTGCAGCGCAAGGGTTGGCCACAAGAGGGTGGTGACAGATCCATGGCAAGGCAGTTTGAAAGTGAAATGAATCATTAAAGCCTTATGAGAAACAGGCATGAGAGAGCACATAACAAAACATAGCCAGCACCCAGGGAGCCTGCAGCAAACAATTTACCTTGTAAACCAGAGCCCAGTGCCTGGGTAAATACCGCATAAGCCTGCAAGTCATCCCAAGTAATAGCTGCTTTGACAGCTATTTAAATCTGCCACCGTTAACGATGTCACCGCCCCATAGCGGTTGCCATCCGGTGGCAGCCAATCGCATTTGCGACCGCCGCCGCCATTTTGGCGAAACTGCGCCTGCACGAACCAAGCACAGAATCTTCGTTCGCGGCTTGCGGATGCGCAGCGACTTCCTGAAACGGCGAGCTGGAACGCAGCTGCGCTCCAGCCGCCGTGGCCACTCACTGGAGCTTGATAGAAAATAAGGAGACACACAAAACACAGAGATACGGCTGCCATATAAAATGAATATCTTTTTACATTACCACCACCACGCACGATCCGGACCAGAACCTGGGACTGGGGAGCTGTTCGCTCGACCCACCGCACGATCGGGCGTTTACAAAGCCTCCCGCTAATAGCTGGGACGTTTGGCCATATTGCCGCTTGCCTGCCAATGGCCAGGTTAGTAAGCTCTTCATGGTATCACATCATATCGCCCATGTCCACCTGCTAATAGCTAGGATTGCTGGACTGCAGAGAGGATCACCGCTAACCACCAACGTATCGCCGTGCACACCGCCAGGCCTGGATTACAGGAAAACTTCATGAAAAGGTAAGACTATATCTTGGTCCTAGGAGGAGGACAAAAAAAGGAACACGGCCTCTGGCCCAGAGCAAAGATTTATGGGAGAAGGGTCCTATGAGGTATGAGGGGCGGGATTAACCCACATGTAGGCTGCCATGGAGTCTGTCAGGAAAAAAGGTTTAGTTTACGGATGAAAAACATTAGGTGAGCTGTAACTGTTAGACGTTCAAAGACAATGTTAACAATAGAGAAAACATATTTTTAGTCAAATATTGCGAGCCTTAATGTGATAGTATTTTATCAATTGGGTCAAGCAAAGTATTTTTGTAAAAATGGTTTAGATTACCAATTTAGCTCATTGTGCTGCTAATTTTGTTTTCTTATAAAAGGTTAGACTTCATATTATTTAAAGCATTTTTTTTTCGGAGAGGGCAGGTATTTAAAGTATATTAGTGAATTTAATTTAGTTTTATTTGTTATGTCTCTTCTTTGTGTGTGTTTGCTACATGCATACTGTTCATGTATTTTTTTATTTTCCTTTCTTTTCTTTTTTTGTAAAAATAATAGGTAAAATTATGTGGATTGTGATGGAGTAATTGTATTACAGAATACTGTAATTTTTAAAAAATTGGCATCGTTGTGACATCGCTTCCAGGTTTCTACATTGGAGACCCAATCAAAGCCGAATCCAGCTTTGCTCGGGACTCCGGTCTGCCTGCTGGTAGCTTGGCTCTCCCGGCCATAGTGGCGGAAGGCTGTGGGAGGAGGGACGTCCCCTCCCACTGCTTGTTACAACAGCGGAGTGGCTTATTAGCCATATCAGTTGTTATTACTAGAAATCCAACCGTCAGCTCTAAAAAACTATACTGGGGTGATGCCTGCAGCCGCTGCATTACTCTGGTATAACCACATCAGCAAAATTACATACGAAAGGGTTAAGACAAACCACACAAATTAATTTTATTAGTTTTTTTTGTTAGGAAAAATTATGTATTTTGGATTTATTTTATCCTAACTGCTTTTACAGATTTAATTAATTAATTTATTTATTTATTCTTACATTTAAAAAAAAAAAAAAATCTTATTTTTTATCTTTTCGTTTACTTATTCAGGTTTTTCTCTTGTTTATTGCTTGTACAAATTAAATGTATCAAATAAGATATGGAAGCAAGTGGTGTCTCCTTAAAATTTAAAACACAAATCTAATTTCAGATTTTCAAAATTATTTTTTAGATTCCTTTACTACAAGAAAGTATTATTTTCAACAAAAAATTTGGGAATATGATCGCTGGGAACCAGACCTTGCTGAGGGAATTTTTGCTGGTTGGCTTTTCTCAAAACGTGCAGATTTGCAGATTATTTTTCATTTCCTTATTTCTAATTTATATACTAACCATTGTAGCAAACAGTTTTCTGATCTGTCCTGTTTTCATAGGTCCTAAACTGCACACACCAATGTACTATTTTCTCTGCAATATGTCAGTTCTAGACTTATTTTACTCGCTATTCTCTGTCCCACACATATTACTTGTTGCCCTTTCTCAGAAAAAAGCTATTTATTTTTTAAGCTGTATGGTGCAAATGAACATTGGACATTTTCTAGGGAGTACAGAGAGCTTACTGTTGGCAGTTATGGCATATGATCGCTACATTGCTATATGTTTCCCCTTGTATTATACCATCATTATGAACTGGAAGGTGTGTCAGAATATGGCAGTCATTGTGTGGTTAGGGGGGGTTCTTTACATCAGTTGTCCCCAATATATCAAAGCTGCTGTTATTCTGTACTGAAAACAAACTAGATAATTGTGCCTGTGAGATATTAGCGTTGCTTAAGATCGCATGTGGGAACCTTGCCATCTTTAATCTCAGACTATTAATTGTAAGTCTATTTGTCCTCCTTGCACCATTTGTGTTTATTGTGGTGTCTTACGTTCTCATCATTTCATCAATATTAAAAATTCAGTCTAATGATGGACGATCCAAATCTTTTTCCACATGTGCTTCTCACCTGACTGTTGTTTTTTGGGACAACTATCACCATGTACATGGTACAGTCTAATGCCTTGTACACACGATCGGATTTTCAGATGAAAAAAGTCTGATGGACTTTTTTCATTGGAAATTCCGATCGTTTGTGGACCCCATCGGATTTTTTTCCGTCAGTGTTTAGAAATAGAAAAATAGACAACCTGATCTCTATTTTCTCGTTGAGATTCTTGTCAGCATGTTTCTCGACGAGAAAAGTGTGTGTGTGTACACTTACCTGTCCTCCGGGAAGCCCGCGCATGCTCGAAATGACTTTGACGCATGCGCGGTAGCTTCCTAGGCATAGGTAGGGTGTAGCAAGATGGCGGCGACGGCATCGAATGTGACGAGCGCACGCTCGTCTTAGTTGATTACGTCACCGCGTTCGCTCCATTCAAAGAACCGCGGGTTCTTTGAAAGGAGCGTGTGTACACTCGGCCGGGACAAGTTTCTTGTCCAAGAATCTCGTCAAGAAAAACAACGTGTTTTTTCTTGACGAGATTCTCGCCCATGTGTACGAGGCCTAAGAAGGTACAATTCATTTATATTTTTCCATGTTTTAAATTTACTTGCTCCATCTGTTTCCTGGTGGTCATTTGGGGCACATTCATTTTAATCAATTGTCCTTTTATTTGTGGCTACAATGTTCTTTAGAGCTCGTTTACACTTCCTTCAAAACAAGGCATCGGACACGTTTTTTTAAAGCTCTCTGAACACCAATCAAAGCACCTGTCACTAAATAAAATGGTTGGGCTTACACTCCTGTTTACACCTGCTTTTACTTTGGCTTCACTTCAAAAATGATACCCCATGTCGCATTAGTGGTGCTTCAAAAGCATCTTCAAAGCCTCCATAGAAGTCTATGACAAAGCTTAGGTTTTGGAGGTATTGCAGAATGAGGTATCAACACACACACACGAGGCATCTGCCAAGCTTCATAAAAGCACCACCAAAGCACCACTGAAGCATTACAGCACGTAAAAACATTACAGCATTTAAAAACAAAGTTCCTCAAAACGTGGGACTTTAATGGACCAGAAACGCTCAAGGAGTAGGGAATTTTATGAAATTTTTGAGGAACTTCGTTTTTATATGTTGTATTAGGGATGTGGACCTGAATTAGCTCTTTTCCAATTAGTTGGCAATAACCTTTTTTTGTTGCACTGGAAACATTACAGAAGCATCAAAAACACATCAAAAAAGCATGTTGAAGCTGTAGGCGCTTTATTAAGTGTTGAAGTCGAAGCAAGTGTACATGAGCCCTTAGTGATGCTTAGGGCAGGAAAGGTTGTGTCCAAGTGCCTGCCTGAATGTGAAAATAAATACAACCAAGTCCTAAAAAGTGTTATGCTGGCAACATTTATCAAATAAAGCAAAAACAAAATTGGGACCATCAGTGTAAATCAACTGCCATCTGTTTCATTTTTCTTGCCATTGTTGATGTCATCTGCTTTTGAATTGCATTAATACCCAGGGGTTCAGGGAGTTTCTACAATGTTACTGTTAGCCCAAGCTGACCGGATGATGCACGCCTAGGAAGTGGGTTTAAATATTCAACATGGAAGAGGAGCTGCCTTTTTTAAAAGGTGCACATTCTAGAAATGATCTAAGTAATGATACACAACTCCATGCATTGCTCTTAAAAATCTTCTGTTTATTAGTTCACCACAGTACACATAATCTTAGTACAGTATCTCAGTTTGAAGACCAGAAAGGGACTTTTTGATATCTCCTTTTTTTCCCTTTACTGGCCTATACGGTTATTGTCATTTATCTCCTCTTTTTTTAGATTTAGAGGAATATTGTATACCGTGTTTTATACTGCAATATATGGAAACGTGTAGTTTGTGGAAATTTGTATTCCATTTATAGCGCTGTTAATGCATTTTATATTTTTAAGACGCATATATTTTTTATAATCTTAGTACAGCAGTTGACGCATTTCAGCCTTGTTGGCCTTATTCATAACAAATGACATGTACAAAAACAGCACAATATATGGAGAGATTTGCTAAAACTGGTGCACTCAGTTGTGCAGCTGTGCATGGAAGCCAATCAGCTTCTAACTTCAGCTTGTTCAATTAAGCTTTGACAATAAGGCTGGGTTCACACTAGTGCGACACGACATCTGTCCTACTTTGGATCCGACTTTGCCCTGCGACATGAAGCCGACATATGTCCGACTTTCAATGAACGGGGATCCGACTTGGATCCCCTCCAATAGCAGGCACTGTGTTTGGTATGAATCTTGAGGGGAAACTCCACGCCAAATTTTAAATAAAAACCGGCATGGGTTCCCCATCCAGGAGCATACCAGGCCCTTGGGTCTGGTCTGGATTTGAAGGGGAACCCCTACGCCGAAAAAACGGCGTGGGGGTCCCCCCAAAATCCAAACGAGACCCTTATCCGAGCACGCAACCTGGCAGGCCACAGGGGAAGAGGTGGGAACGAGAGAGCGGCCCCCCTCCCTCCTGAACCGTACCAGGCCGCATGCCCTCAACATGGGGGGTTTGGTCCTCTGGGGCAGGGGGGCGACCTGCGGCCCCCCCACCCCAAAGCACCCTGTCCCCATGTTGATGAGGACAGGGCCTTTTCCCAACAACCCTGGCCGTTGGTTGTCGGGGTCTGCGGGCGGGGGGCTTATCGGAATCCGGGAGCCCCCCTTGATAAGGGGGCCCCCAGATCCCGGCCCCCCCACCCTATGTGAATGAGTATGGGGTACATCGTACCCCTACCCATTCACCTGGTGGAAAAAAAATGTCAAGAAAAAACACAACAGAGCTTTTTAAATTAATTTATTGCACAGCTCCGGGGTCTTCTTCCGACTTCGGGGGTCTCAGCGCTCTCCGGTTCTTTCTTCCGCCGGGCCTCCGCTATCTTCTTCCAGCTCTTTTGCTAGCGGGGCCCGGTCTTCTCCGTCGCCTTCTTCTTCTCCCGCTATCCGGTTCTTCTCTCGCTCTCCGGTTCTTTCTTCCGCCGGGCCTCCACTAACTTCTTTTAGCTCTTTTGCTAGCGGAGGCCCAGTCTTCCTCGTCATCTCGTCCCGCTCTCCGTTGTCCTTCTGCCGGCCCCTCCACTACCTTCTTGTAGCTCTTTTGCTAGTGGAGGGGCCGGTCTTCCCGTCGTCGCCGTCGGCGTCTTCTTCCCTCTTCTCCTCCTCGATGTTGACGCGTCGGTTCCTTCCGTTGTAATACTGGCTGTTCGCTCCGCTCCGCATTAATATAGGCTTCTCATGACATCACAGTCACATGCTCCCATGACGTCAGTCACATGCTCCGGGGCCACCTGGAGCATGTGACTGTGACGTCATGAGAAGCCTATATTAATGCGGAGCGGAGCGAACAGCCAGTATTACAGCGAAAGGAAGCGACGCGTCAACATCGAGGAGGAGAAGAGAGAAGAAGACGGCGACGACGGGAAGACCGGCCCCTCAACCAGCAAAAGAGCTACAAGAAGGTAGTGGAGGGGCCGGCAGAAGGACAACGGAGAGCGGGACGAGACGACGAGGAAGACCAGGCCTCCGCTAGCAATAGAGCTAAAAGAAGTTAGCGGAGGCGGAAGAAAGAACCGGAGAGCGAGAGAAGAACCGGATAGCGGGAGAAGAAGAAGGCGACGGAGAAGACCGGGCCCCGCTAGCAAAAGAGCTGGAAGAAGATAGCGGAGGCCCAGCGGAAGAAAGAACCGGAGAGCGCGGAGACCCCGGAGCTGTGCAATAAATTAATTTAAAAAGCTGTGTGTGTGTTTTTTTATTGACATTTTTTTCCACCAGGTGAATGGGTAGGGGTACGATGTACCCCATACTCATTCACATAGGGTGGGGGGGCCGGGATCCGGGGGCCCCCTTATTGAAGGGGGCTCCCGGATTCCGATAAGCCCCCCACCCGCAGACCCTGACAACCAAAGGCCAGGGTTGTCGGGAAGAGGTCCTGTCCTCATCAACATGGGGCAGGGTGCTTTGGGGTGGGGGGGGCCGCAGGTCGCCTCCCTGCCCCAGAGCACCAAACCCCCCATGTTGAGGGAATGCGGCCTGGTACGGTTTAGGAGGGAGGGGGGCCGCTCTCTCGTTCCCCCCTCTTCCCCTGCGGCCTGCCAGGTTGCGTGCTCGGATAAGGGTCTGGTTTGGATTTTGGGGGGGCCCCCACGCTGTTTTTTCGGCGTAGGGGTTCCCCTTCAAATCCAGACCAGACCCAAGGGCCTGGTATGCTCCTGGAGGGGGAGCCCATGCCGGTTTTTTATTTAAAATTTGGCCTGGAGTTCCGCCTCAAGAGCAACACAGCACAAGTCGCATGCCAAAGTCGGATCATGCAAGACTGCGGTCCGACTTTGATCCGACTTCAATGATAGTCAATGGGCTGAAGTCGGATCAAAGTCGGACAGAAGTAGTACAGGGAGCATTTTCAAAGTCGGACCGACATGTGTCGGACCAGTTAAGACAGCTCCCATAGGGAAACATTGATTTTCACACGTCATGCGACATGAGCTCCCAATGTCGGAGCGTTTGTCGGACCAGTGTGAACCCGGCCTAAAACTTGGAAGATAATTGATATTTCTATGCAGAGATGCACCAGATTGTGCACTCTCCAGTTTTAGTAACTCCCCCCAATAGTGACAAATCTCCAGTGGCTCCACCTACTAGCATATGGTATAATTTATCTACTTTAAGAGCACTCTCAGTTAAAGTGACACTAAAGCTTTGATTTTTTTTTAACATTAGGAGGAAACACATACACAATATTGGTATAATGTTCAGCGCTAAACCATCTGATGAAAAAGATTAACCACTTAACGACCGCCCACCGCCGATTTACGTCGGCAGAATGGCACCGACAGGCAGAATCACGTAGATCTACGTGATCGCCTTTGTGCAGTTGGGGGGTCCATCCGGACCCCCCTTCACTGCAGTGAGCGGCCGTTAAGTGTTCGGGAGCGATCAGGCATGAGGGGGCGGCCGCTCGATTCCGCCCCCCCCTCGCGATCGCTCCCGGCCAATGAAAATGCTTCCTCCGCCATGTGATGTAAACACAGGCTGGAGGAAGTGATGTCATCTCCCTCGCCGCGGTCTTTTCGTTCCCGGCGCCGAGGAGAGAAGACAGAGGTTAGTGCTCCAACAGTCCACTGACACGTAGGTACACATAGGCACACAAATCACCCCCCAGTCACCCCCAGATCACCCCCCAGGTCACCCCAAAGCCCCCAATCACAGTGTCACTGATTGCAGTGATCATTTATTTTACTGATCACTGCATTTAGTGTCATCTGTGATTGTAAAAAGTTGCAGGGCAGTTAGGATTAGGCCCCTTTAGGTCCAGGGTAGCCCCCTACCCCCCCCCTAATAAAGGTTTAACCCCTTGATCACCCCCCAGGTAACCCTTTCACCCCCTAACTTCAGCGTCACTAAGCGATTGTTTTTCCGATCGCTGTATTCGTGTCGCTGGTGTTTTAGATAGGCAGTTATTTTTTTTAGGTTCGCCGCAGGTTTTTATTAGTGTCAGGTACCCCCATATATTATTTTAACCCCCTGATTGCCCCTAGAGTTAACCCTTTCACCAGTGATCGCCGTATAAGCGTCACTGGTTAGCCAGTAAGTTATTTAGTTATTTAGGTTACCTGTCAGGTTTTTATATAGCGTCGGGTACCCCCATATTTAACCTAATAAAGGTTTTAACCCCCTGATTGCCCCTAGTTAACCCTTTCACCAGTGATCATCATATAAAGGTTACGGGTGACGCTGGTTGATTAGTTTGCTTTTTATAGCATCAGGGCACCCGCCGTATATAACCCAATAAAGGTTTAACCCCCCTGATCGCCCGGCGGGTGAGATCAATTAGGTTTTAGCGCCAGAGAGGGTCTGCGTCGCCCCAGGCAGTGTTAGGTTAGTGCCAGTAACGCTAACACCCACGCGCAAAGCATACACCCCCCTTAGTGGTATAGTATCTGATCAGATCTATACTAGCATCCCCAGCGGTTTAGGGTTCCCAAAAACGCAGTGTTAGCGGGATCAGCCCAGATACCTGCTAGCGCCTGCGTTTAGCCCCTCCGCCCAGCCCAGCCCAGCCCACCCAAGTGCAGTATCGATCGATCACTGTCACTTACCAAACACAACACACATAACTGCAGCGTTCGCAGAGACAGGCCTGATCCCTGCGATCGCTAACAGTTTTTTTGTAGCGTTTGATATATTTGCTGACGACAGTCAGGTGCTTTTTTTCCTGTGAATCTTACTAGTGTACCCCTAAATTTAGAGCCCAAAATGGCAAGACGAAGGTACACTAGTAAAGAGGCCTACGAGATTCTGAGCATGACAGATAGTGAAGAGGAGGTCACGTATCTGTCAGATTCAGGCTCAGAATATCTTCCCGTAGAAGACAGTGACGTCAGCGGCCCCACGTAGATAGCTCTGACGACGAAGTTGAGGTCCCTGCTAAGGTCAGGTGTACCCGATCCCGATCTTCTGAGGTTGTTGAGGAGCAAGAACCGCAGGTCTCTCGTATCATGGAGCAGAGTAGTACTAGCGCCGCTATTCCTTCTGGTGAACTGGCAAGCACCAGCGGCCTAGTACAGCCTGGACGTACATCCAGCACTGCAGTAACACTTGGTGACGTGGCGAGTCCCATAAGTGCAGTTCAAGCTGGCGAGGTGGCAAGCACAAGTAGTGTCCCGCTGCCACCAAGAAGACAAAGGCAGGCCCGTCGTGCCCATACTGCCCTTCCTGCAGAATTCGCCTATCCTGATTGGGTCCCCACCACTTCTGCAGAACCCGTACTTCCCCCATTCACTGCCCAACCCGGTATTCAGGTGGAAACAGCTGATTTTATTCCAATTGATTTTTATTCGCTGTTTTTCACGGAAGATCTCTATAGATCTATTGTGGACCAGAGTAATTTATATGCTGGTCAATTTATCGCCGCTAACCCCCAGTTGCCTAAAATTGCCAGAAATTGGAAACCAATTACGGTTTCTGAATTTAAGACCTTTCTGGGCCTTTCCCTCAACATGGGCACACATAAATTTCCGTCATTGCGTGCTTATTGGTCCACGCACCCAATTGACCACATGCCCGTGTTCTCTGCCTCCATGTCCAGGGCACGATACGAGCAGATTTTGCGGTTCATGCACTTCAACGACACTGAACTTTGTCGTCCACGTGGGGACCCTGAATACGACCGGCTCTATAAAATTCGGCCCCTCATAAACCACTTCAACGAACGTTTTGCAGCCTTGTTTACTCCCGATCAAGTTGTCTGCGTTGATGAGTCCCTGATTAAATTTTCTGGCCGCTTGTCTTTCAAGCAGTACCTTCCCAGCAAGCGTGCCAGATACGGGGTCAAGCTCTACAAGTTCTGTGACAGGGCAACAGGCTATGTAGTGAACTTTACGGTTTATGAGGGAAAAGATAGTCAGATTGAGTCGGTCAACTGCCCGGATTACATAGGGAGCGCTGGCAAGATAGTGTGGAACTTGGTGTCACCCTTATTCGGAAAGGGGTACCACTTGTATGTGGACAATTATTACACGAGCGTGCCACTGTTTAGTCACTTGTTTGATCATCAGATTGGAGCATGTGGCACCGTGCGACCTAATCGCCGGGGCTTTCCCCAGCGGCTTGTAGATGCCCGTCTTAGGCTGGGGGGGAGAGAGCCTGCTTGAAGTGTAATAACTTGCTCGCTATGAAGTGGAGGGACAATAAGAATGTTTTCCTTCTTACCTCCCTTCATGCAGACACGACAGTCCAAATTCGTACGGCGACTGGTGTTGTGGAGAAACCCCTCTGTGTCCACGAATATAACCAAAATATGGGAGGGGTGGACCTCAACGACCAGTTGATGGCGCCGTATCTAATTGACCGTAAGGCGAGACGCTGGTACAAAAAAGTGTCTCTATCATTATTCCAATTGGCTTTGCTGAACGCTCATGTGCTATACAGAGCTTCAGGTGGGACGTTATCTCTTCTAAAATTCCAGAATGAGATACAGGTCCTTCTCAAAAAATTAGCATATTGTGATAAAGTTCATTATTTTCTGTAATGTACTGATAAACATTAGACTTTCATATATTTTAGATTCATTACACACAACTGAAGTAGTTCAAGCCTTTTCTTGTTTTAATATTGATGATTTTGGCATACAGCTCATGAAAACCCAAAAATCCTATCTCAAAAAATTAGCATATCATGAAAAGGTTCTCTAAACGAGCTATTAACCTAATCATCTGAATCAACTAATTAACTCTAAACACCTGCAAAAGATTCCTGAGGCTTTTAAAAACTCCCAGCCTGGTTCATTACTCAAAACCGCAATCATGGGTAAGACTGCCGACCTGACTTCTGTCTAGAAGGCCATCATTGACACCCTCAAGCAAGAGGGTAAGACACAGAAAGAAATTTCTGAACGAATAGGCTGTTCCCAGAGTGCTGTATCAAGGCACCTCAGTGGGAAGTCCGTGGGAAGGAAAAAGTGTGGCAGAAAACGCTGCACAATGAGAAGAGGTGACCGGACCCTGAAGAAGATTGTGGAGAAGGACCGATTCCAGACCTTGGAGGACCTGCGGAAGCAGTGGACTGAGTCTGGAGTAGAAACATCCAGAGCCACCGTGAACAGGCGTGTGCAGGAAATGGGCTACAGGTGCCGCATTCCCCAGGTCAAGCCACTTTTGAACCAGAAACAGCGGCAGAAGCGCCTGACCTGGGCTACAGAGAAGCAGCACTGGACTGTTGCTCAGTGGTCCAAAGTACATTCGGAAATCAAGGTGCCAGAGTCTGGAGGAAGACTGGGGAGAGGGAAATGCCAAAATGCCTGAAGTCCAGTGTCAAGTACCCACAGTCAGTGATGGTCTGGGGTGCCATGTCAGCTGCTGGTGTTGGTCCACTGTGTTTTATCAAGGGCAGGGTCAATGCAGCTAGCTATCAGGAGATTTTGGAGCACTTCATGCTTCCATCTGCTGAAAAGCTTTATGGAGATGAAGATTTCATTTTTCAGCACGACCTGGCACCTGCTCACAGTGCCAAAACCACTGGTAAATGGTTTACTGACCATGGTATTACTGTGCTCAATTGGCCTGCCAACTCTCCTGACCTGAACCCCATAGAGAATCTGTGGGATATTGGGAAGAGAAAGTTGAGAGACGCAAGACCCAACACTCTGGATGAGCTTAAGGCCGCTATCGAAGCATCCTGGGCCTCCATAACACCTCAGCAGTGCCACAGGCTGGTTGCCTCCATGCCACGCCGCATTGAAGCAGTCATTTCTGCAAAAGGATTCCCGACCAAGTATTGAGTGCATAACTGAACATAATTATTTGAAGGTTGACTTTTTTTGTATTAAAAACACTTTTCTTTTATTGGTCGGATGAAATATGCTAATTTTTTGAGATAGGATTTTGGGGTTTGCATGAGCTGTATGCCAAAATCATCAATATTAAAACAAGAAAAGGCTTGAACTACTTCAGTTGTGTGTAATGAATCTAAAATATATGAAAGTCTAATGTTTATCAGTACATTACAGAAAATAATGAACTTTATCACAATATGCTAATTTTTTGAGAAGGACCTGTAGTCACAGAACTCCTGTATCCAGGCGGTTCTGCACCTCACCATCCCCAACCAAATGCAGTAAGCCGGCTGCATGAGAGGCATTATTCGTAGGTCCTCCCGAGTACCCCTACCCAAAGCCACCCCCAAAAAAGATGTCGTGTCTGTAGCAAGCGCGGATTTAGGCGTGACACCCGTAGTTTTTGTCCACTCTGTCCTGACAAGCCTGGTCTTTGCCAAGGTGAATGTTTTGAACGCTACCACTCAAAAGTGAAGTTTTAGCGTAGGGTACAGCATTTCACAGACAAGGACACACTTACACAGGGTCTCCCAAGATGCCATTACATTTTGAGAGACCCGAACCATTACAGTTGTAAAGTTACAAAAAAAAGAAAAAAAAAACGTAAAAAACAAAACACAAAAAAATATAAAATAAAAAAACCAAAAATAGTTGTCGTTTTATTGTTCTCTCTCTCTCTCTCTATTTTCTCTCTATTGTTCTGCTCTTTTTTACTGTATTCTATTCTGCAATGTTTTATCATGCTTGCTTTTCAGGTATGTAATTTTTTGTTTTCAGGTGCGCCATTCAACTGCAGCGCTGAATTATTTATCTTGACAGCAACAGCGTTTGCTCCCACGATACATAAAGCCGTGACTCCAGTGCTGTAGGAGGTGATTTCACCACCACAGTTAAAAAAAAGAGCATATATGCCGAAGCATGGGGGCAGCAGGGGCGGAGGAGCGATTTTGCTCCTAATGCCGCGTACATACGGTCGAAATTCCGACGGAGGCCTGCCCGTGGAAAATTCCGACCGTGTGTACGCGGCATAACTTTTTTGCGGGAGGATGCCCCCATGCTTCAGCATATATATATTTTAGGCACAGGTTGCGTTAAAACATTTTTTTATTTTTTACTAGGTTTTGTTTTGGTATTTGCTTTGCAGGTATGGCATGGTAAGGTCTTACTGTTGTACTGTAATGTTACTTTGTTTTAATGTTAACCACCATTTGCTTAGCAGGTACGCCATTCAGTTGCAGCGCGGATCTATTTATCTTGACAGCAACAGCGTTTGCTCCCACGATACATAAAGCCGTGACTCCAACGCTGTAGGAGGTGATTTCACCACCACAGTTAAAAAAAAGAGCATATATGCCGAAGCATGGGGGCAGCAGGGGCGGAGGAGCGATTTTGCTCCTAATGCCGCGTATATACGGTCGAAATTCCAACGGAGGCTTGCCCGTGGAAAAGTCCGACCGTGTGTACGCGGCATAACCTTTTATGCCGCGTACATACGGTCGAAATTCCGACGAAGGCTTGACCGTGTGTACGCGGCATAACTTTTTTGCGGGATGATGCCCCCATGCTTCGGCATATATGCCCATCATTAGAAGTGGGTGGATGAAGGGAGGTATTCTAATGGTGGGCATACCCACCAATCAATCTCTTTTTTTCGTTCAGTCAATAGGCTGTATGAAAAAAAAGATTACAATACATGTCCAACAAGGACCAGCAACGTACTGGTATGTTGCTGGACTTTGAATGTTTATACCAGAATGATGCCTGCGGGTTTAGGTATCATCTTGGTATCATTCTTTTCAGCCAGCAGCCGGCTTTCATGTAAAAGCAATTCTAGCAGATAATTAGCCTCTAGACTGCTTTTACAAGCAGTGGGAGGGAATGTCCCCCCCCCGGATATAAAAAGCGCCATTGGGAAATTGGGAAAGCATTTTATCACACCGATCTTGGTGTGGTCAGATGCTTTGAGGGCAGAGGAAAGATCTAGGGTCTAACCCCCCAATTTTTTTCAAAAAAAGAGTACCTGTCACTACTTATTGCTATCATAGGGGATATTTACATTCCCTGAGATAACGATAAAAATGGTAAAAAAATAAAATATGGAAGGCACAGTTTAAAAATAAAATAAAAAAGCCAAATAAATAATAATAAAAAAAAAAAAAAAAACGCTGTCCCCCCCTGCTCTTGCGCAAAGGCGAACGCAAGCGTCGGTCTAGCGTCATATGTAAACAGCAATTGCATCATGCATGTGAGGTATCACCGCGAAGGTCAGATCAAGGGCAGTCATTTTAGCAGTAGACCTCCTCTGTAAATCTAACGTGGTAACCTGTAAAGGCTTTTAAATGCTTTTAAAAATGAATGTAGTTTTTCGCAGCTGCGCGTTTGTGCGCAATTTTAAAGCATGTCGTGTTTGGTATCCATGTACTCGGCCTATGATCATATTTTTTATTTCATCAAACATTTGGGCAATATAGTGTTTTTTTAGTGCATTAAAAATAAAAAAAGTGTGTTTTTCCCCCAAAAAATGCGTTTGAAAAATCGCTGCGCAAATACTGTGTGGAAAAAAAATGCAACACCCACTATTTTAATCTGTAGGGCCTTTGCTTTAAAAAAATATATAATGTTTGGGGGTTCAACATAATTTTCTTGCAAAAAAAAAATTTTTTTCATGTAAACAAAAAGTGTCAGAAAGGGCTTTGTCTTCAAGTGCTTAGAAGAGTGGATGATGTGTGACATAAGCTTCCTAATGTTGTGCATAAAATGCCAGGACAGTTCAAAACCCCCCCAAATGACCCCATTTTGTAAAGTAGACACCTCAAGCTATTTGCTGAGAGGCATGTTGAGCCCATTGAATATTTTTTTTTTTTTGTCCCAAGTGATTGAATAATGACCAAAAAAAAAAAATGTACAAAAAGTTGTCACTAAATTATATATTGCTCAAACATGCCATGGGCATATGTGGAATTACACCCCAAAATACATTCTGTTGCTTCTCCTGAGTATGGGGATACCACATGTGTGGGACTTTTTGGGAGCCTAGTTGCGTACGGGACCCCAAAAACCAAGCACCGCCTTCAGGATTTCTATGGGTGTAAATTTTTGATTTCACTCCTCACTGCCTATCACAGTTTCGGAGGCCATGGAATGCCCAGATGGCACAAAACCCCCCCAAATGACCCCATTTTGAAAAGTAGACACCCCAAGCTATTTGCTGAGAGGTATGTTGAGTATTTTGCAGATCTCGCTTTTTGTCACAAAGTTTTGAAAATGTAAAAAAAGAAAAAAAAAAAGAAAAAAAAATGTCTTTCTTAATTTTCAAAAACAAATGAGAGCTGTAAAATACTCACCATGCCTCTCAGCAAATAGCTTGGGGTGTCTACATTCCAAAATGGGGTCATTTGTGGGGGTTTTGGGCTATTTTGACATTTTATGGCCTTCAAAACTGTGATAGGTAGTGAGGAGTGAAATCAAAAATGTATGCCCTTAGAAACCTTGAAGGCGGTGCTTGGTTTTTGGGGTCCCGTACGCGGCTAGGCTCCCAAAAAGTCCCACACATGTGGTATCCCCGTACTCAGGAGAAGCAGCAGAATGTATTTTGGGGTGTAATTTCACATATAACCATGGCATGTGTGAGCAATATATCATTTAGTGATAACTTTTTGTACATTTTTTTTTTCTTTTTGTCATTATTCAATCATTTGGGACAAAAAAAAATATTCAATGGGCTCAACATGCCTCTCAGCAAATAGCTTGGGGTGTCTACTTTCCAAAATGGGGTCATTTGGGGGGGTTTTGTGCCATCTTGGCATTTTATGGCCTTCAAAACTGTGATAGGTAGTGAGGAGCGAAATCAAAAATTTATGCCCTTAGAAACCTTGAAGGCGGTGCTTGGTTTTTGGGGTCCCGTACGCGGCTAGGCTCCCAAAAAGTCCCACACATGTGGTATCCCCGTACTCAGGAGAAGCAGCAGAATGTATTTTGGGGTGTAATTTCACATATGCCCATGGCATGTGTGAGCAATATATCATTTAGTGACAACTTTGTGCAAAAAAAAAAAAAAAAAAGTCATATTCCCGCAACTTGTGGCAAAATATAAAATATTCCATGGACTGAACATGCCTCTCAGTAAATAGCTTGGGGTGTCTACTTTCCAAAATGGGGTCATTTGGGGGGGTTTTGTGCTATTTTGGCATTTTATGGCCTTCGAAACTGTGATAGGTAGTGAGGAGTGAAATCAAAAATTTGCGCCCTTAGAAATCCTGAAGGCGGTGCTTGGTTTCCGGGGTCCCGTACGTGGCTAGGCTCCTAAAAAGTCCCACACATGTGGTATCCCCGTACTCAGGAGAAGCAGCAGAATGTATTTTGGGGTGCAATTCCACATATAACCATGGCATGTGTGAGCAATATATCATTTAGTGACAACTTTTTGTAATTTTTTTTTTTGTCATTATTCAATCACTTGGGACAAAAAAAAAATATTCAATGGGCTCAACATGCCTCTCAGCAATTTCCTTGGGGTGTCTACTTTCCAAAATGGGGTCATTTGGGGGGGTTTTGTACTGCCCTGCCATTTTAGCACCTCAAGAAATGAGATAGGCAGTCATAAATTTAAAGCTGTGTAAATTTCAGAAAATGTACCCTAGTTTGTAAACGCTATAACTTTTGCGCAAACCAATAAATATACGCTTATTGACATTTTTTTTACTAAAGACATGTGGCTGAATACATTTTGGCCTAAATGTATGACTAAAATTGAGTTTATTCGATTTTTCTTATAACAAAAAGTAGAAAATATCATTTTTTTTCAAAATTTTCGGTCTTTTTCTGTTTATATCGCAAAAAATAAAAATCGCAGAGGCAATCAAATACCATTAAAAGAAAGCTCTATTTGTGGGAAGAAAAGGACGCAAATTTCATTTGGGTACAACATTGCATGTCCGCACAATTTACAGTTAAAGCAGCGCAGTGCCGAATCCCAAAAACAGGCCTGGTCCTAATGTCCCGAAATGGTCCGGGGCTTAAGTGGTTAAAGTTTAAAATTTTAATGAAAAGGCATGCATCTGCATGCTGATACATGAAGGTGCAACCATGTGAATTGTGAGTGGATTGAAAGTTCTGGGGGATGAATCCCTAAAAATTAGTCTTTAAAAAAGTCTCTAAATAGAGGCTGTAAAGGGAGTGAGGCTGCTTCAGGCGCGGGCTGGGGAATCCAATCACTGTGAACAAAAGGAAAGCAAAAGGAGGAGAGAGAAGCGCCAAGCCAATCCTTTTAACAGCTTAGGAATTTATTCAGTATATAAGTATAAAACAACACTAAAAACTTGTGTGAAAAATGTTGGAGCACTTGCAGAGTGTTAGAGAGGGTGGGAGCTTCCACATGCAGTGTCACAGGAGCACAGGAGGACAGCCGGAAAGTCTCTAATGAGGGATCCACGAGCGCTGTGTATTAGTCGTAGCTGGAGCCTCGATAAGCCTCAAGTCAACGTCTCCATGAGGCTTAAAAAAATAAAAACGCAGAGGTGATCAAATACCACCAAAAGAAAGCTCTATTTGTGGGGAAAAAAATGATCAAAATTTTATTTGGGTACAACATCGCATAACTGCACAATTGTCATTCAAAGTGTGACAGCGCTGAAAGCTGAAAATGCCCTGTATTGAAGTGGTTAAATAACAAACATATCATACTTACCTCCACTGTGCAGTTCGTTTTGCACAGATAGGCCCCGATCGTCCTCTTTTGGGGTCCCAGGGCGGCTTTTGCGGCTCCTCCCTGCAAGAGCTAACCCCCTCTGGGAAGCTCTCTCCGGAGGAGGTTACCTTGCGGGCGCGCTCCCGTGCCATACAATCGGCGTCCATAGCCGCCAATTTTATGACTCGCCCCTGCCCCTCGGCGGCTGCATCATTGGATTTGATTTTCAGCAGCGGGAGCCAATGGCTGCGCTGCTATCAATCTATCCAATGAAGAACCGACCAGGCATGGGGAGAACGATGCAGGATCGCGTCCTCGGAAATTCGGGGCTCAGGAGGGGCCGGTGACTGCAAGGTGTTTTTTCACCTTAATGCATAGGATGCATTAAGGTGAAAAAACACAAAGGTTTACAGCCCCTTTAAATGCTGCACAAAAGGAGCTAAGCAATCACTATACTCAAAAAGGGTTTTAAACCTTCAAGGTTTTTCACACTTTCAAACCTTTTGTAGTGCAGCACCCCCTCCCCCAGAGCCCCCCTTTTACTTACCTGAACCCAATCGTTCCAGCGACAGGGTCGAGCACGGCGTCTCTAGCCGCTGTCTTGGGTCCTCATTGGATAGATTGATAGTAGCAGGAACCATTGGCTCAGGGATGAGTCCTACTGTCTGTGTCAATGGACACAGCAGCAGGACTCTGGAGCGTGCCCGCATGAGTGTCGCCTTGGAATGCGGATATCCGAAGGGGCACTCGACGTGGGGAGGAGCCAGGAGCGCCACTGAGGGACCCCAGAAGAGGTGGATTGGAGCCACTCTATGCAAAACCCTTGCACAGAGGAGGTAAGTATAACATGTTTGTTATAAAAAAAAACAAGACTTTACAAACACCTTAAGCTCTTAGGTCACGTTCTTACAGTGGCAAAACAAACCCTTGTTAAAGCCTTAAAATATCCCACTCCCTCAGTCAAAGGTTACACAGTTCATGTTCATTTCTGATGCAATAGAGAAGTAAATGGCCATTGGAACCGCTGGTTTATCTACTGCCGCCCTAATGGATCAGATGCTAGTGTATTTGGTCTCTAAAATGGGAACTGACCATGACCCTGTCTACCCACCTTTCTGTCTTCATGCCTCATCTTATTGTGTAACGCAGTCACACCCTGCAACTGTCCCCCCATCTCTATTTCACAACCCTTTCCCCATCTTTATTTCCCTTATTTTATCCCTTCTTCCTTCCTTATTCCCTTTTAATACTTTTCCATTATCTGGGTTACATGTTGTAAAAAAAGAATATGTTTATATTGCCTCTATACCCAATTCCTGGCTTGGCACGTTCCTGTCTCTTCAATAATGGCAGATGTGTATGTGCTTTTGTCTTCAGCAAAGTGTACAATATACATTTGTTTCTTGCAGTGTCAACATTACAAAACATAAAACTAAAGACAATTAGAAAAGATACAGTTGATGGGCTGATAATACATTTTTGTTTATGCATGACAGCTTTGTGAATTGACACAATGTATCTTGAGTCCATTTATGTGTGTATTTTAATGACAAAAGGGAGATAATTTGTAGCAGCCAATCCCAATGCGATGTGTTATACCACAGTGTACTGCATTTTGGTAGAATTGCTTATATATACTGACAATTTAACTACAAAGAAGAACATTTTCTATATTATTGCATGACTTGACATGAAATTTAATTGATGTTTTCTTCTTTCGACTATCTGCACAATAATCAGTTTATTTCTAAAAACAGATTACAAATCATTTTATTCTTTTTTATCTGTAATTGTATTTCATTAGCTGCAAGAATTACCTGCATTCCAAGCAACGTATGGAATTGTGTGTGTATGTCACTATATTAAAAAATCTAAATCTTATTTCCAAACCAGAAAAAATTTAAACCTTTTGAAGTACTGTTAAGATACTGATAACATTGAGGGTTGATTTACTAAAACTGGAGAGTGCAAAATCTGGTGCCGCACTGCATAGAAATCAATCAGCTTCCAGTTTTTTTTTTTTTGTCAAAACTTAATTGAACAAGTTGAAGTTAGAAGTTGATTGGCTACCTTGCACAGCTGCACCAGATTTGAATAAATAAACGCCATTGTCAATTTACAAGGTGAGATTGCTAAAAAATTACCTACTTTGTCACAATTCTATCAATATTTTGTTCCAGGAAATACTCTCTTTGTCATTAATATTCATATGAGAGATATGAAGTTTTTCACTGATTGTTATATTCACCCATATTATAGGAGCCTATGATGTAATCCACTCCATAGACTTTTAAGCAAGAATAGATAATTATGCCCATAGGTTCTCTCCGTGCATATCACCATAAAAGTAAACATTTATCAAATGGCACAAAATCATTAAGTTTTTTTCTTTTCTATATAACACAGCTGCAATTAGATCTAAATGGTGTGATTTTGCAAATTCAGGTCTATATGGTGTCCTATAGCAATCACAAATTACCAATAGCTGATCTTGCATAAAATAAGCCTCAGTCACAAGCATTCCACGTTTAGTATATCTTTAGGCATATTCAGATTATACATACTGTTGTATACAGGTATGCCCTGAAAATGAATAGTATTGTAAAATTGCAAGATGTAGCTCAATGCTGAAATTAGGATCACAGTTTTAAGCTAACTAATTTTATTTATGCCATGAAGAACATTTCACTAACAGAATACATTTTACATTTTCCTACTGAACTTTTGATTGCTTCGAATATTCTGTCAAGTAAATTAATTTTTTTCCAATAATCTTCCATATACCTGAGTTAATCATAGCATAAACATTTATTGCGCTACTATTTTATCAGTTATGGTTGGGCAGAGTGATTTTGGTGAAGCTGATTTAGCTTAATAATTTAGCTCATTGAGCTGCTTAGGTGAAATGTACTCAAAAAAAGGTTATACGGTAATTCCTCGGATTGCAAGTAACGCGGTTTACGAGCGTTTCGCAATACGAGCTATTATTTAATGAAAAATATTGACTCGGTTTGCGAGCATTGTCTTGCAAAACGAGCAGGATTCAAGCCTCTGGAGTGTGCAGTACCACACTTGGTCAGAGGTGCGGGGGCGCGGGTGACACTCGGAGCCATTCGGAACTGTTCAGAGCCGCTCGGAAACACTCAGAAACACTCCGTTCTCAAATGTCTCTGAGCCTCCCCCAGTGCATCCGAGCGGCTCTGAGTGCTCTCCGAGTGTTTCCGAATGTCTCCGGTGCCCCCCAGCTCTGGTTACATGCGGTACTGCATACACTAGCAGTGCCACTTATGTGAGTTTCCATTATTTCCTATGGGGAAACTCGCTTTGATATACCAGTGCTTTGGATTACAAGCATTCTTCTGGAATAAATAATGCTAGTAATCCAAGGTACCACTGTACTTTTTTATTATTTACAGGGTGGTTTATTTGGGGAGATGATAGGAATTTACGATATTTTAGCTAATGTCATTAAGTTTTCTTTGTTTTGTCTCTTTTTTGCATGTGTTTGATTTAAATTTGTATATTGTCAATTTTTTTTTTCTTTTCTTTTTTTTTTTAGATGGGGGCTTCAGACTGTAAGCCCCTTGAGGGCAGAGACTGATTTGAATATACCGTATATAAAGTGCTGTGTAAACTGTTGGCTCTATAAAATAATAATTTAACTAAAATTACAAAAAAAATTGACTTATTCGTAGTAAAAAATAATTGAGCAACACTGCAATAAGTTGAAACATATATTATATAGCAAAAGGAACAACATTTTTTTTTTTTTTTGAGACTTTAAATGAGGTTCAGGGGCCGTTTGTATCCCCTCCTCCATCCCGGTTCAGTATTTAAAAAGGAGAACAGGAGGCGGGACTTTGTATGAGGCACACGGACGCAGATAGATAAATTAGATAAAAAATGAATTTTTAATTGGTTCAAATTGTCATATAATTTCATATTTAAATTCTATGCATTTTGCTATATATCAATACTTTTTACATTTCATTCGAACCAAATATTGCACAATAATTAACATTCCAAAAAATACATTTCATATATTTACAAGTACATAGAGTAAATGATGCATATTTAACATACATTGCAGTTGATACCTGTACAGATTAATGACCTACTAAGATATCTCTAAATGAAGATGAAAAAAAAGGGGGTTGAAAATATGTTAAAAGGAATGTCCATAAAAAGTTGATGAATATGTACACTTATCGGTAGTTATTAGCGCTACGCATTTCGTGCCTTTGTGGCCACTCATCAGGAGCAAAACCGTAGTGATCATCTATGGATAAGAGAGACAAACATGCTTCAATGATCTAAAGGAATTGTAGGAACATGTGGGCAAATATAGAATATTGTTCTGGCGTGGGGTGGGCGGGGGTTCTACCACTGTGCGTCGACGTCACGCTTCGCACGCCGGGCGTGCGGCGTCCCCGTGTCGCTGCATTGCCGGCGGAGTGATTACTACCGCCAACACACATGGGGGGGTTGCTCTGTTTGGCGCTTCTCGTCGGGTGGCTTGGCTGCCTGGTCGATGGCGCCTCCCTTCCCCCTGTGTGCGCCAGCGTGCCGTTGGGGGCTGGACTGTGGCGGTGCTCCCTATATGAGCCTCTCCCCATGCGGGGTCTCACACATAGGACTAGACATATCACTCCTCACTGTGGAACATTATGCACCATGGCATTTTGCCCTCATCTACTCTGCAACAGATATTTTTCTTTCTCACCATCCACACACCACCTGATCTCTTTTAACTTTTGTTTCTTCCTTGCCTCCTTTCTATTGCCCCCCTTTCAGCTTCTTCCTTTTCCCCCCCTTCTCCCTGCACTTTGTTTTTTCACTCTGCATAACTTCCCCAACACTTTTATCACACTACTTTTTTACATATTTTTCATAGTGTTTTGTTTCCCTTTTTTCTCAGAGGTCCCCCAATTTGGGGTCACACTATTCATCTCCCATCAGTTTTGACTCATACATTCCTACCCTCATGGGGTGTTGTTTGTGTTGGCCGTTGTCGCCATGCTACGCCCCCTCAGCTCCCGGATGTGACGCCCTTTGGCCGGTCTGCGATTTTCATGGCCGCACCACCATTGCGCAGATGCTTTTGTAAGTCTGTGGGCTAGATATATATATGGGGGGGTCTCTCCTATTCTATATTTGCCCACATGTTCCTACAATTCCTTGAGATCATTGAAACATGTTTGTCTCTCTTATCCATAGATGATCACTACGGTTGTTCTGATGAGTGGCCACAAAGGCCCAAAACGCGTAGAGCTAATAACTACCGATAAGTGTACATATTCATTAACTTTTTATGGAAGTTCCTTTTAACATATTTTCAACCCCCTTTTTTTCATCTCAATTTAGAGATATCTTAGTAGGTCATTAACCACTTAAGCCCCGGACCATTTTGTAGCTAAAGACCAGGCCCCTTTTTGCGATTCGGCACTGCATCGCTTTAACTGACAATTGCGCGGTCGTGCAACGTGGCTCCCAAACAAAATTAGTGTCCTTTTTTTCCCAAAAATAGAGCTTTCTTTTGGTGGTATTTTATCACCTGTGCGGTTTTTATTTTTTGCGCTATAAACAAAAATAGAGCGACAATTTTGAAAAAAATGCTATATTTTTAACTTTTTGCTATAATAAATATCCCCATAAAATATATAAAAAAACATTTTTTTTCCACAGTTTAGGCCGATACGTATTCTTCTACATATTTTTGGTAAAAAAAATCGCAATAAGCGTTTATTGATTGATATGCGCAACAGTTATAGCTTCTACAAAATAGGGGACTGTTTTATGTAATTTTTATTAATATTTTTTTTTTTTTACTAGTTATGGCGGCGATCAGCGATTTTTATTGTGACTGCGACATTATGGCGGACACATCGGACAATTTTGACACCATTTTGGGACCATTGTCATTTTCACAGCGATCAGTGCTCTAAAAATGCACTGGTTACTGTGAAAATGACACTGGCAGTGAATGGGTTAACCACTAGGTGGCGCTGCAGGGGTTAAGTGTTTCCTAGGAAGTGATTGTTACTGTGAGGGGGCGTGGCTACACGTGACACGTCATTTATGACTGTTCCCGATCACGGGGAACGGTCATCAGTGACAGTGTCGCTAGGCAGAATAGGGGAATGCCTTGTTTACAAAGGCATTCCCCTGTTCTGTTCTTGCCTACCGCAATCGCGGGACTCCCGCCCGCAGGACAGCAAATTTAAAAGGACGTATTTGTACGCCCATATGTCTGCCCATGCCATTCTGCCAACGTACATCGACGTGCGGCGGTCGGCAAGTGGTTAATCTGTACAGGTATTAACTGCAATGTATGTTAAATATGCATCATTTTCTCCATGTACTTGTAAATATATGAAATGTCTTTTTTGGAATGTTAATTATTGTGCAATATTTGGTTCGATATAAATGTAAAAAGTATTGATATATAGCAAAATGCATAGAATTTAAATATGAAATTATATGACAATTTTAACCAATTAAAAATGTATTTTTTATCTAATTTATCTATCTGCGTCTGTGTGCCTCATACAAAGTCCCGCCTCCTGTTATCCTTTTTAAATATATTATATAGGTAAAATTGATAAAAAAACTATTGCTGCCTAAACATTCAGTTATATTTACATTTATATGATAAGTATTCAAATAAATAAATGAATAAGAATGAACAAAAAGTAAAATGTGAATTAAATGAACACCATAATATTGTTTTCAGACAGACACACAACAAATTAATTGTACTTGATTTTTATTTTTATTGCTGAAAAAATTATGTATTATATTGGGTTTAGCTTTTATTGCTGCTAAGGATTTAATTTATTCCTTCTTTAAATTTTTCTATTTGATTTCTTATTTTATCTATCTGTGTGTGTGTGTATGTGTGTGTATGTATATGTATATATATATGTATATATATATATATATATATATATATATATATATATATATATATATATATATGTATATGTATGTGTGCATTTCTCTTGTTTATTGCTTGTACAAATTAAATGTATCATATAAGATATAAAAGCAAGTTATGTTTTCTGAAAATTTAGAACAAAAATCTAATTTACAGATACCACTTATCTTTTTAACTCCTATAGGAAACTCTTTTTTTTAACATTAAGTTGTGAAATTTGTGATATGATCCCTGGGAATCAGACCTTGCTGAGAGAATTCATACTGGTTGGATTTTCTCAAAACATTCAGCTTTGCAGATTATTTTTCATTTCTTTATTTCTAATTTATATAATGACCATTGTGGGAAACAGTTTTCTGATGTGTGCTGTTTTCATTGCTTCTAAATTGCACACACCAATGTACTTTTTTCTATGCAATCTGTCAGTTCTAGACTTATGTTACTCGTCCATCTCTGTCCCACATATATTACTTATTGTCCTTTCTAAGAAAAAAACTATTTCTTTTTTTAGCTGCATGGGACAAATGAACATTGGGCATTTTCTAGGGAGTACAGAAAGCCTACTTTTGGCAGTTATGGCATATGATCGCTACATTGCTATATGTTTCCCCTTGTATTATACAATCATTATGAACTGGAAGATGTGTCAAAACATTACAGTCATTGTGTGGTTAGGAGGGTTCTTTACATCAGTTGTCCCCAATATATCAAAGCCTCTGATCTTCTGTACTGAAAACAAACTAGATCATTTTGCCTGTGAGATATTAGCACTGCTTAAGATCGCATGTGGGAACCTTGCCATCTTTAATCTCAGACTATTAATTGTAAGTCTATTTGTCCTCCTAGCACCATTTGTGTTTATTGTGGTGTCTTACGTTCTCATCATTTCATCGATATTAAAAATTCAGTCTAATAATGGACGATCCAAAGCTTTTTCCACTTGTGCTTCTCACCTGACTGTTGTCTTCATGTTTTTTGGGACAACTATCACTATGTACATGGGACAGTCCAAGCACCTATCTTCTATGCTAAAATATATCACTTTAATTTATGGTGTTATAACCCCTGTTTTAAACCCTTTGATATACAGTCTAAGAAATAATGAAGTTAAAAATGCATTTCTGAACATTATTAAAAGCTTTCATCTGCTGGGGCCATGTAGTTGTCTAAAAATGTACACAATCTAATAATACGATTAGATGTGAAAGGTTTTTATTTTAATAAATACTAAACAAAATACATTTTGGGTTGACCTTGAACATGTCCTTTTCAGCCTAGTCAACCCAGTGACATGTCTAAAGGGGTACAATTAATTTATATTTTTCCGTGTTTTAAATTTATTTGGCTCCATTTGTTTCAAACTTAAGGACAAACATGAGGACAATACGACCAGAATTATCCTAAAATTTTCAGATGAGCACAAGGAAGTCAGGAAAATTATCACTAAATATTGGTCCATTCTAAAGGATGACCCCAACCTAAGGGAATTTATCCCTGATGTACCAGCCATTACTTTCAAAGAACAACTTCATTAAAACACTATTTGACACAAAGTGAGTACAAAAGCGACAAACTGAGAGACCCATGCAAAATCTGGGGTAGCTATCCCTGTTGGAACTGGTCCCATTGTAGATTTGTACCCAAAGAAAAAAATTCAGACTACCAGACGGAAATTGGTTTGTTTCCAAACGCTTTGTAAACTGTAACATGAAAGGCATTGTCTATCTGCTCCAGTGTGAATGCGGGGCCTACTAAATAGCCAAAACCAGGAGTTCTGGAGACGAATATCCAAACACATTTACTCCATGCATATTGGCAATTTATATCTCCCAGTGGGGAGGCATGTGGCCAAGAATCATGGGTGTAAAATGCCTAAAGTCACATTTGTGGCCCTAGATACAGTACACATACCCTTTAGGGGTGGTGATTGGGACAAAATCTTGTTGCCGAAAGAATTACTGTGGATTCATGCCCTGGGAGCTACAATACCCCCAGGGCGTAATGAATCAAAAATTGTTAGACTCTTCCTTGAAGGGTTTATTTTAAACAAGAATGACTGAGATTAGACAGTAGAAAGGACAAATGAGAAGATGCTTTTCCCCTATAGGTATAACATATAATCGAAAACAGGTTGAATTTAAAACAAATCAGCTGGGGGTTGGAGTTTTCTAACATAATAATATAAAAATTTTATAATTTGTAAGGGGGAGCTGCTGCAGGACTTTGTGTCGGTAGTTGTCCTGATACATGGCATCTCCGTATCTAGGAAGTGACGTCGGAGATCTGTCACTCAGAACTGGAAGTATGTGGTCACGCCCAGAGCACATGCGTGGCAGAACATGGGGATAGAGGCAACTGCCATTCATTATTGGAGGTAGGGGAGGGATTTGTGTACCCCTACACTGATGGAGAGGCTCATACACAGCCTCAAACCACCAAGCAGTAACATACTAGCGAAAATGTAATTTGTCTAAAGAGGGATGGTGAGTAGAGATGGACTGAACACCCCCCTGTTCGGGAGTTCTCCTCGAACCGCTAACTCCATAGAAGTCTACAGGAGTCGAACATGAGGAATCCAAAGACCCCATTTTGAAGGCTTATATGCAAGTTATTGATGATAAAATGATATGGAGGTTCAGGTACTGCCCTGGGGGACATGTATCAATGCAAAACAATATTAAAAAAAATATTGTTTTTAACAGAGGTCATTTTAATGATGCTTGCTTGCAGTGAAACAATAAAAATGAAAAATTCCTTTACATATAGTGCCTGGGGGGTCCCCTTAGTCTGGCTGTAAAGTGGTGCACCTGTAGCATGTATATAACCTTCTGCAGCAAAAATGAAATTTTTAAAGGAAAAAAGAGTCAAATCACATTTAAATTGACTTGTGATTGCAATTGCCAACACCCGGCTATTTAAAAAAAATAAAGAAAAAAGCGGCATGGGGTCCCCCCCAGCATGCAGCCTGACAAGATGGAGGGGGTGAGGGCTTTGGGGTGGGGACTCTGCCCCACTCCAAACCACGATGCCCACCACACCGTTGGACCCCAAAAACAAAACAAAAAGCAATTTGCACTCGTCAAAAGCAAACTGCCAAATGCCTTCTCTGTTGTGTCAAATAGATAAAGGGCAGGGCCCCCTGGTGACGTCACATGGTGCCCCCCGTGACATCACCGACCGCCGCATGCTGGGTCGGTGAAGTCACGAGGGGTGGGGCCACCAGGTGACATCATCAGGTGGCTCCGCCTCTTACCTATTTAAGGACTGTCAGATGGACATTCGGTGGCATCCGGTGGTCTGCCTTCGACGCAGGAGGGACATTTCATTTTTCGGGTCCAGCGGTAAAGCAGGTAGTGAGATTGACAATGGATTTACATTTGGGGCAGAGCCCCCCTGCCTCAAAGCACCCCCTGTTAAGGGCATGTGGCCAGGTATGGTTCGGAAGAGGGGATGCCCGCTCACCCCCCCTTTCCTGGCCTGCCAGGCTGCATGCTCGAATAAGGGTCTGGTATGGATTTTGAGGGGGAACCCATGCAATTTTTTTTATAATTTTGGTGTGGGGTTTCCCTTAAAATCCATACCAGACCCGAAGGGCCTGGTATAGATTGGGGGGACCCCAATCCATGCCATTTCTTATTCACTTTTCTATTGCCGGCAATTTTTTTTTTTATTCAGCTGTCAGTGGGGAAGCCCATTGACAGCTGATGACAACTGATAAAGAGGGATGAGCCGAACACCCCCCTGTTCGGTTCGCACCAGAACCTGCGAACAGACAGAATGTTCGTGTGAACTTTAGAACCCTATTAAATACAATGGACTCGAACGTTCGAAATCTAAAGTGCTAATTTTGGGGGGACTCCACGCCATTTTATTTTTAATTTGGGGGGGGGAAGTGCCCCTTAAAATCCATGCCAGATCTCAAGGGCCTGGTATGGATATTTAGGGGGAACCCCACGCCATTGTTTCTTTTAATTTGCGGCGGGGTTCCCCTTAATATCAATTCCAGACCTAAAGGGCCTGGTAATTGAATTGGGGGAACCCCCACGCTTTTTTTTTTTTTTTTTATCAATGACTTTTCTATGTATTGATAAAAGCCGACAATTTATTATAGCCGCGAGTGAGTTTTAAATGACTTTTTTTCCTGTAAAAATGACACTTTGTGCAGGGACAGTTCTAAGCACGGGAAACATGCGCCACTTTACATGCATATCATACACACCCCCCAGGTACGAAATTTAAAGGAATATTTCACTTTTATTGTTTCACTTTAAGCATTATTAAAATCACTGCTCCTAAAAAAAACGGCCGTTTTTAAAACTTTTTTTTGCATTGATACATGTCCCCTGGGGCAGGACCCGGGTCCCCAAACACTTTTAGGTAAATAAATTGTATATTAGCCTTCATAATTAGCACTTTAGATTTCTCCCATAGACTTTTCGAATTTGCCGCGAACACCCCAAATTGTTCGTTGCTCGGCGAACGGGCGAACAGGCAATGTTTGAGTCGAACATGAGTTCGACTCGAACTCGAAGCTCATCCCTACTGATAACCTTAACAAGCAGCTAATGCACTGTGCAGCTAGCCAAACGGGTGAACAGGCGATGTTCGGGGCAAACTTTTGCTTGGCCCAAACTGTTCACCCAACTCTAATGGTGAGTACTCTGAGTCGGCCCTAACTTTGACTGATACAATTGTCATGGCACTTTAGAGATGGCCTGAGCTGTTTTGTGGGATTATATCTCGTCAAAACAGGAATGAGGCCATTCTGGTTTGTTTTTTGTTTTTTTCCCCTTTTTCTTTCCAGCCATTTACTGTTTATTAAAGAGCCCTTGAGTACCCACTTGTACCTATATACATCTTTTGTAGGTTTAATGTCTATGTTCCACTGCATGGATATGTGTCCTGTTCTCCCCATCTCTTTGCCTGGGGTCTTTGTGCAATTCTGGGGGTCATAAATTAAAGCGTTTTTACACCCCCTCCAAAAATTTAAGTCAACAGCTACTATAGATACTGTAGCTGCTGACTTTGAATATTAGGACACTTACCTGTCCTGGAATCCAGTGATGTCAGCACCCCGACCGATGTTTCCATGGACTGTCGGGTGCTGCTGCCACCTATGTGGAACTCCGCTTTAAGTCATTATGATGTAAGACAGGGGTCTCAAACTTGTGGCCCACCAGCTGTTGCGAAACAACAAGTCCCATCATGCCTCTGCCTGTGGGAGTCATGCTTGTAACTGTCAGCCATGCAATGCCTCATGGGACTTGTAGTTTCGCAGCAGCTGAAGGGCCACTAGTTTGAGACCAAAGAGTTAACACATTTCACACTTACATTGTGCTTTATCAAAACCAAACTGACAAACCCTTTGACTCACATATACAGATATACCTGATAAATGCATGGTAGATGCATCCAGGTGTGTGTAATCGTCAGGTTAACCAGTTCTTCCCCATATGTTCTCATCACACTACAAAATGCTGTGTAATAATATATGAATAATATATATATATATATCAAAGCCAAGTAATTATTTTGCATAAAATGTAACAAAAGCAGACAAAAGCAAGGAACAAATTACATAAAAACATATGGCGAGTACAGCCAGCTGTTTAATGTCCTACAGCATATGGTTATAAGGCTAGATGTTATCATATTACCAAATTATGGTATTATAATGAGGTCAAACGTGAATATATAAACATGTGCTAATACCAAGATTTTTTTTTTTTAAATAAACATAAATCAATTAATTTAATATAATCCATTATAAATGGTTTTATTTGATACTGCACATGAGCAGAGGAAATCTCATTCATAATATTGGGTAAGGTCCCATTCAGCCCCACGGGAATCCTGGTTTGAACTTTGAACATGAAAAATCCAAAACACTTTTTGTTTGCAAAGAAGTCTAAATAAATTAAATAAATCTCCTCCCCTCCTGGGAACTGTTACCATTTTAGTTCCCTGTATCTTTAAAGCAGACATGTCACCTCCATGAGCATGATTAAAACGTCTAGTGACATTAGTGTCATGTTCTTTCTCAATGTTTTATAGATGGTCATTGAAGTGATCTCTTAATCTTCTGGTGGTTCTGCCAACGTACTGAATTGCATATATTTTACGTACATATTTTATGAAATGAGATATATGACATTCCTAGTCCTGCAATTAATAAATTACTTAATATTAAATTCTTGATTGTTGATTTAACCTCTTCCCGCCCACCATATAGCATATATGACGTGTGCAAAGTGGTTTCATTATCCCGACTGGACGTAATATGTCCAGCAGAATAAGCTTCTAGCGCACGCCCACGGGGGGGGGGGGGGGTGAACTGTAGTGTGGTGTGTCAGTCTGATACACTGCATCTCTGATCCGGTCCAATCACAGCTGATCACAGTGTAAACAGGAAGAGCCGTATATCGGCTTTTCCTCCACTCGCATTGACAGGCGCGAGTAGAGGAGAGCCGATCTGCCTCTCTCCTGACTGGGGGGGGGGTCAGCACATCGATTATCAGTGCAGATCCATTGAGGATGCCAACTTCAGACCACCAGGGATGCCCATTTCAGACCACAAGGTGAGCCGACCAGGGATGCCAATCAGTGCCCATTAGGATGACACTCTGTGCTAATCAGTGCCATCTAGCAGTACCACCCATCAGTGCCCATCAGTTCCACCCATCAGTGCTTATCAGTGATCACGGTGTAAACGGGAAGAGCCGTATATTGGCTTTTCCTCCACTCTCACTGACAGGCGCAAATAGAGGAGAGCCCCTGACGGGGGGGGGGGGGTCTGCGCTGCTAATCAGCACATTGATTATCAGTGCAGGCCCATCAAGTATGCCCACTTTTGACCACTAGGGATGCCCCCTTTAGACCACCAGGTGAGCCCATATGTAAGCCCATATGTATTCTACATATGTAAAAGGGTTTTCTACCGTAAGAGCTGTGACAATGTGAATTTGAGTTCCATGGAAGCTATTTCTAACTGAGTCAGTAAATTGTTTTCAAAAAGGCTAGATTTACAAAAAAAAGGGCTAGATGTGTATCTAATTGGGAAAAATATAACTGGTTATCCAGGAAATGATTTAATTGTGCTTGGAAATTGGGAAGTGATATTTACATTGGAACAAAACGTTTTTTTTTCTCTTTCTGCGGATAAACAGCAGGGTTTAGGTTTATGATTAAAAATAGGTTTAGGTTGACGATGGGAATTTACTAAAGAAATTAAGCATGTTCACTTTGCAGAATTCATTTTAAATTCAAAAGATAATTTTCCCTTAGATTTGTGAATGTGAGGGAGCTGTGCTGACTTTTATTTTTATCTTCCTTGCACGTGAATAGATACCCGTATATACTTGAGTATAACCCAACCCGAATATAAGCCGAGGCACCTAATTTTAACACAAAAAAGTGGGAAAACTTATTGACTTGAGTATAAGCCTAGGGTGGGAAATGCAGCAGCTACTGGTACGGTAAATTTCAAAAATAAAAATAGATACCAATAAAATTACATTAATTAATTAAACATCAGAGTGTCCACATCAGCAGTCTCAACAGAGTGTCCCCATCAGCAGTCTCATCTGAGTGTCCCTATCAGCAGTCTCATCAGAGTGTCCCATCAGAGTGTCCCCATTAGCTGTGTACTGTACATGTACATCACTTGCCTCAGTACTAGGAGAGCCGACTTCAGCTCTCCTTCATCTCCCAACTCCCACCCGATGCTAGACACGCAGAGGGATCTTTAATACAAACAGTGGGCGGGTAGCTGAGAGGTGCCGCACCAATGACATCACTGGGTGCTAGGACATCGGCAGTCCCGGCAGCCAATCCTAACGCACAGCATCGCAGCATGGGCGGGAGTGACGGGAGTGGCTTCGTCTGCCAAACCTGCTCTAGAGGACAGATCCAGAGAGCCTGGTGAACACCCGCACACACTGGAGACCAGTAGTGGCACCCTCACTCTAGTATAAGCCGAGGGGGGCATTTTCAGCACAAGAAAAATGTGCTGTAAAACTCGGCTTATACTCCAGTATATACAGTATTTTTTATAAAATTAATTTTCACTACATTTACTAAGTGAAAATTAACTTGCAAAGTGAACATGCTCAATCCCCTTGGTAAATTAGGTTTGCACCATCTGGTGACTATGAAATCCTTTCTTGATTTGACAAGCTGGTAAAGAGATCTGAATACATATCATAATTGTCCCCCTTGCTCCAACCAACTTGTTTGAATTTTTTTTACAATAATTGTGAAGAGTTATGTATTGGAGTAGAATTTAGTGGACACTCACTTATCTAAATAGGGACATGTACCAAAGCAAAAAATTTGTGACAACACTGAAGAAATGACACTTTGCTACAATGTAAAGTAGTGAGTGTACAGCTTGTATAACAGTGTAATTTTGCTGTCCCCTCAAAATAACTCAACACACAGCCATTAATGTCTAAACCGCTGGCAACAAAAGTGAGTACACCCCTAAGTGAAAATTTCCAAATTGGGTCCAAAGTGTCAATATTGTGTGTGGCCACCAATATTTTCCAGCACTGCCTTAGTCCTCTTCCACTTCTCCATGATGATATCACAGAACTGGTGGATGTTAGAGACCTTGTGCTCCTCCACCTTCCATTTGAGGATGCTTCACAGATTTCTCAATAGGGTTTAGGTCTGGAGACATGCTTGGCCAGTCCATCTCCTTTACCTTCAGCTTCTTTAGCAAGGCTTGGAGGTGTGTTTGAGGTCGTTATCATGTTGGAATACTGCCCTGCGGCCCAATCTCTGAAGGGAGGGGATCATGCTCTGCTTCAGTATGTCACAGTTAGGGATGAGCTTCGTGTTCGAGTCGAACATACGTTCGACTCGAACATCGGCTGTTCGATCGTTCGACGAAGATCGAACGATTTGGGCCGTTCGCGCCAAATTCGAGTGACGCGAACGGCCCACAATGCACTACGCCATCGCAGTGTCATCCAGGCGCTGTGATTGGCCAAGCATGCACTGTGACCCCGCATGCTTGGCCAATCACAGCGCCGGCAGCGAGGAGAGCAATGATTGGCCACAGGCAGGATGCCTGTGGCCAATTATTGCTGAGGGTGTTTAGTACACGCCCCACACTATAAAAGGCCGCCAGCACGGCGGCCTAGTGTAGTGTGTTCCGGAGCAGGGATAGAGCAGCATAGGCAGGGACAGTGACTTTTATTTCTTTCTTGCTTAAACTGGATTCCTTTAGTTTAGGGAAAGAGAAGGATAGGTAGGGAGAGTGTCAGTGTGTTTTGTGCTTGTGCTATAGTGTGCTTAAAAAATTTTTTTTTCTAGGGACAGAAAACTGTAGGTAGGGAGAGTGTCAGTTTCTTTCACTGTGCAAGTCCTTGTTTCTAGGGACTGGGAAGGACAGTGAGTGAATTCTCCTTGTGCTATAGTGTGCTTAAAAAAAACATTTTTTCTAGGGACAGAAAACTGTAGGTAGGGAGAGTGTCAGTTTCTTTCACTGTGCAAGTGTCAGGAAAGGCATTTACATAATCTGCCTGGCAACAGCAGCATCAAAAGAATGCCTGCTTTTGGAGGAACTGTTCGGCGCATGCGCGTGCGCGATAGCGCAACGGGTGCGCGCGCACGCGCGCCCGCGGGAGCGCGCACGCACGCACGGTGACGGCGCTTGGCGCCAGAATCGGGTATTTAAACTCCCCTGTCATGCTGCCCAGTGCTGTCTGGTCTACAGCGTTTCCTGAGACCCCTGCTGATTGATACCCCGCTGCTGAACTTCCTACCTGATCCGGCTTCCCTCTGTGTATCCTGTTTGCTGCCTGCCCTTCTGATCCCGGCTTGCCTTGACGACTCTTTTGCTTATCCCTCTAACCTGATTTCTGCCTGCCCAACGAACTGACCCGGCCTGGACTCTGACTCCCGTTTTGGATCCCGCTTTTGTACCTGAACCAGCCTGCCAGTGTTTGACCCGGTCTGTCCTCACCTGCTCTGCTGCTCTCCCACGAGTGTTCCACTACTGCACCCTGCCGTGGACTACAGCTTCTGCTCAAGGCCCCTACTCAGCTTACCAGTCAGGCACTTGTGCCCTCTGCCCTTGCGAGCCCCTGTTCCCACTACCAGGGCCTCGTGAATCAGAGGCTACGAGAAGCCGCTCCCTGCACATTGGGCTCGTCTACCAGGTACGTGACAGTACCAGACAGCCATGTCCGAGCCCACGCAGGGAGCCTCTCCAATGGAGGACTTGTGCCGCCACCTGGACGGACTTACCTCGGCCGTCAGAAGTTTGCAAGAGGGGTACACCCGTCTGGAGGAACAAGTCCGGACCTTATCCACCCCGGCCTCTGGAACTTCTCCTGCGCCATCTGTGGTAATGCTGCCACCAGAACCTAGGGTCCCCACTCCGGAAAGATTCTCGGGGGACCGCAGCAAATACAGGGCCTTCCGTAACGCCTGCGAACTGTTCTTTGCGTTACAGCCCCGGACATTCTCGCTTGAATCCACCAAGGTGGGTTTTGTCATTTCCCTACTTTCAGGAGAACCCCAGACATGGGCCCATCGTCTCTTGGAACACAAGGACGTCTGCCTGGACCTGCTAAGTTCCTTCTTTCAAGCAATGGACCTCCTCTATGAGGACCCCCTTCAGGCGGCCACTGCAGAAGCCGCATTATGCTCCCTACAACAAGGCCGCAGGGCCGTGGAAGATTACGTGTCCGAATTCCGGCGTTGGAGCGCGGATACTAACTGGAATGACGCTGCCCTGCGTCACCAGTTCCGCCTAGGCCTCTCGGAACCTCTTAAGGATGAACTGGCCCAGGTGGGCATCCCCGCAACGCTTGACGCTCTGATTCTGCAGGCTACCCAAATCGACAGACGGCTAAGGGAACGAAGGGCAGAACGCACCACGGGTCCTTCTCGCCCTGTCTGGATGCTTCCCCGTGTGTTTAACCCAAACCTTCCTCACTCCGCTCCTCCGGCGTTCGCTCATACGCCCACCGACGTTCCAGAACCCATGCAGCTTGGTTTGCTTCGACCCTCGCTTACTCCCGAGGAGCGTCAACGCCGGCGGAACAACAACCTCTGCCTGTACTGTGGCGAACCGGGACACTACGTGAGGTCCTGTCCCGCCAAGTCCCGTAAGTCTTCCTCTGTTTGTTCTACCTGCTCACCTGTTTCATTTGATAACGCAACTCATCTGGCTGTTTCAATTTCCCTACAGCTTCCAGGAGGGAATATCCAAGCTACCGCCCTAATTGACTCCGGAGCGTGTAGCGGCTTTATGGATGCATCTTTCGCCAGCAAGTTCCGAATCCCCCTACAACCCAGAGCTAAGGGCCTATCCATCCACCTGGCCGACGGATCGGCCATCAAATCCGGGCCTGTTACCCAGGAGACGGCCCCTCTGGACACAATCATCTCCAATTGCCACCGGGAATGGCTTTGCCTGGACATTATTGAGTCCCCCTTGTTTCCCATTATACTGGGTATGCCATGGCTGAGGGCTCACAACCCCAAGATTGACTGGACTACTGGAAAGATCTGCTTCCGCTCTCCTTATTGCCGCCAGCATTGCCTATCGAAAAACACTGATACGCCTTCTTCGCTACTGTGTCTCGATGCTGATACCGAGACCCGCCAATCCGTCCCCAAAGCATACCACACCTTTCTGGATGTATTCAGCAAGAAAGGTGCAGAGACATTACCCCCACACAGGCCTTACGACTGCCCGATTGAACTCCTCCCTGGGGCAGAGGTACCGTTCGGGAGGATCTTCCCTCTGACCGAATTGGAGCTGGGGACTCTCAAAACTTACATTGATGATAATCTGAAAAAAGGGTTCATCCGCCCTTCCACCTCACCGGCAGGAGCGGGGATATTCTTTGTCGAGAAGAAGGACCACTCACTACGCCCTTGCGTAGACTACCGTGAGCTTAACAAGATTACGATCAAAAATCGTTACCCCCTTCCTCTGGTGCCTGAACTCTTCCAGAGACTCGGAACCGCTTCTATATTCACCAAATTAGACCTACGTGGGGCCTACAACCTAGTCCGGATTCGAAGCGGGGATGAATGGAAGACCGCCTTCCGTACCCGATTCGGGCATTTTGAATACCGTGTGATGTCCTTCGGTCTATGCAACGCCCCAGCTACATTTCAACATTTTGTGAATGAGGCCTTCAGAGACTATCTTGACCTGTTCGTTATCGTCTATCTAGACGACATCCTAATTTTCTCTCCCTCTCTGTCCATCCATCGGGAACATGTTGGGAAGGTACTAACCCGACTCCGTCAACACGGTCTGTATGCGAAGCCTGAAAAATGTGTCTTCGAGCAGCAAAGCATCCAATTCTTAGGGCTGATTATCTCCGTGGAAGGCATCAAGATGGACCCACAAAAGGTCTCCGCCATCCTGGATTGGCCAGCCCCTACGGACAAGAAAGGGATCCAGCGGTTTGTGGGGTTCGCGAATTTCTATCGCAAATTTATCCGGGGTTTTTCCACCATCATCGCCCCCATCACCAGCCTGACAAAACAAGGCACGCGCTTCAACTGGACCCCTGAGGCCCAGGCTGCCTTTTCTACCCTCAAGGGTCAGTTCATCTCAGCCGCTGTCCTAAGACACCCAGACCCAGCCCTGCCCTATACCCTAGAAGTAGATGCCTCAGAGATTGCCGTGGGAGCAGTACTCTCCCAGAGGCAGGGTCCCAAGGCTCTGTTACACCCTGTAGCTTTCTTTTCTCGTAAGTTGTCTGAAGCAGAAAGAAACTACGATGTCGGGGACAGAGAATTACTCGCAATTAAGGCAGCACTGGAGGAATGGCGCTACTTGCTGGAGGGGGCAGCACACCCCATTTTGGTCTACACAGACCACAAGAACCTGGAGTACTTGAAAACCGCCAAGAGACTGAGACCACGTCAGGCTAGGTGGGCACTTTTTTTTACCAGGTTCTCATTTCACATTACTTACAGGCCCGGGTCAAAGAACACAAAACCTGATGCACTTTCCCGGATGTTCAGTGAACCTCAAACCTCGTCACTCCCGGACACCATCCTGACGCCTGGAAACTTTCTTTTATTACAAGAAGACGTACTATCTCAGATCAAACGAGCTTACACAAGTGAATTACACCTACCGGACGTTACCTTACAGCGGAGAAATGACCTGCTGTGGTTCCAGGACAGGATTTTCGTACCTCAACAAGCACGAGTCAGGGTCCTTAAGTCTTGCCACGACCATGAACTGGCTGGCCATTTCGGTATCCGCAAGACATCTGAACTTCTTCAGCGCATGTTTTGGTGGCCTCGCCTATTGAAGGACTGTAGAGACTACGTGGATTCATGCGCCGTTTGCACCCAAAACAAGGGCAGCAAGGCCAAAGCATGGGGACTATTAAAACCCCTACCCATTCCAGAAAGACCCTGGAGAATGATTTCCATGGATTTTATTGTTGAGTTACCTCCATCCGAAGACTGCACTACCATTTTTGTGGTAGTAGACAGACTATCCAAAATGGCCCATTTTTTGCCTATGAGAGGCACACCATCCGCTCCTGAAACCGCAAAACTGTTCATCAAGGAAATAGTAAGGCTGCACGGTATCCCTTCAAACATCGTATCCGATCGAGGAGTGCAGTTTACGTCCAGATTTTGGAGAGCACTTTGTGGATCCTTAAAAATTGACCTGTGCCTTTCTTCGGCTTATCACCCGCAGACCAATGGGCAGACTGAACGAACCAATCAGACGCTCGAACAATATCTACGCTGTTTCTCAGGCTTTTCTCAGGACGATTGGGTACCCTTACTACCTCTTGCCGAGTTTGCGTACAACAACTCTGTCCACTCAGCTACCAAACAGTCCCCCTTTTTCGCAAACTACGGTTTCCACCCCTTGTTCCTATCCAATAATATACCGGAATGTGCAGTTCCAGCCGCCCAAGAGACTCTTAACTTTAACGATAACAACAAACTACTACAAGAAACAATGGCAATGACCCAGAAATATAACAAAGAGATATTCGACAGGAGGAGGAGGGGGGAGCTTAACCTAGTGCCCGGAGACCAAGTCTGGCTGTCCACGGTGAACTTGAAATTAGCATGCCCTTCCAAGAAATTGGGCCCCAAATTTGTGGGCCCCTTCCCTGTTTTAAGACGGATTAACGATGTGGCTTATGAGTTGAAACTGCCGGAATCCTTCCGAATACACCCGGTGTTCCATGTGGCCCTACTCAAACCTGCAGTTCCAGATCCATTCTCCGATCGGGGTATAGGCCCCCCAGAACCAGTACTAATCAATGGGGAAGAGGAGTTCGAGGTCGAATCCATCCTAGACTGCAGGAGGAGGCGCAACCAAACCCAGTACTTGGTAAAATGGAAGGGCTATGGCCCAGAAGAAAATTCCTGGGAACCAGAGACTAACATCCACGCAGAGAGACTAATTCTGGCCTTCAAAAGATCCCACCCAGTTAAGATGGCCCAGTTGGGCATCCGGAGGCTGCCCGTTGGAGGGGGGCAATGTCAGGAAAGGCATTTACATAATCTGCCTGGCAACAGCAGCATCAAAAGAATGCCTGCTTTTGGAGGAACTGTTCGGCGCATGCGCGTGCGCGATAGCGCAACGGGTGCACGCGCGCGCGCGCCCGCGGGAGCGCGCACGCACGCACGGTGACAGCGCTTGGCGCCAGAATCGGGTATTTAAACTCCCCTGTCATGCTGCCCAGTGCTGTCTGGTCTACAGCGTTTCCTGAGACCCCTGCTGATTGATACCCCGCTGCTGAACTTCCTACCTGATCTGGCTTCCCTCTGTGTATCCTGTTTGCTGCCTGCCCTTCTGATCCCGGCTTGCCTTGACGACTCTTTTGCTTATCCCTCTAACCTGATTTCTGCCTGCCCAACGAACTGACCCGGCCTGGACTCTGACTCCCGTTTTGGATCCCGCTTTTGTACCTGAACCAGCCTGCCAGTGTTTGACCCGGTCTGTCCTCACCTGCTCTGCTGCTCTCCCACGAGTGTTCCACTACTGCACCCTGCCGTGGACTACAGCTTCTGCTCAAGGCCCCTACTCAGCTTACCAGTCAGGCACTTGTGCCCTCTGCCCTTGCGAGCCCCTGTTCCCACTACCAGGGCCTCGTGAATCAGAGGCTACGAGAAGCCGCTCCCTGCACATTGGGCTCGTCTACCAGGTACGTGACAGCAAGTCCTTGTTTCCAGGGACCTGGAAGGACAGTGAGTGAATTCTCCTTGTGCTATAGTGTGCTTAAAAAAAACATTTTTTCTAGAGACAGAAAACTGTAGGTAGGGAGAGTGTCAGTTTCTTTCACTGTGCAAGTCCTTGTTTCCAGGGACCTGGAAGGACAGTGAGTGAATTCTCCTTGTGCTATAGTGTGCTTAAAAAAAACATTTTTTCTAGGGACAGAAAACTGTAGGTAGGGAGAGTGTCAGTTTCTTTCACTGTGCAAGTCCTTGTTTCCAGGGACCTGGAAGGACAGTGAGTGAATTCTCCTTGTGCTATAGTGTGCTTAAAAAAAACATTTTTTCTAGGGACAGAAAACTGTAGGTAGGGAGAGTGTCAGTTTCTTTCACTGTGCAAGTCCTTGTTTCAAGGGACAGAGAAGGACACCTGAAGGTAGCCCTTATTGCTTTTTTACCATCTCCCTGCAGGCCATCTATTAGAATGTCTGGAAGGCAAACAAGGAGAGGCAGACAGTCAGGAGGCAATAAAAGAGGGCAAGCAGGCTCTGTGTCTGGGGGCAACAGTGCTGGTCGTGGACGCGGTGCATTGTCATCAGCACATGGCCATGGGACACGCTTGTCCTTCTTTTCGGCAGCTGGACATGTTGAGCCACATCATGCCGAAGACTTGGTAGAGTGGATGACCAAGCCCTCCTCCTCCTCCTCATCCTCTCTCACCCAGGCTCAGGGTACTGGCAAAGCAGCTGCCAAAGCGTCCTCTTCCCTGGTATCAATGTCAGACTCATCATCAGTCACTCCTTCCCTAGACCCACCATGTCCTCCTCCTGAGGAGTCCCCCGAACTGTTTGAGCACAGTGTTGGGTACATGCTCCAGGAGGATGCCCAGCGTTTCGAAGGGTCTGATGATGAAACCCAGCTACAGGAAGGCAGTAGGGTGAGAGCAGACAGAGGGGATGCTCAAGAAGGACACCAATCTGGCAGTCATGTTCCAGCAGCTGCAGCATACTGCCAGATTGGCTCCAGTGATGAGGAGGGAGGGGATGATGAGGTCACTGACTCCACGTGGGTGCCTAATAGGAGAGAGGAGGAGGAGGATGAGGAGGAGGCACATCTCCAACGAGACAGGATGCCCTTTGGTGGCCAGCGTAAGGGCAGTACACCGACGGAATCACACCGCAGAGCTCCGCCTGTGCAGGGCGCTGCCTCTGCCCGTCATTCAAAAAGTTCCTTGGTGTGGGCCTTTTTTGAGGCTAGTGCATCAGATCGCACAGCTGCTGTTTGCAACATATGTCTCAAGCGTATATCGCGTGGCCAAAACATCAGCCGCTTGGGTACCACATGCCTGACCAGACATATGTTGACCTGCCATGCAGCTCGTTGGCAAGCCTACCTCAAAGACCCACACCAAAGAACAAAGCGGACCTCTCCTTGCACCGCATCAGCTGGGATCTCCAACCCCACTATAACTTCAGTCCTCTCTGAAACATGCACTGAGAGGAATGAAGGTGTAGAATTAGGTGTGTCACAGCCAAGTACTTGCGGCCACTCTGCTAGCAGTACACCGACGTCCGATTCTAGCAGGCAAATTTCCCTGCCCCAGCTGCTGGACCGTCGAAAGAAGTTCACTCCCAGCCATCCACATGCCCAGCGGTTGAATGCTAGCTTGGCTAAATTGCTAGCGCTTCAACTGCTGCCTTTTCAGTTGGTAGACTCGGCCCCCTTCCGTGAGTTTGTGCAATGTGCGGTTCCTCGGTGGCAGGTTCCCAAACGCCACTTTTTCTCACGGAAGGCTATTCCGGCTCTCTACCGGCATGTGGAAGACAATGTCTTGGCCTCGCTGGACAGGGCGGTCAGCGGTAAGGTGCATATTACCGCTGACTCATGGTCCAGCAGGCATGGACAGGGACGTTACCTTTCTTTCACGGCCCATTGGGTCACTCTTTTGGCAGCTGGGAAGGATGCAGGACAAGGTGCAGTAGTGTTGGAGGTTGTCCCACCGCCACGCCTCCAAAATGCTACTACTGGTTGTGACACACCTCTCTCCTCCACCCCCTCCTCTTCTTCTTCCTCCATGGCCTCTTCCTGTGGTTTGTCCTATGAACCAGCGGTGCTCCGTAGCCGTTCACGGGGCTACGCAAGTACGCAGGCAAAAAGATGCCATGCCGTGCTTGCGCTGGTGTGTTTGGGGGACAGAAGCCACACTGGGGCAGAGGTCCTGTCTGCTCTGCAGGGCCAGGCCGAGAGGTGGTTGACGCCACGCCAGCACAAGCCAGGAATGGTGGTTTGCGACAATGGCACCAACCTCCTCTCCGCCCTCCAACAGGGACAACTGACCCATGTGCCCTGTGTGGCTCACGTCCTTAACCTGGTGGTGCAGCGGTTCTTGGGCAGGTACCCGGGCTTACAGGATGTCCTGAGGCAGGCCAGGAAAGTCTGTGTGCATTTCCGCAGATCTTATAATGCCAGTGCTCGCCTGGCTGAGCTGCAAAAGGAGTTGAACCTGCCCAAGAACCGCCTTATATGTGACATGCCCACCAGGTGGAACTCAACGTTGGCCATGCTGCAGCGGCTGCACACGCAGCAGAGGGCCATCAATGAGTACCTGTGCGACTACGGCACCAGGACAGGGTCAGGGGAGCTTGTTTTTTTTCTCCACGCCAGTGGGGCATGATCAGGGATGCATGCACTGTCCTGGCACCATTTGAGGAGGCCACGAGGATGGTGAGCAGTGACAGTGCATGCATCAGTGACACTGTACCTCTTGTCCACCTGTTGGAGCACACGCTGCGTGGAATAATGGACAGGGCACTTGAGGCAGAACAGAGGCAGGAAGAGGAGGACTTCCTTGCCTCTCAAGGCCCCCTTTACCCAGACAGTGTTCCTTCTGTCCCACCCATCGCACAGGAAGAGGAAGAGGAGGAGGAGGAGGAGGAGGATTGTGTCAGCATGGAGGTGGAGGCTGGCACTCAGCATCATCAGCAGCAGTCTTTTAGGGATGATTTACAGTCCCAAGAAACCAGTGGACTTGTACGTGGCTGGGAGGAGGTGACTGCGGATCATGTCGTCCTTAGTGACCCAGAGGACTCCGGAGCGAATGCCTCAGCAAACCTACGCTGCATGGCCTCCCTGATCCTGCAAAGTCTGCGGAAGGATCCTCGTATTCTTCGGATCAAGGAGAGGGACCATTACTGGCTGGCCACTCTCCTTGATCCACGGTACAAGGGTAAGGTTGCGGACCTTATGTTACCGTCGCAGAGGGAGCAGAGGATGAGACAACTCCGGGAGGCCTTGCAGAAAGGTCTGTGCAACGCGTTCGCAGAGACTGGGAGGTTACAAACTCCTGGTCCAGGACAACGAGTTGCTGAGGCTTCGGCCAGTCAAAGAAGGAGCGGTGGGGAAGGTGGCCGTCTGACCGATGCGTTCAGACAATTCTTTAGTCCGCAGCCCCAAAGTATGATTGGTTCCAGCAACCATCGCCAGCGTCTGATAAACATGGTGCAGGAATATCTAGGGGCAAGGTCAGACTTGGACACCTTCCCCACCGAAAATCCTCTGGCTTACTGGGTCTTGAGGATGGATCACTGGCCAGAGCTTGCACAGTATGCAATTGAGCTACTGGCCTGTCCTGCATCCAGCGTTCTTTCGGAACGCACATTCAGTGCTGCTGGAGGATTTGTCACGGATCACAGGGTGCGCCTGTCCACCGACTCGGTTGATCGACTGACTTTCATCAAGATGAACCAGTCTTGGATCACCACCAGCTACCACACACCTGATGCTGATATAACAGACTAATTGATTTTAACATGTCACGTCCCTTCAAGACTGATGCTGATGCTGAGTGCCTGTGCTGTTATGTTGACTGGCTATCCTCCTCCTCCGAGTCCTCAATGATACGATTGATGATGATGATAGCTTGGAAGATCATTTTTGTTTATGGGTGCCGCCACCAGTGGCTAAGGCCCAATTTTTCAGCCCCTGTTTTACAGGGGCGTGTACTTACAATTTTTTTAGCAATAATTTGCCATAGGGCTCATTGCTGTGCTCAAAGTACAGTATCTGTGAGGGGTTGTAGTGTTGTGCCACCAGTGCCTAAGGCCCAATTTTTCAGCCCCTGTTTAACAGGGGCGTGTCATTACAATTTTTGAAGCAATACTTTGAAACAGGGCTCATTGCTGTGCTCCAAGTACAGTATCTGTGAGGGGTTGTAGTGTTGTGCCACCAGTGCCTAAGGCCCAATTTTTCAGCCCCTGTTCAACAGGGGCATGCAATTACAATTCTTGATGTAATAATTCACAGCAGGGCCCATTCCTGCACCCACCAAGAGTAAGTCTGAGGGCTTACAGTGTTGTGGCAACGCCACCACCACCACCACCACGAAAGGCCCAATTTTTCAGCCCCTGTTCAAAAGGGGCATGTAATTACAATTCTTGATCTAATAATTCACAGCAGGGCCCATTGCTGCACCCACCAAGAGTAACTGTCAGGGCTTACAGTGTTGTGGCACCAGCACCACCATCAAAGCCCCAATTTTTACTACCACTGTTCAACAATTATATGTAATTAAAATTCCTGATATAATAGTTGACAGCAGGGCGTTCCAGCACCAACCAAGAGTAACTGTGAGTGCTTACAGTGTTGTGCCAACACCAACAACTAAGGGGCCTATTTCTGCAGAGTATATACGGCAGGTCCCTACTTTCAAACATCCAACTTACAAACGACTCCTACTTGCAAACGCAAGAAGACAACAGGAAGTGAGAGGAAATCTACCCCTAGGAAGGAAAATTCTCTCCTGTAAGAATAAATATGGGAGAAAGGTGTCTCCTCTGTACTGATGCTTTATCAGCAATCCTTGTTTCAAGAAAAACACCACATTTCAAAAACAGTTGTCATTGGGACAGAAAGTGAGGTGAAATGTTCTGAACAGGGGCACAGACAGCAAAACAAATGTTACAGGGGTGATAACCCTTACCTATGTTTTCCAAAAAGTTTAAAAATAGATATTTGGGCTGGAGCTACACTTCAACAATGTACCTGTTCAAAATTACAAACACATTCTACATAAGAACAAACCTACAGTCCCTGTCTTGTATGCACCGCCTGTATACGGCTGTTCAGAGTATATAGGGCCTTTTTTATTTTATGTGCGGGGTTCCCCTTAATATCCATACAAGACCCAAAGGGGCTGGTAATGGGCTGGGGTAGGGGGGGGGGTCATGGGGTAGCTATGCCATTTTTCTTAAAGATTTTCATCCATATTACCGGGGCCAGACATTACATTAAAGCCGCAAGAAGTTTTAAATGGCTTTTTTTTCCTTTAGAAGTGTCATTTTGTGCAGGGACAGTTCTAAACACGGGAAACACGTGGCACTTCACAGGCATACTTTAGACACCCCCCAGGTACGATATTTAAAGGAATATTTGACTTTTTTTTTCACTTTATGCATCATTAAAATGACTGCTCCCGAAAAACGACCGTTTTTAAAACTTCTTTTTGCATTGATACATGTCCCCTGGTGCAGAACCCGGGTTCCCAAACCCTTTTTAGGACAATAACATGCATAATAGTTGTTATAATTAGCACTTTAGAATTCGAACGTTCGCATCCATTGTATTTAATAGGGTTCTAATGTTCGTACGAACTTTCGGTCCGTTCGCGGGTTCTGGTGCGAACCGAACCCGGGGGTGTTCGGCTCATCACTAGTCACAGTACATATTGGCATTCATGGTTTCCTCAATGAACTGTAGCTCCCCAGTGACAGCAACACTCATGCAGCCCCAGACCACAACACTCCCACCACCATGCTTGACTGTAGGCAAGACACACTTGTCTTTTTACCCCTCACCTGGTTGCCGCCACACATTCTTGACACCATCTGAACCAAGTAAGTTTATCTTGGTCTCATCAGACCACAGGACATGGTTCCAGTAATCCATGTCCTTAGTCTGCTTGTCTTCAGCAAACTGTTTGCAGGTTTTATTGTGCATCATCTTTAGAAGAGGCTTCCTTCTGGGACGACAATCATGCAGACCAATTTGATGCAGTGTGCGGCGTATGGTCTGAGCACTGGCAGGCTGATCCCAACCTCTGCAGCAATGCTGGCAGCACTCATACATCTATTTCCCAAAGACAAATTCTGGATATGACGCTGAGCACGCACTGGAAAATAATGGTGGCCACACACAATATTGACACTTTGGGCCCAATTTGGACATTTTCACTTTGGGGTGTACTCACTTTTGTTGTCAGCGGTTTAGACATTAATGGCTGTGTGTTGAGTTATTTTGAGGAGACAGCAAATTTACACTGTTATTGTCAGGAATGGTTCCATCCGCTGGTATTATTTATTTGTTTTGCAGTACTGCGGTCCACCAGCAGGTGTCTCCTGGCAGTTTGGAACTGTCAGGAGTAGTGATGAGCCGAACACCCCCGGGTTCGGTTCGCACCAGAACCCGCGAACGGACCGAAAGTTCGCACGAACATTAGAACCCTATTAATTACAATGGATGCGAACGTTCGAATTCTAAAGTGCTAATTATAACGACTATTATCCATGTTATTGTCCTAAACAGAGTTTGGGAACCCGGGTTCTGCACCAGGGGACAAGTATCAATGCAAAAAGAAGTTTTAAAAACGGACGTTTTTCGGGAGCAGTCATTTTAACCACTTAACGACCACCCACTGTAAATATACGTCAGCAGAATGGCACCGACAGGCAGAATCACGTACATATACGTGATTGCCTTTGTATAGTTGGGGGGTCCGATCGGACCCCCTTTCTTTACAGTGGGTGGTCGTTTTACCTTCGGGAGCGATCCGGCATGAGGGGACGGCCGTTCGATTCCGGCCACCCCCTCTCGATCGCTCCCGGCGAATGAGAGAGCTTCCCCTGCCTGCCAGGAAGGAGGAAGTGATGTCATCTCTCCTGCGGCGTTCACATATACCGAGCGCCGTACAGGAGGAGATGCCAGGTTAGTACACAAAACAGCACACTGACACCAGGACACATAGGCACATAAATCGCCCCCCCAGGCCCCCCCAGACACCCCAGATCACCCCCCAGCCCCCCCCCAGCCCCCAGTCACAGTGTCACTGATTGCAGTGACCATTTATTTAGTGATCACTGCAATCAGTGACATTTGTGACTGTAAAAGTGTCACTACATTTAGTTTTAGGTCCAGTGTAGCCCCCTAACCCCCCCTAATAAAGGTTTAACCCCCTGATCACCCCCCAGATAACCCTTTCACCCCCTAGCACCGCCGTCACTAAGCAATAATTTTTCTGATCGATGTCTTAGCGTCGGTGATGCTGATCGGTAGCCAGTAATTTTTTTTAGGTTCGCCGCAGGTTTTTATAGCGTCGGGTACCCCCATATATTACCTAATAAAGGTTTAACCCCCTTGATCACCCCCCAGGTAACCCTTTCACCCCCTATCACCGCCGTCGCTATGCGATCATTTTTCTGATCGATGTCTTAGCGTCGGTGATGCTGATCGGTAGCCAGTAATTTTTTTTAGGTTCGCCGCAGGTTTTTATAGCGTCGGGTACCCCCATATATTACCTAATAAAGGTTTAACCCCCTTGATCGCCCCCCCAGGTAACCCTTTCACCCCCTATCACCACTGTCACTAAGCGATAATTTTTCTGATCGATGTCTTAGCGTCGGTGATGCTGATCGGTAGCCAGTAATTTTTTTTAGGTTCGCCGCAGGTTTTTATAGCGTCAGGTACCCCCATATATTATCTAATAAAGGTTTAACCCCCTGATCGCCCCCCAGGTAACCCTTTCACCCCCTATCACCACTGTCCCTAAGCAATCGTTTTTATGATCGTTGTCTTAGTGTCGGTGATGCCGATAGGTAGCCAGTAATTTTTTTTTAGGTTCGCCGTCAGGTTTTTATATAGCGTCAGGTACCCCCATATATTACCTAATAAAGGTTTTAACCCCCTAATTGCCACTAGTTAACCCTTTCACCAGTGATCATCATATAAGTGTTACGGGTGACGCTGGTTAGTTAGTTTGCTTTTTATAGTGTCAGGGCACCCGCCGTATATAACCCAATAAAGGTTTAACCCACTGATCGCCCGGCGGGTGATATCAGTTAGGTTTTAGCGTCAGAGAGGGTCTGCGTCACACCCCAGGCAGTGTCAGGTTAGTGCCAGTAGCGCTAACACCCACACATGAAGCATACACCCCCCTTAGTGGTATAGTATCTGATCAGCTCAATATCTGATCTGATCAGATCTATACTAGCGTCCCCAGCAGTTTAGGGTTCCCAAAAACGCAGTGTTAGCGGGATCAGCCCAGATACCTGCTGGCACCTGCGTTTTGCCCCTCCGTCCAGCCCAGGCCACCGAAGTGCAGTATCGATCGATCACTGTCACTTGCAAAACACAACACACATAACTGCAGCGTTCGCAGAGACAGGCCTGATCCCTGCGACTCCAGTGCTGTAGGAGGTGATTTCACCACCACAGTTAAAAAAAAAAAGCATATATGCCGAAGCATTGGGGCAGCAGGAGCGGAGGAGCGATTTTGCTCCTAATGCCACGTATATACGGTCGAAATTCCGACGGAGGCTTGCCCGTGGAAAAGTCTGACCATGTGTACGCGGCATAACTTTTGCGAGAAGATGCCCCCATGCTTCGGCATATATAAATGGTGCATGTATGCCCATCATTAGAAGTGGGTGGATGAAGGGCGGTATTCTAATGGTGGGCATACCCACCGATCAATCTTTTTTTTTCGTTCAGCCAACAGGCTGCATGAAAAAAAAGATTACAATACATGTCCAACAAGGACCAGCAACGTACTGGTATGTTGCTGGACTTTGAATGTTTATACCAGAATGATGCCTGCGGGTTTAGGTATCATCTTGGTATCATTCTTTTCAGCCAGCGGCCGGCTTTCATGTAAAAGCAATCCTAGTGGCTAATTAGCCTCTGGACTGCTTTTACAAGCAGTGGGAGGGAATGTCCCCCGGATATAAAAAGCGCCATTGGGAAATTGGGAAAGCATTTTATCACACCGATCTTGGTCAGATGCTTTGAGGGCAGAGGAAAGATCTAGGGTCCAATAGACCCCAGTTTTTTCAAAAAAGAGTACCTGTCATTACCTATTGCTATCATAGCAATAACAATAAAAGTGATAAAAATAAGATAAATATGGAAGCAACAGTTTAAAAAAAAAAAAAGCACCCCTGTCCTGCCCTGCTCTTGCCCAATGGCGAACGCAAGCGTCGGTCTGGCGTCATATGTAAACAGCAATTGCACCATGCATGTGAGGTATCACTGTGAAGGTCAGATCGAGGGCAGTAATTTTAGCAGTAGACCTATTTTGGCATTTTATGGCCTTCAAAACTGTGATAGGTAGTGAGGAGTGAAATCAAAAATTTGCGCCCTTAGAAATCCTGGAGGCGGTGCTTGGTTTCCGGGGTCCCGCACGTGGCTAGGCTCCTAAAAAGTCCCACACATGTGGTATCCCCGTACTCAGGAGAAGCAGCAGAATGTATTTTGGGGTGCAATTCCACATATAACCATGGCATGTGTGAGCAATATATCATTTAGTGACAACTTTTTGTAATTTTTTTTTTTTTGTCATTATTCAATCACTTGGGACAAAAAAAAAAAATATTCAATGGGCTCAACATGCCTCTCAGCAATTTCCTTGGGGTATCTACTTTCTAAAATGGGGTAAATTGGGGGGGTTTTGTACTGCCCTGTCATTTTAGCACCTCAGGAAATGAGATAGGCAGTCATAAATTAAAAGCTGTGTAAATTCCAGAAAATGTACCCTAGATTGTAAACGCTATAACTTTTGCGCAAACCGATAAATATACGCTTATTGACATTTTTTTTACTAAAGACATGTGGCTGAATACATTTTGGCCTAAATGTATGACTAAAATTGAGTTTATTCGATTTTTCTTATAACAAAAAGTAGAAAATATCATTTTTTTTCAAAATTTTCGGTCTTTTTCCGTTTATATCGCAAAAAATAAAAATCGCAGAGGCAATCAAATACCATTAAAAGAAAGCTCTATTTGTGGGAAGAAAAGGACGCAAATTTCGTTTGGGTACAACATTGCATGTCCGCACAATTTACAGTTAAAGCAGCGCAGTGCAAAATTCTGAATTCACCTATGGTCCTTTAGCTACCAAATGGTCAGGGGCTTAAGTGGTTAATGATGCATAAAGTGAAAAAAAATAAGTCAAATATTCCTTTAAATATCGTACCTGGGGGGTGTCTAAAGTATGCCTGCGAAGTGCCACGTGTTTCCCGTGTTTAGAACTGTCCCTGCACAAAAATGACATTTCTAAAGGAAAAAAAAGCCATTTAAAACTGCTTGCGGCTTTAATGTAATGTCTGGTCCCGGTAATATGGATGAAAATCTTTAAGAAAAATGGCATAGCTACCCCATCACCCCCCCCCCACCCCAGCCCATTACCAGCCCCTTTGGGTCTTGTTTGGATATTAAGGGGAACCCCGCAACACAAAATAAAAAAGGCCCTATATACTCTGAACAGCAGTATACAGGCGGTGTAAACAAGACAGGGACTGTAGGTTTGTTCTTAAGTAGAATGTGTTTGTAATTTTGAACAGGTACATTGTTTAAGTGTAGCTCCAGCCAAAAAATCTATTTTTAAGCTTTTTGGAAAACATAGGGAAGGGTTATCACCCCTGTAACATTTGTTTTGCTGTCTGTGCCCCTGTTCAGAACATTTCACCTCACTTTGCGTCCCAATGACAACTGTTTTTGAAATGTGGTGTTTTTATTGAAACAAGGATTGGTGATAAAGCATCAGTAGAGTGGAGACACCTTTCTCCCATATTAATTCTTACAGGAGAGAATTTTCCTTCCTAGGGGTAGATTTCCTCACTTCCTGTTGTCTTCTTCCGTTTGCAAGTAGGAGTCGTTTGTAAGTTGGATGTTTGAAAGTAGGGACCTGCCGTATATACTCTGGAGAAATTGGCCCCTTAGGTGTTGGTGTTGGCACAACACTGTAAGCACTCACAGTTACTCTTGGTGGGTGCTGGAACGCCCTGCTGTCAACTATTATATCAGGAATTGTAATAACATATAATTGTTGAACAGTGGTAGTAAAAATTGGGCCTTTGATGGTGGTGCTGGTGCCACAACACTGTAAGGCCTGACAGTTACTCTTGGTGGGCGCAGCAATGGGCCCTGCTGTGAATTATTAGATCAATAATTATAATTGCATGCCCCTGTTGAACAGGGGCTGAAAAATTGGGCCTTTGGTGGTGGTGGTGGTGTTGACACAACACTGTAAGGCCTGACAGTTACTCTTGGTGGGCGCAGCAATGGGCCCTGCTGTAAATTATTAGATCAATAATTATAATTGCATGCCCCTGTTGAACAGGGGCTGAAAAATTGGGCCTTAGGCACTGGTGGCACAACACTGCAACCCCTCACAGATACTGTACTTGGAGCACAGCAATGAGCCCTGTTGCAAAGTATTGCATCAAAAATTGTAATTACACGCCCCTGTTAAACAGGGGCTGAAAAATTGGGCCTTAGCCACTGGTGGCACAACACTGCAACCCCTCACAGATACTGTACTTGGAGCACAGCAATGAGCCCTGTTGCAAAGTATTGCATCAAAAATTGTAATTACATGCCCCTGTTAAACAGGGGCTGAAAAATTGGGCCTTAGCCACTGGTGGCACAACACTGCAACCCCTCACAGATACTATACTTAGAGCACAGCAATGAGCCCTGTTGCAAAGTATTGCATCAAAAATTGTAATTACACGCCCCTGTTAAACAGGGGCTGAAAAATTGGGCCTTAGCCACTGGTGGCGGCACCCATAAACCAAAATGATCTTCCAAGCTATCATCATTAATCGGATCATTGAGGAGGAGGTGGAGGATAGCCAGTCAACATAACAGCACAGGCACTCAGCATCAGCATCAGTCTTGAAGGGATGTGACATTTTAAAATCAATTAGTCTGTTATATCAGCATCAGGTGTGTGGTAGCTGGTGGTGATCCAAGACTGGTTCATCTTGATGAAAGTCAGTCGATCAACCGAGTCGGTGGACAGGCGCACCCTGTGATCTGTGACAAATCCTCCAGCAGCACTGAATGTGCGTTCTGAAAGAACGCTGGATGCAGGACAGGCCAGTAGCTCAATTGCATACTGTGCAAGCTCTGGCCAGTGATCCATCCTCAAGACCCAGTAAGCCAGAGGATTTTCGGTGGGGAAGGTGTCCAAGTCTGACCTTGCCCCTAGGTATTCCTGCACCATGTATATCAGACGCTGGCGATGGTTGCTGGAACCGATCATACTTTGGGGCTGCGGACTAAAGAATTGTCTGAATGCATCGGTCAGATGGCCACCTTCCCCACCGCTCCTTCTTTGACTGCCCGAAGCCTCAGCAACTCGTTGTCCAGGACCAGGAGTTTGTAACCTCCCAGTCTCTGGGAACGCATTGCACAGACCTTTCTGCAAGGCCTCCCGGAGTTGTCTCATCCTCTGCTCCCTCTGCGACGGTAACATAAGGTCCGCAACCTTACCCTTGTACCGTGGATCAAGGAGAGTGGCCAGCCAGTAATGGTCCCTCTCCTTGATCCGAAGAATATGAGGATCCTTCCGCAGACTTTGCAGGATCAGGGAGGCCATGCAGCGTAGGTTAGCTGAGGCATTCAGTCCGGAGTCCTCTGGGTCACTAAGGACGACATGATCCACAGCCACCTCCTCCCAGCCACGTACAAGTCCACTGGTTTCTTGGGACTGTAAATCATCCCTAAAAAACTGCTGCTGATGATGCTGAGTGCCAGCCTCCACCTCCATGCTGACACAATCCTCCTCCTCCTCCTCCTCCTCCTCCTCCTCGTCCTCTTCCTGTGCGATGGGTGGGACAGAAGGAACACTGTCTGGGTAAAGGGGGCCTTGAGAGGCAAGGAAGTCCTCCTCTTCCTGCCTCTGTTCTGCCTCAAGTGCCCTGTCCATTATTCCACGCAGCGTGTGCTCCAACAGGTGGACAAGAGGTACAGTGTCACTGATGCATGCACTGTCACTGCTCACCATCTTCGTGGCCTCCTCAAATGGTGCCAGGACAGTGCATGCATCCCTGATCATGCCCCACTGGCGTGGTGAAAAAAACCCGAGCTCCCCTGACCCTGTCCTGGTGCCGTAGTCGCACAGGTACTCATTGATGGCCCTCTGCTGCGTGTGCAGCCGCTGCAGCATGGCCAACGTTGAGTTCCACCTGGTGGGCATGTCACATATAAGGCGGTTCTTGGGCAGGTTCAACTCCTTTTGCAGCTCAGCCAGGCGAGCACTGGCATTATAAGATCTGCGGAAATGCACACAGACTTTCCTGGCCTGCCTCAGGACATCCTGTAAGCCCGGGTACCTGCCCAAGAACCGCTGCACCACCAGGTTAAGGACGTGAGCCACACAGGGCACATGGGTAGGGATGAGCTTCGTGTTCGAGTCGAACATACGTTCGACTCGAACATCGGCTGTTCGATCGTTCGACGAAGATCGAACGATTTGGGCCGTTCGCGCCAAATTCGAGTGACGCGAACGGCCCACAATGCACTACGCCATCGCAGTGTCATCCAGGCGCTGTGATTGGCCAAGCATGCACTGTGACCCCGCATGCTTGGCCAATCACAGCGCCGGCAGCGAGGAGAGCAATGATTGGCCACAGGCAGGATGCCTGTGGCCAATTATTGCTGAGGGTGTTTAGTACACGCCCCACACTATAAAAGGCCGCCAGCACGGCGGCCTAGTGTAGTGTGTTCCGGAGCAGGGAAAGAGAAACATAGGCAGGGACAGTGACATTTATTTTTTTCTTGCTTAACCTGGATTCCTTTAGTTTAGGGAAAGAGAAGGATAGGTAGGGAGAGTGTCAGTGTGTTTTACTGTGCGAATCCTTGTTTCTAGGGACAGGGAAGGACAGTGAGGGAATTCTCCTTGTGCTATAGTGTGCTTTAAAAAAACATTTTTTCTAGGGACAGAAAACTATAGGTAGGGAGAGTGTCAGTGTGTTTTACTGTGCGAATCCTTGTTTCTAGGGACAGGGAAGGACAGTGAGGGAATTCTCCTTGTGCTATAGTGTGCTTTAAAAAAACATTTTTTCTAGGGACAGAAAACTATAGGTAGGGAGAGTGTCAGTTTCTTTCACTGTGATAATCCTTGTTTCTAGGGACAAAGAAGGAAAGTGAGTGAAATTCTCCTTGTGCTATAGTGTGCTTTAAAAAAACATTTTTTCTAGGGACAGAAAACTATAGGTAGGGAGAGTGTCAGTGTCTTTTACTGTGCGAATCCTTGTTTCTAGGGACAGGGAAGGACAGTGAGGGAATTCTCCTTGTGCTATAGTGTGCTTTAAAAAAACATTTTTTCTAGGGACAGAAAACTATAGGTAGGGAGAGTGTCAGTGTCTTTTACTGTGCGAATCCTTGTTTCTAGGGACAGGGAAGGACAGTGAGGGAATTCTCCTTGTGCTATAGTGTGCTTTAAAAAAACATTTTTTCTAGGGACAGAAAACTATAGGTAGGGAGAGTGTCAGTGTCTTTTACTGTGCGAATCCTTGTTTCTAGGGACAGGGAAGGACAGTGAGGGAATTCTCCTTGTGCTATAGTGTGCTTTAAAAAAACTTTTTTTCTAGGGACAGAAAACTATAGGTAGGGAGTAGGGATGAGCTTCGTGTTCGAGTCGAACATACGTTCGACTCGAACATTGGCTGTTCGATCGTTCGACGAAGATCGAACGATTTGGGCCGTTCGCGCCAAATTCGAGTGACGCGAACGGCCCACAATGCACTACGCCATCGCAGTGTCATCCAGGCGCTGTGATTGGCCAAGCATGCACTGTGACCCCGCATGCTTGGCCAATCACAGCGCCGGCAGCGAGGAGAGCAATGATTGGCCACAGGCAGGATGCCTGTGGCCAATTATTGCTGAGGGTGTTTAGTACACGCCCCACACTATAAAAGGCCGCCAGCACGGCGGCCTAGTGTAGTGTGTTCCGGAGCAGGGATAGAGTAGCATAGGCAGGGACAGTGACTGTTATTTCTTTCTTGCTTAACCTGGATTCCTTTAGTTTAGGGAAAGAGAAGGATAGGTAGGGAGAGTGTCAGTGTGTTTTGTGCTTCTGCTATAGTGTGCTTAAAAAAAAACATTTATTCTAGGGACAGAAAACTCTAGGTAGGGACAGTGTCAGTTTCTTTCACTCTGCAAGTCCTTGTTTCCAGGGACCTGGAAGGACAGTGAGTGAATTGTCCTTTTGCTATATTGTGATTAAAAAAAACATTTATTCTAGGGACAGAAAACTCTAGGTAGGGACAGTGTCAGTTTCTTTCACTCTGCAAGTCCTTGTTTCCAGGGACCTGGAAGGACAGTGAGTGAATTGTCCTTTTGCTATATTGTGATTAAAAAAAACATTTATTCTAGGGACAGAAAACTCTAGGTAGGGACAGTGTCAGTTTCTTTCACTCTGCAAGTCCTTGTTTCCAGGGACCTGGAAGGACAGTGAGTGAATTGTCCTTTTGCTATATTGTGATTAAAAAAAACATTTATTCTAGGGACAGAAAACTCTAGGTAGGGACAGTGTCAGTTTCTTTCACTCTGCAAGTCCTTGTTTCCAGGGACCTGGAAGGACAGTGAGTGAATTGTCCTTTTGCTATATTGTGATTAAAAAAAACATTTTTTTCTAGGGACAGAAAACTGTAGGTAGGGAGAGTATTTTTTTTCTTTCACTCTGCAAGTCCTTGTTTCCAGGGACCTGTAAGGACAGTGAGTTAATTGTCCTTGTGCTATATTGTGCTGAAAAAAACATTTATTCCAGGGACAGAAAACTCTAGGTAGGGACAGTGTCAGTTTCTTTCACTCTGCAAGTCCTTGTTTCCAGGGACCTGGAAGGACAGTGAGTGAATTGTCCTTTTGCTATATTGTGATTAAAAAAAACATTTATTCTAGGGACAGAAAACTCTAGGTAGGGACAGTGTCAGTTTCTTTCACTCTGCAAGTCCTTGTTTCCAGGGACCTGGAAGGACAGTGAGTGAATTGTCCTTTTGCTATATTGTGATTAAAAAAAACATTTTTTTCTAGGGACAGAAAACTGTAGGTAGGGAGAGTATTTTTTTTCTTTCACTCTGCAAGTCCTTGTTTCCAGGGACCTGTAAGGACAGTGAGTTAATTGTCCTTGTGCTATATTGTGCTGAAAAAAACATTTATTCCAGGGACAGAAAACTCTAGGTAGGGACAGTGTCAGTTTCTTTCACTCTGCAAGTCCTTGTTTCCAGGGACCTGGAAGGACAGTGAGTGAATTGTCCTTTTGCTATATTGTGATTAAAAAAAACATTTTTTTCTAGGGACAGAAAACTGTAGGTAGGGAGAGTATTTTTTTTCTTTCACTCTGCAAGTCCTTGTTTCCAGGGACCTGTAAGGACAGTGAGTTAATTTTCCTTGTGCTATATTGTGATTAAAAAAAACATTTATTCTAGGGACAGAAAACTCTAGGTAGGGACAGTGTCAGTTTCTTTCACTCTGCAAGTCCTTGTTTCCAGGGACCTGGAAGGACAGTGAGTGAATTGTCCTTTTGCTATATTGTGATTAAAAAAAACATTTTTTTCTAGGGACAGAAAACTGTAGGTAGGGAGAGTATTTTTTTTCTTTCACTCTGCAAGTCCTTGTTTCCAGGGACCTGTAAGGACAGTGAGTTAATTGTCCTTGTGCTATATTGTGCTGAAAAAAACATTTATTCCAGGGACAGAAAACTCTAGGTAGGGACAGTGTCAGTTTCTTTCACTCTGCAAGTCCTTGTTTCCAGGGACCTGGAAGGACAGTGAGTGAATTGTCCTTTTGCTATATTGTGATAAAAAAAAACATTTTTTTCTAGGGACAGAAAACTGTAGGTAGGGAGAGTGTTTTTTTTCTTTCACTCTGCAAGTCCTTGTTTCCAGGGACCTGTAAGGACAGTGAGTTAATTTTCCTTGTGCTATATTGTGATTAAAAAAAACATTTATTCTAGGGACAGAAAACTCTAGGTAGGGACAGTGTCAGTTTCTTTCACTCTGCAAGTCCTTGTTTCCAGGGACCTGGAAGGACAGTGAGTGAATTGTCCTTTTGCTATATTGTGATTAAAAAAAACATTTTTTTCTAGGGACAGAAAACTGTAGGTAGGGAGAGTGTTTTTTTTCTTTCACTCTGCAAGTCCTTGTTTCCAGGGACCTGTAAGGACAGTGAGTTAATTTTCCTTGTGCTATATTGTGATTAAAAAAAACATTTATTCTAGGGACAGAAAACTCTAGGTAGGGACAGTGTCAGTTTCTTTCACTCTGCAAGTCCTTGTTTCCAGGGACCTGGAAGGACAGTGAGTGAATTGTCCTTTTGCTATATTGTGATTAAAAAAAACATTTATTCTAGGGACAGAAAACTCTAGGTAGGGACAGTGTCAGTTTCTTTCACTCTGCAAGTCCTTGTTTCCAGGGACCTGGAAGGACAGTGAGTGAATTGTCCTTTTGCTATATTGTGATTAAAAAAAACATTTTTTTCTAGGGACAGAAAACTGTAGGTAGGGAGAGTATTTTTTTTCTTTCACTCTGCAAGTCCTTGTTTCCAGGGACCTGTAAGGACAGTGAGTTAATTGTCCTTGTGCTATATTGTGCTGAAAAAAACATTTATTCCAGGGACAGAAAACTCTAGGTAGGGACAGTGTCAGTTTCTTTCACTCTGCAAGTCCTTGTTTCCAGGGACCTGGAAGGACAGTGAGTGAATTGTCCTTTTGCTATATTGTGATAAAAAAAAACATTTTTTTCTAGGGACAGAAAACTGTAGGTAGGGAGAGTGTTTTTTTTCTTTCACTCTGCAAGTCCTTGTTTCCAGGGACCTGTAAGGACAGTGAGTTAATTTTCCTTGTGCTATATTGTGATTAAAAAAAACATTTATTCTAGGGACAGAAAACTCTAGGTAGGGACAGTGTCAGTTTCTTTCACTCTGCAAGTCCTTGTTTCCAGGGACCTGGAAGGACAGTGAGTGAATTGTCCTTTTGCTATATTGTGATTAAAAAAAACATTTTTTTCTAGGGACAGAAAACTGTAGGTAGGGAGAGTGTTTTTTTTCTTTCACTCTGCAAGTCCTTGTTTCCAGGGACCTGTAAGGACAGTGAGTTAATTTTCCTTGTGCTATATTGTGATTAAAAAAAACATTTATTCTAGGGACAGAAAACTCTAGGTAGGGACAGTGTCAGTTTCTTTCACTCTGCAAGTCCTTGTTTCCAGGGACCTGGAAGGACAGTGAGTGAATTGTCCTTTTGCTATATTGTGATTAAAAAAAACATTTATTCTAGGGACAGAAAACGCTAGGTAGGGACAGTGTCAGTTTCTTTCACTCTGCAAGTCCTTGTTTCCAGGGACCTGGAAGGACAGTGAGTGAATTGTCCTTTTGCTATATTGTGATTAAAAAAAACATTTTTTTCTAGGGACAGAAAACTGTAGGTAGGGAGAGTATTTTTTTTCTTTCACTCTGCAAGTCCTTGTTTCCAGGGACCTGTAAGGACAGTGAGTTAATTGTCCTTGTGCTATATTGTGCTGAAAAAAACATTTATTCCAGGGACAGAAAACTCTAGGTAGGGACAGTGTCAGTTTCTTTCACTCTGCAAGTCCTTGTTTCCAGGGACCTGGAAGGACAGTGAGTGAATTGTCCTTTTGCTATATTGTGATAAAAAAAAACATTTTTTTCTAGGGACAAAAAACTGTAGGTAGGGAGAGTGTTTTTTTTCTTTCACTCTGCAAGTCCTTGTTTCCAGGGACCTGTAAGGACAGTGAGTTAATTTTCCTTGTGCTATATTGTGATTAAAAAAAACATTTATTCTAGGGACAGAAAACTCTAGGTAGGGACAGTGTCAGTTTCTTTCACTCTGCAAGTCCTTGTTTCCAGGGACCTGGAAGGACAGTGAGTGAATTGTCCTTTTGCTATATTGTGATTAAAAAAAAAATTTTTTTCTAGGGACAGAAAACTGTAGGTAGGGAGAGTGTTTTTTTTCTTTCACTCTGCAAGTCCTTGTTTCCAGGGACCTGTAAGGACAGTGAGTTAATTTTCCTTGTGCTATATTGTGATTAAAAAAAACATTTATTCTAGGGACAGAAAACTCTAGGTAGGGACAGTGTCAGTTTCTTTCACTCTGCAAGTCCTTGTTTCCAGGGACCTGGAAGGACAGTGAGTGAATTGTCCTTTTGCTATATTGTGATTAAAAAAAACATTTATTCTAGGGACAGAAAACTCTAGGTAGGGACAGTGTCAGTTTCTTTCACTCTGCAAGTCCTTGTTTCCAGGGACCTGGAAGGACAGTGAGTGAATTGTCCTTTTGCTATATTGTGATTAAAAAAAACATTTTTTTCTAGGGACAGAAAACTGTAGGTAGGGAGAGTATTTTTTTTCTTTCACTCTGCAAGTCCTTGTTTCCAGGGACCTGTAAGGACAGTGAGTTAATTGTCCTTGTGCTATATTGTGCTGAAAAAAACATTTATTCCAGGGACAGAAAACTCTAGGTAGGGACAGTGTCAGTTTCTTTCACTCTGCAAGTCCTTGTTTCCAGGGACCTGGAAGGACAGTGAGTGAATTGTCCTTTTGCTATATTGTGATTAAAAAAAACATTTTTTTCTAGGGACAGAAAACTGTAGGTAGGGAGAGTGTTTTTTTTCTTTCACTCTGCAAGTCCTTGTTTCCAGGGACCTGTAAGGACAGTGAGTTAATTTTCCTTGTGCTATATTGTGATTAAAAAAAACATTTTTTCTAGGGACAGAAAACTGTAGGTAGGGAGAGTGTTTTTTTTCTTTCACTCTGCAAGTCCTTGTTTCCAGGGACAGAGAAGGACACCTGAAGGTAGCCCTTATTGCTTTTTTCCCATCTCCCTGCAGGCCATCTATTAGAATGTCTGGAAGGCAAACAAGGAGAGGCAGACAGTCAGGAGGCAATAAAAGAGGGCAAGCAGGCTCTGTGTCTGGGGGCAACAGTGCTGGTCGTGGACGCGGTGCATTGTCATCAGCACATGGCCATGGGACACGCTTGTCCTTCTTTTCGGCAGCTGGACATGTTGAGCCACATCATGCCGAAGACTTGGTAGAGTGGATGACCAAGCCCTCCTCCTCCTCCTCATCCTCTCTCACCCAGGCTCAGGGTACTGGAAAAGCAGCTGCCAAAGCGTCGTCTTCCCTGGTATCAATGTCAGACAAATCATCAGTCACTCCTTCCCTAGACCCACCATGTCCTCCTCCTGAGGAGTCCCCCGAACTGTTTCAGCACAGTGTTGGGTACATGCTCCAGGAGGATGCCCAGCGTTTCGAAGGGTCTGATGATGAAACCCAGCTAGAGGAAGGCAGTAGCGTGAGAGCAGACAGAGGGGATGCTCAAGAAGGACACCAATCTGGCAGTCATGTTCCAGCAGCTGCAGCATACTGCCAGATTGGCTCCAGTGATGAGGAGGGAGGGGATGATGAGGTCAATGACTCCACGTGGGTGCCTAATAGGAGAGAGGAGGAGGAGGAGGATGAGGAGGAGGCACATCTCCAACGAGGCAGGATGCCCTTTGGTGGCCAGCGTAAGGGCAGTACACCGACGGAATCACACCGCAGAGCTCCGCCTGTGCAGGGCGCTGCCTCTGCCCGTCATTCAAAAAGTTCTTTGGTGTGGGCCTTTTTTGAGGCTAGTGCATCAGATCGCACAGCTGCTGTTTGCAACATATGTCTCAAGCGTATATCGCGTGGCCAAAACATCAGCCGCTTGGGTACCACATGCCTGACCAGACATATGTTGACCTGCCATGCAGCTCGTTGGCAAGCCTACCTCAAAGACCCACACCAAAGAACAAAGCGGACCTCTCCTTGCACCGCATCAGCTGGGATCTCCAACCCCACTATAACTTCAGTCCTCTCTGAAACATGCACTGAGAGGAATGAAGGTGTAGAATTAGGTGTGTCACAGCCAAGTACTTGCGCCCACTCTGCTAGCAGTACACCGACGTCCGATTCTAGCAGGCAAATTTCCCTGCCCCAGCTGCTGGACCGTCGAAAGAAGTTCACTCCCAGCCATCCACATGCCCAGCGGTTGAATGCTAGCTTGGCTAAATTGCTAGCGCTTCAACTGCTGCCTTTTCAGTTGGTAGACTCGGCCCCCTTCCGTGAGTTTGTGCAATGTGCGGTTCCTCAGTGGCAGGTTCCCAAACGCCACTTTTTCTCACGGAAGGCTATTCCGGCTCTCTACCGGCATGTGGAAGGCAATGTCTTGGCCTCGCTGGACAGGGCGGTCAGCGGTAAGGTGCATATTACCGCTGACTCATGGTCCAGCAGGCATGGACAGGGACGTTACCTTTCTTTCACGGCCCATTGGGTCACTCTTTTGGCAGCTGGGAAGGATTCAGGACAAGGTGCAGTAGTGTTGGAGGTTGTCCCACCGCCACGCCTCCAAAATGCTACTACTGGTTGTGACACACCTCTCTCCTCCACCCCCTCCTCTTCTTCTTCCTCCATGGCCTCTTCCTGTGGTTTGTCCTATGAACCAGCGGTGCTCCGTAGCCGTTCACGGGGCTACGCAAGTACGCAGGCAAAAAGATGCCATGCCGTGCTTGCGCTGGTGTGTTTGGGGGACAGAAGCCACACTGGGGCAGAGGTCCTGTCTGCTCTGCAGGGCCAGGCCGAGAGGTGGTTGACGCCACGCCAGCTTAAGCCAGGAATGGTGGTTTGCGACAATGGCACCAACCTCCTCTCCGCCCTCCGACAGGGACAACTGACCCATGTGCCCTGTGTGGCTCACGTCCTTAACCTGGTGGTGCAGCGGTTCTTGGGCAGGTACCCGGGCTTACAGGATGTCCTGAGGCAGGCCAGGAAAGTCTGTGTGCATTTCCGCAGATCTTATAATGCCAGTGCTCGCCTGGCTGAGCTGCAAAAGGAGTTGAACCTGCCCAAGAACCGCCTTATATGTGACATGCCCACCAGGTGGAACTCAACGTTGGCCATGCTGCAGCGGCTGCACACGCAGCAGAGGGCCATCAATGAGTACCTGTGCGACTACGGCACCAGGACAGGGTCAGGGGAGCTTGGTTTTTTTTCTCCACGCCAGTGGGGCATGATCAGGGATGCATGCACTGTCCTGGCACCATTTGAGGAGGCCACGAGGATGGTGAGCAGTGACAGTGCATGCATCAGTGACACTGTACCTCTTGTCCACCTGTTGGAGCACACGCTGCGTGGAATAATGGACAGGGCACTTGAGGCAGAACAGAGGCAGGAAGAGGAGGACTTCCTTGCCTCTCAAGGCCCCCTTTACCCAGACAGTGTTCCTTCTGTCCCACCCATCGCACAGGAAGAGGAGGAGGAGGAGGAGGAGGAGGAGGATTGTGTCAGCATGGAGGTGGAGGCTGGCACTCAGCATCATCAGCAGCAGTCTTTTAGGGATGATTTACAGTCCCAAGAAACCAGTGGACTTGTACGTGGCTGGGAGGAGGTGGCTGCGGATCATGTCGTCCTTAGTGACCCAGAGGACTCCGGAGCGAATGCCTCAGCAAACCTACGCTGCATGGCCTCCCTGATCCTGCAAAGTCTGCGGAAGGATCCTCGTATTCTTCGGATCAAGGAGAGGGACCATTACTGGCTGGCCACTCTCCTTGATCCACGGTACAAGGGTAAGGTTGCGGACCTTATGTTACCGTCGCAGAGGGAGCAGAGGATGAGACAACTCCGGGAGGCCTTGCAGAAAGGTCTGTGCAACGCGTTCCCAGAGACTGGGAGGTTGCAAACTCCTGGTCCTGGACAACGAGTTGCTGAGGCTTCGGCCAGTCAAAGAAGGAGCGGTGGGGAAGGTGGCCGTCTGACCGATGCGTTCAGACAATTCTTTAGTCCGCAGCCCCAAAGTATGATTGGTTCCAGCAACCATCGCCAGCGTCTGATAAACATGGTGCAGGAATATCTAGGGGCAAGGTCAGACTTGGACACCTTCCCCACCGAAAATCCTCTGGCTTACTGGGTCTTGAGGATGGATCACTGGCCAGAGCTTGCACAGTATGCAATTGAGCTACTGGCCTGTCCTGCATCCAGCGTTCTTTCGGAACGCACATTCAGTGCTGCTGGAGGATTTGTCACGGATCACAGGGTGCGCCTGTCCACCGACTCGGTTGATCGACTGACTTTCATCAAGATGAACCAGTCTTGGATCACCACCAGCTACCACACACCTGATGCTGATATAACAGACTAATTGATTTTAAAATGTCACATCCCTTCAAGACTGATGCTGATGCTGAGTGCCTGTGCTGTTATGTTGACTGCCTATCCTCCTCCTCCGAGTCCTCAATGATACGATTGATGATGATAGCTTGGAAGATCATTTTTGTTTATGGGTGCCGCCACCAGTGCCTAACGCCCAATTTTTCAGCCCCTGTTTAACAGGGGCGTGTAATTACAATTTTTGAAGCAATACTTTGCAACAGGGCTCATTGCTGTGCTCCAAGTACAGTATCTGTGAGGAGTTGCAGTGTTGTGCCACCAGTGCCTAAGGCCCAATTTTTCAGCCCCTGTTTAACAGGGGCGTGTCATTACAATTTTTGAAGCAATACTTTGCAACAGGGCTCATTGCTGTGCTCCAAGTACAGTATCTGTGAGGGGTTGCAGTGTTGTGCCACCAGTGCCTAAGGCCCAATTTTTCAGCCCCTGTTCAACAGGGGCATGTAATTACAATTCTTGATCTAATAATTCACAGCAGGGCCCATTGCTGCACCCACCAAGAGTAACTGTCAGGGCTTACAGTGTTGTGGCACCAGCACCACCATCAAAGGCCCAATTTTTACTACCACTGTTCAACAATTATATGTAATTAAAATTCCTGATATAATAGTTGACAGCAGGGCGTTCCAGCACCAACCAAGAGTAACTGTGAGTGCTTACAGTGTTGTGCCAACACCAACAACTAAGGGGCCTATTTCTGCAGAGTATATACGGCAGGTCCCTACTTTCAAACATCCAACTTACAAACGACTCCTACTTGCAAACGCAAGAAGACAACAGGAAGTGAGAGGAAATCTACCACTAGGAAGGAAAATTCTCTCCTGTAAGAATAAATATGGGAGAAAGGTGTCTCCTCTGTACTGATGCTTTATCAGCAATCCTTGTTTCAAGAAAAACACCACATTTCAAAAACAGTTGTCATTGGGACGGAAAGTGAGGTGAAATGTTCTGAACAGGGGCACAGACAGCAAAACAAATGTTACAGGGGTGATAACCCTTACCTATGTTTTCCAAAAAGTTTAAAAATAGATTTTTGGGCTGGAGCTACACTTCAACAATGTACCTGTTCAAAATTACAAACAGATTCTACATAAGAACAAACCTACAGTCCCTGTCTTGTATGCACCGCCTGTATACGGCTGTTCAGAGTATATAGGGCCTTTTTTATTTTATGTGCGGGGTTCCCCTTAATATCCATACAAGACCCAAAGGGGCTGGTAATGGGCTGGGGTAGGGGGGGGGGGGTCATGGGGTAGCTATGCCATTTTTCTTAAAGAATTTCATCCATATTACCGGGACCAGACATTACATTAAAGCCGCAAGCAGTTTTAAATGGCTTTTTTTTCCTTTAGAAGTGTCATTTTGTGCAGGGACAGTTCTAAACACGGGAAACACGTGGCACTTCACAGGCATACTTTAGACACCCCCCAGGTACGATATTTAAAGGAATATTTGACTTTTTTTTTTTCACTTTATGCATCATTAAAATGACTGCTCCCGAAAAACGACCGTTTTTAAAACTTCTTTTTGCATTGATACATGTCCCCTGGTGCAGAACCCGGGTTCCCAAACCCTTTTTAGGACAATAACATGCATAATAGTTGTTATAATTAGCACTTTAGAATTCGAACGTTCGCATCCATTGTATTTAATAGGGTTCTAATGTTCGTTCGAACTTCCGGTCCGTTCGCGGGTTCTGGTGCGAACCGAACCCGGGGGTGTTCGGCTCATCACTAGTAGGGAGAGTGTCAGTGTCTTTTACTGTGCGAATCCTTGTTTCTAGGGACAGGGAAGGACAGTGAGGGAATTCTCCTTGTGCTATAGTGTGCTTTAAAAAAACATTTTTTTCTAGGGACAGAAAACTATAGGAAGGAAGAGTGTCAGTTTATTTCACTGTGATAATCCTTGTTTCTAGGGACAAAGAAGGAAAGTGAGTGAAATTCTCCTTGTGCTATAGTGTGCTTTAAAAAAACATTTTTTCTAGGGACAGAAAACTATAGGTAGGGAGAGTGTCAGTGTGTTTTACTGTGTGAATCCTTGTTTCTAGGGACAGGGAAGGACAGTGAGGGAATTCTCCTTGTGCTATAGTGTGCTAAAGCATTCCTCATCAACCATCTTTGAAATCCTTGTTTTTTTGGACAGTCAGGGAAATTGTCGTTGTGCTATTCTGTGCAAAAGCAATCATCCTCAACCATATTTAGAAATCCTTAAGTAAAGGGACAGAGAAGGACACCTGAAGGTAGCCCTTATTGCTTTTTTCCCATCTCCCTGCAGGCCATCTATTAGAATGTCTGGAAGGCAAACAAGGAGAGGCAGACAGTCAGGAGGCAATAAAAGAGGGCAAGCAGGCTCTGTGTCTGGGGGCAACAGTGCTGGTCGTGGACGCGGTGCATTGTCATCAGCACATGGCCATGGGACACGCTTGTCCTTCTTTTCGGCAGCTGGACATGTTGAGCCACATCATGCCGAAGACTTGGTAGAGTGGATGACCAAGCCCTCCTCCTCCTCCTCATCCTCTCTCACCCAGGCTCAGGGTACTGGAAAAGCAGCTGCCAAAGCGTCCTCTTCCCTGGTATCAATGTCAGACTCATCATCAGTCACTCCTTCCCTAGACCCACCATGTCCTCCTCCTGAGGAGTCCCCCGAACTGTTTGAGCACAGTGTTGGGTACATGCTCCAGGAGGATGCCCAGCGTTTCGAAGGGTCTGATGATGAAACCCAGCTAGAGGAAGGCAGTAGCGTGAGAGCAGACAGAGGGGATGCTCAAGAAGGACACCAATCTGGCAGTCATGTTCCAGCAGCTGCAGCATACTGCCAGATTGGCTCCAGTGATGAGGAGGGAGGTGATGATGAGGTCACTGACTCCACGTGGGTGCCTAATAGGAGAGAGGAGGAGGAGGAGGAGGATGAGGAGGAGGCACATCTCCAACGAGGCAGGATGCCCTTTGGTGGCCAGCGTAAGGGCAGTACACCGACGGAATCACACCGCAGAGCTCCGCCTGTGCAGGGCGCTGCCTCTGCCCGTCATTCAAAAAGTTCTTTGGTGTGGGCCTTTTTTGAGGCTAGTGCATCAGATCGCACAGCTGCTGTTTGCAACATATGTCTCAAGCGTATATCGCGTGGCCAAAACATCAGCCGCTTGGGTACCACATGCCTGACCAGACATATGTTGACCTGCCATGCAGCTCGTTGGCAAGCCTACCTCAAAGACCCACACCAAAGAACAAAGCGGACCTCTCCTTGCACCGCATCAGCTGGGATCTCCAATAGTGATGAGCCGAACACCCCCGGGTTCGGTTCGCACCAGAACCCGCGAACGGACCGGAAGTTCGAACGAACATTAGAACCCTATTAAATACAATGGATGCGAACGTTCGAATTCTAAAGTGCTAATTATAACAACTATTATGCATGTTATTGTCCTAAAAAGGGTTTGGGAACCCGGGTTCTGCACCAGGGGACATGTATCAATGCAAAAAGAAGTTTTAAAAACGGTCGTTTTTCGGGAGCAGTCATTTTAATGATGCATAAAGTGAAAAAAAAAAAGTCAAATATTCCTTTAAATATCGTACCTGGGGGGTGTCTAAAGTATGCCTGTGAAGTGCCACGTGTTTCCCGTGTTTAGAACTGTCCCTGCACAAAATGACACTTCTAAAGGAAAAAAAAGCCATTTAAAACTGCTTGCGGCTTTAATGTAATGTCTGGTCCCGGTAATATGGATGAAATTCTTTAAGAAAAATGGCATAGCTACCCCATGACCCCCCCCCCCCCTACCCCAGCCCATTACCAGCCCCTTTGGGTCTTGTATGGATATTAAGGGGAACCCCGCACATAAAATAAAAAAGGCCCTATATACTCTGAACAGCCGTATACAGGCGGTGCATACAAGACAGGGACTGTAGGTTTGTTCTTATGTAGAATCTGTTTGTAATTTTGAACAGGTACATTGTTGAAGTGTAGCTCCAGCCCAAAAATCTATTTTTAAACTTTTTGGAAAACATAGGTAAGGGTTATCACCCCTGTAACATTTGTTTTGCTGTCTGTGCCCCTGTTCAGAACATTTCACCTCACTTTCCGTCCCAATGACAACTGTTTTTGAAATGTGGTGTTTTTCTTGAAACAAGGATTGCTGATAAAGCATCAGTACAGAGGAGACACCTTTCTCCCATATTTATTCTTACAGGAGAGAATTTTCCTTCCTAGTGGTAGATTTCCTCTCACTTCCTGTTGTCTTCTTGCGTTTGCAAGTAGGAGTCGTTTGTAAGTTGGATGTTTGAAAGTAGGGACCTGCCGTATATACTCTGCAGAAATAGGCCCCTTAGTTGTTGGTGTTGGCACAACACTGTAAGCACTCACAGTTACTCTTGGTTGGTGCTGGAACGCCCTGCTGTCAACTATTATATCAGGAATTTTAATTACATATAATTGTTGAACAGTGGTAGTAAAAATTGGGCCTTTGATGGTGGTGCTGGTGCCACAACACTGTAAGCCCTGACAGTTACTCTTGGTGGGTGCAGCAATGGGCCCTGCTGTGAATTATTAGATCAAGAATTGTAATTACATGCCCCTGTTGAACAGGGGCTGAAAAATTGGGCCTTAGGCACTGGTGGCACAACACTGCAACCCCTCACAGATACTGTACTTGGAGCACAGCAATGAGCCCTGTTGCAAAGTATTGCTTCAAAAATTGTAATGACACGCCCCTGTTAAACAGGGGCTGAAAAATTGGGCCTTAGGCACTGGTGGCACAACACTGCAACTCCTCACAGATACTGTACTTGGAGCACAGCAATGAGCCCTGTTGCAAAGTATTGCTTCAAAAATTGTAATTACACGCCCCTGTTAAACAGGGGCTGAAAAATTGGGCGTTAGGCACTGGTGGCGGCACCCATAAACAAAAATGATCTTCCAAGCTATCATCATCAATCGTATCATTGAGGACTCGGAGGAGGAGGATAGGCAGTCAACATAACAGCACAGGCACTCAGCATCAGCATCAGTCTTGAAGGGATGTGACATTTTAAAATCAATTAGTCTGTTATATCAGCATCAGGTGTGTGGTAGCTGGTGGTGATCCAAGACTGGTTCATCTTGATGAAAGTCAGTCGATCAACCGAGTCGGTGGACAGGCGCACCCTGTGATCCGTGACAAATCCTCCAGCAGCACTGAATGTGCGTTCCGAAAGAACGCTGGATGCAGGACAGGCCAGTAGCTCAATTGCATACTGTGCAAGCTCTGGCCAGTGATCCATCCTCAAGACCCAGTAAGCCAGAGGATTTTCGGTGGGGAAGGTGTCCAAGTCTGACCTTGCCCCTAGATATTCCTGCACCATGTTTATCAGACGCTGGCGATGGTTGCTGGAACCAATCATACTTTGGGGCTGCGGACTAAAGAATTGTCTGAACGCATCGGTCAGACGGCCACCTTCCCCACCGCTCCTTCTTTGACTGGCCGAAGCCTCAGCAACTCGTTGTCCAGGACCAGGAGTTTGCAACCTCCCAGTCTCTGGGAACGCGTTGCACAGACCTTTCTGCAAGGCCTCCCGGAGTTGTCTCATCCTCTGCTCCCTCTGCGACGGTAACATAAGGTCCGCAACCTTACCCTTGTACCGTGGATCAAGGAGAGTGGCCAGCCAGTAATGGTCCCTCTCCTTGATCCGAAGAATACGAGGATCCTTCCGCAGACTTTGCAGGATCAGGGAGGCCATGCAGCGTAGGTTTGCTGAGGCATTCGCTCCGGAGTCCTCTGGGTCACTAAGGACGACATGATCCGCAGCCACCTCCTCCCAGCCACGTACAAGTCCACTGGTTTCTTGGGACTGTAAATCATCCCTAAAAGACTGCTGCTGATGATGCTGAGTGCCAGCCTCCACCTCCATGCTGACACAATCCTCCTCCTCCTCCTCCTCCTCCTCCTCTTCCTGTGCGATGGGTGGGACAGAAGGAACACTGTCTGGGTAAAGGGGGCCTTGAGAGGCAAGGAAGTCCTCCTCTTCCTGCCTCTGTTCTGCCTCAAGTGCCCTGTCCATTATTCCACGCAGCGTGTGCTCCAACAGGTGGACAAGAGGTACAGTGTCACTGATGCATGCACTGTCACTGCTCACCATCCTCGTGGCCTCCTCAAATGGTGCCAGGACAGTGCATGCATCCCTGATCATGCCCCACTGGCGTGGAGAAAAAAAACCAAGCTCCCCTGACCCTGTCCTGGTGCCGTAGTCGCACAGGTACTCATTGATGGCCCTCTGCTGCGTGTGCAGCCGCTGCAGCATGGCCAACGTTGAGTTCCACCTGGTGGGCATGTCACATATAAGGCGGTTCTTGGGCAGGTTCAACTCCTTTTGCAGCTCAGCCAGGCGAGCACTGGCATTATAAGATCTGCGGAAATGCACACAGACTTTCCTGGCCTGCCTCAGGACATCCTGTAAGCCCGGGTACCTGCCCAAGAACCGCTGCACCACCAGGTTAAGGACGTGAGCCACACAGGGCACATGGGTCAGTTGTCCCTGTCGGAGGGCGGAGAGGAGGTTGGTGCCATTGTCGCAAACCACCATTCCTGGCTTAAGCTGGCGTGGCGTCAACCACCTCTCGGCCTGGCCCTGCAGAGCAGACAGGACCTCTGCCCCAGTGTGGCTTCTGTCCCCCAAACACACCAGCGCAAGCACGGCATGGCATCTTTTTGCCTGCGTACTTGCGTAGCCCCGTGAACGGCTACGGAGCACCGCTGGTTCATAGGACAAACCACAGGAAGAGGCCATGGAGGAAGAAGAAGAGGAGGGGGTGGAGGAGAGAGGTGTGTCACAACCAGTAGTAGCATTTTGGAGGCGTGGCGGTGGGACAACCTCCAACACTACTGCACCTTGTCCTGAATCCTTCCCAGCTGCCAAAAGAGTGACCCAATGGGCCGTGAAAGAAAGGTAACGTCCCTGTCCATGCCTGCTGGACCATGAGTCAGCGGTAATATGCACCTTACCGCTGACCGCCCTGTCCAGCGAGGCCAAGACATTGCCTTCCACATGCCGGTAGAGAGCCGGAATAGCCTTCCGTGAGAAAAAGTGGCGTTTGGGAACCTGCCACTGAGGAACCGCACATTGCACAAACTCACGGAAGGGGGCCGAGTCTACCAACTGAAAAGGCAGCAGTTGAAGCGCTAGCAATTTAGCCAAGCTAGCATTCAACCGCTGGGCATGTGGATGGCTGGGAGTGAACTTCTTTCGACGGTCCAGCAGCTGGGGCAGGGAAATTTGCCTGCTAGAATCGGACGTCGGTGTACTGCTAGCAGAGTGGGCGCAAGTACTTGGCTGTGACACACCTAATTCTACACCTTCATTCCTCTCAGTGCATGTTTCAGAGAGGACTGAAGTTATAGTGGGGTTGGAGATCCCAGCTGATGCGGTGCAAGGAGAGGTCCGCTTTGTTCTTTGGTGTGGGTCTTTGAGGTAGGCTTGCCAACGAGCTGCATGGCAGGTCAACATATGTCTGGTCAGGCATGTGGTACCCAAGCGGCTGATGTTTTGGCCACGCGATATACGCTTGAGACATATGTTGCAAACAGCAGCTGTGCGATCTGATGCACTAGCCTCAAAAAAGGCCCACACCAAAGAACTTTTTGAATGACGGGCAGAGGCAGCGCCCTGCACAGGCGGAGCTCTGCGGTGTGATTCCGTCGGTGTACTGCCCTTACGCTGGCCACCAAAGGGCATCCTGCCTCGTTGGAGATGTGCCTCCTCCTCATCCTCCTCCTCCTCCTCTCTCCTATTAGGCACCCACGTGGAGTCATTGACCTCATCATCCCCTCCCTCCTCATCACTGGAGCCAATCTGGCAGTATGCTGCAGCTGCTGGAACATGACTGCCAGATTGGTGTCCTTCTTGAGCATCCCCTCTGTCTGCTCTCACGCTACTGCCTTCCTCTAGCTGGGTTTCATCATCAGACCCTTCGAAACGCTGGGCATCCTCCTGGAGCATGTACCCAACACTGTGCTGAAACAGTTCGGGGGACTCCTCAGGAGGAGGACATGGTGGGTCTAGGGAAGGAGTGACTGATGATTTGTCTGACATTGATACCAGGGAAGACGACGCTTTGGCAGCTGCTTTTCCAGTACCCTGAGCCTGGGTGAGAGAGGATGAGGAGGAGGAGGAGGGCTTGGTCATCCACTCTACCAAGTCTTCGGCATGATGTGGCTCAACATGTCCAGCTGCCGAAAAGAAGGACAAGCGTGTCCCATGGCCATGTGCTGATGACAATGCACCGCGTCCACGACCAGCACTGTTGCCCCCAGACACAGAGCCTGCTTGCCCTCTTTTATTGCCTCCTGACTGTCTGCCTCTCCTTGTTTGCCTTCCAGACATTCTAATAGATGGCCTGCAGGGAGATGGGAAAAAAGCAATAAGGGCTACCTTCAGGTGTCCTTCTCTGTCCCTGGAAACAAGGACTTGCAGAGTGAAAGAAAAAAAACACTCTCCCTACCTACAGTTTTCTGTCCCTAGAAAAAATGTTTTTTTTAATCACAATATAGCACAAGGAAAATTAACTCACTGTCCTTACAGGTCCCTGGAAACAAGGACTTGCAGAGTGAAAGAAAAAAAACACTCTCCCTACCTACAGTTTTCTGTCCCTAGAAAAAAATGTTTTTTTTAATCACAATATAGCAAAAGGACAATTCACTCACTGTCCTTCCAGGTCCCTGGAAACAAGGACTTGCAGAGTGAAAGAAACTGACACTGTCCCTACCTAGAGTTTTCTGTCCCTGGAATAAATGTTTTTTTCAGCACAATATAGCACAAGGACAATTAACTCACTGTCCTTACAGGTCCCTGGAAACAAGGACTTGCAGAGTGAAAGAAAAAAAATACTCTCCCTACCTACAGTTTTCTGTCCCTAGAAAAAAATGTTTTTTTTAATCACAATATAGCAAAAGGACAATTCACTCACTGTCCTTCCAGGTCCCTGGAAACAAGGACTTGCAGAGTGAAAGAAACTGACACTGTCCCTACCTAGAGTTTTCTGTCCCTAGAATAAATGTTTTTTTTAATCACAATATAGCAAAAGGACAATTCACTCACTGTCCTTCCAGGTCCCTGGAAACAAGGACTTGCAGAGTGAAAGAAACTGACACTGTCCCTACCTAGAGTTTTCTGTCCCTAGAATAAATGTTTTTTTTAATCACAATATAGCACAAGGAAAATTAACTCACTGTCCTTACAGGTCCCTGGAAACAAGGACTTGCAGAGTGAAAGAAACTGACACTGTCCCTACCTAGAGTTTTCTGTCCCTAGAATAAATGTTTTTTTTAATCACAATATAGCAAAAGGACAATTCACTCACTGTCCTTCCAGGTCCCTGGAAACAAGGACTTGCAGAGTGAAAGAAACTGACACTGTCCCTACCTAGAGTTTTCTGTCCCTAGAATAAATGTTTTTTTTAATCACAATATAGCACAAGGAAAATTAACTCACTGTCCTTACAGGTCCCTGGAAACAAGGACTTGCAGAGTGAAAGAAAAAAAACACTCTCCCTACCTACAGTTTTCTGTCCCTAGAAAAAAATGTTTTTTTTAATCACAATATAGCAAAAGGACAATTCACTCACTGTCCTTCCAGGTCCCTGGAAACAAGGACTTGCAGAGTGAAAGAAACTGACACTGTCCCTACCTAGAGTTTTCTGTCCCTGGAATAAATGTTTTTTTCAGCACAATATAGCACAAGGACAATTAACTCACTGTCCTTACAGGTCCCTGGAAACAAGGACTTGCAGAGTGAAAGAAAAAAAATACTCTCCCTACCTACAGTTTTCTGTCCCTAGAAAAAAATGTTTTTTTTAATCACAATATAGCAAAAGGACAATTCACTCACTGTCCTTCCAGGTCCCTGGAAACAAGGACTTGCAGAGTGAAAGAAACTGACACTGTCCCTACCTAGAGTTTTCTGTCCCTAGAATAAATGTTTTTTTTAATCACAATATAGCACAAGGAAAATTAACTCACTGTCCTTACAGGTCCCTGGAAACAAGGACTTGCAGAGTGAAAGAAAAAAAATACTCTCCCTACCTACAGTTTTCTGTCCCTAGAAAAAAATGTTTTTTTTAATCACAATATAGCAAAAGGACAATTCACTCACTGTCCTTCCAGGTCCCTGGAAACAAGGACTTGCAGAGTGAAAGAAACTGACACTGTCCCTACCTAGAGTTTTCTGTCCCTAGAATAAATGTTTTTTTTAATCACAATATAGCACAAGGAAAATTAACTCACTGTCCTTACAGGTCCCTGGAAACAAGGACTTGCAGAGTGAAAGAAAAAAAACACTCTCCCTACCTACAGTTTTCTGTCCCTAGAAAAAAATGTTTTTTTTTATCACAATATAGCAAAAGGACAATTCACTCACTGTCCTTCCAGGTCCCTGGAAACAAGGACTTGCAGAGTGAAAGAAACTGACACTGTCCCTACCTAGAGTTTTCTGTCCCTGGAATAAATGTTTTTTTCAGCACAATATAGCACAAGGACAATTAACTCACTGTCCTTACAGGTCCCTGGAAACAAGGACTTGCAGAGTGAAAGAAAAAAAATACTCTCCCTACCTACAGTTTTCTGTCCCTAGAAAAAAATGTTTTTTTTAATCACAATATAGCAAAAGGACAATTCACTCACTGTCCTTCCAGGTCCCTGGAAACAAGGACTTGCAGAGTGAAAGAAACTGACACTGTCCCTACCTAGAGTTTTCTGTCCCTGGAATAAATGTTTTTTTCAGCACAATATAGCACAAGGACAATTAACTCACTGTCCTTACAGGTCCCTGGAAACAAGGACTTGCAGAGTGAAAGAAAAAAAATACTCTCCCTACCTACAGTTTTCTGTCCCTAGAAAAAAATGTTTTTTTTAATCACAATATAGCAAAAGGACAATTCACTCACTGTCCTTCCAGGTCCCTGGAAACAAGGACTTGCAGAGTGAAAGAAACTGACACTGTCCCTACCTAGAGTTTTCTGTCCCTAGAATAAATGTTTTTTTTAATCACAATATAGCACAAGGAAAATTAACTCACTGTCCTTACAGGTCCCTGGAAACAAGGACTTGCAGAGTGAAAGAAAAAAAATACTCTCCCTACCTACAGTTTTCTGTCCCTAGAAAAAAATGTTTTTTTTAATCACAATATAGCAAAAGGACAATTCACTCACTGTCCTTCCAGGTCCCTGGAAACAAGGACTTGCAGAGTGAAAGAAACTGACACTGTCCCTACCTAGAGTTTTCTGTCCCTGGAATAAATGTTTTTTTCAGCACAATATAGCACAAGGACAATTAACTCACTGTCCTTACAGGTCCCTGGAAACAAGGACTTGCAGAGTGAAAGAAAAAAAATACTCTCCCTACCTACAGTTTTCTGTCCCTAGAAAAAAATGTTTTTTTTAATCACAATATAGCAAAAGGACAATTCACTCACTGTCCTTCCAGGTCCCTGGAAACAAGGACTTGCAGAGTGAAAGAAACTGACACTGTCCCTACCTAGAGTTTTCTGTCCCTAGAATAAATGGTTTTTTTAATCACAATATAGCAAAAGGACAATTCACTCACTGTCCTTCCAGGTCCCTGGAAACAAGGACTTGCAGAGTGAAAGAAACTGACACTGTCCCTACCTAGAGTTTTCTGTCCCTAGAATAAATGTTTTTTTTAATCACAATATAGCACAAGGAAAATTAACTCACTGTCCTTACAGGTCCCTGGAAACAAGGACTTGCAGAGTGAAAGAAAAAAAACACTCTCCCTACCTACAGTTTTCTGTCCCTAGAAAAAAATGTTTTTTTTAATCACAATATAGCAAAAGGACAATTCACTCACTGTCCTTCCAGGTCCCTGGAAACAAGGACTTGCAGAGTGAAAGAAACTGACACTGTCCCTACCTAGAGTTTTCTGTCCCTGGAATAAATGTTTTTTTCAGCACAATATAGCACAAGGACAATTAACTCACTGTCCTTACAGGTCCCTGGAAACAAGGACTTGCAGAGTGAAAGAAAAAAAATACTCTCCCTACCTACAGTTTTCTGTCCCTAGAAAAAAATGTTTTTTTTAATCACAATATAGCAAAAGGACAATTCACTCACTGTCCTTCCAGGTCCCTGGAAACAAGGACTTGCAGAGTGAAAGAAACTGACACTGTCCCTACCTAGAGTTTTCTGTCCCTAGAATAAATGTTTTTTTTAATCACAATATAGCAAAAGGACAATTCACTCACTGTCCTTCCAGGTCCCTGGAAACAAGGACTTGCAGAGTGAAAGAAACTGACACTGTCCCTACCTAGAGTTTTCTGTCCCTAGAATAAATGTTTTTTTTAATCACAATATAGCAAAAGGACAATTCACTCACTGTCCTTCCAGGTCCCTGGAAACAAGGACTTGCAGAGTGAAAGAAACTGACACTGTCCCTACCTAGAGTTTTCTGTCCCTAGAATAAATGTTTTTTTTAATCACAATATAGCAAAAGGACAATTCACTCACTGTCCTTCCAGGTCCCTGGAAACAAGGACTTGCAGAGTGAAAGAAACTGACACTGTCCCTACCTAGAGTTTTCTGTCCCTAGAATAAATGTTTTTTTTTAAGCACACTATAGCAGAAGCACAAAACACACTGACACTCTCCCTACCTATCCTTCTCTTTCCCTAAACTAAAGGAATCCAGGTTAAGCAAGAAAGAAATAACAGTCACTGTCCCTGCCTATGCTACTCTATCCCTGCTCCGGAACACACTACACTAGGCCGCCGTGCTGGCGGCCTTTTATAGTGTGGGGCGTGTACTAAACACCCTCAGCAATAATTGGCCACAGGCATCCTGCCTGTGGCCAATCATTGCTCTCCTCGCTGCCGGCGCTGTGATTGGCCAAGCATGCGGGGTCACAGTGCATGCTTGGCCAATCACAGCGCCTGGATGACACTGCGATGGCGTAGTGCATTGTGGGCCGTTCGCGTCACTCGAATTTGGCGCGAACGGCCCAAATCGTTCGATCTTCGTCGAACGATCGAACAGCCAATGTTCGAGTCGAACGTATGTTCGACTCGAACACGAAGCTCATCCCTAATCTCCAACCCCACTATAACTTCAGTCCTCTCTGAAACATGCACTGAGAGGAATGAAGGTGTAGAATTAGGTGTGTCACAGCCAAGTACTTGCGGCCACTCTGCTAGCAGTACACCGACGTCCGATTCTAGCAGGCAAATTTCCCTGCCCCAGCTGCTGGACCGTCGAAAGAAGTTCACTCCCAGCCATCCACATGCCCAGCGGTTGAATGCTAGCTTGGCTAAATTGCTAGCGCTTCAACTGCTGCCTTTTCAGTTGGTAGACTCGGCCCCCTTCCGTGAGTTTGTGCAATGTGCGGTTCCTCAGTGGCAGGTTCCCAAACGCCACTTTTTCTCACGGAAGGCTATTCCGGCTCTCTACCGGCATGTGGAAGGCAATGTCTTGGCCTCGCTGGACAGGGCGGTCAGCGGTAAGGTGCATATTACCGCTGACTCATGGTCCAGCAGGCATGGACAGGGACGTTACCTTTCTTTCACGGCCCATTGGGTCACTCTTTTGGCAGCTGGGAAGGATGCAGGACAAGGTGCAGTAGTGTTGGAGGTTGTTCCACCGCCACGCCTCCAAAATGCTACTACTGGTTGTGACACACCTCTCTCCTCCACCCCCTCCTCTTCTTCTTCCTCCATGGCCTCTTCCTGTGCTTTGTCCTCGGAACCAGCGGTGCTCCGTAGGCGTTCAAGGGGCTACGCAAGTACGCAGGCAAAAAGATGCCATGCCGTGCTTGCGCTGGTGTGTTTGGGGGACAGAAGCCACACTGGGGCAGAGGTCCTGTCTGCTCTGCAGGGGCAGGCCGAGAGGTGGTTGACGCCACGCCAGCTTAAGCCAGGAATGGTGGTTTGCGACAATGGCACCAACCTCCTCTCCGCCCTCCGACAGGGACAACTGACCCATGTGCCCTGTGTGGCTCACGTCCTTAACCTGGTGGTGCAGCGGTTCTTGGGCAGGTACCCGGGCTTACAGGATGTCCTGAGGCAGGCCAGGAAAGTCTGTGTGAATTTCCGCAGATCTTATAATGCCAGTGCTCGCCTGGCTGAGCTGCAAAAGGAGTTGAACCTGCCCAAGAACCGCCTTATATGTGACATGCCCACCAGGTGGAACTCAACGTTGGCCATGCTGCAGCGGCTGCACACGCAGCAGAGGGCCATCAATGAGTACCTGTGCGACTACGGCACCAGGACAGGGTCAGGGGAGCTTGGTTTTTTTTCTCCACGCCAGTGGGGCATGATCAGGGATGCATGCACTGTCCTGGCACCATTTGAGGAGGCCACGAGGATGGTGAGCAGTGACAGTGCATGCATCAGTGACACTGTACCTCTTGTCCACCTGTTGGAGCACACGCTGCGTGGAATAATGGACAGGGCACTTGAGGCAGAACAGAGGCAGGAAGAGGAGGACTTCCTTGCCTCTCAAGGCCCCCTTTACCCAGACAGTGTTCCTTCTGTCCCACCCATCGCACAGGAAGAGGACGAGGAGGAGGAGGAGGAGGAGGAGGATTGTGTCAGCATGGAGGTGGAGGCTGGCACTCAGCATCATCAGCAGCAGTCTTTTAGGGATGATTTACAGTCCCAAGAAACCAGTGGACTTGTACGTGGCTGGGAGGAGGTGGCTGCGGATCATGTCGTCCTTAGTGACCCAGAGGACTCCGGAGCGAATGCCTCAGCAAACCTACGCTGCATGGCCTCCCTGATCCTGCAAAGTCTGCGGAAGGATCCTCGTATTCTTCGGATCAAGGAGAGGGACCATTACTGGCTGGCCACTCTCCTTGATCCACGGTACAAGGGTAAGGTTGCGGACCTTATGTTACCGTCGCAGAGGGAGCAGAGGATGAGACAACTCCGGGAGGCCTTGCAGAAAGGTCTGTGCAACGCGTTCCCAGAGACTGGGAGGTTACAAACTCCTGGTCCTGGACAACGAGTTGCTGAGGCTTCGGCCAGTCAAAGAAGGAGCGGTGGGGAAGGTGGCCGTCTGACCGATGCGTTCAGACAATTCTTTAGTCCGCAGCCCCAAAGTATGATCGGTTCCAGCAACCATCGCCAGCGTCTGATAAACATGGTGCAGGAATATCTAGGGGCAAGGTCAGACTTGGACACCTTCCCCACCGAAAATCCTCTGGCTTACTGGGTCTTGAGGATGGATCACTGGCCAGAGCTTGCACAGTATGCAATTGAGCTACTGGCCTGTCCTGCATCCAGCGTTCTTTCGGAACGCACATTCAGTGCTGCTGGAGGATTTGTCACGGATCACAGGGTGCGCCTGTCCACCGACTCGGTTGATCGACTGACTTTCATCAAGATGAACCAGTCTTGGATCACCACCAGCTACCACACACCTGATGCTGATATAACAGACTAATTGATTTTAACATGTCACATCCCTTCAAGACTGATGCTGATGCTGAGTGCCTGTGCTGTTATGTTGACTGGCTATCCTCCTCCTCCGAGTCCTCAATGATACGATTGATGATGATAGCTTGGAAGATCATTTTTGTTTATGGGTGCCGCCACCAGTGGCTAAGGCCCAATTTTTCAGCCCCTGTTTTACAGGGGCGTGTAATTACAATTTTTTTAGCAATAATTTGCCATAGGGCTCATTGCTGTGCTCCAAGTACAGTATCTGTGAGGGGTTGTAGTGTTGTGCCACCAGTGCCTAAGGCCCAATTTTTCAGCCCCTGTTTTACAGGGGCGTGTCATTACAATTTTTGAAGCAATACTTTGCAACAGGGCTCATTGCTGTGCTCCAAGTACAGTATCTGTGAGGGGTTGTAGTGTTGTGCCACCAGTGCCTAAGGCCCAATTTTTCAGCCCCTGTTCAACAGGGGCATGCAATTACAATTCTTGATCTAATAATTCACAGCAGGGCTCATTGCTGCACCCACCAAGAGTAACTCTGAGGGCTTACAGTGTTGTGGCAACGCCACCACCACCACCACGAAAGGCCCAATTTTTCAGCCCCTGTTCAAAAGGGGCATGTAATTACAATTCTTGATCTAATAATTCACAGCAGGGCCCATTGCTGCACCCACCAAGAGTAACTCTGAGGGCTTACAGTGTTGTGGCAACACCACCACCACCACCACCACCACGAAAGGCCCAATTTTTCAGCCCCTGTTCAACAGGGGCATGCAATTACAATTCTTGATCTAATAATTCACAGCAGGGCCCATTCCTGCACCCACCAAGAGTAACTCTGAGGGCTTACAGTGTTGTGGCAACACCACCACCACCACCACCACCACGAAAGGCCCAATTTTTCAGCCCCTGTTCAACAGGGGCATGCAATTACAATTCTTGATCTAATAATTCACAGCAGGGCCCATTGCTGCACCCACCAAGAGTAACTGTCAGGGCTTACAGTGTTGTGGCACCAGCACCACCATCAAAGGCCCAATTTTTACTACCACTGTTCAACAATTATATGTAATTAAAATTCCTGATATAATAGTTGACAGCAGGGCGTTCCAGCACCAACCAAGAGTAACTGTGAGTGCTTACAGTGTTGTGCCAACACCAACAACTAAGGGGCCTATTTCTGCAGAGTATATACGGCAGGTCCCTACTTTCAAACATCCAACTTACAAACGACTCCTACTTGCAAACGCAAGAAGACAACAGGAAGTGAGAGGAAATCTACCACTAGGAAGGAAAATTCTCTCCTGTAAGAATAAATATGGGAGAAAGGTGTCTCCTCTGTACTGATGCTTTATCAGCAATCCTTGTTTCAAGAAAAACACCACATTTCAAAAACAGTTGTCATTGGGACGGAAAGTGAGGTGAAATGTTCTGAACAGGGGCACAGACAGCAAAACAAATGTTACAGGGGTGATAACCCTTACCTATGTTTTCCAAAAAGTTTAAAAATAGATTTTTGGGCTGGAGCTACACTTCAACAATGTACCTGTTCAAAATTACAAACAGATTCTACATAAGAACAAACCTACAGTCCCTGTCTTGTATGCACCGCCTGTATACGGCTGTTCAGAGTATATAGGGCCTTTTTTATTTTATGTGCGGGGTTCCCCTTAATATCCATACAAGACCCAAAGGGGCTGGTAATGGGCTGGGGTAGGGGGGGGTCATGGGGTAGCTATGCCATTTTTCTTAAAGATTTTCATCCATATTACCGGGACCAGACATTACATTAAAGCCGCAAGCAGTTTTAAATGGCTTTTTTTCCTTTAGAAATTTAATTTTGTGCAGGGACAGTTCTAAACACGGGAAACACGTGGCACTTCACAGGCATACTTTAGACACCCCCCAGGTACGATATTTAAAGGAATATTTGACTTTTTTTTTTTTTCACTTTATGCATCATTAAAATGACTGCTCCCGAAAAACGACCGTTTTTAAAACTTCTTTTTGCATTGATACATGTCCCCTGGTGCACAACCCGGGTTCCCAAACCCTTTTTAGGACAATAACATGCATAATAGTTGTTATAATTAGCACTTTAGAATTCGAACGTTCGCATCCATTGTATTTAATAGGGTTCTAATGTTCGTACGAACTTTCGGTCCGTTCGCGGGTTCTGGTGCGAACCGAACCCGGGGGTGTTCGGCTCATCACTACACATGGGTCAGTTGTCCCTGTCGGAGGGCGGAGAGGAGGTTGGTGCCATTGTCGCAAACCACCATTCCTGGCTTAAGCTGGCGTGGCGTCAACCACCTCTCGGCCTGCCCCTGCAGAGCAGACAGGACCTCTGCCCCAGTGTGGCTCCTGTCCCCCAAACACACCAGCGCAAGCACGGCATGGCATCTTTTTGCCTGCGTACTTGCGTAGCCCCTTGAACGCCTACGGAGCACCGCTGGTTCCGAGGACAAAGCACAGGAAGAGGCCATGGAGGAAGAAGAAGAGGAGGGGGTGGAGGAGAGAGGTGTGTCACAACCAGTAGTAGCATTTTGGAGGCGTGGCGGTGGAAAAACCTCCAACACTACTGCACCTTGTCCTGCATCCTTCCCAGCTGCCAAAAGAGTGACCCAATGGGCCGTGAAAGAAAGGTAACGTCCCTGTCCATGCCTGCTGGACCATGAGTCAGCGGTAATATGCACCTTACCGCTGACCGCCCTGTCCAGCGAGGCCAAGACATTGCCTTCCACATGCCTGTAGAGAGCCGGAATCGCCTTCCGTGAGAAAAAGTGGCGTTTGGGAACCTGCCACTGAGGAACCGCACATTGCACAAACTCACGGAAGGGGGCCGAGTCTACCAACTGAAAAGGCAGCAGTTGAAGCGCTAGCAATTTAGCCAAGCTAGCATTCAACCGCTGGGCATGTGGATGGCTGGGAGTGAACTTCTTTCGACGGTCCAGCAGCTGGGGCAGGGAAATTTGCCTGCTAGAATCGGACGTCGGTGTACTGCTAGCAGAGTGGCCGCAAGTACTTGGCTGTGACACACCTAATTCTACACCTTCATTCCTCTCAGTGCAGGTTTCAGAGAGGACTGAAGGTATAGTAGGGTTGGAGATCCCAGCTGATGCGGTGCAAGGAGAGGTCCGCTTTGTTCTTTGGTGTGGGTCTTTAAGGTAGGCTTGCCAACGAGCTGCATGGCAGGTCAACATATGTCTGATCAAGCATGTGGTGCCCAAACGGCTAATGTTTTGGCCACGCGATATACGCTTGAGACATATGTTGCAAACAGCAGCTGTGCGATCTGATGCACTCGCCTCAAAAAAGGCCCACACCAAAGAACTTTTTGAATGACGGGCAGAGGCAGCGCCCTGCACAGGCGGAGCTCTGCGGTGTGATTCCGTCGGTGTGCTGCCCATACGCTGGCCACCCAAGGGCATCCTGCCTCGTTGGAGATGTGCCTCCTCCTCATCCTCCTCCTCCTCCTCTCTCCTATTAGGCACCCACGTGGAGTCAGTGACCTCATCATCCCCTCCCTCCTCATCACTGGAGCCAATCTGGCAGTATGCTGCAGCTGCTGGAGCACGACTGCCAGATTGGTGTCCTTCTTGAGCATCCCCTCTCTCTGCTCTCACGCTACTGCCTTCCTCTAGCTGGCTATCATCATCAGATCCTTCGAAACGCTGGGCATCCTCCTGGAGCATGTACCCAACACTGTGCTCAAACAGTTCGGGGGACTCCTCAGGAGGAGGACATGGTGGGTCTAGGGAAGGAGTGACTAATGATGACATTGATACCAGAGAAGAGCACGCTTTGGCAGCTGCTTTGCCAGTACCCTGAGCCTGGGTGAGAGAGGATGAGGAGGATGAGGTGGGCTTGGTCATCCACTCTACCAAGTCTTCGGCATGATGTGGCTCAACATGTCCAGCTGCCGAAAAGAAGGACAAGCGTGTCCCATGGCCATGAGCTGATGACAATGCACGGCGTCCACGACCAGCACTGTTGCCCCCAGACACAGAGCCTGCTTGCCCTCTTTTTTTGCCTCCTGACTGTCTGCCTCTCCTTGTTTGCCTTCCAGACATTTTAATGGATGGCCTGCAGGGAGATGGGAAAAACAGCAATAAGGGCTACCTTCAGGTGTATACTGTGCAGGAGACTTAGCAACAATGACACTGACACTGTCCCCTGCCTATCCTTCTCTGTCCCTAAACACAAGGATTTGCAATATGCTTCAGCAAGATTGGTTTAGCACAGAATAGCACACTGACAGTTTCCCCGAGTGTCCTTCTCTGTCCCTACAAACAAGGTTTAGCACAGAATAGCACACTGACACTTTCCCTCACTGTCCTTCTCTGTCCCTACAAACAAGGTTTAGCACAGAATATCACACTGACAGTTTCCCTCACTGTCCTTCTCTGTCCCTACAAACAAGGTTTAGCACAGAATAGCACACTGACACTTTCCCTCACTGTCCTTCTCTGTCCCTACAAACAAGGTTTAGCACAGAATAGCACACTGACAGTTTCCCTCACTGTCCTTCTCTGTCCCTACAAACAAGGTTTAGCACAGAATAACACACTGACACTCTCCCTACCTATCCTTCTCTGTCCCTAAACACAAGGAATCCAGGATTAGTAAAGGAAAAAAATGACACTGTCCCTGCCTATGCTTCTCTTTCCCTGCTCCGGAACACACTACACAAGGCCGCCGCGCTGGCGGCCTTTTATAGTGTGGGGCGTGTACTAAACCCCCTCAGCAATAATTGGCCACAGGCATCCTGCCTGTGGCCAATCATTGCTCTCCTCGCTGCCGGCGCTGTGATTGGCCAAGCATGCTTGGCCAATCACAGCGCCTGGATGACACTGCGATGGCGTAGTGCATTGTGGGCCGTTCGCGTCACTCGAATTTGGCGCGAACGGCCCAAATCGTTTGATCTTCGTCGAACGATCGAACAGCCGATGTTCGAGTCGAACGTATGTTCGACTCGAACACGAAGCTCATCCCTAGTCAGGAGAATCTTTCCCTGCTGGTGTTGTATTATTCCTTGGGCGCAGTACTGGTTTCCACCAGCATGTGGATCCTGGCAGTGTGGAGCAAACTGCCCTTCCTCCGTTCAGCTGTGACTTGAAGCCAATTAGCCTTCCTATAAATACCCGGCAAGCACAAGCACTCCTTGCCCTGGTATCGTCCTTGTGCCCTGACCTGTAGCCTGTCTACTTGAATCCTGATTCCTGTAACCCTGATTCCTGTAACCTGAACCTGTAACCTGAACCTGAACCTGTTGTGTCTGTCCTAATCCCTGATCCCTGCTCTGCAGCCTGGTTGCCCCCTGCTTGATCCTGTCTCCCTGTCCTGATCCATCCATCCTCTCCCTGTCCTGTGTTCCTTACCCCATCTGCTGGTCCCCCTGTGTATGACCTTGGCCTGGCTAACGTTTATGCTTCCGGAATACCCCTTTGTCCATCTGCCTACCCGCTGTGTATGACCCTGGCCTGGCCCTGTTTATGATTCTGGTTTCCCCATTACTTGTACATATTTGTCTGTTACTGTTATTATTTGTGGGTTCTGTTTGGTTATTGTGCACTGTGTGGTATTGGAGGTGGTTGTATCTATATTATTTCACTTATATTTAATAAATCATTATATTTCACGTGCACACGTTTGGGTTTCCTTTGTTGCAGTTCACATAGTTCTGGTCTTACCTGATACGTGACACTATACCAGGGCCATTCCTGATCAGAAGTGACTGCACAGGGGAACCGTTTGTTTGCAAACATGAACACTGATGAGGTTATTTATTTTTCTCTGCTGGCAACTGAAAGTGGTGATTATTGCCGTCAGGCTTTGGAAGGACGGTCTAGGGATCAGTTGTTTGCGGCTATCCGATCGGCTCACCTCCTGGTCGATCAGGGGTATATACTGTTTGGGGAGGTGCAGCCTCTGATTAAAATCTGTACTGAGCTGGCCCTGCCCTGTATTCCTGAGGGCCATGATGATTTCACCCCTCCTTTCACCGTAAATCAGGTTATATCCCTAGTTTGAAGATGATCCTGCTGATTTTTGTGAGCACTACTCAGCCAGTTCCCCACAGGTGATTGATGAGTGCATTAAGTCTGGTCAGTCCTTTGTTAAACAGGGAAATTTAAAACCACAGTTTGTACAACCAATACTCTCGGCATGGTCTGATATGTTACAATCAATCCCAGCCAACCCACAACAAACCACTTCTACCATCAGACACCTACCTGCTCAAAAGCCTTTTCTCCCGTCACTAATGGCAACCCCAGTCGCAGCTCGGTATACGCTGCTTCCCACCAGATACCAATATCCAATCTCTGCCCCCTGTACCTATCCCGCATTTAATCCACCTGTCTCTTCTTAACTACCTACAGCTTCCCCACAAGATTTTCCTCTGGCCACTGTTCCCTCTTCCTTGACATATCCCAGCCCTTCTCGTCAGTATGTCTCACCTCCTACCTACAGTCCTGCAGCCACCTACAGATCTCCAGCAGTTAAACCAAAGAAGAAATGGAAATTCTTTCCAACCCACATAATCCTGCCCGTAACCCAACCTGCCTTCACACCAAACAGTCTAATCCAGCCCGCAGTTCCAGAGCCTGCCTTCCAGCCTGCAGTTTCAGAGGCAGCCTTCCAGCCTGCAGTTTCAGAGCCAGCCTTCCAGCTTGCAGTTCCCGAGCCAGCCTTCCAGCCTGCGGTTCCCGAGCCAGCCTGCGGTTCCCGAGCCAGCCTTCCAGCCTGCAGTTCCCGAGCCAGCCTTCCAGCCTGCGGCTCCTGAGCCAGCCTACCAGCCTGTGTCTCCCGAGCCAGCCTTCCAGCCTGCGGTTCCCGAGCCAGCCTTCCAGCCTGCGGTTCCCGTGCCAGCCTTCCAGCTTGCGGTTCCCGTGCCAGCCTTCCAGCTTGCGGTTCCCGAGCCAGCCTTCCTGCCTGCGGTTCCCGAGCCAGCCTCCCAGCCTCCCAGCCTGCGGTTCCCGAGCCAGCCTTCCTGCCTGCGGCTCCCGAGCCAGCCTTCCAGCCTGTGGTTCCCAAGCCAGCCTGCGGTTCTAGAGCCAGTCTTCCAGCCTGTGGTTCTAGAGCCAGTCTGCCAGCCTGAGGTTCCTGTGCCTTTTGCCCAGCCTGAAGCTCTTGTACCAGCCTGCCAGCCTGAAGTTCTTGTACCAGCCTGCCAGCCTGAAGTTCTTGTGCCAGCCTGCCAGCCTGAAGTTCTTGTGCCAGCCTGCCAGCCTGAAGTTCTTGTGCCAGCCTGCCAGCCTGAAGTTCTTGTGCCAGCCTGCCAGCCTGAAGTTCTTGTGCCAGCCTGAAGTTCTTGTACCAGCCTGAAGTTCTTGTACCAGCCTGCCAGCCTGAAGTTCTTGTATCAGCCTGCCAGCTTGAAGTTCTTGTGCCAGCCTGCCAGCTTGAAGTTCTTGTGCCAGCCTGCCAGCCTGAAGTCCCTGTATCAGCCTGCCAGCCTGAAGATCCGGTGCCCATTTCCCAGCCAGAGGTTGTGGTGCTCGTTTCCCAGCCAGAGGTTGTGGTGCCCATTTCCCAGCCAGAGGTTGTGGTGCCCGTTTCCCGGCTTGAGGTTGTGGTGCCCGTTTCCCGGCTTGAGGTTGTGGTGCCCGTTTCCCGGCTTGAGGTTGTGGTGCCCGTTTCCCGGCCTGAGGTTGTGGTGCCCGTTTCCCGGCCTGAGGTTGTGGTGCCCGTTTCCCGGCCTGAGGTTGTGGTGCCCATTTCCCAGCTTGAGGTTGTGGTGCCCGTTTCCCGGCCTGAAGTTATGGTGCCCATTTCCTGGCCTGAGGAGCCTGCTGCCCAACCGGATGTGCCACTGCCTGCTGCCCAGCTCGATGACCCGGAGCCTGCTGCCCAGCTCGATGACCTGGAGCCTGCTGCCCAGCTCGATGATCCGGAGCCTGCTGCCCAGCCCGATGTGTTCCTGCCTGCTGCCCAGCTCGATGACCCGGAGCCTGCTGCCCAGCTCGATGACCCGGAGCCTGCTGCCCAGCTCGATGACCCGGAGCCTGCTGCCCAGCTCGATGATCCGGACCCTGCTGCCCAGCCCGATGTGTTCTTGCCTGCTGCCCAGCTCGATGACCCGGAGCCTGCTGCCCAGCTCGATTATCCGGAGCCTGCTGCCCAGCCCGATGTGTTCCTGCCTGCTGCCCAGCCCGATGACCCAGAGCCTGCTGCCCAGCCCGATGACCCGGAGCCTGCTGCCCAGCTCGATGACCCGGAGCCTGCTGCCCAGCTCGATGACCCGGAGCCTGCTGCCCAGCTCGATGACCCGGAGCCTGCTGCCCAGCTCGATGTGTTCCTGTCTGCTGCCCAGCCTGATGTGCCACCGTCTGCTGCCCTGCCTGGTGTGCCCCTGTCTGCTGCCCAGCTTGATGTGACTTTGCCTAGTATCCAGCTTGTTGCCATGAACTTTCTCCGGCAACAGTGAGTTGGAGCGTCCGGAGGCCGCTCCTTTGAGGGGGGGCACTGTCAGGAATGGTTCCATCCGCTGGTGTTATTTGTTATTTGTTTTGCAGTACTGCGGTCCACCAGCAGGTGTCTCCTGGCAGTTTGGAACTGTCAGGAGAATCTTTCCCTGCTGGTGTTGTAGTATTCCTTGGACGCAGTACTGGTTTCCACCAGCGGATGGATCCTGGCAGTGTGGAGCAAACTGCCCTTCCTCCGTTCAGCTGTGACTTGAAGCCAATTAGCCTTCCTATAAATACCCGGCAAGCACAAGCACTCCTTGCCCTGGTATCATCCTTGTGCCCTGACCTGTAGCCTGTCTACTTGAACCTCGATTCCTGTAACCCTGATTCCTGTAACCTGAACCTGTAACTTGAACCTGAACCTGAACCTGTTGTGTCTGTCCTAATCCCTGATCCCTGCTCTGCAGCCTGGTTGCCCCCTGCTTGATCCTGTCTCCCTGTCCTGATCCATCCATCCATCCTCTCCCTGTCCTGTGTTCCTTACCCCATCTGCTGGTCCCCCTGTGTATGACCTTGGCCTGGCTAACGTTTATGCTTCCGGAATACCCCTTTGTCCATCTGCCTACCCGCTGTGTATGACCCTGGCCTGGCCCTGTTTATGATTCTGGTTTCCCCATTACTTGTACATATTTGTCTATTACTGTTATTATTTGTGGGTTCTGTTTGGTATTGGTTATTGTGCACTGTGTGGTATTGGAGGTGGTCGTATCTATATTATTTCACTTATCTTTAATAAATCATTATATTTCACTTACACACGTTTGGGTTTCCTTTGTTGCAGTTCACATAGTTCTGGTCTTACCTGATACGTGACAGTTATACAAGCTGTGCACTCACTTCTTTACATAGTAGCAAAGTGTAATTTCTTCAGTGTTGTCACATGAAAAGATATAATAAAAGATTTACAAAAATGTTAGGGGTGTACTTTGGTCGATCATGGCGAGGCCATTTCTGAGTGGAACCTGTCCTGTTAAACTGCTGTATCGTCTAAGCTCTTAGCCCCCGTGCTGCAGCTCAGTTTCCAGGTATTGATAACCTTCTTATAGCCTAGGTCATCTTCATGTAGAGCAACAATTATTTTTTTCAGATCTTCAGAGAGTTCTTTGCTATGAGGTACCATGTTGAACTTCCAGTGACCAGTATGAGAGAGTGAGAGCGATAACACCTAATTTAACACACCTGCTCCCCATTCATCCTTGAGAACTTGTAACACTAACGAGTCACATGACACCGGGGAGGAAAAATGGGTAATTGGGCCCAATTTGGAAATTTTCACTTAGGGGTGTACTCACTTTTGTTGCCAGCGGCTTAGACATTAATGGCTGTGTGTTGAGTTATTTTGAGGGGACAGCAAATTTACACTGTTATACAAGCTGTACACTCACTACTTTTACATGGTAGCAAAGTGTCAATTCTTCAATGTTGTCACATTAAAAGATATAATAAAATATTTACAAACATGTGAGGGGTGTACTTACTTTTGTGAGATACTGTAAATGACCTACTGCAGGAAAACTTACGATTATGAGAAAAGTGTGTTTAAATGATAGCCCCCAGCTGCTTTGTTCTGTTTGTAAAAAAAAAAGACCAGTGATTTCTTTTCATTTGTATCTGACCCTTATCCTAGATGAGGGTCTGCTATTGATTCTACACTGAGAAAAAGGCACCCATGCCACTCCATTCAGAGACCTCCAGAGACACCAACACCACCAAAAAAACTACTGTTTTTGGACTACCATGGACTTAAAATTTGCCATAAAATACACATATTGCACTTACATACCTAAATATCAGATTTTGCGCCTACAAGTTGTCCAGAATACGGCAGCCAGACTGGTAACAGGGAAAAAACCTTGGGAATCTATCACCTCTTTACTGAGGACCCTGCATTGGCTAACCGTAAAGGATCAGGTCACGTTCAAGACCCTCTGTCTCACCCATAAGTGCACACAAGGAAACGCTCCTCAATATTTATGCGAGAAGATAAAACACTATACCCCCAAACACATTCTCCGATCAACCAACCAAAACCTCCTCCACATTCCCAAGTCCCGCTACAAATCAATGGGAGAACGAAGATTTGCAGTCCAAGGACCACGGCTATGGAATGCTCTACCCACGGACATCTGTATGGAAGAAAACCATCGGGCCTTCAGGAAAAAACGTAAGACCCACCTCTTCTGAAGGATCAGGACGTCACTGGATGCAAAGCGCCTTGAGGCGATTTAGTTCGCATTTGTATCGCTATATAAGTTATTCACTCACTCACTCACTTCAAAAATATAAATAACACCATAACAGCAGCCATAGTATCATTTATTGCACAAAAAATAAAAACATTTGTTTAATAATACCTATTATGAACAACTCACCAAAAATCTTCAGTCTTGGAACATAGTAAATCCATTCATTTCCCCAAAGGCACCTATACCTGTCTTGCAAATGTATATACAGCAATTACACAAGCATACAAATAAAATACAATGTCATAGACCACCCTCGGAGAAAAATGACAAACAGTAGAGTATGATTTTAGACTTACATAATCCAGCAAAAAACAACACTTGAACAGTGGTAAAATAGAATATCCCTTGATATTTGCAACAGTATCAGACTCCTCCCAATATCCAAGAAAAAAAGAATGTAGTCAGTGATAACACTTTTTAAACAATGTCCATCCTTCCATATCAAGAAGTTCCAGAAAGCGCCAAAAAACATTCTTTAATATCATCCAAATGATGGTATGACATATGTGGTCCTTTTAAGCCCCTTTTTTCTGGCTCACAAATAGATATTTACGTTTTGATACAAAGGACCATATCAATGTGCTTTAGAATGCTCACAAAATGTGGACTTTAACCACTTAAAAACAAAAATATTATGGTGCAGCGCTGGCAGTTAACATGATATTCAAAATGAGATCATATAAAAGAGAACTATTGATCATAAAATTTGAGATACAAAACAAAACTTGGCTGCAAAAATGACACAACAATGCCTGGATGGCAAAGCGATAAAGTCTATCAGAGACCAAGGGGCTGATTTACCAAACGTTTGCGCCATGAGTATTGGCGCATCTGCGTGCGCAATGGCTGTTTTGGTATTTACAAAACATTAGTGCCGGTATCGCAGCCCTATTTCCCATTTACTATAGTGTTCTCTGTGCCCGGGAGGAGGCGCTCAGTGCGCTACTATGGACCTGGCGCAAGGCATGTTAAAATCTAAATATAAAGAAGCTGGAAGTGAGAAAATTTTGGGGGTGACATGGGGTGATGTGAGGAAGTGTAGGGACACCTGCCCAAATAACTAATATGCCCAAAATAGAGTGGGAAAGTAACTTTTTCAAAACCAGCCCGCTGCGCCGGCAATTCCGATTCGAGCTGCGGGAGTTTTTTTTTTAGCTCAGCGCGGGAATTTCAATGGTTTAAATGCGCCAAGACACTGCGCCGGCAAAATCTTAGTAAATGTCAAGTCACGTAAACTAATTTGCATAAGTTGAACAGGCGCAGCCCTGAACTTCCCAGTGCGCCAGCAAAATGACATTTCTAAAGGAAAAAAAAGTCATTTAAAAGCAGCCGCGGCTGTAATGAATTGTCGGCTCCCGGCAATATAGAGAAAAGTTATAGAAAGTCATTGCTAACCAAAAAAAAAAGCGTGGGGGTCCCCCCAAATTCCATAACCAGGCCCTTCAGGTCTGGAATGGATATTAAGGGGAACCCCGCTGCAATTTTTTTTTAAAAATGACGTGCGGGTTCCCCCCAAATATCAAAACCAGGCCCTTCAGATCTGGAATGGATTTTAAGGGGAACTCCACCCCAAATTTTCATAAAAAATTGCGTGGAGTCCCCCCAAAAATCCACACCAGACCCTTATCCGAGCACATAACCTGGCCGGCCGCATGGGAAGAGGGGGGGATGAGAGCGGCCCTCCCTCCTGAACCGTACCAGGCCACATGCCCTCAACATGGGAAGGATGTCCCCATGTTGATGGGGACAAGGGCCTCATCCCCACAACCCTTGCCCGGTGGTTGTGGCGGTCTGCGGGCAGGGGGCTTATCGGAATCTGGAAGACCCCTTTAACAAAGGGGACCCCCAGATCCCACCCCCCCCCCATGTGAAATGGTAATGGGGTACAATTGTACCCCTACCATTTCACAAAGAAAGTGTAAAAAATTAAAAAAATTACAAGAGCCGGTTTTTGACAATTCCTTTAATAATGTCTTTTCTTTTCTTCCTTCTTCTTCTTCTTCCATCTTCTTCTTTTCTCCATTCGGGTTTCTTCCTCCATCTTCCTCTTCATCTTTATCTTCATCTTCCTTCTTCTTTCGGTCTTCTCGTTCGCATCTTGCCCCGCCGTCTTCCCTTCTTCTTTCTTCTCCGGCTGCTCCGTTTGAATTGGAGGTTCCCGCTGTGCGACGCTTCAGTTCTCCACTTGGTCCGCTAACCACCCGGTGGCTCCGCCCCCCTCTGTCACCACAGGGAAAGTCCCCGTGAAATCCATGTGCGTCAGAGGGGGGCGCGGTCACCGGGTGTAAGCGGACCCGATGGGGAACTGAGGAACTGAAGCGTCGCACAGCGGGAACCTCCAATTCAAACGGAGCGGCCGGAGAAGAAAGAAGAAGGGAAGACGCCGGGCCAAGATGCGGACGAGAACACCGAAGGAAGAAGGAAGATGAAGATGAAGATATTTTTTGCTAGCTGCATTGGTGTTGTTCTGCACATGCCCAGCCAGTTAGTTTTTTTTGGCGTGCTTTTTGTGTGTGAACAGCGCTTGGATATTTCTGGGCATGCTCACTCAGAGAGTGTTTTTATGGGTTAGAAATTGAAGGACATCCTTAACAGGTGTGCCCACTTTGAATTTCAGTCTCTACATTGGGAGAACTTGCATTTTGGGTGTTTCATGGACTGTGCATGTGTTTTCAATTGCCTCATTAGCACACAAACATATGTTATATAAAGCTCACAGAGCATTTGGTCGTTTGCCTTGAGAAGAGGCAAGTGTGTGTGTGTGGGGGGTAAAATGTACATGTTGGTGTCCTTATCGAGTTTGTAACACATGTATTTTATTTGTTATGTCTTTGAAAAACAGGTGATTGGTTTATTTTGTGGATTGTATATTTTTTGTGTGGGGGAAATGTTCCCCTGAAATAATTCTGATGTTGTTAATGTGTATTATTTGTTCACTTTGATTTAATTGTCTGCTGCATTTTTTTGGCCAAAAATTGCTGAAGATGTTGAGTCTGTAACGGTTTCAAATTGACCATGTTTTTTATTTTGCCTTCCCTTTTGTTTTGTTGAACAATAAAATTAGATGCAAAATTTTGATGTTTGTTTTGTGTTTTCTTTGCAACAAATGTGACAGCTGATTGGCATGTCAAAACAAAACAGGTGTAATTTGTCTACCCTGGTGCCTTCATGGTAGTATATGCATGGATTGTATTGTGTGCTGCCATGGAAAGTCACCAGGAAAGGAAAAATACAGAGCAGTAAGTATTCAATTTTCCTTTTTTTACTGCAGTGGTTCTCAGCCTCAGTCCTCAAGTACCCCCAACAGGACATGTTTTGTGAATTTATCTTATCGAGAATTGCTGTCCAAAAATCAAAACCATTGACTGTGATTTAAAGCACATGTGCAAGATGAAGGAAAACCTGCAAACATGGCCTGTTGGTGGTACTTGAGAAGCACTGATTTAGAGCACTGCACTTAAAAATAGCTCAAGGCCATACAATTCTAATTGTGGGCATTTTGAGGGAAACAAAGTAAGTGTTAGAACCCCTGCGTGTGTGTTTTTTTTTTTTTAATTTTGTTTTTTTTGTAGTTTGGCCTTGGTCTCCTTTTTCTTAACATTGGCTTCACTTCCTGTCACACAGCTAAACAGGAAGTGACGGAAAAACCCTACCAATGGCTTTTCTTGGGGACACACAGATCAATCTAACTAGTGTCCCCATTAAGCAAATTGCACTCTAGCACTTTGTTGTGTACACCCCAAATCATTGGGTAGTTTGGGGTTTAGTAAAGACAAATCCACTCTGCAGTAAAAGTGTAGCTGCTGAAAATCTGAGGGAAAGTACTGGTGATTGGATGTTACAATCATGTAAAAGCAAAGATGTTTTTTTTTAGCTTGCATGTACCCCTCAGATATACAGCAAGTGCACTTGTAGTGCAAAGTAGATTTGCCTTTAGTAAATAAACTCCACAGTCCAAACTACCTAATAATTTGTGGTGTACCCTGCAATATGCTGGAGTGCAATGTGCATAATGGGGAAAGTATTTAGACTGACCTGTGTGTCCCCAAGGAAAGACATTGTTAGGGATTTTCCCTCACTTCCTGTGTGGCTATGTGACAGGAAGTGAATTATTTGGAAGGATAAAGTGGCCAAATTATTTAGTTTAACTCTTCAAAGACTCATTCCTAAGTTGAATTGTGATGCATGTCAATGGCCCATTTAGACCCTCTTTAATCACTTGAGATCAGCGCTATAACTGATCGACGGCCACAGCATGGTCCTCAATTGCCGGGAGTCCGTCAATAAACGTCCTCCCCTTTGCGCGTGCTGTGGTCACCGAGTCACTGAGACTCAGGTGATGACAGATCCGAGTAAGGGGCCGATCCCAGCCCTTTACCATGTGATCAGCTGTCAGCAAATGACAGCTGATCACGTGATGTAAACAAAATCTGGGTAATGGTTTTTGTTTTCTCCTTGTGCTGACAGCGTGAGCATAAAAAAAGGCAATCACCGGCTTATGTGCAAGGGACATCGGGCCCGAAGAGGAAGAGGCAATTCTGCATCATCTGTGACAATTAGTAGCCCCTGCCAGTGCCACCTATCAATGCCCACCACTGGTGCCAATCAGTGGCACCTAGCAGTGCTGCCTATCAATGCCCATCACTGCCAACTATCATTGCCACCTAGCAGTGCCACTTCTCACTGCCCACCAGTGCCAAATAGCAATGCCACCTCTCAGTGCCCACCCTTTCCACCTTATCGGTGCCCATCAGTGCAGTCTCAGTGTACATCAATGAAGAAGAAAAATTACCTTTTTTTAAAATATTAACCAGTTTCCTACCGCCCACCGTCAAATGACATCCTTGGCTTTGTGCGGTGACATCTGAATGTTGGGTGCAGTTGCAGGCATCATTCAGATATCATTCTTTTCAGATTCTGTGCACAATAAAAACGATCATAGTGGCAGTTCCGCCGCTTGTTTGTTCTTATAGGCAGGGGGAGGGGACGTTTCCCACCCCCCTCTTGCCGCCATCCGGTGGTTCTCCGGGCTCTCCTGTGCCATCTGGGGCTCGGAGAACGATTTGGAGATGACTGGTGACCAGATGGTCATCAGTCATCTCTATGACCGTCGGAGGCGCGGGCACGATGTTATGACATCACGCCGTGTTCCCGTATGTTAACCAAGCCGTGATCTCGGCTGTCAGCATGAGATTGGTGATTTTTTTGGAACAATATCATGCTTTCCAGCCTGGAGGAGAGATGCGGGGTCTTATTGACCCTGCATCTCTCCATAAAGAGGACCTGTCACACACATTCCTATTACAAGGGATGTTTACATTCCTTGTAATAGGAATAAAAGTGATCCCCAAAAATTTTAAAAAATAAAAAAAGAGTAAGAAATACAAAAAAGTAAAAAAAAAAAAAATTTAAATAAAAAATATAAGAAAAAACGCCCATGTCCCCGGTAGCTCGCGCTCAGAAGCGAACACACACGTAAGTCCCGCCCTCATATGTAAACGCCGTTCAAACCACACATGTGAGTTATTGCTGCGTGCGTTAGAACGAGTGCAACAATTCTAGCACTAGACCTCCTCTGTAATGCCAAAATGGTAACCTGTAAAAAAAATTAAAGCATCGCCTAGGGAGAATTTTAATTACTGAAGCTTGGTGTCATGCCATGTGTGTGCGCAATCTTAAAGCAATTTTAAAGCGTGACGTGTTAGGTATCTATTTACTCAGCATAACAACATCTTTCACATTATACCAAAAAATTGGCTGTAACTTTACTGTTTTGTAATATTTTTAGCAAACAAAAGGCGTTTGAAAATTTATTGCGCAAATACTGAGCGAGATAAAAATTTGCAATGACCGCCATCTTATTCCCTAGGGTGTCTGCTCCAAAAACATATATAATGTTTGGTGTTTTGAAGTAATTTTATAGCCATAAATTTATGATTTTTACATGAAGGAGAGAAGTGCCAGAATAGGGCCAGTGCTGAAGTGGGTAAAATATCCATTTTTTTTTTTTTAAACTCGGTCTTTTGTATTTATAGAAAAAAAATAAAAATAAAACACAAAGGTGATCAAATAGCACCAAAAGCAAGCTCTATTTGTGTGCCAACAAATAAAACATTTTCATTGGGTTACAGTGTTGTATGAGCGCGCAATTGTCATTAAAAGTGCATCAGCGCTGAAATGTGAAACTTGGTCTGGGCAGTGCGCAAGTGGTTAATATAAGGCTACATGCACACGGACGTTTTTCAAGCCGCTTGTTTGAGCGTTTTTTGCAGCTTAAAAACATCTCTCCATGTTAGCCTATGGCCTCATGGCCACCATGGTGTTTTTGAGCTGTAAATGGTTTTTAGGCCCCATGTAGACGGGACGCTGGTGCAAAGTGTTCAGAACTAAGGTTGAAAGTGGCGTTTAGAAAGGCACGCTTTGTGGCGTTTGCATGCCGTGTTTTACCACATTTGCGTGTATATGATAAGGAGCCGCCCTAAGCTCCAAAAACAGTATTATTTATGATTTTAGCTATTTAGTGAGACCAGAGTGATATCAGCAGCTGAGAGCAGCAGTGTAGTTGTATTTAGCGTGTCACTTGCCACATCACTTCCCACAAGTTGTGGATTGTCCACTTGCCATGTCAGCTGCCCCAAGTTGTGGATTGTCCACAATGCAATGGAAGCAATTTCTTTTATATATATATATATATTATGGTTTTTCCTCATTTGCCTTAAATTTGGAGTTTATCAATGTAAAAAAATAGGTCACCTTTAAAAACGCTTCTAAACTAAAATGCGGGTAAACGCTGGTACCGCGTCTGAAACGTGGCCAGGACAAAAACAGTGTTTTGGATGTAATAGAATTCAATGGACCCACATCCAAAACGCAAGTACTGCAATTTTGCTGCGATTTTTTGTTTGACCTGTTTATAGCTGGTTGTTAAAGGAAATGTAAAAAAAAAAAAAAAAACGGTTAAAAAAACCAAACCAAAAAAAAAACAGCGTGGGGTCCCCCCCAGGTCCATACCAGGCCCTTGGGTCTAGTATGGATTCAAAGGGGACCCCCCCCAAAAAAAAAAAAAAAAAAATGGCGTGGGGGTCCCCCCAGAATCCATACCAGTCCCTTCAGGTCTGGCATGTATTTTAAGGGGAACCCCGCACCAAAAACAAAAAAAAATTGCGTGGGGTCCCCTTAGAATACACACCAGACCCTTTATCCGAGCACTCAACCTGGCAGGCCGCAGGGGAAAAGGGGGGACGAGAGAGCGGTCCCCCCTCCCTCCTGAACCGTACCAGGCCGCGTGCCCTCAACATGGGGGGTTTGGTGCTTCGGGGCAGGGGGGGCGACCTGCGGCCCTCCCCACCCCAAAGCACCCTGCCCCCATGTTGATGGGGACAAGGGCCTCTTCCCGACAACCCTGGCCGTTGGTTGTCGGGGTCTGCGGGCGGGGGGCTTATCGGAATCCGGGAGCCACCCTTAATAAGGGGAACCCCAGATACCTGCCCCCCACCCTATGTGAATGAGTATGGGGTACATCGTACCCCTACCCATTCACCTGGTGGCAAAATAAGTCAATAAAAAAAGACAACACAGGTTTGAAAAGTAATTTATTGGGCAGCTCCGGGGGTCTTTCTGCTGGGCTTCCTCGCCGTCTTCTTCTGACTTCGGGGTTCTCTTGTTCTGTTCTCCGATTCTTCTCCCGCTCTCAGGTATCTTCTCCACGATCTCCGGTTCTTTCTGCCTTCTGCCAAGCCCCCGCTATCTTCTCGCAGCTCTTTTGCTAGCAGGGGCCGGTCTTCTACGTCGCCTTCTTCCTTCTTCTCTTCGCCCGATGTTGCCTCGTCGCTGTCCACCACCGCAATGATCGTCTGAGCAGCGGTGCCACTTTTATTGGCATGGGCGAGGCTGCCGAGGACCAGCGCGATGACATCGCGCTGGACACATTCTCGGCTGGCTAGTCTCCTCTAGGACACGACTTGAGCGGCTGCTTCACGCGCTCAGGTCGTGTCCAGGTCGCCTGGCAGAGTCGCGCTGTCCCTGTGTCAGCCGGCACATGAGTCGCCCGCAAGTCGGATCCGACTTCCCGGGCGACCTCTATTTAAATCAATGGACTCCCATAGGGAACCATTCATTTTCAATAGAGCGCCGCTGACATTTCTATTTACTATAACAGTGCGCCGCTGCTTCCTGCGCCCAGTGAAGGAGTTATCAGGCGCACCAATTAAGGTTAGAAGCAGCGCAGCGCTCAGATCGTGTGCGCTCCACGGAGGCAGGAAATTGCGTTAGTGCTTTGCCGCAAACCGGAAGTATGTCAACGGGTTTCGCCCCTCCTCCAGGGCATCATCAAAGGAAGATGTCCTTTGATGACGTACTGAAGGAGGGGCGAAACGCATTGACGTACTTCCGGTTTGCGGCAAACCACTGACGCAATTTCCTGCCTCCGTGGAGCGCACGCGATCTGAGCGGCGCTCGCGGAAGTCTTTTCTGATTACCTGCCCCTGCCATACTATTGTAACCAGCGCCTTGTCAGCGCGGTTTCAGACTTGTCTAGCAATACTTCACCATATTTGTTCTCCTGCATTTATTTTCGGTGGCAACCTTCATCAAGCATCCATCAAGTTAAAGCAAGCCAGCACAACCAATATGGGCAGGCAGTTACTGAATGGCAGGGAGATCAATGAACTATGAGAGCACCCACCACCGCGCTTACAGCTCCTTTGAGAACTAAAATCCATCAATTGCAAAGGCTAATGGTACTTGTAGTCTAATTCATACACAATAAACTGTAAACGGATGATGCAGCCGCATGGGTGGAGCCTCACATAGCCATGCTGTTTTAAAATTGCGACGGGCGGTGGGAGGTTGCTGCATAAGAGTAGACATGTGCAGATTAGAAAAATTAGTTTTAGTTTCATTTCGGATAGATTCGTTATGTTACTAATTTAGTTTCGTTATGGAATTCGTTTAGTTTGGTTTTGGAATTCCTTTTGTTTCATTTTGTTTTAATTAAAGTTTGTTTTGTTTTCATTAAAATTCGTAGTTAAGGTTGCAGGCTTCCCGGCACGCTGCTTAACAACGAGCTATTTCTTCACACAGAATTCAAATTGGTTGATTGTTTTTTGACCGATCCAAATTTGTTCTGAAAAGTTGGAATTCTTTAGAAAATGAATAAACAAAACACATTTTAACAGATTTCAAAGAAATTCATTACTATTCGTTACCATTTAATTTGGTAAATACCATTAAATACGATTTTCCAAATAACCAAAAATTTGTCCGACTTTGTATTCTACATAGGAGCATGTTACATCCTAAATATGGGTGTAACATGTAGCATGCTCCTAAAGGTGAACTTAGCCTTTAAAAAATTCTTAAACATTTCATGCAGCTTGCAGTAGTAATTTTTAGTGCCTACATTTCCATAAGAAAAAAGTTTTAAACGTAACGGTAAATGACGCATGCGAGGGAGTGACGACATCGACGCTCCGGCCAATCACAGCGCCGGAGCGGCAATACCAGGAAGAAGCTCCGAGGGGACATGGCAGCGGTGGCGGAGGGGAACGAGGAGGACTTTGGGGGCTTCGATTTCAGGTAAGTGCCACATAATGAGCTAGTATGCTATGCAAACTAGCTCATTATGCCTTTCTCTTGCAGGGTTTGCTTTTATCCCGTTTTTTCGGGGGGGGCGGATTACTTCCTCTTTAAGATGAGATGGTATATGTACTTGGTTACTCTATCCTATGCTTTCTTGGATGCTGACTATTGGGAACCTTCTACCATAGTAGTGTTCAATTTAAGCTCTTAGGTCACGTTCTTATCCCGCGTACACACGACCGTTTTTAATGTCATTGAAAAAAACAGCATTTTTCTCGACGTGATTTTTCGTGTTTCCTCTCAAGCCTGCCTTGCTTACACACTATCGTGGAAAAAAATGTTCGAGTAAAGCGCAGTGACGTACAACACGTACGACGGCACTATAAAGGGGAAGTTCCATTCGGATGGCTCCACCCTTCATGTTAGTAAAGTTTGTTGAGAGACGATTCGCGCTTTTCAGTCCGTTACAGCGTGATGAATGTTCTATTTCCATTACGAACGCTAGTTTTACCAGACTGAGCGCTCCCGTCTCATACTTGATTCTGAGCATGCGCATTTTTTTTCACGTCGTTAAAGCCCACACATGGCCGTTTTTAATGACGAGAAAAACGACGTTGTGAAAAACGACGAGAAAAATGAGAGCATGTTCCAATTTTTTCTTGGCCATTTTTCACTTTGGGAAAAATGCTCTGAAGCCCACACACGATCATTTTTAATGACCATTTTAAAAAACGGTCGTGTGTACGCGGCATTACAGTGGCAAAACAAACACTTGTTAAAACCAAGAAATCTCCCACTAAGTCAAGATCATGTAACACAAGAAAATAGGGGCTAGGATTTCTAATGCAATGGAGAAGTAAATGGGCATTTGGAACCCTTGGTTTACATACTGCCTCCGTGATGTAAAGTATTAGATGCTAGTGTATTTGGAGTCTGACACAGGAATTGACCATGACCCTGTCTACCCACCTTTCTGAATTTTCTCGTCTTTATTTCTCTTCTTCTTTTTCCTTTCTTCCTTCCGTATTCTCTTATCCTACTCTTCCCTTATCTGGGTTACATGTTGTAAAATATAAAAATATGTAAAATACCGTATGTAATGTAAAATATTTTTTCATTGCCCCTATATCCAATACCTTGTTTGGCATGTTCTTGTCTCTTACAATGGCGGCTGGTGACGTTTTAGAATAGAGGGGCACCAGACCCCGCCCTTCCTATTTGACCCATCCCACTTCTCATAAGCCCCACCCCTTATATAATAGAAGGGTATACTGCTAAGGGTATACACCTCAGCCTCATCGCAGATCAGGGCATACCACTCTGGGTATACAGATCAGGGTATACAGATCAGCACCCCAGGGCTCGCCTCAAGAACAGGGCTTGCCTCTGACAGCAGCAACCTCCCCACCGCGGGTCTCGCGGCTCTGAAAGCAGCCCCCCCAGGTCTCGCGGCTCTGACCTGGCAGAAAGCCCCCCCCCCCGGCTCATGGCTCTGACGGCACTCCCCTCCCCCCACAGGTGGTCAGGCACTTACTACTGGGCTGTGCTATCATCTCCAGGTGCTCCTGCCTATGTCTCCACCAGAGCAGCAGCAGCGGCGGCAGATGGAGGTATCCTTCCTCCTTCTTCCGGTCCAGTGTGTGTCTCCTCTGCTCATGCCTCCTCTTCCTGACACTTTGGCCAATCGGGAAACGGGTCTCACTGACCTGCCAACTGATTGGCGGGGAGGAACATCAGTTTGAAAATAGCGAAAATGTATTTGTTATCATTACACAATTGGGTGGGATCGGTGTGCACTCTTTGCGCCCCGAGCCCACCCTATTTTGAAGCCTATCAGGTGCTTAAAAAAAAAAACACCCCCGCCCGCCATAGGAGTCTATACATCCGGTGTCCTGAAATGGGCCGGGCGCATGGATAGGAGGGGCGCCGCCTGTGCACGGGCCGACACTGGTCTCTTATGTAATGGCAGATGTGTACAGTATATGTGCTTTTGTCTTCAACATTGTTTCTTGCAGGGTCAAAATTACAAAACAATAAAAACTATTTTAAAAAATACAGTCAGGTGGCTGATAACAATTTTTATTCTTGCATTAAAGCTTTGTGAATTGGGACAGTGTATCTTGAGTCCATTTATGTTTGTATTTTAATGCCAGAAGGGAGATAATTTGTATCAGCCAATCACAATGTGATGTGTTATACTACAGTGTACAACATTTGGTAGAACTGCTTATATATACTGACAATTTAAATAAACAGAAGGCAATTTCTTATAATATTGTGTCACTTTGAAATTTAATTTGATGCTTTCTTCTTTTGACTATCTGCATATTGATTTTTTTTATTTCTAAAAGCAATATAAAAAAGTTGCCAGTTTAATAATCATTTTATTATTTGGTAGCTTTTATTGTATTTCATTAGCTGCAAGAATTACCGGCATTCCAGGCAACTTATAAATTGTGTGTGTGTCACTGTAGCAATTTTTTTTAATCTAATTTCAAGACCAAAAAAAATAGCGTGCTGTTAAAATACTGATAACACTGTCAATTTACAAGGTGAGACTACTAAAAATACTCTACTTTGTCACATTTCTATCAATATATTAATATATTGTTCCAGGAAATACTCTCATTGTCATAAATACCCACATGAAAGATGTGAAGTTTTATACTGGTTGTTATAGTCACTCAGAATATAGGAGCCTATTATGTAATCTACTCCATACACATTTCAGCAATAATAGATAATTATGCCCAAAGGTTCTCTTCATGTATATCACCCAAAACATTTTTTTTATCAACTGCTAAAAAATCACAGGTGCCCTAGACATTAATGCCCTTTCTATATAACACAGCTGCAATTAGATCTATATGGTGTCATTTTGTAAATTTAGGTCTACACTATATTGCCAAAAGTTTTGGGACGCCTGCCTTTACACACACATGAATTTTAACAGCGTCTTAGTCTCTAGGGTTCAATATTGAGTTTGCCCATCCTTTGCAGCTATACCAGCCTCAAATATTCTGGGAAGGCTGTCCACAAGCTTTAGTAGGTTTAGTAGTGTGTCTATGGGAATGTTTGACCATTCTTCCAGAAGCGCATTTGTGAGGTCAGGCACTGATGTGGACAAGAAGGCCTGGCTCGCAGTCTCCACTCTAATTCATCCCAAAGTTGTTCGAATATTCTGTCAAGCAAAGCTGAATATTTTATTTCCCCAATTATCTTCCATACACCTGAGTATATGATAGAACAAACATTTATTGGGCTAGTATCTTATTATTTACGGTTGAGCCTGATGGGTTTTACTTCCTCTTTATTTCCCTGCAAAGGTAAAGCATAATGGGCTACTTACTATGCATCGCATAGTAGCTCATTATGTGTCACTTACCTGAAACCGAATCCTGCGATGTCACCGCTGACCCACTAGCAGCGAGCGTCCATCTTCACCCCTCTTCCTTCCGGGGCTGAGAACTCCGGCTCTGTGACTGGCCGGAGTCACGTGACGTCACTCCCGTGCATGTGCCTGGGAGCCGCCAGTCACGGCATGACCCCTTTAGAAACGGCACGATCGCCGTAAACATCGGCGCATGGCTCTATTGTAAATATCTCTTAAACCGTGGAGGTTTACGAGATATTTACAGCACCTACAGGAAAGCCTTAATCTAGGCTTACCTGTAGGTAAAAGTGGTTGTACAACCGGGCCAGTTCACACCACATGCAGTCCAGTGCATCAAAAACGCATGGAAAGTAGGTTATATGGTTTTCAATGGCATAGTTCACACCAGTGCTTGCAGTTTCAGTGCGTTCCAGTTCCAGAAAAAAAAGTAGAACATGCTGCATTTTACCTGGAACGCTGTAAAACTCATCAAAAACGCACTGGAACGCACCGGAACGCATCTAACTGCACCAAAAACGCACTGGAACACACTTGTCCTTATCTAAGGTTAATAAAAAAGAGGTAAGAAAAAAAGCACTGGACTGCATTAAAAAAGGAACAAAAAATGCACTGGAATGCATCAAAAACACGCATGCAAAAAAGCACCTGGAACGCATCCGGATTGCGTTTCTATGGTGTGAACTGGCCCTTAGTGAAACTGATTTAGCTTACCAATTTAGCTCATTTGGCTACTAAGATAAAATGTACTCAAAAAAGGTTATGTTTTTTTATTTTTTAAAGGTTTTTTTCATTTGGGGGGAGGCTGTAAATTTTGAGTATTTTCGTTTATTTTATTTAGTTTTCTTTGTTTTGTCTCTTTTTTGTGTATGTTTGTTTTCAATTTGCATACTTTCAATTTCTAAACAAATACTGTATATCTCTGCTATTCTTCCTACGCATGTTGCCCTTAACAAGTGTAGGAAGAATAGCAGAGGTATATTTGTTTAGGAGATGTGTTTGAGTTTCGTGACAAATTCCGCCCCTCTCCTAACAGCACTGCCCATAATTACAAAATATGCCCCCTTCTGTTGCCATCCACCCCTCACTCGCGCCCATCATGAACAAGTCCGCCCCTTGCAGCCTTGCACAATGTTCGGCAGCTTTCGGCCGCTCCGCATTGCGCAAGCGCTGCGCATGCGCAGTACAGGGCGGGCATTATTTGACAGTGGGCATTTCTCGTCAGAACACCGGCGGTCATCCAGTAGCTGGCACCAGCTGATCAGCTTCTGCTGTGACTAATTACAGCAGACGTGGTGCCCACTACCCTGGAGTGAGGAATCATGTATATAAATGTGATTCTGCCCAGAGTGGCCACCCTGTAGCAGTAAAGCTGCTGTAGGGGAGTCGGCAACTGGACAAATTAAATGCATTACATACAATTTAAAAACAAGTTATGTTTTCACAAATCTAATTTACAGATGTCACATATCTTTTAACTTCTATAGGAAAAGAAAGTACTATTTTTTCAACATTTAGTTGTGAAATTTGTGATATGATCCCTGGGAATCAGACCTTGCTGAGAGAATTTTTGCTGGTTGGCTTTTCTCACAACATTCAGCTTTGCAGATTATTTTTCATTTCCTTATTTCTAATTTATATAATGACCATTGTGGGAAACAGTTTTCTGATCTGTGCTGTTTTTATGGGCCCTAAATTGCACACACCAATGTACTTCTTTCTCTGCAATCTGTCAGTTCTAGACTTATGTTACTCGTCCATCTTTATCCCACATATATTACTTGTGGTCCTTTCTCAGAAAAAAGCTGTTTCTATTTCAGTTTGCATGGTGCAAATGAACGGTGGACATTTTCTAGGGAGTACAGAGAGCCTACTGCTGGCAGTTATGGCATATGATCGCTACATTGCTATATGTTTCCCCTTGTATTATACCATCATTATGAACTGGAAGATGTGTCAGAATATGACAGTCATTGTGTGGTTAGGGGGGTTCTTTACATCAGTTGTCCCCAATCTATCAAAGCCTTTGATCTTCTGTACTGAAAACAAACTAGATCATTTTGGCTGTGAGATATTAGCATTGCTTAAGATCGCATGTGGGAACCTTGCCATCTTTAATCTAAGACTATTAATTGTAAGTCTATTTGTCCTCCTAGCACCATTTGTGTTTATTGTGGTGTCTTACCTTCTCATAATTTCATCGATATTAAAAATTCAGTCTAATGATGGACGATCCAAAGCTTTTTCCACTTGTGCTTCTCACCTGACTGTTGTCTTCATGTTTTTTGGGACAACTATCACTATGTACATGGGACAGTCCAAACACCTATCTTCTATGCTAAAATATATCTCTTTAATTTATGGTGCTATTACTCCTGTTTTAAACCCTTTGATATATAGTTTAAGAAATAATGAAGTTAAAAAAGCAGTTGTGAAAATATTTAAAAGATAGTGGTTGTCCAAAAATGTACAACGTCCAATGATGAGATAAGAAGTGAAGGGTTATTTTGTTACTGTATATACCACACAAAAATAAATATTGGGTTGACCTTTTCAGCTTAGTGAACCCAGTTACTGTTCATGCTTTAGACAGTACAATCAATTTACATTTTTTCATGTTAAAAATTTACGTGGCTCCATCCATTTCCTGGTGGTCATCTGGGACACATTTCAGGAAACGTATTCTTTTATCAGTCCACCTTCTATTTATGGCTGCAATGTTCTTCAGTGATGTTGACAGAAGTGTGTTGTTTGGTACTAAAAGTTGTGTCTAGAGTCCACAATGTTGAAATCTGGTCCTGATGAAATGTAAAATTTGCATAGGGGCCTGCCTATAATTGGCAATATACAGTATCTCACAAAAGTGAGTACACCCCTCACATTTTTATTAATAACTTATTATAACTTTCCATGTGATAACACTAAAAAAATAAAGCTTTGCTACAATGTAAAGTAGTGAGTGTGCAGCTTGTATAACAGTGTCAATTTGCTGTCCCCTCAAAATTACTCAAGACACAGCCATAAATGTCTAAACCTTTGGCAACAAAAGTGCGTACACCCATTTTTCCTTCCCGCTGTCATGTGACTTGTTAGTGTTACAAGGTCTCAGGTGTGAATGGGGAGCAGTTGTGTTACATTTGGGGTTTTCACTCTCACTCTCTCATACTGGTCACTGGAAGTTCAACATGGTACCTCATGGCAAAGAACTCTCTGAGGATCTGAAAAAATAATTGCTGCTCTACATAAAGATGGTCTAGGCTATAAAAAAAATTGCCAAGACCCTGAGCTGCAGCACGGTGGCCAAGACCATACAGCGGTTTAACAGGACAGGTTCCACTCAGAACAGGCCTCTCCATGGTCGACCAAAAAAGTTGAGTGCACGTGCTCAGCGTTATATCCAGAGGTTGTCTTTGGGAAATAGATGTATGAGTGCTGCCTGCATTGCTGCAGAAGTTGAAGCGTTGGGGTGTAAGCCTGTCAGTGCTCAGACCATACATCACACACTGCATCAAATTGGTCTACATGGCTGTCAGAAGGAAGTCTCTTCTAACGATGATGCACAAGAAAGCCTGCAAACAGTTGAAGACAAGCAGACTAAGGGCATGGATTACCTGAATCATGTCCTGTGGTCTGATGAGACCAATATACACTTTCTTGGTTCAGATGGTGTCAAGCATGTGTGGTGGCAACCAGGTGCGGAGTACAAAGACAAGTGTGTCTTGCCTACAGTCAAGCATGGTGGTGGGAGTGTCATGGTCTGGGGCTGCATGAGTTCTGCCAGCACTGGGGAGCTACAGTTCATTGAGGGGAACCATGAATGCCAACATGTACTGTGACATACTGAAGCAGAGAATGATCCCCTCCCTTTGGTGACTGGGCCGCAGGGCAGTATTCCAACATAACAACCCCAAACACACCTGCAAGACAACCACTGTCTTGCTAAAGAAGCTGAAGGTAAAGGTGATGTACTGGCCAAGCATGTCTCTACACCTAAACTCTATTGAGCATCTGTGGGATATCCTCAAATGGAAGGTGGAGGAGCGCAAAGTCTCCAACATCCACCAGCTCTGTGATGTCATCATGGAGGAGTGGAAGAGGACTCCAGTGGCAACCTGTGAAGCTCTGGTGAACTCCATGCCCAAGAGGGTTAAGCCAATGCTGGAAGATAATGGTGGCCACAAAAAATATTGACACTTCGGGGCCAATTTGGACATTTTCACTCAGGGTGTACTCACTTTTGTTGCCAGCGGTTTAGACATTAATGGCTGTGTGTTGAGTTATTTAAGGGGACAGCAAATTTACACTGTTATACAAGCTGTAGGCTCACTACTTTTCATTGCAGCAAAGTGTAATTTCTTCAGTGTTGTCACATGAAAAGATATAATAAAATATATACTGGGGAATGTATAATGAAAAACTTTCGAAGAAGGTTCCTCCCTTCTCAACGCTACTGCATACACACCACACATTGTCCTGTTCCTGTATTTGTTTTCTCTAAATACACTTGTACCTGTGTACTGTTGATTTTTTTGAGACAACCAATAAAAAAATTGTTATTGGAAAACAAATATATATATATATATATTTACAAAAATGTGATGGGTGTACTCACTTTTGTGACATACTGTATACTATCAAGTCAAAAAATAAACTTAACATTTATAAAGCAAAAACCAAATTGGGGGCATTGATGCAAAGCAACTGCCATTTGTTCCATTTTCATGCAAGTGTTGCTGTCCCCTGCTTTTGAAAAGTATATTCAGTGATATGTACCCCAAGGGGACCCACAGTTTGGTTCAAGTGGTTTCTCTTTATCTTAAAATTTAACCAGTTTTTAGAAAGTCCCCCCTGCCCCTCTGCCCCATTCCCTTTTTGTTTTTAAAAATGTCTTTCATATTTACTATTATATACCCTTTTCCTGGGGTCTTCTTTCCTGGTTCTGGGTTTTCCTTCACCTCTCCCTGTGACAGCAGTTTTCAGTTTTCAATACTTCACATCACAAAGCAGAGGTTATGTCAATGTAACTTCCTACCTTATTTTACTGTCCAAACAAACCTAATGATGCATACACAGACAGTGAGTAAATTTACTTTGTCCATTATTCAACCTTGCAGAGGAGCTGCCATTCCTTACTTGTTCAGACACAGGAGAAATACATATACTCTCTATGCGCTCTATCAGCTGGGTGGAGAGAGAGTGGGCAATTGAGGCTCTCTATCACAGGGAATCCTTATGTGGAAGTTCATATAAGACAATCACAATATGGGCTGATGATGATATGGGGTGATGCTGATTTTGGACGGTTGCCAAAAGATAACTTTTAATAACTTTTAATCCAAAAATCCAAAAATTAGTGGCTCCCAGCAGAACGGCTCAGAGGCAGTGGTGGACGTCACAAAAGGATGGAGGAAGAGTGGGGAGGAGTGCATGTTTGGAGCATGCATGCTCCTTCGTCAAGCCTGATCCATCAGCTGCCTCTCCGCTTGTGAGCAGTCCATCTTCTCCGGGAGTGGATGAACCCAAATACATTTATCCTGTGAGTTCCCACTTGTCATTTTTGGATTAAAAGTTATCTTACTGCTGCACTTAGATGGTGCTGCTCTCTCTTTGTTCTTGCATTCCTTACATAGTTACATAGTTACATAGTAGGTGAGGTTGAAAAAAGACACAAGTCCATCAAGTTCAATCTATGTGTGTGATTAGATTGAGTGAGTGAATAACTTGTATAGCGCTACAAATGCAAACTAAATCGCCTCAAGGTGCTTTTTCCCTTCAGTGTCGTCCTGATCCTTCAGAAGAGGTGGGTCTTAAGTTTTTTTCCTGAAGGCCCGGTGGTCATCTTCCATGCGGATTTTTGTGGGTAGAGCGTTCCAAAGCCGTGGTCCTTGGACTGCAAATCTCTGTTCTCCCTTCGATTTTTAGCGGGACTTGGGGATGTGGAGGAGGTTTTGGTTAGTTGATCGGAGAATGCGATTGGGTGAATAGTGTTTTATTTTTTCGCATAAATATTGAGGAGCGTTTCCTTGTGTGCATTTGTGGGTGAGGCAGAGGGTCTTGAAAGTGACCCGATCCTTTACGGTTAGCCAATGAAGGGTCCTCAGGGATGGGATGATGGATTCTCAGTTTTTTTTTCCCATTACCAGTCTGGCTGCCGTGTTCTGGACGACTTGTAGGCGCGCCATCTGGTATTTAGGTAGCCCTATGTAGAGGGAATTTGCGTAGTCCAGTCGGGAATTGACGAATGTTCCAACTACTACTGCTATCTCCTCTTCTGGGATGAAGGGGATGAGTCTACACAGCAGGCGGAGAAGGTGGTGATATCCACTGACTACTGATCCTATTTGTGCATCCATTGACATCTCTGAGTCAAAAATGACTCAGAGACTTTTGACTTGGGTGCTTGGGGTGATGGTCTGTCCAAGGATGGTGGGTGGTGTCCATGAAGTCTTAGCTTTTGTCTTTCAGTTTGCGTGGAGAAGAAGCAGTTCTGTTTTGGATCCATTAAGTTTGAGGGAACTCTCAGTCATCCAATCATCGATCAGTGTTAGGCATTTTTCTAGTTCGTGATATTGGACTTTTGTCCCGGTGATGCGACAGTAGAGTTGAGTGTCATCAGCATATGAGTGGTAGCACAGGTCCTGTTTGCTGATGATTTATATGACAGTATTACATTGTATTTCCCTGTATGTTGTGGTCGTTCAGGTGCTTATCTAATAGTTTTTTGAAACTATCAATGTCCCCCGCTGAGACCACCGCCTGTGGAAGGGAATTCCACATACTTGCCACTGTAAAGCTCTATACACACAATCGGATTTCCTATGAATTCTAATCCGATGGATTTCTTCCATCGGAAATCCGATGAAGCTGACTTCCATCAGTCTTGCCTACACACCATCAGTCAAAAATCCAACCGTCCGAAATGCCGTGACATACAACACGTACGACGGCACTATAAAGGGGAAGTTCAAATCCAATGGCGCCACCCTTTGGGCTGCTTTTGCTGATTTTGTGTTACCTCGTGTTAGTAAAAGTTTGGTGAGAGCCGATTCACGCTTTTCAGTCTCCGTGCTTTTCAGATCGTACCCTTGTTGCTTTGTGCTTACCAGCATTGATCGCCTTACAAATATTATTACATTTTACACGGTGAGCCACCTTACATTTATATTTATATTTAGTTAAACTATTTAGTGCCCGGTTATGAACTTCAACTTGTGGCCATTAATGATACTGTATGTGACGATTGACGCAGTTACCATTATTATATATCTTTGATGACTGTTACACATACTGTATATATACCAAGATATATATAATCTGACCATCACTATAAAGATTGTCTCACACTTTCTACAGATACCACCTCCTCGATTGGCGGCACCTCCTATTAGATCGCCATTGTCTAGGTAGATGGGCTGAGTAATTGTTGTTATGCTCAGTGTTGACGGCGTACAGCCATGAGGGCGGCGTCCCTCGTCACGTGACCGGCGTCACGCGTCAATTCCTGTTTCTAAATCACGCGCAATTTCGCTCGGTGGCATTCCGCACTGACTCTTGGGAAGCATGACACTTAGTTTCCATGAGACAGTGCGGCACCGGGAAAGGCAGGATACACGTCAACCCCCATGGGAGCGATAGACTGGAAGCAGCACTTAAAACACAAATAAGAAGGTATTTAAATAGCAATTTACTGAATGCAAAAAGATACAGTTGTAATTTTGGGTGGAACTCCACTTTAACCACTTCAGCCCCGGAAGAATTGCCATCTTTTACGATACGGCACTGCGTCGCTTTAACTAACAATTGACCGGTCGTGAGATGCTGTGCCCAATCAAAATTGATGTCCTTTTTTCCCCACAAATAGAGCTGTCTTTTAATGGTATTTGATCACCTCTGCGGTTTTTAGTTTTTGCGCTATAAACAAAACAAATAAACGTTTTTTTTTTTTTTTAAAAGCAATATTTTGAACTTTTTGCTATAATAAATATCCCCAATTTAAAAAAAAAATTTTAATTTCTTCCTCAGTTTAGGCCGATATGTATTATTCTATATATTTTTGGTACAAAAATCGCAATAAGTGTATATTGATTGGTATCCGCAAAAGTTATAGCGTCTACAAAATAGGGGATAATTTTATGGCATTTTTATTATTTTTTTTTTTTTTACTAGAAATGGCGGTGATCAGCGATTTTTATCGGGACTACGACATTGCGGCGGACACAAATTTACATTTATACAGTGATCAGTGCTAAAAATAGCCACTGATTACTGTATAAATGTCACTGGCAGGGGAGGGGTTAACACTAGGGGCGATCAAGGGGTTAAATGTGTGTCCTAGGGAGTGTTTCTAACGGTGGGGAGATGGGACTGCCTGGGGGAGGAGGAACAACAGATCAGTCTCCTCATCCCTGACAGAACAGAGATCTGTCTGTTTACATTGACAGACCTCTGTTCTGTCTCTCTCAGGAGCGATCGCGGGTGCCCGGTGGACATCGCAACCGTCGTGCACGCGTATCGGCTCTGTCGTCATGTCGCGGGCCCCCTAGTGCTCTTGAAGCGGCTGATGTACAGCTACAACAGCTCGCCCAGGGGAGCCAACCTGCCGCAGTATAACTGTGGTAGCTGGTCCTCAAGAGGTAAAGAGCTAAGTAACCGTACAAATCAATTAGAGCAGAGAATAGACTTAGCTACTACAGTACTGGAGGGTCATGAGGATGAAGTGGAAAGGTTGAATGTTTAACTTGAGAGCCTGTGTGACAAACTGGAGGATGCTGAAAATAGAGCCCACAGGGATAACCTCTGCATCTGTGGGATTAAAAACTGATTTTCAAGGCACTGCCAACTTTTTTCAGGAACTGGCTCCTGAGCTCCCGCTTGAATGCCTAGAATTTGATCGCATCCATAGATCCCTTGTGCCTAAACCCATAGAGGGCCCACCAAGAGATGTCATTACCAAATTCCACTATTATCGTACCAAAGAGAGACTTTTACATCTCAGGCCTCGTACACACGACCGATTTTTCTCGTCGTAAACAGTCAAGAAAAGTGCCGCGAGAGTTTTTTTGTCTAGAAAAACGTTCGTGTGTATGGTTTTACGACGAGAAACTTGACGAGAATCTCGACGAGAAAATAGAGAACCTGCTCTCTATTTTCTCGTCAGGAGTCCAGATTTCCTCGTCGTGTTTCTCGTCGGCCTGTTTTGTGACGAGAAAATGGTTCGTGTGTATGCTTTTACGACTCTTCCAAAAGCGCGCATGCTCACAAGCAACTATGAGACGGGAGCGCATCTTCTGGTAAAACAAGCCTTCATAATGGAGAGAGCACATTCGTCACGCTCATAAATATTTCATCGTTTAAATGTTCTGCATTGAATTCTTCGTTAGAATGTTACATTAATCAAAACGAGAGACCTTCTTTTGCTGCTGATATTCACACAGAGTTATGCCTTATTTTTAACCTTTTTCATGCTGCTCTTTATAAGATTTATGTGTATTATATCGTGCAAGTTTTTAGGAATAATTTAAATGGTTAGATTTTTCAAAATGATGTTAATTATAATTTCTCAATGTTTTGATAGCGATCTCCCATTTAATTTTCTAATCTATATTTTTAAAATTTAACACCATGTTTTTGAGCTAATCAGATTTAGTTATTCTTTTGGGGGGGGGGGTGATATCTGTGCCTTTTATTGTCAGTCAAATGTATCTGCTTACTCCAAAGCTTGTTTTTTTTTATTTAAAAATACACATAGTCAAGTATGAACTTAAACAAAAAACACATTTATTCATGTTTATAAATTAAATAAAGAGAAGGCAGCGCTGGAGAAGCTGCTGCCATTTGTGCATCCCAGGGACCCCAGAGCACACAGCAACCCTGTGTGGACACTAAAATTGGGAGCTTGAGAAGGCCCACATTTCAGAACACAATCTGATGCTGGCCTCCCAGAGGTCAGGAACAGCAGCAGGTGAGATATATGTCCCAAGTGTGTGGTACTACAACAGGCTGCCTTCTGTCCGACCAGTGCGACCACAATGAAGCAAGGCCATCACTTCCTCTTCTTCCTGGCAACCTTCCCTGCAGCCTTTACTGAAGCCTTCCTTCTTCGTTTAGCTGGAGGCTGGCCCACTGGAGGGGTACTCCTGTCAGGAGGAGGAGGTGGAGGTGTAGCAGAAGGGGGTGGGGCAGAAGAAGAAGGTGGAGGTGTAGCAGAAGGGGGTGGGGCAGAAGGTGGAGGTGTAGCAGAAGGGGGTGGGGCAGAAGGTGGAGGGGTAGCAGAAGGGGGTGGGGCAGAAGGTGGAGGGGTAGCAGAAGGGGGTGGGGCAGAAGGTGGAGGGGTAGCAGAAGGGGGTGGGGCAGAAGGTGGAGTAGTAGCAGAAGGGGGTGGGGCAGAAGGTGGAGGGGTAGCAGAAGGGGGTGGGGCAGAAGAGGAAGGTGGAGGTGGAGGTTGAGGTTGGGTCAGTTGGGCCACCTCACATATGGCGGTATTGGGGGTAATTTGCTCCATCACCCCCTTGTTGAGCAAGGTGATGAGCAGGGGTTCGCATAGGAGGCGTTGCTCCATGCTCATCACCTTGAACTTAGCCTCCACTAGGCCGGCAATGGCCTCTTCAGGGGATGTGGGCTCCTTGAGGGTGGCATGGGCCTCTTTAATAAGGGCCATTGCTGCCTCACTGGTGGTCCTGTCCCTCCTGCCTCTTTTGTGAAGCCTGATGGGAGGCACCTGGGATCTGGTGCTTCTCCTTTGCCCTGCCACCTCCTGTCTGCCACTGGGCCCTGCCACCTCCTGGCTGCCACTGGGCCCTGCCACCTCCTGGCTGCCACTGGGCCCTGCCACCTCCTGGCTGCCACTGGACCCTGCCACCTCCTGGCTGCCACTGGGCCCTTCCTCCTCCTGCCTGACAGTTTCCAGACCCTCCTCCTGGCTGATTTCATCCTGTGTATGAAAAAGAAACATAGTTTAATATGTTGGTTTAATCTTTGCATCAAACTTTGTAATCCTGATGGAAGCAATTAGAATGTAAATGCATAAATCCTTGCTTTAAATTTACCACTACATCAGCTTGACTATTTACCACACAATTAAGTGCAGAATAATGTCTACAGATCATGATTTCACTTGTTGAATACAAAATAATGTATGTTTCTCATCCTGACATATTTGGGAAACATTAATTTTATCCCACTACATTTTCAGTTAATACTATACCTGGCTCCAGATGGCCAAATCAGGATCATCCAGGATGGCTGCCTCCTCTTGCTCCAGAGAAGGCTCAGGTTGGCTGCAGGGAAGTCTGGGGGGAAGAGTGGAGAGTGATGGCCTTGGCTCAATGTGGTCATCCAGGAAGGACATCCTGCTGTAGTACCACAAAACCGGGACATAAACATCATCTGCTGCTGCTCCTGACCTCTGAGAAGCCAGCACCTTAGAGCGTTCAGTCCTGTAGGTACCTCTCAAGCTCCCAATTTTAGTGTCCACTTGTTTTGCTGTGGCTGTGGGCACCTTGGTATGCACAAATGGGAGCAGCTTCTCCAGCGCTGCTTTTCTCACCCCTTTTTTTTTATGGATGGGGTTTTTGGTCTCCCACAGAGCCGGCAGCTCCCTTACCCGGTCAATAAATTCCGCCAGGAACTCTTTGTCGCTAATAAATACATTCATATTGTATCTGCAAGTAAAATAAATTATATTTAAATAATGTGAGGCAAACAGTCTAACCTCCTTCACATCCTAGTCACCATATATATCCTCCAACAATCTCAAGACAGTATAGGCCAACAATTTTAACAAGTCTCACAAAATCACATACCTTCGTTCGCACGTCCGTCACTTGAACTCCTCTCTCCGCACACCGAACGTACTATAGTCACATGTGTGTTTGCTATATACACACCACGCATGCGTCCAAATTCGAACACGTCGCTCCGCACACGTCGCCCGCCCATGACGTTCTAACTAACATCTTTTCCCCGCCCCTTCTCTTTCGGCGCGCAGACAGATATGGCGGAGTTACAGCAGGTGTCTGATAATTCCGCAACTAGCGAGGAGACAAGCCCGGAGACCGAGGACACGTCACGATCAAGGAGGAGATTCAAGGCATCGAATATGTCTTTGGCGGAGATGGCGGAGATGGTGGACATCTTGGTCAAGGCTGATTATGATGCCAAGCATGGGCCGTATAGCAAACCAAATAGAAGGAAGGCCAAAATCCTCACTAAAGTTGTGAAGAGTCTGAGGGCGAAGTTCGGGGTGAAACGCTCAAATGAGCAGCTCAGAAAGAGGTGGTCAGACCTCAAACTGAGGGAGCCAGACCAGTTGAGGAGCATAAAGAGGATGCTCACTAAAAGTAAGTAAAATGACGACCTTTCTGCTATTAATCTTTTTAGAAACTTACTTTTTTTTTTTTTAAAGCATATTGGACTCCCTTCCAAAATGTATTATTTTGAACTAGGTTGGGCACAGTAATCGTTCGTTACGTTACCGACACTTCGTTCGGCCACTATCCGTGGTTTTGGCTTATTTAAGACCCCCAAAAGTAATTAGACATCTGCCATTTTTGATCAAGTATTGTGGATAATTTTTAAGTCTAGATGATGTGTTTGTAAGGAGAATGAAATGCAAACTTTAATCAGTGTAAAGGAGAGGACACTCAGCAGCTGCTTCCACATCTGTACTTTGGAGCACTATAGTGTGGGCCACCAGACCCGCCTTTTTTGGGTGTCCCACACAGGTGCATCAGAGTTTATTTGTGGTGCCTCCATGTCCAAAAAATTACATCCAAATGTGAATAATAAACATATTTGGGGTCATAAAGAATGCATTTTTCTTTAAATTCCGCACAAACACACACTTGTACCCCACTTCCAAACAATTTAGCCTGTTTTAAGTTTAAAAATGAGATTTTTACAGTGTGATAAATAGACCTTTGGTTTTATTCTCATAGGGGAGAGAAGACTGGGAGGAGGACACTCCAGGGAGCACATGCACCCCACAACTTCCAAGCAACCCCAAACTCCCAAAGATCCACAACCGAAAGATGTGCAGGAAGTTGAGGTGGAGGAAGGAGAAGTGCAGGAAGGAGAGGTGGATGACGTTGTGGATCTGGTCACCACAACAGGTCAGTATCTGACACCACAGCTTAAGGTAAGCGAGGTAGGCCTGCAGAGTTTTATTATTTTTTTTTTATGGTTTTTAGGGGATGGAAATGTTGTGAAGGATAGCACACCGTTCTCTGCTGACAGTGCCCTCCGCCTCATCCAGCAAGTGATGGAATGTAGCACGGAACTGGACCTAATTAAACAAAGAATCCATGTGATGGAACAAACATTTAAAGACATTCTCGATGTTTTGGGGAGAATTCAATAAGCCATCCAAACACATTTGTTTTTACATGTTTGTTTTTATATTTTTACTAATTTTTTGAGTAACAAAGCAGCCAAAAATTGAATATGCACACAGTGTGTGAACATGTGCTATCTGCCATCAGGGGATATCCATGTACGTCTTTTGTGGGTGCAACCCCTTCCTCGTATCAAAAGTCGGTGAACTGAGGAAGGGGATGCACCCCCAAAACACATCCATTGATCACCCCTGATGGCAGATAGCACATGTTGACAATAGGGATCAGGATTGTAAACTTCCTATTTGCAAAAAAGTAAAAATGTGTGCATATTGAATTTTTGACTGGGCAAGGGGTGGCAGGACCCCATATTAGGACGGGCACATAGAGACATAGTTTGTGTAACTGAATGTCTCAGATTGCTCAGAGGTATCCAATGTTGTCATTTTAGAAATGCAAGTGGTATTTTTGTATTTTCATAAGCCAAAATTTGACGGGTTGTGGTCAGGCCAACCCCAAAGTAAAACAAAAAAAAATGTGCAGAGAGTAAAATATTTGAACACAAACAACGTGTAGCTTCTTTTTATAATACACTCTAAGCTTATTTGGTTCTTTTGTAAGGTAACATAGTGAAATTGGTTGTTATTTACTAAAGTAAAATACACTTGCCACTACAAATGCACAAAGACAAACTAGGAGACAGGAAAGAACAAATAATTAAAGGTTTAAAGAAGATTTTTATTGGGATACTTAGACATAGGCTGGCATAAGAATTGCCCCCCTACCCGTGAAATACTCCATGTATTTGTCCCGAACCACACGGGCATTTTGGGGGGGCAAGCCAAGACGGGCAGATTCCAGGCCCGGAAGGGGATTTGCAGGGGAAAGTCCAGCCTCTGGCAAAACTGAGGCCATATATGAATTCGCTTTGCGGCAAAGAAAATTGTGTAGCACACAGCAGCATAACACTACATAGTTTATTTTGTAGTCCGCCAAGTGGATGGAAGTCATAAAAAGGCGGAACCGGCTGGCCATTATGCCGAAGGCATTTTCAACGACTCTTCGGGCCCTGGCCAGCCGGTAATTGAACACACTCTTCTCTGGGGTCAGGGTCCTCTGTGGAAATGGCCTCATAAGATGCCGTCCGAGTCCGAAGGCTTCATCAGCCAAGAAAACAAAGGGGAGTCCTTCAATATTCCCTGCATCCGGTGGCAATGCAAGGTCGTCACTCTGGAGACGGAGGGCAAACTCCGTCTGGATGAAGGATCCCCCATCGGACATCCGGCCATTCTTCCCTACATCAACATAGAGGAATTCATACCGTGCTGACACCACCGCCATCAGCACAATGCTATGAAACCCCTTGTAGTTGTAGTAGTAGGATCCAGAACGGGGTGGCGGCACGATGCGGACGTGCTTCCCGTCTATGGCACCACCGCAGTTGGGGAAGTCCCACCGCGTGGCAAACTCCGATGCCACAGTCTGCCATTCCTGTGGCGTTGAAGGAAGCTGTGGAGTGAAACAAGATGAAATAATATTAGAAAAACAAAGGCATACATTACAAGCAAATTCAAGACCAAAAAATTAGAGACCAACATCAATCTAATTATACGTTTATTAAGGTGTGTAAAAAAAGTATAATGGAAGGCTCATTTATCATATTCATCACCCCCTCTGATGGGCCATTACTAAATTATTTTGGGGGGGGGAGATGTGTTTGGCCACAGGATAGCATTGCAGTGGCGGTGCGTCCAGAGTGGGCGCTGGAGCACTGTCCCCTCTCTCCTGTGCCCATCACTCAGAACAATACATAGGTTCATGCGTTGCATGAACCTATGTATTGTCTATGCCGCACACTATTCAGGTGGATGGCCTCTTGTAAAGCGACCGACATATGATTAATTGCGTCATTTAGGGGGTTAAAATTGCAGAGCAGAAACAGGTATTAAAAAAGTCTTGCAAATTACAACCTGAGGGATGTAATTGGCTTCCTCAAAGAAAAATCGGGGACGCAAGGAGGGGGCATTCCTTGTGTAAACACTGACAGGCAGCTCTGGCAATCATGTTCACCAAGTCTGTTTAATGGTAACATGATTGGCTGATGCAACATGAAGGGAAGGAGAAGACATCAAGGACAGAAGAAGGATGGCGCTGACCACAAGAAGGTAAGTGCAGGGCTGGGGGGAAACTGGCTGCAATAGAGGGGACGAAATGGCTGCATTGGAGGGGACAACTGGGGGCGTTTATTAGGCAACAGAGCAAAAAAGGAGGAAGTTTATTTCCGAAATTGGGGTTGTAACCCCCCAACATTTGGAGCAACAGGCGCCCCTGCTGGAAAAGTTAGTGAGGGGAAATATTTAGGGAGGATAAAAAAGGGATTTTTATAACAGCTTACCTGTAAAATCCTTTTCTTGGAGTACATCACGGGACACAGAGCGACTTAGTCATTACTAATGGGTTATATAGTTTACCTTCAGGTGTTGGCACTGGCCAATTCCAAACCGGAAGTACCCTCCCCTATATAAGCCCCTCCCACCCGGGAGCACCTCAGTTTTGTAGCCAAGCAATAAGTGTCCCAAAAAGAGGGGTGGGAGCTCTGTGTCCCGTGATGTACTCCAAGAAAAGGATTTTACAGGTAAGCTGTTATAAAAATCCCTTTTTCTTTTTCGTACATCACGGGACACAGAGCGACTTAGTCATTACTAATGGGACGTCCCAAAGCAATGCCAAATGAGGGGGGGGTACATAAGCTGGGCGCCATCAGGCATGAGGATCTTTTGCGGCCTGCAACACACTGCGCCCAAAGGCGACATCCTCCTGACTTCTAACGTCTACCTGATAGAATCTAGTAAACGTGTGTACCGAAGACCATGTTGCGGCCTTACATACTTGAGCCAGGGAGGCCTGGTGATGCACTGCCCATGAAGTTCCAACCGCTCTTGTGGAGTGCGCCCTAACTTTGAACGGAGGCGGTCTCTTTCTCAAGCCATAGGCTTGTATTATGACCTGTCGAATCCACTTGGCTAAAGTAGATTTTGATGCTGCCTGACCCCTTCTGGGGCCTTCCGGCAGAACAAACAAAGAATCCGTTCTGCGAATCTGAGCAGTGGCTTTTAGATAAGCTTTAACTGCTCTTACCACATCCAAAGAATGTAATAACTTTTCCTCTACTGAGCTAGGTTTGGGGAAAAAAGAAGGAAGAACCACATCTTGGTTCAAATGAAACCTCGATACCACCTTAGGAAGAAAGGCTGGATGAGGACGTAATACTACTCTGTCCTTATGGACAACCAGATATGGCTCCTTACAGGACATAGCTGCTAATTCCGACACTCTTTTAGCCGAACAAATGGCTACTAAGAAAACCAATTTCCTGGTGAGAAGAACCAAGGAAATGTGTTGTAATGGTTCAAACGGTTGTTCCTGTAGAACCGACAGAACCAGGTTTAAGTCCCATGGACATATGGGAATACTAACCGGAGGGCTAATACGCATCACTCCTTGTATAAAGGCTTTGACTAGTGAATGCGAAGCCAAGGGCCTTTGAAAAAATATTGACAAGGCCGAAATCTGACCCTTGATAGTACTCAAGGCCAGCTTCCTATCTACAGCCCACTGTAGGAAGTCCAGAATCCTCCCTATCATGTACTTACGTGGATGCCATTTCTTGGTCTCACACCACGTAATGTACGCTTTCCAGATCCTATAATAGATCTGCCTGGATACCGGTTTCCTGGCATTGATCATGGTAGATACCACAGAATTAGAGAGCCCTCTCTTTTTCAGAATGTGGGCTTCAATAGCCAGGCCGTCAAACCTAGGGCTGGTAAGGAAGGGTGGTATATCGGTCCTTGCGACAGCAGGTCCGGACGAAGTGGGAGGGTCCAAGGACTCCTCACTGACATTTTTACAATCTCCGCGTACCATGCCCTTCGGGGCCACGCTGGAGCCACCAGAATCACTGGTTTCTTTTCTACCCTGATTCTGCGGAGTAATCGCGGTAACAATTGTGGCGGTGGGAATGCATATATCAGCTTGAACCGATCCCAAGGGAACACTAGGGCATCCGAGCCGCAAGCTAGGGGATCCCTTGTGCGAGACACAAACCTGTCCACCTTTGCGTTGAATCTGGATGCTAGCAGATCTACATCCGGTGTTCCCCACCGCTGGCATATTGCCTGGAAAACCTCGGGGTGAAGAGACCATTCCCCCGGGCATAATTGTTGGCGGCTTAGAAAGTCCGCTCTCCAATTTTCCACTCCTGGGATGAAAACCGCGGATATGGCTGGGACATATCTTTCTGCCCACTCCAGGATGCAATTTGCTTCCTTCTGGGCTGCACGACTTTTGGTGCCACCCTGATGATTGATATATGCCACTGCCGTGGCATTGTCTGATTGAATTCTGACAGGGGACCCCTGGAGTTTGGATGTCCATGCTACTAGGGCATACCGGGCTGCTCGTATCTCTAAGAGATTGATGGGCAGGGCCTTTTCTGCTTCTGACCACCTGCCCTGGAGAGACCATTGCTCCAGCACTGCCCCCCAGCCGATGAGGCTGGCATCTGTAGTGACCACCTTCCAAGAAACCGGACTGAAGGGTTTCCCTCTTTCCAGATTCTGGGGCACCAACCACCAATGGAGGCTCTTGCGAACGGAAGGGGACAGGGACATTGGTAAGTCTAAAGCCTGAACTTTTTTGTTCCAGGCTGACAGTATGGCCCTTTGCAAATTCCTTGAATGGAATTGACCGTAGGGTACCGCTTCGAATGAAGCCACCATCTTTCCCAGCAGCCTCATGCAGAGACGTATGGATGGTTTTCTTTTTGTACCCACTAAGTGGGTCAAATTTCTTAAAGACGACACCTTCTCTGGAGGTAAGAAAATCTTTCTCTGATTTGAATCCAGCCTTAGCCCTAAGTATTCCAGACTTTTGACTGGTCTTAGAGCTGACTTGTCCCGGTTGATAATCCAACCGTGATATTCCAGATACTCGATTGTCTTGTGAATAGCTACTTCCAGCTTTTCCACTGAGTGGTCTATTAGTAGCAGGTCGTCTAGATATGCCATTATCGTTACACCCTGTGTTCTTAGATTGGCCAATAATGGGGCCAGAATTTTTGTGAACACTCGTGGTGCTGTGGCCAGACCGAAAGGTAAGGCTCTGAACTGAAAATGGCGCCCTTCTACTGCAAAGCGTAGAAATTTCTGATGGGCCGGAAAGATGGGAATATGCAGATAAGCATCCCTTATGTCGATCGAGGCTAGCCATTCCTGCCCTTGTAGGGCGGTGGCCACTGATCGGATCGACTCCATCCGAAAAGTCCTGATATTTAGGAACTTGTTTAGCCCTTTTAGATTTAATATGGGCCTCACGTCCCCATTTGGTTTGGGGACTGTGAAAAGGTTCGAGTAAAACCCGAATCCGCTTTCTTCCAGGGGAACCTTCATGATTACCCCTTGGAGCAATAGTTGTTCTAGTGCCAGAAGGAGGGATCCTCTCTTTTGGGGATCTCTTGGCACATTTGACCTCATAAATTGGGCAGGAGGAGTGCCTTTTAACTCCAGCTTGTATCCCAGACTTACTGCGGAGAGCACCCATCTGTCTCTGATGGTGTCCCGCCAGGTCTCTGTGAACAACTGAAGTCTTCCCCCCACCCGATTGAGCGGGGGCAATACTTCATGCCTTAGGGGGAGGTTTTGTACCTCTCTTGATCCAGGGCTTCTTGTTACCCTGTGATTGTCCCTGATTTCTGCCCCCTGAATTTGACCGCGGAGGCCGTCGGAACTGCTTCACAGCCGATGTGCCCGGGACTGGAGAGGTAGGCCTCTTAAAAGAAGGACTTCTACCCTTGTTCTTAACCGGTAAGAGTGAACTTTTACCGGCAGAAATTTTCTGGATATATTTGTCCAGATCTTCTCCAAATAAGCGTTCTCCATGAAATGGGAAGCTAACCAGCAGTTTTTTACAGGGAGCTTCAGCAGACCAGTTTTTGAGCCACAGAAGCCTACGCATATGTACTATAGACAGCGTAAAGCGGGAGGCCTGTTGGATTGTATCCTTTATGGCGTCCACCGCAAAACACAAGGCTCTAGGCAGGTCAGCTAGGGCATGAGCCTGCTGATCTGGTAAGTCCCTTAAGACTTGTTTCAACTGATCTTTCACTGCTTGGCAGACTCCAATCGCTGCTACCGCAGGTTGTGTCACCATACTTGCTGTAGAGAAAGCAGATTTTAGTAAAGACTCCAATTTTTTATCTATTGGGTCTTTGAACATTGGAACATTATCTACTGGACATGTCAGTGATTTGTTAACAGAAGAGATGGCTGCGTCCACTATAGGGACCCTCCATTTTCTTATGAACTTATCCTCCATGGGATAGATCACCGGAAATCTCTTGGGGGGAGCAAATATTTTATCAGGATGCTCCCAATCCTGGTAAATAAGCCCTTCTAATAAAGGGTGGATTGGGAAGGAACAGACCGCCTGGGGAGCTTTTAGCGACCCCAGCGAGGAAACCGTAGTGGATGGTGGTTCCGCCAGAGGCATTTTAAATGCTGATCGGACCATGTTAGTCAGAGACTGAACCCATAATCTTTCAGCCTGAGAAGCTGAGAAAGGTTCTTCCACTGTTGATTCCTCTATAAGTGAATCAACCTCATCCTGATCCCCTTCAGGTAGGTCGATCTCTGTGTGGGGCTGTTCCTCCACTAACAGGCACTCTGAAGGAGGAGACGGAGATCGGACGCGCTTTTCCTGTGACAGGGAAGCAGCGATCAATGCTGTTAATCTCTCTTCCAATCCTCCCAGAGTTGAGGATAAAACCTCCTCTGTTATATATACAGGAGCAGGTGGACTGGGGACAGCCGCAGCACCAGGCATTCCTGTGGGGTTTCTACGGCTACTGACCTCTGCATTCTCAGGGGAGATTGGTGCAGTGCAAGCATGCCCAATATCCTCAGAGCCCGATGGAGACCCCTTTGGCTTCCTGGAAGATCTATTTCCGGAGCGTCTGGACGACATATCCTTTAAGCACAAAGCTGAGGTATTCCCGTCGTCATACACCAATTTTTGCTGGTAATAGTCTAACACAGGTGCTGCTATATACCAGCTGGTGTCCACTAAAGTGCCTTTCTATGGGGATGCCTGCATCAACCGCCTCTGTGTGCCACTGTTTGTTGCTAGCTCTGTTTGCATGCAGCTGACACTTGTACTGTGTCTTTTAACCATGCTGGGACGCCCGCACATGCGCAGAAGCGCCGCGGCGCGCATCGAGCGTCATCCACCCGAACCCCGCCCCTTTTTTTTCATAGGAGGCGCGTGCACGCGCCCGTGCGCCAATGGCGCCCTTTTCGAAAACCAACAGAGGACTAGGAGCCAGGGCCCTTTTTGCCGGAGGGCCTGTGCGGTGGATGAACGCAGCAACAGGGCAGAGGAAGTGGATTCCCTCAGAGAAACTTACCAGCTGCCTGGATCTTTTGAGTTGAGAAAACCAAAGATCCACATTTACAAGAAAAATGGACTACAGCGGCCTCTAGTGGTTTAACACAGGTACCGCGGTCCCTGTTTTTTTTTTTTTTTTTTCTTGACTACTATTAAAATTTTACATTTTCAGTAGTTATAGGCAAACACAGATATTTAGCGGGAATACCGTTAGGTAACAGACAGAAAGACAAATTAGGCTTGGGGGTCCCCCAATAGAACCAAGTTCCTGAGGGCCCCCACTTACCTGATCCCCGCCGCAGGACTTTGTTTGGTCCACAAAAGTCCAAACTTCACCTATCACGGCAGGCATTGTAATTAAACCTTCAGGGACCGGGTTCCCAAGGATTCCACTCCCCTGGACCTGTATAGCACCCTGCACAGACAGCGTCTTGGTCGTGGGTATGACCAGAGCTCTGGATCCCAGGGTCCAGCCCTCCTAAGAGAAGCATTACAGGCAAAACCTTGCTCTTCTGCTGCAAGGCCCGGGTACCGACCGTTTAGCTATGAAGCTTTTTTTGGTGGGATCCGGAACAGCTTACTAAGGCCCAAAAGAACCTGTACGCAAGCCCAGTGAAAACACATGTTACTCTTTGGCCAACACCTTAGACACTGGCAAAAAACTGAGGTGCTCCCGGGTGGGAGGGGCTTATATAGGGGAGGGTACTTCCGGTTTGGAATTGGCCAGTGCCAACACCTGAAGGTAAACTATATAACCCATTAGTAATGACTAAGTCGCTCTGTGTCCCGTGATGTACGAAAAAGAAAAAGGGGCAATCTAAAGCTTCCAACATGCATGGGGACAAAGGGGACATTCTCAGCATATTACAATCATGGTAATTAGGAAAGGATGAAAGAAATACAATACATTAGCATACATGTAATACATAAAATGTGATGTGAAGGGAGAAAACTTACCCTAATATAGTCCTCCTGCAGGACTTGTATAATAGCAGAACAGGTGTCTGGGATTATGAGGCCCAGAGCCTGGGGGGAGATGCCTGTGGTGAACTTCAAGTCCTGAAGACTTCTCCCTGTCGCCAGGTAACGCAACGTGGCGATGAGCCTCTGCTCAGCACTGATGGCTTCCCGCATAACGGTGTCCTTCCTGGTAATATAGGGGGACACCAAAGCCAACAGTTCCTGAAAAACGGGGTCAGACATCCTCAGAAAATTCCTGTAGTCCTCAGGATTATTCTCGACGATCTCCCGCAGCAGAGGCATGTGGCAGAATTGGTCCCGCTGGAGCAACCAATTCTTGGTCCATGAACTCCTCCTCACACCATTCATGGACTGGTCTTGGTCCAAAACAAGCAGACCAACACCAAGCGCACGCACAGCACGAACTCGACGACGAGAACGTCCAGGCGACATGGCTAGGAAACGGTCGTCTAATCAGAACGTACAGAACAGAACGCACTTTAGAACAGCAAGGCCTATGAATAATGAACTGAAATTCAGAAACGAACAGGCAATAACGCACTGTAAAACAGATACGACCTGCCTAGACGCCCTGAAAGTCAAGATACGAACCCACAAGCACAAACTGAACGGCAGAAAACGATCTGAAAAGTACGAAGACTGAAAAGCGCGAATCGTCTCTTCCCAAACTTTTACTTCACACGCGGTAACACGAGATCAGCAAAAGCAGCCCAAGGGGTGGCGCCAAGAAAAAAGATCTTCCCCTTTATAGTGCCGTCGTACGTGCTGGACGTGAGCGCAGAGAACCACGAGGAAATTGGAAAATGACAGTGTGTACGCATAGAAAGCTTGACGAGAAAATCGACAAGCTTAACAAGAATCTCGTCGAAAAAAACGACGTGTTTTTTACGACGAGAAAATCGGTCGTGTGTACGAGGCCTCACTCTTCTTCTCTTTTCCACTGGGTATGCGACATTATTACACTTTTGTCTTTTTTTCCGCTATGACACTGAACTGGTTGTCTTTAACCACTTAAGGACCAGCCACTGTATATATACGTCAGCAGTAGTGATGAGCCGAACACCCCCGGGTTCGGTTCGCACCAGAACCCGCGAACGGAACGAAAGTTCGCACAAACTTTAGAACCCTATTAAATACAATGGATGCAAACGTTCGAAATCTAAAGTGCTAATTATAATGACTATTATGCATGTTATTGTCCTAAAAAGGGTTTGGGAACCCGGGTTCTGCACCAGGGGACATGTATCAATGCAAAAAGAAGTTTTAAAAACAGCCGTTTTTCTGGAGCAGTCATTTTAATGATGCATAAAGTGAAAAAAATGTCAAATATTCCTTTAAATATCGTACCTGGGGGGTGTCTAAAGTATGCCTGTGAAGTGCCACGTGTTTCCCGTGTTTAGAACTGTCCCTGCACAAAATTACATTTCTAAAGGAAAAAAAGCCATTTAAAACTGCTTGCGGCTTTAATGTAATGTCTGGTCCCGGTAATATGGATGAAAATCTTTAAGAAAAATGGCATAGCAAACCCCATCACACACCCCCCCCCTACCCCAGCCCATTACCAGCCCCTTTGGGTCTTGTATGGATATTAAGCGGGGAACCCAGCACACAAAATAAAAAAGGCCCTATATACTCTGAACAGCCGTATACAGGCGGTGCATACAAGACAGGGACTGTAGGTTGGTTCTTATGTAGAATCTGTTTGTAATTTTGAACAGGTACATTGTTTAAGTGTAGCTCCAGCCAAAAAATATATTTTTAATCTTTTTGGAAAACATAGGGAAGGGTTATCACCCCTGTAACATTTGTTTTGCTGTCTGTGCAGTGTGCACCTGTTCAGAACAGTTCACCTCACTTTCCGTCCTAATGACAAATGTTTTTTGAAAATTTGGGGTTTTTATTGAAACAAGAATTGGTGATAAAGAATCAGTGGAGAGGAGACACTTTTTTTCCCATATTAACTCTTACAGGAGAGAATTTGCCTTCCTAGAGGTAGATTTCCTCTCAATTCCTGTTGTATCCTTCCGTTTGCAAGGAGGAGTCATTTGTAAGTTGGATGTTTGAAAGTAGGGGCCTGCCGTATATACTCAGCTGAAATTTGCCCCTTACATGTTGGTGTTGCCACAACACTGTGAGCCCTCACAGTTACTCTTGGTGGGCGCATGAATGGGCCCTGCTGTGAATTATTAGATCAAGAATTATAATTGCATGCCCCTGTTGAACAGGGGCTGAAAAATTGGGCCTTTGGTGGTGGAGGTGGTGGTGGTGTTGACACAACACTGTAAGGCCTCACAGTTAGTCTTGGTGGACGCAGGAATGGGCCCTGCTGTAAATTATTAGATCAAGAATTGTAATTACATGCCCCTGTTAAACAGGGGCAGAAAAATTGAGCCTTAGGCACTGGTGCCACAACACTGCAACCCCTCACAGATACTGTACTTGGAGCACAGCAATGAGCCCTGTTGCAAAGTATTGCATCAAAAATTGTACTTACACGCCCAACAGGGGCTGAAAAATTGGGCCTTAGCCACTGGTGCTGGTGCCACGACACTGCAACCACTCCCAGATACTCTAGTTGGAGTGCAGGAATGAGCCCTGCTGCAAAGCATTGCATAAAAAAATTGTAATAACACACCCATGTTAAACAGGGGCTGAAAAATTGGGCCTTAGCCACTGGTGGCGGCACCCAGAAACAAAAATGTTCTTCCAAGCTATCATCGTCAATCGGATCATTGAGGAGGAGGAGGATAGTCAGTCAACATAACAGGACAGTCTCTCAGCATCAGCATCAGTCTTGAAGGGATGTGACATTTGAAAATAAATTAGTCTGTTATATCAGCTTCAGGTGTTTGGTAACTGGTGGTGATCCAAGACTGGTTCATCTTTATGAAGGTCAGTCAATCAACAGAGGCGGTGGACAGGCGCACCCTGCGATCCGTGACAAATCCTCCAGCAGCACTGAATGTGCGTTATGAAAGAACGCTGGATGCAGGACAGGCCAGTAGCTCAATTGCATACTGTGCAAGCTCTGGCCAGTGATCCATCCTCAAGACCCAGTAAGCCAGAGGATTTTCGGTGGGGAAGGTGTCCAAGTCTGACCTTGCCCCTAGGTATTCCTGCACCATGTATATCAGACGCTGGCGATGGTTGCTGGAACTGATCATACCTTGGGGCTGCGGACTAAAGAATTGTCTGAACGCTTCGGTCAGACAGCCACCTTCCCCACTGCTCCTTCTTTGACTGACCGAAGCCTCAGCAACTCGTTGTCCAGGACCAGGAGTTTGTAACCTCCCAGTCTCTGGGAACGCGTTGCACAGACCTTTCTGCAAGGCCTCCCGGAGTTGTCTCATCCTCTGCTCCCTCTGCGACGGTAAGATAAGGTCTGCAACCTTACCCTTGTACCGTGGATCAAGGAGAGTGGCCAGCCAGTAATGGTCCCTCTCCTTGATCCGAAGAATACGAGGATCCTTCTGCAGACTTTGCAGGATCAGGGAGGCCATGCAGCGTAGGTTAGCTGAGGCATTCAGTCCGGAGTCCTCTGGGTCACTAAGGACGACATGATCCGCAGCCACCTCCTCCCAGCCACGTACAAGTCCACTGGTTTCTTGGGACTGTAAATCATCCCTAAAAGACTGCTGCTGATGATGCTGAGTGCCAGGCTCCACCTCCATGCTGACACAATCCTCCTCCTCCTCCTCCTCTTCTTCCTGTGCGATGGGTGGGACAGAAGGAACACTGTCTGGGTAAAGGGGGCCTTGAGAGGCAAGGAAGTCCTCCTCTTCCTGCCTCTGTTCTGCCTCAAGTGCCCTGTCCATTATTCCACGCAGCGTATGTTCCAACAGGTGGACAAGAGGTACAGTGTCACTGATGCATGCACTGTCACTGCTCACCATCCTCGTGGCCTCCTCAAATGGTGCCAGGACAGTGCATGCATCCCTGATCATGCCCCACTGGCGTGGTGAAAAAAACCCGAGCTCCCCTGACCCTGTCCTGGTGCCGTAGTCGCACAGGTACTCATTGATGGCCCTTTGCTGCGTGTGCAGCCTCTGCAGCATGGCCAACGTTGAGTTCCACCTGGTGGGCATGTCACATATAAGGCGGTTCTTGGGCAGGTTCAACTCCTTTTGCAGCTCAGCCAGGCGAGCACTGGCATTATAAGATCTGCGGAAATGCACACAGACTTTCCTGGCCTGCCTCAGGACATCCTGTAAGCCCGGGTACCTGCCCAAGAACCACTGCACCACCAGGTTAAGGACGTGAGCCACACAGGGCACATGGGTCAGTTGTCCCTGTCGGAGAGCGGAGAGGAGGTTGGTGCCATTGTCGCAAACTACCATTCCTGGCTTAAGCTGGTGTGGCGTCAACCACCTCTCGGCCTGCCCCTGCAGAGCAGACAGAACCTCTGCCCCAGTGTGGCTCCTGTCCCCCAAACACACCAGCGCAAGCACGGCATGGCATCTTTTTGCCTGCGTACTTGCGTAGCCCCTTGAACGCCTACGGAGCACCGCTGGTTCCGAGGACAAAGCACAGGAAGAGGCCACGGAGGAAGAAGAAGAGGAGGGGGTGGAGGACAGAGGTGTTTCACAACCAGTAGTAGCATTTTGAAGGTGTGGCGGTGGAACAACCTCCAACACTACTGCACCTTGTCCTGCATCCTTCCCAGCTGCCAAAAGAGTGACCCAATGGGCCGTGAAAGAAAGGTAACGTCCCTGTCCATGCCTGCTGGACCATGAGTCAGCGGTAATATGCACCTTACCGCTGACCGCCCTGTCCAGCGAGGCCAAGACATTGCCTTCCACATGCCGGTAGAGAGCCGAAATCGCCTTCCGTGAGAAAAAGTGGCGTTTGGGAACCTGCCACTGAGGAACCGCACATTGCACAAACTCACGGAAGGGGGCCGAGTCTACCAACTGAAAAGGCAGCAGTTGAAGCGCTAGCAATTTAGCCAAGCTAGCATTCAACCGCTGGGCATGTGGATGGCTGGGAGTGAACTTCTTTTGACGGTCCAGCAGCTGGGGCAGGGAAATTTGCCTGCTAGAATCGGACGTTGGTGTACTGCTAGCAGAGTGCCCGCAAGTACTTGGCTGTGACACACCTAATTCTACACCTTCATTCCTCTCAGAGCAGGTTTCAGAGAGGACTGAAGGTATAGTGGGGTTGGAGATCCCAGCTGATGCGGTGCAAGAAGAGGTCAGCTTTGTTCTTTGGTGTGGGTCTTTAAGGTAGGCTTGCCAACGAGCTGCATGGCAGGTCAACATATGTCTGGTCAAGCATGTGGTGCCCAAGCGGGTGATGTTTTGGCCACGCGATATACGCTTGAGACATATGTTGCAAACAGCAGCTGTGCGATCTGATGCACTCGACTCAAAAAAGGCCCACACCAAAGAACTTTTTGAATAACGGGCAGAGGCAGCGCCCTGCACAGGCGGAGCTCTGCGGTGTGATTCCGTCGGTGTGCTGCCCTTACGCTGGCTCCCCGAGGGCATCCTGCCTCGTTGGAGATGTGCCTCCTCCTCATCCTCCTCCTCCTCCTCTCTCCTATTAGGCACCCACGTGGAGTCAGTGACCTCATCATCCCCTCCCTCCTCATCACTGGAGCCAATCTGGCAGTATGCTGCAGCTGCTGGAACATGACTGCCAGATTGGTGTCCTTCTTGAGCATCCCCTCTCTCTGCTCTCACGCTACTGCCTTCCTCTAGCTGGGTATCATCATCAGACCCTTCGAAACGCTGGGCATCCTCCTGGAGCATGTACCCAACACTGTGCTCAAACAGTTCAGGGGACTCCTCAGGAGGACATGGTTGGTCTAGGGAAGGAGTGACTGATGATGACATTGATACCAGGGAAGAGGACGCTTTGGCAGCTGCTTTGCCAGTACCCTGAGCCTGGGTGAGAGAGGATGAGGAGGATGAGGAGGGCTTGGTCATCCACTCTACCAAGTCTTCGGCATGATGCGGCTCAACACGTCCAGCTGCCGAAAAGAAGGACAAGCGTGTCCCATGGCCACGTGCTGATGGCGATGCACCGCGTCCACGACCAGCACTGTTGTCTCTAGACACAGAGCCTGCTTGCCCTCTTTTTTTGGCTCCTGACTGTCTGCCTCTCCTTGTTTGCCTTCCAGACATTCTAATGGCCTGCAGGGAAATGGGAAAAGCAGCAATACAGGCTAAGTTAAGGTGTAATATGGTCAGGAGGCACACTCCGCCCGCTGTAAGTGCCGCAAAATCCTGTTGGTGTAACTCACCAGGAAAAAGCAGCAATAAAGGCTAAGTTAAGGTGTAATATGGTCAGGAGGCACACTCCGCCCGCTGTAAGTGCCGCAAAATCCTGTTGGTGTAACACACCAGGAAAAAACAGCAATACAGGCTAAGTTAAGGTGTAATATGGTCAGGAGGCACACTCCGCCCGCTGTAAGTGCCGCAAAATCCTGTTTGTGTAACACACCAGGAAAAAGCAGCAATACAGGCTAAGTTAAGGTGTAATATGGTCAGGAGGCACACTCCGCCCGCTGTAAGTGCCGCAAAATCCTGTTTGTGTAACACACCAGGAAAAAGCAGTAATACAGGCTAAGTTAAGGTGTAATATGGTCAGGAGGTACACTCTGCCCGCTGTAAGTGCCGCAAAATCCTGTTGGTGTAACACACCAGGAAAAAGCAGCAATACGGGCTAACTTCAGGTGTATAATGTGCAGGAGGCTTAGCAACAATGACACTGACACTGTCCCCTGCCTATCCTTCTCTCTCCCTGCACACAAGGTTTATCAAAGTATATGACACTGACACTCTCCCTGCCTATCCTTCTCTCTCCCTGCACACAAGGTTTAGCAACGAATATGACACTGACACTGTCCCCTGCCTATCCTTCTCTCTCCCTGCACACACAAGGTTTATCAAAGTATATGACACTGACACTCTCCCTGCCTATCCTTCTCTCTCCCTACACACAAGGTTTAGCAAAGAATATGACACTGACACTCTCCCTGCCTATCCTTCTCTGTCCCTACACACAAGGTTTAGCAAAGAATAGATTTGACACTGTCCCTGCCTATCCTTCACTTTCCCTGCTCCGGAACACACTACACAAGGCCGCCGCGCTGGCGGCCTTTTATAGTGTGGGGCGTGTACTAAACCCCCATAGCTATAATTGGCCACAGGCATCCTGCCTGTGGCCAATCATTGCTCTCCTCGCTGCCGGCGCTGTGATTGGCCAAGCATGCAGGGTCACAGTGCATGCTTGGCCAATCACAGCGCCGGGATTACACTGCGATGGCGCAGTGTATTGTGGGCCATTCGCGTCACTCGAATTTGGCGCGAACGGCCCAAATCGTTTGTTGTTCGCCGAACGCGCGAACAGCCGATGTTCGAGTCGAACCTATGTTCGACTCGAACACCGAGCTCATCCCTAGTCAGCAGAATGACTCGTACAGGCACAATCACGTACCTGTACGTCCCCTTTACCTGCCCGATGTCGGGGTCGCGTGCGCGCTGCCGGCGGCGCGCTCTCGCCCCCCTGCCTTTCCCGTGAGTCGAACCGCGGGTCCCGCAGGCTCGATCGCCGTGGGGATCCCCGCGATCGTCTCGCGGAGGCATGGAGCGGGGAGATGTTAGTGTAAACACAACATCTCCCCGCTCCCCTACTGACAATTGTGTAATCACGTCCCCACACAGTAGTAATCACTCCCCTAGGCACACTTAACCCCTTCAGCGCCCCTAGTGGTTAACCCCTTCACTGCCAGTGTCATTTTTACAGTAACCAGTGCATTTTTATTGCACTGATCGCTGTAAAAATGACAATGGTCCCAAAAATATGTCAAAAGTATCCGATGTGTCCGCCATAATGTCGCAGTCACGAAAAAAATCGCTGATCACCGCCATTACTAGTAAAAAAAATAAATGAATAAAAATGCCATAAAGCTACCCCCTATTTTGTAAACGCTATAACTTTTGCGCAAACCAATCAATAAATGCCGATTGCGATTTTTGTTTTACCAAAAATATGTAGAAGAATACGTATCGGCCTAAACTGAGGAAAAAATATGTTTTTTTATATATTTTTGAGGGATATTTATTATAGCAAATAGTAAAAAAATTTTTTTTTCAAAATTGTCGCTCTATTTTTGTTTATAGCGCAAAAAATAAAAACTGCAGAGGTGATCAAATACCACCAAAATAAAGCTCTATTTGTGAGAAAAAAGGACGTCAATTGTCAGTTAAAGCGACGCAGTGCCGAATCTCAAAAAGGGGCCTGGTCTTTATGCTGCGTATTGGTCCGGGGCTTAAGTGGTTAAATGTTCAAGGCATGAATTCTCCCCAAAAGAGAGTGAAGGTTTCAGGTATATTAAAAATCAACAGATAGACAAGCATGCTTACAGGAGATGGATTTTTCCTCCTCCTCTTGCGCTGGATTTTTTGTTGCTCAGTACTCTCAGGTGTTTTTAGCAAATGGTCCAACTAAACAAAGAAGAGTTCTTATTGTCTTTTGCAATTCAGTTCCTTTCAATTGCACTAAACAGAAAGCAGATCCAAATGGCCGATACTTTCTGCTTTAAGAATCTATTCAGGATACTGAAGTTACCATAATGACCTATTATGCTCCTAACTCCAATCTGGGACTCTTTCTAACCAATGTCTGCTCCTTGTTGACATCCCACCAAAAGGGTACTCTGACTTAAATGTGGCATTGAACCCTCCCCATGATAAATATCCCTTGGAACGAGCAGCAGCATCATGTCATGAAATTTTCTCATTCCCTGCAATCTCATGATCTGGTAGACCTCTGGAGGGAGTTCCGTCCATTGGGTAAAGATTACACCTAATTTTCACATCCCCATCAATCCCATTCTAGAATTGACCATATTTTTATGTTATGAAAACATCTTCCCTTGCTATGCTCTGCGTCTATTCTTCCTGCTCCTTGAAAAGACCATGACCCTGTTCTAGTAATTTGTGGTTCTTTATTATGTAAGCCCCAGTACTCCTCTTAGGTTATGAATGATTCACTTTTGTCTCTTAACGATATTAAGGCTGATCTCTTAAAAGCCTCAGCTGAGTACTTCCGTCTAAACTCTGCATCAGTTTCCACCTCTGTGACTATTTTGGAGCAGTACTTAGAGGACATATCATTCAGCTGGCCACGAAACGTAAGCGAGAACGTCAACAGCTACAACATGAATTAGAATCCCGTCTAGAGGCACTTTCTACTACATTTAAGCAATCCCATACTCCCACTAACTGTAAACTTTTGGACCAGGCTCGCACGGAATTGGATTCATCTCTTTTCATCTGAGCTTCTGACTGCTAATATAGTCATGCTACTGAAGCCAGACCACCATAATCACTCTTCATGGGCCAACTTTAGGCCCATCTCACTTATCAACATACTATAGATATGAAAATTTTTATCAAGATCTTGACTAATTGTCTGAACTCGTTCCTCCCTCCCAGGTCAGGTTCTTTCTGCAATGCCAGGCTGGGGACGAAATTAGTAGAATCATACAGTTGAAACACATCGCCCATACCCGTTCTTTGGCAGCAATGCTTTTATCACTCAAGGTGAACAAGGCCTTTGACACTCGGTCATGGCCTTACCTTATGTCTGTGTTTCGTCACTATGGCTTTGGTACCTAATTTTTAAGTTAGTGGCGTTATATGAATCCTCCCAGGCTAAAATGTTATATTATGGGTTTGAATCCCCGCCTTTTCCTATTAGGAGAGGTAGTCAAGGCTGCCCACTTTCACCACTCCTATTCATTTTGGCGGAAGCGGTTCACACCCATCCGGATATAAAAGTTATCAAAGTTGCGGGCTCCCCTCATAAGATTTCTTTATTCGCTGACAATATCCTGATGACCTTAACATCCCCTAGAGTCTCTCTGCCTAACTTACTATCCCTCCTAGGCACTTTTGCATCCCATTCAGGATTGCATGTTAATCCCACCAAGTCTAAAGCAATGTGAGTTAATCTCTCACCTTCTGAACTGGCCACCCTGAGCACTGCTTTTCCGTTTCAATGGCTTTCTTCTTTGCCCTACTTGGGAATTCAGCTTACCCCTGATACGAAGGAATATATCAGGCCAACTTCCTACCTTCTCTCTGGAGAGGAGACGCTAGAGAAGGGATATGATTTCAGTGTACAAATACCATACTGGTGACCCCGCAATAGGGATAAAACTTTTCAGCGAAAGGGAATTTAATAAGACACGGGGCCATTCATTTAATTAGAAGAAAAATTGTTTAACCCTAAACTGCCTAGAGGGTTCTTTACTGTAAGAGCGGTAAGGATGTGGAATTCTCTTCCACAGGCAGGAGTTTCAGCGGGGAGCATCGATAATTAAAAAATAAACTATTAGATAAGCACCACAACATACAGGGCTATACAATGTAATGCTGACATAAAAGCACACACATAGGTTGGACTTGATGGACTTGTGTATTTTTTCAACCTCACCTACTATGTAACTATGTAACTATTCAGAAAACTTTGACATCTTCAACTCTCCTCTTGGTCCCATTTTCCGTTATCCTGGTTTGGCAGGATCGCTGCAGTTCGTATGTCTTACCTACCGAAACAGCTATACTTTTTTCGAGCACTGCCAGTCCCCAATCCCCTCATACCTTATGCATATCCACCAGCGTAAGCTCCTGAAATTTATTTGGGGTTCCACTCATACCAGAATTAGCAAGCAGGTCCTAAATGCTCGTAGGATTAATGGCGGCTTCTCAGTCCCTAATTTGCAAGCTTATTACATGGCAGCGAATCTAGCCCCATTATGTAATCTTCATGAAATGTACCAATTGCCATTGTGGGCCACCATTGATCTGGCGGATTATCATCCCATCCCCATTTCAAGCTTTCTCAACTTTGGATTTATGGACTTTAGTTTTCACGATAAGCTGAATTCCGAATCTTTTTTGTTTTATCCCTTTGTTGTTGTTTTTTTGTTTGTTTACACTATTTATGATGTAATCATCTCACTGCTAATCTGCCTGATTGCATTTTTCTTAATAAATTATTTTGTAAAATAAATTATATTTTTACATTATCCCATATCCGATACCTTGTTTGGCATGTCCCTGTCTTTTATGTAATGATAGATGTGTATATGTGCTTTTGTCTTCAACAAAATGTACAATGTACATTGTATCTTGCAGTGTCAAAATTACAAAACTATAAAAAAGGGATTTTTATAACAGCTTACCTGTAAAATCCTTTTCTTGGAGTACATCACGGGACACAAAGCGACTTAGTCATTACTAATGGGTTATATAGTTTACCTTCAGGTGCTGGCACTGGCAACTTCCAAACCGGAAGTACCCTCCCCTATATAAGCCCCTCCCATCCGGGAGCACCTCAGTTTTGTAGCAAAGCAATAAGTGTCCCAAAAAGAGGGGTGGGAGCTCTGTGTCCCGTGATGTACTCCAAGAAAAGGATTTTACAGGTAAGCTGTTATAAAAATCCCTTTTTCTTTTTCGTACATCACGGGACACAGAGCGACTTAGTCATTACTAATGGGACGTCCCAAAGCAATGCCAAATGAGGGGAGGGATACACTATACATAAGCTGGGCGCCATCAGGCATGAGGATCTTTTGCGGCCTGCAACACACTGCGCCCAAAGGCGACATCCTCCTGACTTCTAACGTCTACCTGGTAGAATCTAGTAAACGTGTGTACTGAAGACCATGTTGCGGCCTTACAGACTTGAGCCAGGGAGGCCTGGTGATGCACTGCCCATGAAGTTCCAACTGCTCTCGTGGAGAGCGCCCTAACTTTGAATGGAGGCGGTCTCTTTCTCAAGCCATAGGCTTGTATTATGACCTGTCGAATCCACTTGGCTAAAGTAGATTTTGATGCTGCCTGACCCTTTCTGGGGCCTTCCGGCAGAATAAACAAAGTATCCGTTCTGCGAATCTGAGCAGTGGCTTTTAGATAAGCTTTAACTGCTCTTACTACATCCAAAGAATGCAATAACTTTTCCTCTACCGAGCTAGGTTTGGGGAAAAAAGAAGGAAGAACCACATCTTGGTTCAAATGAAACCTCGATACCACCTTAGGAAGAAAGGCTGGATGAGGACATAATACTACTCTGTCCTTATGGACAACCAGATATGGCTCCTTACAGGACAAGGCGGCTAATTCCGATACTCTTTTAGCCGAACAAATGGCTACTAAGAAAATCAATTTCCTGGTGAGAAGAACCAAGGAAATGTGTTGCAATGGTTCAAACGGTTGTTTCTGTAGAACCGACAGAACCAGGTTTAAGTCCCATGGACATATGGGAATACTAACCGGAGGGCTAATACGCATCACTCCTTGTATGAAAGCTTTGACTAGTGAATGCGAAGCCAAGGGCCTTTGAAAAAATATTGACAAGGCCGAAATCTGACCCTTGATAGTACTCAAGGCCAGCTTCCTATCTACAGCCCACTGTAGGAAGTCCAAAATCCTACCTATTACGTACTTACGTGGATGCCATTTCTTGGCCTCACACCATGTATTGTACGCCTTCCAGATCCTATAATAGATCTGCCTGGATACCGGCTTCCTGGCATTGATCATGGTAGATACCACAGGATTAGAGAGCCCTCTCTTTTTCAGAATGTGGGCTTCAATAGCCAGGCCGTCAAACCTAGGGCTGGTAAGGAAGGGTGGTATATCGGTCCTTGCGACAGCAGGTCCGGACGATGTGGGAGGGTCCAAGGACTCCTCACTGACATTTTTACAATCTCCGCGTACCATGCCCTTCGGGGCCACGCTGGAGCCACCAGAATCACTGGTTTCTTTTCTACCCTGATTCTGCGGATTAATCGCGGTAACAATTGTGGCGGTGGGAATGCATATATCAGCTTGAACTGATCCCAAGGGAACACTAGGGCATCCGAGCCGCAAGCTAGGGGATCCCTTGTGCGAGACACAAATCTGTCCACCTTTGCGTTGAATCTGGATGCTAGCAGATCTACATCCGGTGTTCCCCACCGCTGGCATATTGCCTGGAAAACCTCGGGGTGAAGAGACCATTCCCCCGGGCATAATTGCTGGCGACTTAAAAAGTCCGCTTTCCAATTTTCCACTCCTGGGATGAAAACCGTGGATATGGCTGGGACATATCTTTCTGCCCATTCCAGGATGCAATTCGCTTCCCTCTGGGCTGCACGACTCCTGGTGCCACCCTGGTGATTGATATATGCCACTGCTGTGGCATTGTCTGATTGAATTCTGACAGGGGACCCTTGGAGTTTGGATGTCCATGCTACTAGGGCATACCGGGCTGCTCGTATCTCTAAGAGATTGATGGGCAGGGCCTTCTCTGCTTCTGACCACTTGCCCTGGAGAGACCATTGCTCCAGTACTGCCCCCCAGCCTATGAGGCTGGCATCTGTAGTGACCACCTTCCAAGAAACCGGACTGAAGGGTTTCCCTTTTTCCAGATTCTGGGGCACCAACCACCAATGGAGGCTCTTGCGAACGGAAGGGGACAGGGACATTGGTAAGTCTAAAGCCTGAACTTTTTTGTTCCAGGCTGACAGTATGGCCCTCTGCAAGTTCCTTGAATGGAATTGACCGTAGGGTACTGCTTCGAATGAAGCCACCATTTTTCCCAGCAGCCTCATGCACAGGCGTATGGATGGTTTTCTTTTTGTACCCACTAAGTGGGTCAAATCTTTTAAAGACGACACCTTTTCTGGAGGTAAGAAAATCTTTCTCTGATTTGAATCCAGCCTTAGCCCTAAGTATTCCAGACTTCTGACTGGTCTTAGAGCTGACTTGTACCGGTTGATAATCCAACCGTGATATTCCAGATACTTGATTGTCTTGTGAATAGCTACTTCCAGCTTTTCCACTGAGTGGTCTATTAGTAGCAGGTCGTCTAGATATGCCATTATCGTTACACCTTGTGTTCTTAGATTGGCCAATAGTGGGGCCAGAATCTTTGTGAACACTCGTGGTGCTGTGGCCAGACCGAAAGGTAAGGCTCTGAACTGAAAATGGCGCCCTTCTACTGCAAAGCGTAGAAATTTCTGGTGGGCCGGAAAGATGGGAATATGCAGATAAGCATCCCTTATGTCGATCAAGGCTAACCATTCCTGCCCTTGTAGGGCGGTGGCCACCGATCGGATCGACTCCATCCGAAAAGTCCTGATATTTAGGAACTTGTTTAGCCCTTTTAGATTTAATATGAGCCTCACGTCCCCATTTGGTTTGGGGACTGTGAAAAGGTTTGAGTAAAACCCGAACCCACTTTCTTCCAGGGGAACCTTCATGATTACACCTTGGAGCAATAGTTGTTCTAGTGCCAGAAGGAGGGATCCTCTCTTCTGGGGATCGCTTGGCACGTTTGACCTCATAAATTGGGCAGGAGGAGTGTCTTTTAACTCCAGCTTGTATCCCAGACTTACTGCGGAGAGCACCCATCTGTCTCTGATGGTGTCCCGCCAGGTCTCTGTGAACAACTGAAGTCTTCCCCCCACCCGATTGAGTGGGGGCAACCCTTCATGACTTAGGGGGAGGTTTTGTACCTCTCTTGACCCAGGGTTTCTTGTTACCCTGTGATTGTCCCTGATTTCTGCCCCCTGAATTTGACCGCGGAGGCCGTCGGAACTGTTTCACAGCTGATGTGCCAGGGACTGGAGAAGTAGGCCTCTTAAAAGAAGGACTTCTACTCTTGTTCTTAACCGGTAAGAGTGAACTTTTACCGGCAGAAATTTTCTGGATATATTTGTCCAGATCTTCTCCAAATAAGCGTTCTCCATGAAATGGGAAGCTAACCAGCAATTTCTTACAGGGAGCTTCAGCAGACCAGTTTTTGAGCCATAGAAGCCTACGCATATGTACTACAGACAGCGTAAAGCGGGAGGCCTGTTGGATTGTATCCTTTATGGCGTCCACCGCAAAACACAAGGCTCTAGGTAGGTCAGCTAGGGCAAGAGCCTGCTGATCTGGTAAGTCCCTTAAGACTTGTTTCAACTGATCTTTCACCGCTTGGCAGACTCCAATCGCTGCTACCGCAGGTTGTGTCACCATGCTTGCTGTAGAGAAAGCAGATTTTAGTAAAGACTCCAATTTTTTATCTATTGGGTCTTTGAACATTGGAACATTATCTACTGGACATGTCAGTGATTTGTTCACAGAAGAGATGGCTGCGTCCACTGTAGGGACCCTCCATTTTTTTATGAACTTATCCTCCATGGGATAGATCACCGGAAATCTCTTGGGGGGAGTAAATATTTTATCAGGATGCTCCCAATCCTGGTAAATAAGCCCTTCCAATAAAGGGTGGATTGGGAAGGAACAGACAGCCTGGGGAGCTTTCAGCGACCCCAGCGAGGAAACCGTAGTGGTTGATGGTTCCGCCAGAGGCATTTTAAATGCTGATCGGACCATGTTAGTCAGAGACTGAACCCATAATCTTTCAGCCTGAGATGCTGAGAAAGGTTCTTCCACTGTTGATTCCTTCATAACTGAATCAACCTCATCCTGATCCCCTTCAGGTAGGTCGATCTCTGTGTGGGGCTGTTTCTCCACTAACAGGCACTCTGAAGGAGGGGACGGAGATCGGACGCGCTTTCCCTGTGACAGGGAAGCAGCGATCAATGCTGTTAATCTCTCTTCCAATCCTCCCAGAGTTGAGGATAAAACCTCCTCTGTTATATATACAGGAGCAGGTGGACTGGGGACAGCCGCAGCACCAGGCACTCCTGCGGGGTTCCTACGGCTACTGACCTCTGAATTCTCAGGGGAGATTGGTGCAGTACAAGCATGCCCAATATCCTCAGAGCCCGATGGAGACCCCTTTGGCTTCCTGGAAGACTTATTTCCGGAGCGTCTGGACGACATATACTTTAAGCACAAAGCTGAGGTATTCCCGTAGTCATACACCAATTTTGCTGGTAATAGTCTAACACAGTTGCTGCTATATACCAGCTGGTGTCCACTAAAGTGCCTTTCTATGGGGATGCCTGCATCAACCGCCTCTGTGTGCCACTGTTTGTTGCTAGCTCTGTTTGCATCCAGCTGACACTTGTACTGTGTCTTTTATACATGCTGGGACGCCTGCACATGCGCAGAAGCGCCGCGGCGCGCATCGAGCGTCATCCACCCGCCCCGCCCCTTTTTTTCATAGGAGGCGCGTGCACGCGCCCGCGCGCGCGCCCGTGCGCCATTGGTGCCCTTTTCGAAAACCAAGCAGGGACTAGGAGCCAGGGCCCTTTTTGCCGGAGGGCCTGTGCGGTGGATGAGCGCAGCAACAGGGCAGAGGAAGTGGATTCCCACAGAGAACTTACCAACTGCCTGGATCTTTTGACTTGAGAAAACCAAAGATCCACATGACAAGAAAAAATGGACCACAGCGGCCTCTAGTGGTTTAACACAGGTACCGCGGTCCTCTTTTTTTTTTTCTTGACTACTATTAAAATTTTACATTTTTCAGTAGTTACAGGCATACACAGATATTAGCGGGAATACCGTTAGGTAACAGACAGAAAGACAAATTAGGCTTGGGGTCCCCCAATAGAACCAAGTTCCTGGGGGCCCCCACTTACCTGTTCCCCGCCGCAGGACTCTGTTTGGTCCACAGAAGCCCAAACTTCACCTATCACGGCAGGCATTGTAATTAAACCTTCAGGGACCGGGTTCCCAAGGATTCCACTCCCCTGGACCTGTATAGCACCCTGCACAGAAAACATCTTGGTCGTGGGCATGACCAGAGCTCTGGATCCCAGGGTCCAGCCCTCCTAAGAGAGGCATTACAGGCAAAACCTTGCTCTTCTGTTGCAAGGCCCGGGTACCGACCGTTTAGCTATGAAGCTTTTTTGGTGGGATCCGGAACAGCTTACTAAGGCCCGTAAAAGAACCTGTACGCAAGCCCAGGAAAACACATGTTACTCTTTGGCCAACACCTTAGACACTGGCAAAAAACTGAGGTGCTCCCGGATGGGAGGGGCTTATATAGGGGAGGGTACTTCCGGTTTGGAAGTTGCCAGTGCCAGCACCTGAAGGTAAACTATATAACCCATTAGTAATGACTAAGTCGCTCTGTGTCCCGTGATGTACGAAAAAGAAAACAATTTTAAAAAATACAATCGGGTGCTTAATAACAATCGTTATTCTTGCATTAAAGCTTTGTGAATTGGGACAGTGTATCTTGAGTCCATTTATGTGTGTGTTTTAATGCCAAAAGGGAGATAATTTGTAGCAGCCAATCACAATGCGATGTGTTATTACCACAGTGTACAGTATTTGGTAGAACTGCTTATATATACTGACAATTTAAATAAACAGAAGGCAATTTCTTATAATATTGTGTGACTTTGAAATTTGATGTTTTCTTATTTTGATGATCTGCATATTGATTATTTTATTTCTAAAGCCAATATAAAAAAGTTGCCAGATTACTAATCATTTTATTATTTGGTAGCTTTAATTGGATTTCATTAGCTGCAAGAATTACCGGCATCCAAGGCAACCTATGAAATTGTGTGTGTGTCACTGTAGCAAAAAAAATTTCTAGACCAAAAAAAAATTTTGTGCTGTTAAAATACTGATAACGTTGTTAATTTACAAGGTGAGACTACTAAAAATAACCTACTTTGTCACAATTCTATCAATATATTAATATATTGTTCCAGGAAATACTCTCATTGTCATAAATATCTATATGAGAGATATGAAGTTTTTCACTGGTTGTTATAGTCACTCAGCATATAGGAGCCTATTATGTAATCTACTCCATACACTTTTCACCAATAACAGATAATTATGCTCAAAGGTTCTCTTCTTCATACATATCACCATAAAAGTAAAATTTTATCAATCACAAGCGCCTTAAACGTTACCGCCCTTTCTATATAACATGGCTACAATTAGATCTATATGGTGTGATTTTGCAAATTCAGGTCTATATGGTGTCCTATAGCAATAACAAATAACGGGTCAACTGGATCAGTTACTGTTCATAGATCTCTAGATATTCAGATTACATATTCTGTATATGTTGCATATGCCCTGAAAACTAATAATATTGCCCTTTTGCAAGACTTAGCTCATTCCTGAAAATAGGATCACAGTTTTAAGCTATCCAAATGTATTTATGCCACTAAGATTATTTTACTAACAGAATACATTTTACATTGTCCTCATGAACTTTTAGTTGCTTTGACTATTCTGTCAAGCAAAGCCGATTCATTTTTTTTCCCCCATTTATCTTCCATACATCTGAGTATATGATAAAACAAACATTTACTGGGCTAGTACTTTACCAGTTACGGTTGAGCAAAGTGAGTATAGTGAAAATTATTTAGCTTACCAATTTATCTCATTTAGCTGCTAAGATAAAATTTGCTCAAAATAGCTATACTTTTTATTTTCTAATATTTTTTTATTTATTTAGGGATAGGGTGGGAATTTAGGGTATTTTAGCTATTTTTTTTTAGCTATCGTTGTTTTGTCTCTTTTTTTGTGTATGTTTGATTTCAATTTGCATACTGTCAATTTCTTGTTTTTTAATTTTCAGTTTTTTCTGAGATAGGGGCCTTAGACGGTAAGCTCCTTGAGGGCAAGGACTTATTGAATGTACAGCATATAAAGTGACGTGTAAACTGTTGGCTCTATATAATAATAATTGCACTAAAATTACAACATTTTCTGAGTTTTCTTACTTGACGTAATTGTAGCCGTATTAGTGCAATTGTGACAGAGAAAATTAAGTACTGTCCGTGATACTTTTTTTATTTGCACTAACATAGAATTTTTCAGGACAAGCTTTCGGGGTATGTCCCCTTCTTCAAGGTCCAAGCAGTACTGATTCACAATTTTTTTAGCAGAATGTTGAAACAAAACAAGAAAAAAATCTCAGAGGGAAAGGAAAAAAAACACATACAAATCAATGGTAATAAAGATAGCAGCAGAGTTAGTGAGATAAGACAGAGTTAGTGAGATAAGACAGAGGGAGAGCTATAGACTTGAGGGGGGAGATGCTAGTCACAGAGGGGGTCATAAAACCTTAGTATAATGGGTAAGGAAACCAATATCTAAATTTAGGCCATTCGTTTTTGTGTTAAAAAGAATTATCATTCTTAGTTCAAATGTTTTCCTTTCCTGGATAGTTCTGAAATTCCCTTTAAGAACTAAAACATTGAGGTCTTCTATAGAAGACCTCAATGTTTTGGTTCTTAAAGGGAATTTCAGAACTATCCAGGAAAGGAAAACATTTGAACTAAGAATGATAATTCTTTTTAACACAAAAACGAATGGCCTAAATTTAGATATTGGTTTCCTTACCCATTATACTAAGGTTTTATGACCCCCTCTGTGACTAGCATCTCCCCCCTCAAGTCTATAGCTCTCCCTCTGTCTTATCTCACTAACTCTGTCTTATCTCACTAACTCTGCTGCTATCTTTATTACCATTGATTTGTATGTGTTTTTTTTCCTTTCCCTCTGAGATTTTTTTCTTGTTTTGTTTCAACATTCTGCTAAAAAAATTGTGAATCAGTACTGCTTGGACCTTGAAGAAGGGGACATACCCCGAAAGCTTGTCCTGAAAAATTCTATGTTAGTGCAAATAAAAAAAGTATCACGGACAGTACTTAATTTTCTCTGAGTTTTCTTGAAATTTGAGAGGAAAACTTTCAATTCTATTTATTCCTATTAAAAATGTATTTAGTAACACTTGTATGGCAATAAAGACGAAACATACACTATGTAGGTAAAACTGAAAATAATAGTGCTGCTTAAACATTCAGTTATATTTACAAATGTACATTTATATGATAATTATTCAAATACATAAATACATAAGAATGAACAAAATGTAAAATGTGAATTAAATGAATTCCAAAGCAATGTTTTCAAACAGACACCACAAATTAACTGTATTTTACTGTTATTGTTGAAACAATTATGTATTTTGTTGGGTTTAGCTTTTATTGTTGCTAAGGATATAATTCAATTGTTCGTTCTTTATTTCTTTTCTCCTTTAGTTCATATTTTAACTGTTTGCTTACTCAATCATGCATTTATCTTGTTTATTGCTTGTATAACCACTTGAGCTCTGGAAGATTTACCCCCTTCATGACCAGGCCATTTATTGCTATATGGCACTACGCTACTTTATCTGACATTTTCGTAGTCATGAAACACTGTACATAAATTAAATTGATGTATTTTTTTCCCACAAATTTTCCCTTTTTTTTTTACCACAAATAGAGCTTTCTTTTGGTGCTAGTTGATCGCCTCTGGGTTTCTATAAACAAAAAAAGACCAACAATTTTGAAAAGAACAACAATATTTTTTACTTTCTGCTATAAAACATACAGGGGGTCATTTACTATAGCTCCAGGAAGTACTGGGCACTATTGAAAATAATAACTATTTTAGCCAATAAAAAATTCAACAGCCGAATTTGCAAATGAAAAAGAGCGCTATTAGCGGCTAACAAATGTTAGTAAATGCGAAATTAGCGATAATTAGCGAATCCGCGTATATGTAAATGCCAATTTCTACTAGTTATTATTAGTGATGAGCCGAACACCCCCAGGTTCGGTTCGCAACCAGAACCCGCGAACGGACCGAAAGTTTGCACGAACATTAGAACCCTTTTAAATACAATGGATGCGAACGTTCGTATTCTAAAGTGCTAATTATAACGACTATTATCCATGTTATTGTCCTAAACAGAGTTTGGGAACCCGGGTTCTGCACCAGGGGACATGTATCAATGCAAAAAGAAGTTTTAAAAACGGACGTTTTCCGGGAGCAGTCATTTTAATGATGCATAAAGTGAAAAAAAAAAGTCAAATATTCCTTTAAATATTGTACCTGGGGGGTGTCTAAAGTATGCCTGTGAAGTGCCACGTGTTTCCCGTGTTTAGAACTGTCCCTGCACAAAATAACATTTCTAAAGGAAAAAAGAGCCATTTAAAACTGCTTGCGGCTTTAACCACTTAACGACCGCCCACCGCCGATTTTCGTCGGCAGAATGGCACCGACAGGCAGAATCACGTAGATCTACAAGATCGCCTTTGTGCAGTTGGGGGTCCATCCGGACCCCCCTTCACTGCAGTGAGCGGCCGTTAAGTGTTCGGGAGCAATCAGGCAGGAGGGGGGGCTGCTCGATTCCGCCCCCCCCCTCGCGATCGCTCCCGGCCAATGAAAATGCTTCCTCCGCCATGTGATGTAAACACATGCTGGAGGAAGTGATGTCATCTCCCTCGCCGCGGTCTTTTCGTTCCCGGCGCCGAGCAGAGAAGAAGCAGGTTAGTGCACCAACAGTCCACTGACACGTAGGTACACATAGGCACACAAATCACCCCCCAGTCACCCCCAGATCACCCCCCAGGTCACCCCAAAGCCCCCAATCACAGTGTCACTGATTGCAGTGATCATTTATTTTACTGATCACTGCATTTAGTGTCATCTGTGATTGTAAAAAGTTGCAGGGCAGTTAGGATTAGGCCCCTTTAGGTCCAGGGTAGCCCCCTAACCCCCCCCTAATAAAGGTTTAACCCCTTGATCACCCCCCAGGTAACCCTTTCACCCCCTAACTTCAGCGTCACTAAGCGATTGTTTTTCCGATCGCTGTATTCGTGTCGCTGGTGTTTTAGATAGGCAGTTATTTTTTTTTAGGTTCGCCGCAGGTTTTTATTAGTGTCAGGTACCCCCATATATTATTTTAACCCCCTGATTGCCCCTAGAGTTAACCCTTTCACCAGTGATCGCCGTATAAGCGTCACTGGTTAGCCAGTAAGTTATTTAGTTATTTAGGTTACCCGTCAGGTTTTTATATAGTGTCAGGTACCCCCATATTTAACCTAATAAAGGTTTTAACCCCCTGATTGCCCCTAGTTAACCCTTTCACCAGTGATCACCATATAAAGGTTACGGGTGACGCTGGTTGATTAGTTTGCTTTTTATAGCATCAGGGCACCCGCCGTATATAACCCAATAAAGGTTTAACCCCCCTGATCGCCCGGCGGGTGAGATCAATTAGGTTTTAGCGCCAGAGAGGGTCTGCGTCGCCCCAGGCAGTGTTAGGTTAGTGACAGTAACGCTAACACCCACGCGCAAAGCATTCACCCCCCTTAGTGGTATAGTATCTGATCAGATCTGATCAGATCTATACTAGCATCCCCAGCGGTTTAGGGTTCCCAAAAACGCAGTGTTAGCGGGATCAGCCCAGATACCTGCTAGCGCCTGCGTTTAGCCCCTCCGCCCAGCCCAGCCCAGCCCACCCAAGTGCAGTATCGATCGATCGATCACTGTCACTTACCAAACACAACACACATAACTGCAGCGTTCGCAGTGCTTGGTTTTTGGGGCCCTGTATGCGGCTAGGCTCCCAAAAAGTCCCACACATGTGGTATCCCCGTACTCAGGAAAAGCAGCAGAATGTATTTTGGGGTGCAATTCCACATATAACCATGGCATGTGTGAGCAATATATCATTTAGTGACAACTTTTTGTACATTTTCTTTTTCTTTTTGTCATTATTCAATCATTTGGGACAAAAAAAAAAAATATTCAATGGGGTCAACATGACTCTCAGCAAATAGCTTGGGGTGTCTACTTTCCAAAATGGGGTCATTTGGGGGGGTTTTGTGCCATCTTGGCATTTTATGGCCTTCAAAACTGTGATAGGTAGTGAGGAGTGAAATCAAAAATTTATGCCCTTAGAAACCTTGAAGGCGGTGCTTGGTTTTTGGGGTCCCGTACGCGGCTAGGCTCCCAAAAAGTCCCACACATGTGGTATCCCCGTACTCAGGAGAAGCAGCAGAATGTATTTTGGGGTGTAATTTCACATATGCCCATGGCATGTGTGAGCAATATATCATTTAGTGACAACTTTGTGCAAAAAAAAAAAAGTTTGTCATATTCCCGCAACTTGTGGCAAAATATAAAATATTCCATGGACTGAACATGCCTCTCAGTAAATAGCTTGGGGTGTCTACTTTCCAAAATGGGGTCATTTGGGGGGGGGGGTTTGTGCTATTTTGGCATTTTATGGCCTTCGAAACTGTGATAGGTAGTGAGGAGTGAAATCAAAAATTTGCGCCCTTAGAAATCCTGAAGGCGGTGCTTGGTTTCCGGGGTCCCGTACGTGGCTAGGCTCCTAAAAAGTCCCACACATGTGGTATCCCCGTACTCAGGAGAAGCAGCAGAATGTATTTTGGGGTACAATTCCACATATAACCATGGCATGTGTGAGCAATATATCATTTAGTGACAACTTTTTGTAATTTTTTTTTTTTTTTGTCATTATTCAATCACTTGGGACAAAAAAAAAAAATATTCAATGGGCTCAACATGCCTCTCAGCAATTTCCTTGGGGTGTCTACTTTCCAAAATGGGGTCATTTGGGGGGGTTTTGTACTGCCCTGCCATTTTAGCACCTCAAGAAATGAGATAGGCAGTCATAAATTTAAAGCTGTGTAAATTTCAGAAAATGTACCCTAGTTTGTAAACGCTATAACTTTTGCGCAAACCAATAAATATACGCTTATTGACATTTTTTTTACTAAAGACATGTGGCTGAATACATTTTGGCCTAAATGTATGACTAAAATTGAGTTTATTCGATTTTTCTTATAACAAAAAGTAGAAAATATCATTTTTTTTCAAAATTTTCGGTCTTTTTCTGTTTATATCGCAAAAAATAAAAATCGCAGAGGCAATCAAATACCATTAAAAGAAAGCTCTATTTGTGGGAAGAAAAAGACGCAAATTTCATTTGGGTACAACATTGCATGTCCGCACAATTTACAGTTAAAGCAGCGCAGTGCCGAATCCCAAAAACAGGCCTGGTCCTAATGGCCCGAAATGGTCCAGGGCTTAAGTGGTTAATGTAATGTCTGGTCCCGGTAATATGGATGAAAATCTTTAAGAAAAATGGCATAGCTACCCCATCAACCCCCCCCCCCCACCCCAGCCCATTACCAGCCCCTTTGGGTCTTGTATGGATATTAAGGGGAACCCCGCACACAAAATAAAAAAGGCCCTATATACTCTGAACAGCCGTATACAGGCGGTGCATACAAGACAGGGACTGTAGGTTTGTTCTTATGTAGAATCTGTTTGTAATTTTGAACAGCTACATTGTTTAAGTGTAGCTCCAGCCCAAATACCTATTTTTAAGCTTTTTGGAAAACATAGGGAAGGGTTATCACCCCTGTAACATTTGTTTTGCTGTCTGTGCCCCTGTTCAGAACATTTCACCTCACTTTGCGTCCCAATGACAACTGTTTTTGAAATGTGGTGTTTTTATTGAAACAAGGATTGGTGATAAAGCATCAGTAGAGAGGAGACACCTTTCTCCCATATTAATTCTTACAGGAGAGAATTTTCCTTTCAAGGGGTAGATTTCCTCTCACTTCCTGTTGTCTTCTTCCGTTTGCAAGTAGTAGTCGTTTGTAAGTTGGATGTTTGAAAGTAGGGACCTGCCGTATATACTCTGCAGAAATTGGCCCCTTAGGTGTTGGTGTTGGCACAACACTGTAAGCACTCACAGTTACTCTTGGTGGGTGCTGGAACGCCCTGCTGTCAACTATTATATCAGGAATTGTAATAACATATAATTGTTGAACAGTGGTAGTAAAAATTGGGCCTTTGATGGTGGTGCTGGTGCCACAACACTGTAAGGCCTGACAGTTACTCTTGGTGGGCGCAGCAATGGGCCCTGCTGTGAATTATTAGATCAATAATTATAATTGCATGCCCCTGTTGAACAGGGGCTGAAAAATTGGGCCTTTGGTGGTGGTGGTGGTGGTGGTGGTGTTGACACAACACTGTAAGGCCTGACAGTTACTCTTGGTGGGCGCAGCAATGGGCCCTGCTGTGAATTATTAGATCAATAATTATAATTGCATGCCCCTGTTGAACAGGGGCTGAAAAATTGGGCCTTAGGCACTGGTGGCACAACACTGCAACCCCTCACAGATACTGTACTTGGAGCACAGCAATGAGGCCTGTTGCAAAGTATTGCATCAAAAATTGTAATTACACGCCCCTGTTAAACAGGGGCTGAAAAATTGGGCCTTAGCCACTGGTGGCGGCACCCATAAACCAAAATGATCTTCCAAGCTATCATCATTAATCGGATCATTGAGGAGGAGGAGGAGGATAGCCAGTCAACATAACAGCACAGGCACTCAGCATCAGCATCAGTCTTGAAGGGATGTGACATTTTAAAATCAATTAGTCTGTTATATCAGCATCAGGTGTGTGGTAGCTGGTGGTGATCCAAGACTGGTTCATCTTGATGAAAGTCAGTTGATCAACCGAGTCGGTGGACAGGCGCACCCTGTGATCCGTGACAAATCCTCCAGCAGCACTGAATGTGCGTTCTGAAAGAACGCTGGATGCAGGACAGGCCAGTAGCTCAATTGCATACTGTGCAAGCTCTGGCCAGTGATCCATCCTCAAGACCCAGTAAGCCAGAGGATTTTCGGTGGGGAAGGTGTCCAAGTCTGACCTTGCCCCTAGGTATTCCTGCACCATGTATATCAGACGCTGGAACCGATCATACTTTGGGGCTGCGGACTAAAGAATTGTCTGAACGCATCGGTCAGACGGCCACCTTTCCCACCGCTCCTTCTTTGACTGCCCGAAGCCTCAGCAACTCGTTGTCCAGGACCAGGAGTTTGTAACCTCCCAGTCTCTGGGAACGCGTTGCACAGACCTTTCTGCAAGGCCTCCCGGAGTTGTCTCATCCTCTGCTCCCTCTGCGACGGTAAGATAAGGTCCGCAACCTTACCCTTGTACTGTGGATCAAGGAGAGTGGCCAGCCAGTAATGGTCCCTCTCCTTGATCCGAAGAATACGAGGATCCTTCCGCAGACTTTGCAGGATCAGGGAGGCCATGCAGCGTAGGTTAGCTGAGGCATTCAGTCCGGAGTCCTCTGGGTCACTAAGGACAACATGATCCGCAGCCACCTCCTCCCAGCCACGTACAAGTCCACTGGTTTCTTGGGACTGTAAATCATCCCTAAAAGACTGCTGCTGATGATGCTGAGTGCCAGCCTCCACCTCCATGCTGACACAATCCTCCTCCTCCTCCTCCTCTTCCTGTGCGATGGGTGGGACAGAAGGAACACTGTCTGGGTAAAGGGGGCCTTGAGAGGCAAGGAAGTCCTCCTCTTCCTGCCTCTGTTCTGCCTCAAGTGCCCTGTTCATTATTCCACGCAGCGTGTGCTCCAACAGGTGGACAAGAGGTACAGTGTCACTGATGCATGCACTGTCACTGCTCACCATCCTCGTGGCCTCCTCAAATGGTGCCAGGACAGTGCATGCATCCCTGATCATGCCCCACTGGCGTGGTGAAAAAAACCCGAGCTCCCCTGACCCTGTCCTGGTGCCGTAGTCGCACAGGTACTCATTGATGGCCCTCTGCTGCGTGTGCAGCCGCTGCAGCATGGCCAACGTTGAGTTCCACCTGGTGGGCATGTCACATATAAGGCGGTTCTTGGGCAGGTTCAACTCCTTTTGCAGCTCAGCCAGGCGAGCACTGGCATTATAAGATCTGCGGAAATGCACACAGACTTTCCTGGCCTGCCTCAGGACATCCTGTAAGCCCGGGTACCTCCCCAAGAACCGCTGCACCACCAGGTTAAGGACGTGAGCCACACAGGGCACATGGGTCAGTTGTCCCTGTCGGAGGGCGGAGAGGAGGTTGGTGCCATTGTCGCAAACCACCATTCCTGGCTTAAGCTGGCGTGGCGTCAACCACCTCTCGGCCTGCCCCTGCAGAGCAGACAGGACCTCTGCCCCAGTGTGGCTCCTGTCCCCCAAACACACCAGCGCAAGCACGGCATGGCATCTTTTTGCCTGCGTACTTGCGTAGCCCCTTGAACGCCTACGGAGCACCGCTGGTTCCGAGGACAAAGCACAGGAAGAGGCCATGGAGGAAGAAGAGGAGGGGGTGGAGGAGAGAGGTGTGTCACAACCAGTAGTAGCATTTTGGAGGCGTGGAGGTGGAACAACCTCCAACACTACTGCACCTTGTCCTGCATCCTTCCCAGCTGCCAAAAGAGTGACCCAATGGGCCGTGAAAGAAAGGTAACGTCCCTGTCCATGCCTGCTGGACCATGAGTCAGCGGTAATATGCACCTTACCGCTGACCGCCCTGTCCAGCGAGGCCAAGACATTGCCTTCCACATGCCTGTAGAGAGCCGGAATCGCCTTCCGTGAGAAAAAGTGGCGTTTGGGAACCTGCCACTGAGGAACCGCACATTGCACAAACTCACGGAAGGGGGCCGAGTCTACCAACTGAAAAGGCAGCAGTTGAAGCGCTAGCAATTTAGCCAAGCTAGCATTCAACCGCTGGGCATGTGGATGGCTGGGAGTGAACTTCTATCAACGGTCCAGCAGCTAGGGTAGGGAAATTTGCCTGCTAGAATCGGACGTTGGTGTACTGCTAGCAGAGTGGCCGCAAGTACTTGGCTGTGACACACCTAATTCTACACCTTCATTCCTCTCAGTGCAGGTTTCAGAGAGGACTGAAGGTATAGTGGGGTTGGAGATCCCAGCTGATGCGGTGCAAGGAGAGGTCCGCTTTGTTCTTTGGTGTGGGTCTTTAAGGTAGGCTTGCCAACGAGCTGCATGGCAGGTCAACATATGTCTGATCAAGCATGTGGTGCCCAAGCGGCTGATGTTTTGGCCACGCGATATACGCTTGAGACATATGTTGCAAACAGCAGCTGTGCGATCTGATGCACTCGCCTCAAAAAAGGCCCACACCAAAGAACTTTTTGAATGACGGGCAGAGGCAGCGCCCTGCACAGGCGGAGCTCTGCTGTGTGATTCCGTCGGTGTGCTGCCCATACGCTGGCCACCCAAGGGCATCCTGCCTCGTTGGAGATGTGCCTCCTCCTCATCCTCCTCCTCCTCCTCTCTCCTATTAGGCACCCACGTGGAGTCAGTGACCTCATCATCCCCTCCCTCCTCATCACTGGAGCCAATCTGGCAGTATGCTGCAGCTGCTGGAGCATGACTGCCAGATTGGTGTCCTTCTTGAGCATCCCCTCTCTCTGCTCTCACGCTACTGCCTTCCTCTATCTGGGTATCATCATCAGATCCTTCGAAACGCTGGGCATCCTCCTGGAGCATGTACCCAACACTGTGCTCAAACAGTTCGGGGGACTCCTCAGGAGGAGGACATGGTGGGTCTAGGGAAGGATTGACTAATGAAGATAATGATACCAGAGAAGAGGACGCTTTGGCAGCTGCTTTGCCAGTACCCTGAGCCTGGGTGAGAGAGGATGAGGAGGATGAGGTGGGCTTGGTCATCCACTCTACCAAGTCTTCGGCATGATGTGGCTCAACATGTCCAGCTGCCGAAAAGAAGGACAAGCGTGTCCCATGGCCATGTGCTGATGACAATGCACCGCGTCCACGACCAGCACTGTTGCCCCCAGACACAGAGCCTGCTTGCCCTCTTTTTTTGCCTCCTTACTGTCTGCCTCTCCTTGTTTGCCTTCCAGACATTTTAATGGATGGCCTGCAGGGAGATGGGAAAAACAGCAATAAGGGCTACCTTCAGGTGTATACTGTGCAGGAGGCTTAGCAACAATGACACTGACACTGTCTCCTGCCTATCCTTCTCTGTCCCTAAACACAAGGATTTGCAATATGCTTCAGCAAGATTGGTTTAGCACAGAATAGCACACTGACAGTTTCCCTCACTGTCCTTCTCTGTCCCTACAAACAAGATTTAGCACAGAATAGCACACTGATAGTTTCCACGAGTGTCCTTCTCTGTCCCTAAACTCAAGGATTTCAAATATGGTTCAGCAAGATTGGTTTAGAACAGAATAGCACACTGACAGTTTCCCTCACTGTCCTTCTCTGTCCCTACAAACAAGATTTAGCACAGAATAGCACACTGATAGTTTCCACAAGTGTCCTTCTCTGTCCCGAAACTCAAGGATTTCAAATATGGTTCAGCAAGATTGGTTTAGAACAGAATAGCACACTGACATTTTCCCTCACTGTACCTCTCTGTCCCTAAACTCAAGGATTTCAAATATGGTTCAGCAAGATTGGTTTAGAACACAATAGCACACTGACAGTTTCCCTCACTGTACCTCTCTGTCCCTAAACTCAAGGATTTCAAATATGGTTCAGCAAGATTGGTTTAGAACAGAATAGCACACTGACAGTTTCCCTCACTGTCCTTCTCTGTCCCTACAAACAAGATTTAGCACAGAATAGCACACTGATAGTTTCTACGAGTGTCCTTCTCTGTCCCTAAACTCAAGGATTTCAAATATGGTTCAGCAAGATTGGTTTAGCACAGAATAGCACACTGATAGTTTCCCTCACTGTACCTCTCTGTCCCTAAACTCAAGGATTTCAAATATGGTTCAGCAAGATTGGTTTAGAACAGAATAGCACACTGACACTTTCCCTCACTGTACCTCTCTGTCCCTAAACTCAAGGATTTCAAATATGGTTCAGCAAGATTGGTTTAGAACAGAATAGCACACTGACACTTTCCCTCACTGTACCTCTCTGTCCCTAAACTCAAGGATTTCAAATATGGTTCAGCAAGATTGGTTTAGAACAGAATAGCACACTGACAGTTTCCCTCACTGTCCTTCTCTGTCCCTACAAACAAGATTTAGCACAGACTAGCACACTGATAGTTTCCACGAGTGTCCTTCTCTGTCCCTAAACTCAAGGATTTCAAACATGGTTCAGCAAGATTGGTTTAGAACAGAATAGCACACTGACAGTTTCCCTCACTGTCCTTCTCTGTCCCTACAAACAAGATTTAGCACAGAATAGCACACTGATAGTTTCCACGAGTGTCCTTCTCTGTCCCTAAACTCAAGAATTTTAAATATGGTTCAGCAAGATTGGTTTAGCACAGAATAGCACACTGATAGTTTCCCTCACTGTCCTTCTCTGTCCCTACAAACAAGATTTAGCACAGAATAGCACACTGATAGTTTCCACGAGTGTCCTTCTCTGTCCCTAAACTCAAGGATTTCAAATATGGTTCAGCAAGATTGGTTTAGAACAGAATAGCACACTGACACTTTCCCTCACTGTACCTCTCTGTCCCTAAACTCAAGGATTTCAAATATGGTTCAGCAAGATTGGTTTAGAACAGAATAGCACACTGACAGTTTCCCTCACTGTCCTTCTCTGTCCCTACAAACAAGATTTAGCACAGAATAGCACACTGATAGTTTCCACGAGTGTCCTTCTCTGTCCCTAAACTCAAGGATTTCAAATATGGTTCAGCAAGATGGTTTAGAACAGAATAGCACACTGACACTTTCCCTCACTGTACCTCTCTGTCCCTAAACTCAAGGATTTCAAATATGGTTCAGCAAGATTGGTTTAGAACAGAATAGCACACTGACAGTTTCCCTCACTGTCCTTCTCTGTCCCTACAAACAAGATTTAGCACAGAATAGCACACTGATAGTTTCCACGAGTGTCCTTCTCTGTCCCTAAACTCAAGGATTTCAAATATGGTTCAGCAAGATTGGTTTAGAACAGAATAGCACACTGACACTTTCCCTCACTGTACCTCTCTGTCCCTAAACTCAAGGATTTCAAATATGGTTCAGCAAGATTGGTTTAGAACAGAATAGCACACTGACAGTTTCCCTCACTGTCCTTCTCTGTCCCTACAAACAAGATTTAGCACAGAATAGCACACTGATAGTTTCCACGAGTGTCCTTCTCTGTCCCTAAACTCAAGGATTTCAAATATGATTCAGCAAGATTGGTTTAGAACAGAATAGCACACTGACACTTTCCCTCACTGTACCTCTCTGTCCCTAAACTCAAGGATTTCAAATATGGTTCAGCAAGATTGGTTTAGAACAGAATAGCACACTGACAGTTTCCCTCACTGTCCTTCTCTGTCCCTACAAACAAGATTTAGCACAGAATAGCACACTGATAGTTTCCACGAGTGTCCTTCTCTGTCCCTAAACTCAAGGATTTCAAATATGGTTCAGCAAGATTAGTTTAGCACAGAATAGCACACTGATAGTTTCCCTCACTGTACCTCTCTGTCCCTAAACTCAAGGATTTCAAATATGGTTCAGCAAGATTGGTTTAGAACAGAATAGCACACTGACACTTTCCCTCACTGTACCTCTCTGTCCCTAAACTCAAGGATTTCAAATATGGTTCAGCAAGATTGGTTTAGAACAGAATAGCACACTGACACTTTCCCTCACTGTACCTCTCTGTCCCTAAACTCAAGGATTTCAAATATGGTTCAGCAAGATTGGTTTAGAACAGAATAGCACACTGACACTTTCCCTCACTGTCCTTCTCTGTCCCTACAAACAAGGTTTAGCACAGAATAACACACTGACACTCTCCCTACCTATCCTTATTTGTCCCTAAACACAAGGAATCCAGGATTAGTAAAGGAAAAAAATTACACTGTCCCTGCCTATGCTTCTCTTTCCCTGCTCTGGAACACACTACACAAGGCCGCCGCGCTGGCGGCCTTTTATAGTGTGGGGCGTGTACTAAACCCCCTCAGCAATAATTGGCCACAGGCATTCTGCCTGTGGCCAATCATTGCTCTCCTCGCTGCCGGCGCTGTGATTGGCCAAGCATGTGGGGTCACAGTGCATGCTTGGCCAATCACAGCGCCTGGATGACACTGCGATGGCGTAGTGCATTGTGGGCCGTTCGCGTCACTCGAATTTGGCGCGAACGGCCCAAATCGTTCGTTCTTCGTCGAACGATCGAACAGCCGATGTTCGAGTCGAACGTATGTTCGACTCGAACACAAAGCTCATCCCTAGTTATTATATAGCACTGCACTGCAACCATGATCCATGTATGTGAAAGAAACATTTTTATGTGAGATGTGCTCTACCTCGTGTGCATCTATTGATGTATATTGCAATTAGTATTCCTAGTTTTTTTCCTTCTTTTGCTAACGAATGCAGTTATGAATGATTATTACATAGTAATGTCTGCTATTCTGTAAAGTTACATGTATTAAACATTTAGGTTACCTATTTGTTGTATGTTGTTTTTTTCATATTTTTTTTTTTTTTATTTAGGAGACGATAAAGCCGTAATTATTTATGTTCATTCTTTAATCATACTACACTATTATGCAGGTCTCGTACTTAGCACAATGGCTTAGTGGTCTGCTCAGATGTCTCCACAGCACTCATGGTACAAGTTCTTTTTTTTTTTTTTTTTAATTCTTTATTTTAATTTTTTAAAACAGGGTATACAGATATATCATAACCAATTAGAGAAAATATATCAATAAGACTCATTTAAACCATATCATCTCGCTTTCATTGTTTTGCTATCATCTTCTAACCTCTTCTTCCTATTATCCTCCTTTCCCTTCTCTCTTCTCCCCCACTCTCTCCCCCTTTCCCTCTTCCCCCCTCAGAGTCCCTCTCTTCCTTTATCCCTGTTCCCCTATCTCTAATCCCCCCCCCTCCCTTTCCTTCGACCCCAATTTCCATCCTCCCTTACCCTTGCTTACTTAATGTTACATTATACCGTCACATACATGGAAAGGGAGGTGAAAGAAAGAGAAAAAAAAAAAAGAAGGAAATACAACCATCCCGGTAATGGCATTTCTCGGACAACCTTTTACTTATTCTTTCTCCTTATCGGCCTAATTTTTATCTTTTACTCTAATAGCCTCTTCCCTTCTTCTGATTTTACAAATTGCTCCCAAGGTGCCCATATTTCTTGTATTTGTTTTTTTCCATCTAATGTTATTGGTAGGAGTTTTTCCATTATTCCCACCCTTCTAACTTTATTTAACCACATTGAGACCATAGGGGCACTAGGGTCTTTCCAATTCCTCGCAATACAGCTTTTTGCCGCATTTATTAGATGGCACACAACTGAATTTATATATTTTTTCTGTGGGATTTGGGTATGGTGTAACAGAAACAGAGCTGGATCTTTTTCAATCTGGTGTTCAGTGAATATTTGGGTAATTCTGTGTACCGTTTGCCAAAATTGTCCAATTACTGGGCATGCCCAGAAAATATGTAGCATTGTCCCTTTTTCATTGCATCCTCTCCAGCATCTGTCAGATGTTTCTGGAAAAAATGTATTCAAGGCCGATGGCGTATAGTACCATCGTGTTAATATTTTATAATTCGATTCCTGCGTTTTCGTACACCTTGAAGATTTTAACGACATGTTTATAATATTCTGGCATTGTGCTGGAGAGAAAGTTTGGTCAAGATCGCGCTCCCATTTAGTAAGACACTCCATTTTGAAATCCTCTGAGGGTGTAGTCAGAATTAAATATATTTTAGAAATTACGTGAGATAGAGGCTCTTCTCCCTCACAGTACTCCTCGAACTTAGTTCGTGTTTGCCTATATCTTCCTGCAGATCCCAGGGTTTCCAAATAGTGTCTGACCTGTCGAGCTTGCCATATGGGGATTTCATATTGCCCTCTTCGTTGTATTAATGCCCCTATTGATACCCATCCCCTGTCTCCTAGAAAATGTGAGGCTTGGAAACTTCCCTTTTCCCTCAGTTCCCTAAATATTTGTGAGTCCATGCCTGGTGGGAACTCTGGGTTTCCCAGAATCGGAAACAATGGAGAATTTTTGGTAGAGATTTTAGGATTTTGGCTTACTTTGTTTCCTATTCTTAAAGTTTCCCCTATTATAGGATGGTTCTTTACTGATGTTGGTAGAGCTGTATAACACCATAACGCTCTATTTAAAGGAACTGGACTCACCTGCTGCTCCATATTAACCCACAGTTTATGATCCCAATGTCTGCTCCAATCTACAATCCTACCAAGTTGAACCACCTGGTAGTATTTGTACATATCTGGTGCCGATATTCCTCCAACCCTTTTAGGTGAGGTCAGCAGTGTTCTACTTATCCTAGGCTGTTTACTGGCCCAAATAAATTTAGTAAATATGGCACGAACTTGATTGAAGTAAGACATGGGGATTCTGACCGGCAACGCTTGGAAGAGATAAAGGAATTTTGGTACCACACTCATTTTTAAAATATTACATCTTCCGAACCATGAGTGTGTTCCTTTACTCCAACCTTCCAATAATTTTCTAACTGTACTGAGTAATGGTACAAAATTTAACTCAAAAGTTTCTATTAAATTTGGGGGCATTCGTGTTCCTAGATAGTTCAATGCCTTATTTGTCCATCTAAACTTAAAACTATGTTCTAATCCACTTTTAATGGAATCCGGGAGTGCCACCCCCATCGCCTCTGACTTACCATAATTTATCTTTAAATTGGACATAGTTCCATATAGTTCTACTTCTTTCATTAAATTAGGTAACGAAATTTGTGGCCGTGCTAGTGAGAAAAACATATCATCCGCGTATGCCGAAACTTTATATTCCCTTCCACCTATATCAATACCTACAATATCTGGGTTCTGTCTAATCTTATTCAAGAGTGGTTCTAATGTCAAAGCAAATAAGAGAGGCGATAGGGGGCAGCCCTGCCGGGTTCCATTTGTAATATCAAAAGGCCTAGAATAAATCCCATTTGCTTTTACCAGTGCTCGAGGGCCTGTATACACTCCTTCTATCCATTGAACCATCCTCTCACCTAAACCCAACTGTTTTAGCACCTCCAGCATAAACTTCCAATTTACTCTGTCGAATGCTTTTTCTGCATCTGTATTTAAAAAAACACTCGGTATCTTCTTCTGGTTTACCATACTGATCAAATTTAGCACTTTTATGGTACTATTTCTTGCCTCTCTTGTAGGGATAAATCCTACTTGGTCGAGATGTACCATTTCTGATAAATAAGACTGTATACGAGAGGCTAAGATCTTTGTCAAGATTTTTAGATCCACATTTAACAGGGATATTGGTCTATAGCTACTACAGCTCGCTGGATCCTTCCCCTCTTTTGGGATAACTGTAATATGCGCTGTAACGGTCTCTCGCGGTAGGGTCACTGTTCGTCCAACTTCATTAAACACCTTAATCATATATGACCCCAAATATGTAATAAAACTTTTATAATATTGTAAGGTTAATCCATCCGGGCCTGGTGCTTTACCATGTTTTATCGTTTTCATTATTATTTGCACTTCCTCTATTGTGATTGGTCTCTCTAATTCCCTACGGACAGGCGATGGCAATCTTGACAGTCTTGAGGAGAACACGTATTTCTCGAGAGACGACGAGGCAATCGTTGTCTCTGGCAAATTATATAACGAAGAATAATATTCCCCAAATTCTTTCGCAATTTCTTTTGGAAGTGATATTTTTTGATCTGCTTTTGTTTTAATAAATGGTATATATGACCGTGTCTGTTGTTTTTTTAACTTTTTTGCTGATAGTTTACCACATTTGTCTCCCGAGTCATACTCTATCCTCCTCCCATACTGTAAAATCGCTTCAGCCTTATATCGGAGGAGGTCTGCTATTTGTCTTCTTAAGTGTGCTAATTCTATCCCTACATTTATTTCAGTTTTTTTTTATGTTGTGACTCAAGTCCCTGTATCCTTTCTAGCAGGTCTTTTATTTGTTCTTCTCTGGCCTTTGGATCCATGTTTAATAAAAATACCTCGGATTACTGCTTTATGGGCCTCCCATACTATACCCGGGTTGCTTTCCTCATTATCATTTATCTGGAAGTACCACCTGATTTCGTTAATCAGGTCTTCTGTAATTTGGGGAATCTGTAATAGACTTTCATTTAGACGCCATCTCCACTCTATTGATTGAATGCCCCCCTTTAAAATTAACTCCATCGTAACTGGTGCGTGGTCTGTCCAAGTTATATTCCCTATTTATATATTCTGTACCACCTGCAGTAACTGATGGGGTACCAAGAAAAGATCTATTCGAGAGTATTTTTGATGGGCATTCGAGAAGTAAGTATAATCCCTCTCCTCTGGGTGTATAATACGCCACCCATCTACCAATTGGAGTTCATATAATTTCCGCATGATACGTCTTCTAATTCCACTAGGTACCATTGAGGTCCCTCCTGATGTATCTACTTTTGGGTCTAGGGGTATATTTAAATCTCCTCCACATATAAGTTTTCCTTCCTTAAAATCTGTCAATTTTGAGAGTACTTTGACAGAAATTTATCTTGCTGTACATTTGGGACATACATAGTGGCTAAAGTTACCTTCTCCCCACCTATAGCACCCTTCAAAAAAAGATATCTTCCTCCAGGATCAAGGCATTTATCCGTAAGTGTCGATGTTATTCTATTTGAAATCAGAATTGCCACTCCTTTAGTTTTAGCTTCTTGATTCGAGGCTTGATATACATTTGGAAAATATCTATTCTGAAGGTAAGGGAAGGTACCTTCCCTAAAGTGTGTCTCCTGTATAAATCCTTCGTCGGTATTTAGGTGTTTTAATTCATTCAATAACATCTTACGCTTTTCTGGGATATTAAGTCCCCTAACGTTCAATGACGTAATTCGTATTGTATCCATTTTCCAATCCGGGAGCTATCTATCTCTAAAATCCACACCGGTTCAAGAAAAAAAAAATGTCTCTTTCTTTTTTCTTTCCCCTTCTGACAAAGGGGGTCAAAGGTCAGATGAGTATTATACGGCATACACTAGGGATTCCTATTTTCCCGTGGGTGCCGCAATTGGGGGATTGATCCACAATGGTATAGGTGGCTGAGCTCCCCCCCCCTCCACTCCAGTTCATTCTTACCTTATGTAACCCTCTAATAAAGCCCTATTCTAATCCTCTATCTTTATCCCATCACCCAGCCCCTCCCTTCCCTCTCCATTTTATTTCTAGGATACTACCCACCCTTTTAAATTATTATGTTATTTTTATGTATTCCCCTTCTGTCCATATCCATATTATTTATTTCATAATATTGAACTCTTACAGCTTTAGCAACATTCTTTCATCTCCTAGGGCATGACGTCTTGCCCATCTTCTAGTTTCCTTCTGCTTTCTACTAAGCTTCCATGTTTTACTCATCTTCCTTTTAGCCCTATATAATATATTATCTTCCTATATTATCTATACGCATTCTGTCCATCCCATCTTCATATCACGATCTCTTAAACTATCCTTTAAGGTGGGAAAAATATCTCTTTCTTCCATTCCCTTCCCCACCCCCTCTCCATAAAAAAAAAAAAATACATATTCTTACCCCACCCTCCTTACTACCCTGTCCCCCTCCGGAGGCATTTCTTTATTATCCTTTATTTTATTCTTGACTTCAATTTCTGAACACATACCATCTCCAAATCCCCCAACACCTCTAATGTGTCTCCCATCTCCCTTTATGTGTTATTATTTTATTAGTAGGAGAGAGAGTGAGAGGGAAAGAAAAAAGGAGAAAAAAAATAAAAAATTCTCCTTCCTTCTTCTCTCTCCCTCTCCCTCTCCCCCCTCCACCAATGTGTTATACTCAAACATTCTTCCGTGTTATATTTTTTGTGTCGATATATATTTATACACGCGTAATTCGCGTGTAATAATACCCTTCCCCCCCGCCTCCCCCCATTCCCCCTTCCCAATTACTCCTACCCAGACCGCCCCTCCCCCAATCCACGTGGAAAGAGAGAGAAAAAAAAAAGGTAATTCATTTTATTGTGCCCAAAACACTGTGTTTCCCCCCTTGTGCATAAACCCCAAATCATATTTCATTTGTATGTGTTCAGTCAAAATTCGAACTTCAATTGTATGTATACAGTCTTTCATTATTGTAAGGATAATGTCATATTCATAATTTCCTAATTTAATTTCGTAATTTCATAATTTCATATTTCCTAACACTAATATTCTTCCTCCAGCTTGGGGACTTCTCCCAAAAGGGAGTGTAGGGGTAGCTATATATAATGAAAAAAAAAAAAAATCCCTGATAAGCTGATACAAGCTACCAGTATCAGTATCTTTTCCTCCCTTCTTCTGGGGGTGGTAGAAATAAAGTTAACCCAAAAAAAAAAATCCCTGATAAGCTGATACAAGCTACCAGTATCAGTATCATTTCCTCCCTTCTTCTGGGGGTGGTAGAAATAAAGTTAGCCCCAAAAAAATTAAAAATTAAGGACAGAGGGCTAAAAGTTCCTGGTCCCCCGTAACGATGCTCCTTCCATTGGAGGACCCGCTTGGGTGGCCAGGCCAGGTCATGTGGTGGAGAGCCACGACCTCTTAAAAAAGAGAAAGAAAGTTATTTAGTTCTGTTCTTGTATCTCATGGTTCTCCCTTCCCAGTCTCAGTCTCTTCACTTAACTCCTGTCGCCCGCTACTGGTCTGCGTTGGAACTCCTCTATTTCTTGTTTGTAGACCACTTTTACGTGTTCTTCTTTCTATTGGTTGTAACCAATCTGGGACCTCCATTCCTTCTATCCCCAAAAAGTTAAATAAATCTGGTAATTCCGAGGGAAGTGTGAGTAAGTATGAATGTGATCCTTTCTTCACAAACAGAGACATTGGGTATCCCCAACTATACGTGCCTCCCGCCAATTAAATTTTTTCTAAAAGTGGACGCAATTGTGCCCTCCGCTGCAGGGTAGCCCGTGAGAGGTCTGGCAGAATTTTGATTGTCATGCCTTGAGAGGATATTGTGCCCGCCTCCCAAGCTTTGCGACTAACCATTTATTTTTGTGTATAACGATGGAAACGACCTATGACATCTCTAGGTCTATCAGGGTCTCTAGATCTGGGCCCCAAGGCTCTGTGTAACCTATCAAATTCAATCTCCTTTGGGGTCGTTACTCCCCCAAGTTGTTGACAGATTGATGTTACCACTTTATGTAATGATGCCTCCTCCACCTCTTCCGAGATACCTCTGAATCTGAGATTTAACCTCCGACTCCGATCTTCAATCTCCTCGAATTTTAGCTGTATGGAGGGATTCAGTGTCTCCCTTAGGGCCTGTTTTCTTCCATTTTCCTCCAGCTGTGTAATCCGTTCCTCCATCCCAGCCGTGCGTGTCCCTTCTGCCGTGATTTTATCTGACAGGGCCTGCACCTCACTTCTAATAAGTTGTAATTCCTTCCTATGGCCCTCTTCCAATCTTGATACTAATGTTTCCATCTCATCCCGTGTCGGGAGTGTCTGTAATATAGCCAACTCATCACGCATCGGTAAAGCTTGTAGAATCGCCATTAAATCAACGCCTCCCGGTATTGTATCCAACTTTGCTCTCTGGGCCTCCACGTGTGTCACAGTATATACCTCTGCGTGTATCTCATCCTGTTCTTGCTCCTTCTTATCAAAAGACTGGGAGAGGCTCATGCGAGGTGCTGCTCTGGGAACCTCTACGTATGGAGTCCCCCTTGTTTCTACAACCGAAGCCCGTGCTGTTGCTGCCCGTGTCCTTGGAAAATATACTTTAATCTCGGGCTGTGTCGTCTGCTGCTGCTTATTAGAGATCTTCGTTACCTGTTTCTCTTCCTCCTTTTTCCTCACACTTCTCATCCCGTGCGGTACTCCAGGACATACAGCATCCGGTATTTTAATGTTTAATGTTCACCAATTATTGCCGGTCTGCTATAAATTACCCCCCTCCTTCTATATATTCAATATATTCAGTGGGATATGCTCGTATACAATAATATACTGCAATATAGTGTACTGGCACACTTAAGCTCTTTGTATTAATTGATTATTAACAGAGAACTTATCACAAAAAGAAAAAAGTGTCCAATTCCAGATAACAAACGAAGAGAAAGACTGCCAGTTTCAAGTGTTCCCAACTTGCGATAGTATAATATTATTAAGCACGTTTTTATACCCAGTAGACATGTGCACACTGAAATATTTCGTTTCGGAATTTCTTTTTTGTCCGAAAAATACATTTATTTAGTTACTCCCGACATTCGTTTTTATTTATTTCGTTTTTCGTTAGAAATTGCATTCGTCCGAAAATCTGAATTAATTAAGGTCGAATCTGTCATTGAAGGCTTATGGTGTCTGTCGAATGTTCAAAGAAGATTCGACGGAGCAGTGAAACTGTACGACGCTGCAATCATATATTTCCGGTCGAATGTTCCGCCCACAAGCTATAGAAGAATTCTAATGTTGTATGACTAGTAATAAATATATTTATTAATTACTATTACTAGTCAACCAACATTAGAATTCTTCTATAGCCTATGGGCGGATGCATTTGACCGGAAATGTACGATTGCAGCGTCGTACAGTTTTGCTGCACCGTCGAATCTTCTAACTTTCGATGCTTTGTCGAATCTTCGTCATTCTAGCTATTTTACTGCTCCTCCTCTTTGTTTACGATCAGCCAATAACATTCATCATCAACTTTATTTTTATTTTACTTCCCCCACCCAATTCCAGCAGTGATCTTTTCTCTCTATGTCGAATCTTTTCTCTCTATAATAACAAATCTTTTCTCTCCTGTCGAATCTTTTCTCTATAATGTCAAATCTTTTCTCTATAATGTCGAATCTTTTCTCTCCTATGTCGATTCTTTTCTCTCCTATGTCGATTCTTTTCTCTCCTATGTCAAATCTTTCTCTCCTATGTCGAATCTTTTCTCTCTATATTGTCGAATCTTTTCTCTCTATGTAGAATATTCTTGGACTAATAGAGTTAAGGTTAGGCACATTCGACCACAGGTTCAATAGACATAGATTGTTATTGTCAGCGTCACGTCGAATCTCCTATCTATATCGAACTGTTGTAGCAACGAAAACGAAATTAAAGCATTTGTTTATGTCGGATCTTTCGGTTTTCGGATTCTGTGCTTTCGTTTTCGTTTGTTAAAACGATAACGAAAATAGCTGAAATTCGGACGAAAATGCATTCGGACGAAAACGAATGCACATGTCTAATACCCAGTCCATAGAGCTAAGAGGGTTTAGCATGGATAAAGAAGTTTATATCCGAGCATAGCATAACGTATTAATCCTCTAGCATGTAACACATTGAATGCAGTCTACAGCCTGTAGCATGAGTTTAGCATTTAGCATCTAATTGACAGCAGACAGCATGGGCATAATATAGGACATAGAGCACAGAGCACAGTACCTTCTAACGTCTCTCCTGCTTAAAAGTCTGAAGCATACAGTCCAATAAGGGGAGGTCTGGAGAAAAAGAACGGAAGAAAAACCCTCCAATATAAGCGACAGAGGGACAGAAGCACTGCTGGAGTGGAGTGGGAGAACTCACCGCCGCTCACTACCACCGTCCCTCCGGGTCGGTGACGTCATACCTCCGCGTCGCTGGCTGTCGCTGGCTGTGATCTGGCTGTGATCTGCGGTCCGAGCGGGGCTATGTATCAGTATCAGGTGTCAGACGTTTTAGTTCAGCTTACCACCCAGCCTCCTCCGCCACCACAAGTCCCAATAAACAGATGCCACCTCTCTCTCTCTGATTAAGGTGTTCGGTGGGGATGTCCAATAGCTGCCCACTCAGTAGAGATAAGATAATATCCGTCCTCAGTGCCTGGACCGAGTCATAAGCAAGTCATGAGCGGGTAAATCAGCTGCCGGTTTCAGTATCTACGTCTTCCTTCACATAGGCGGAATAAAGCATCACAGGCTACAGGGTTTAACTCCTCTCACTGGACGTTTGGAGGGTACACATGGAGCTCAGCACACCACACTCAGCCTCCGTACTCCGCCATTGCTAGACCACTCCCCTCTGAAATGTTCTGAACCTCATGGTACAAATAAACAAACAAAGAAATGTAAACTGCCCATTTGCTAGTGTGTGATGTTTGGAATTCCACACCATAATATTATTGGATACCTACATACCATTGCATGTATTTGGAAGAGTTAATATAATAGAATCAACCAAATTAAAGTGCATTGGCTAATTGGCATTAACCTATTTTCAGCATATGCTGCTTTGGCTAAAAGTAATTTGCCTTTTTTTCACCAATTCAATCTTTTAGTATCTCTCTGTGGGATTGGAACCATAAGTCCTTCAAAGCCTGAGTTTTTCAAGGTAGAAGTCTGACCACTAGCCTATGGGGCGTGGGACAATGATACATAGAAAATACATTTACTAGTGTTTGATGTTTCTTCTCCCCGAGCTGTCTTCTCCCCGAGCTGTCTTTCCTGCCACCGCCGTCTTCTCCCACTGCTGTGTTCTTCCGCGCAGTCGGTTACCCGCTAATAAAAAAAAGCCGATCTTCTTCTGTGGTGGACTTCTGTGGCCATCCAATAACGTCACCCGGAGAGCCCACTCCATGGCTATGTAAGAGACGCCACACAGCAGGTGACAACACAGTGGAGGAAGACCGCCACAGAAGAAGAGCGGCTTTTTTTTATTAGAGGGTAACCGGCAGTGCGGAAGAACACAGCAGATGAAGAAGATGGCGGCGGCAGGAGAGACAGCTCTGGAAGAAGACAGCCTCAGGGAGAAGATGGAGGAGGGAGAGACAGCGTCTGGAGAAGATGGCTCAGGGAAAAAGACAGCTCGGAGTTATTTTACAATAAAGGACTTGTCAAAAACCAGCTATTGATTTTTTTACATTTCATTGCTTTTTTTGGTGAACGGGTAGGGGTGCCCATACCTATTCACATAGGGGGCAGGATCTGGGAGCCCCCTTGTTAAAGGGGGCTTCCAGATTCTGATAAACCCCCTGCCCGCAGACCGACAACCAGGGTTGTCGGGAAGAGGCCCATGTCCCCATCAACATGGGGACAAGGTGCTTTGGGGCACGTGGCCTGGTACGGACCTACAGGCTGCATGCTCGGATAAGGGTCTGGTATAGATTTTGGGGGTCCCCACGTCAATTTTTTTTTACATTTTGGTGTGGAGTTCCCCTTAAAGTCCATAACAGACCTGAAGGGCCTGGTATGTACTGGAGGGAGGGGCCCTACGACATTTTTTTCCTTGAGTTTTGGAATTCCACACCATAATATTATTAAGTACCTACCATTGCATGCATTTGATGAGTTAAAATATGGAATAAACTAAACTGATGTGCATTGGCTAATTATGATGCTGAGTACAATGCACGCTTTCAGGAGGTGATGCCGCCAGTGGGATTTGAACTCATGGCTTGAACCTTTGAGGGCAGCAGGGAATACTGCTATGCTTCAGAGCTGAGCACATACCTACAGAGAAAATACATTTACTAATGTTTAATTCTATACAATAATGTTTTGCATTTCAGGCATTAATATCATAGTAACAACAATGCTCATGCTGATCTGGCATTGGCTAATAGGCTTTTGCCTCTTTTCAGCATTTGCTACTGAGTACAATGCAAGCTTTCAGTAGGTGATACCATCTGTGTGATTTTCAGCCATTTGAGCACAATTGTATTGAGAACATACGTTTACTAGTGTTTGATGGTGGGACTACTTTATATTCTAGGTATAATAGTACTCAGCACAGTGACTTAGGCCCCTTTCACACTTGTGCGACCTGAAAGTTGTGCGATTTTGATGCGACTTTAAGCAATGCCTGTGTAATATTGAGGTCTATGGACGCAGAAGTCGCAGGGAAAGGCGCACAATTTTCCCGCAATTTTGCGTCTGCAATTTTTCTGCGATTCCAGGGACTGCCTGTGTAAACTTAAGGTCTATGGACCTCAACTCATATCAAAGTTGGACCAAAGTAGTACAGGGACTACTTTGAAGTCGGTGTGACTTGAAGTTGCACAGATATAAATGGTACACATTGAAAATCATGGTGTATGACTTGTCATGCAGCTCTGATGTCCAAAGTCGCAGGAAAAGTCGCACAAGTGTGAAAGGGGCCTCAGCCCGACTTTGTGAGCAATTTCAGAGACATCAGTGCACTTTCCTGCACAGATGTCTAGTGAAATCACATAGGTCCCAACTGTCCCTGATTTGAAACAAAGTCCCTCTGTCCTCCTCATTTGTCCCTCATTTTGTTCTGATCTATATAGTTTTATATAAAATGCACTTTTTATCTTTCAAAATGGGTTTCCCAGCACTAAACCTTTCATCAAATTTCTAAATTGCTTTGTTTGTAAATTTTCAAAGCCAATCCAAAGGGATATTATTGGTAAAAAAAAAGCACTTGGGGGTTTAACTAATATTTTTTTTTTGGGCAATAATTCTCCTTTAAGAAGGTGTTTTAGGAGGTGTGTCCTATGCCTACATACTGTTGCTAATAGGTGTCCCTTATACCCATCTCAAAAAGTTGGGAGGTAAGAAATCTCCTCCTGAAGTCGCCCAAAGTAGTGTAGGAACTACTTTTGGGAATCTGTGTGGCGTCGCACCATTTCAAACAGTTCCATTGCCGTCAATAGGTGCCAATTTGGCCTGCAATTTGACATGTCAATTCAGAGCTATGTGAACATGGGTGAAGTTGCATAGATATGAATGGAACTCATGGGGGGTAACTTTTAATGCAACTTTGAGGTCCAAAGCTGCATGAAAAGTCACCCAAGTGTGAAAGTAACCTAATGAGATTAGATGATAACACCTTTGAATAAGGCACCATTTGCACTTGTGCGACCTTAAAATTGCACAGCTTTGCCATGACTTGAAGCAATGTCTGTGTAATCTTGTGGTGTATGGACCACAAATCGCATCAAAGTCAAACCAAGGTAGTGCAGGGACAAATTTTCCCCACTTTCAGGATGCACAAGTGACAATAGGGCCAAATTCAAAGATATCCTTGAATCTCTTTCACACTGCTGCGACCTGAAAGTCACACTAATTTGCTGCCACTTTGCCGCTGCAACTTGGCCCCATGTTCTGGGAATGCCTGTGTAATATTACGCCCTATGTACCTCAAGTCACATGAGGCTCTGTTTCCACTATTGCAACCCTAAATTTGCGTGAATTTGACGCAATTTTGATGCAACTTGGAGCAATGCCTGTATATTCTTGAGGTCTACGGACCTCAGGTCATTGGACCTCAAGTCATATCAAAGTGGGACCAAAGTAGTGCAGGGACTATTTTGAAGTCACACAGATATGAACCATACTCATTGGAAATCATGGGGTATGACTTGTCATGCAACTTTGCAATCCCAAGTCGCATGACAAGTCGCACTAGTGGAACCCGAGCCTGAAAGTCACACCAAAGTAGTGCAGGGACTACTTTGAAGTTGTTGCAACTTTAAGTAGCACAGATATGAATGGTTATCATTGAGAATCATGGGGTACAACTTGTCATGCAACTCAGAAGTCCAAATTTGCTGGAAAAGTCACCTGTGAATCAAGTCATATATATTTTAATAGAAAAGGAGCTCTCATTTATACTTGCATAGTCCTTACTTATTTACATCAGCAAAACAAATGCAGGAAGTGATTGCACATGGGCCAGAAGCAAATGTGTGGAGATACCCAGCAAATCAGCAGCACCTCCTCTTTACTAAAGAGAGACCTCACCATGACCACCTAGATGGAGATCCTGACCAGCACAGGAACTTCCGGGTGATTACAATGACTCGATTATATATATATATAAAGATTACACCTTTATCATTTACTTGCAGGTGTGCTGAAGCCTAGGTTTACATTGGAGCGATTTGTCATGCAATTTGAGAGATCAAATCGCATGACGATTGGCCGCAATGGCACTGTTCCAATCGATGCGACACCGATTTTGTGGCGCCGCACCGATTTGCAAAAGTAGTTCCTTCACTACTTTTGCCGATTTCAGGTGCGACTTCAATAGACATCTGTGTATGAAGCCACACAGATGTCTATCAAGTAGCGCGATTTCAAGGTAGCATCAATGTGAAGCAGGGCGAAGAGATTCGTTTTTTTGATGCACAAATAAACGATAAGACGATATTGCACTTTCCCAAAACCACCACAAAAACTAAAAAGAAAGGAAATAAAAAAAAAAAAAAAAAAAAAAAAAAAAAAACACACAAAGCTCAATAATGTATTTTTATTTTGCCAGCAGAAAAAAAAAAAAAGATTTTAAGGGCCCTGCTCATAGGAGCTTACAATCTAAAATTTGACAAAACCTTAGAGTGCACACAGCTTTACTTTTAGTGTATAACGGGCAACACATCACATTTTTATCTGCAAGAGTATAGAAACATACTTAACAGTCATTATTCTTACAAAGCATTCCAACATAATAGTAAAAAAAAGACACTTATTCAAAACACCCACCCCCACCCCACAATCCACACACATACATAAGTGACCACGTTCTGCCGGAAGCTGCATTTTTGTGTACACGATTAGGCAATGAGATCAAAGAGTAGAAGGTCAGTAGATACTCCCAAACCATGTTTGCATGGTCAGACAGGAACAATACACACAACATTGACAGCATGGCCACATAAACCCACTTTTGATTGAAAAAATCCACAGGAATTTCAGCAAATAACCCTAGTTGGTCGTTTATCAATAGGCATACTATCATTCCTTCACCCCCACAAATCACAGCAAAAAACCTGGCCTTCTCAGGCCAAACTAGCCCCCCCTACTTCAGGCCTTTATATAAGAAAGGTTGTATTGTTAGCAAACTGCCACACGCCCAATAGAAGTACACGCCCAATAGAAGTACACGCCCAATAGAAGTACACGCCCAATAGAAGTACACGCCCAATAGAAGTACACGCCCAATAGAAGTACACGCCCAATAGAAGTACACGCCCAATAGAAGTACCCTCCCACTAGTATCTTTCAATCTGTCCCTTCGTGTATATCTAAAGTGATTGCACCTGATGGCCAGGAACAAATAATACTATTTGCAACTGTGTTAGCCCTTGGCTATGTGCATCAAATCTCCAATTACAGGCCAAAGATCCAAGTCCATTTGCATGCACATAAACAAAGCAACAGTTTTCTAAGAATATGTACCTGTGCAGTGTAAACCCTACAATTTTAAATGTCCAAGTCCCTGGGCATGATTAGTGCTAATAAACATTAACATCAGTCCCTTGCTGCAATGAGCTTCCAATCTAAAGTCCAAAACAAACTTTCTTACATTAGAGACTATTTTGACAGGAGACAAATAAAATGCCAGCATGTCTTTGGATTGTGGTGAGAAACCCACACAGGGAGAACATATAAACTTCAACACAAGCATTAGCATGTTGGGGAATTGAACCAGCAACCCCAGTACTGCTAGACGGAATTTGCTACCTGCTTAGCCACTAGGCAGCCTCACACATGTTGTCTGCATCTCTGTGGTGTGAACCAGCCCTAAGTCCATAGCCATGCTCAGTATCACAAGCCATATACAATATATTGGCCTAAGTATTGGGACGCCTGCCTTTAAACACACATGAACTGTAATGGCATCCCAGCATTAGTCAGTAGGGTTCAAAACTCATTTGGCCAACCCTTTGCAGCTATAACAGCTTCAACTCTTCTGGGAAGGCTGTCCACAAGGTTAAGGAGTGTGTCTATGGGAATGTTTGACCATTCTTCCAAGTGCATTTGTGAGGTCAGGCACTGATGTTGGATGAGAAGGCCTGGCCTACAGTCTCCACTCTAATTCATTCCCAAGGTGTTCTGTTGTGTTGAGGTCAGGACTCTGTCCAGGCCAGTCAAGTTCCTCCACCCCAAAATCACTCATCCATGTCTTTATGGACCTGGCTTTGTGCACTGGTCCAAATGATTTGGTGGAGAGGAGATTATGATGTGGGGTTGTTTTTCAGGGGTTTGGCTTGGCCTCTTAGTTCCAGTGAAGGGAACTCTTAAGGCATCGGCATGCCAAGACATTTTGGACAATTTCATGCTCCCAACTTTGTGGGAACAGTTTGGGGATGGCCCCTTCATGTTCCAACATGACTGCACACCAGTGCACAAAGCAAGGTCTATAAAAACATGGATGAGTGAGTTTGGGGTGGAGAAACTTGACTGGCCTGCACAGAGTCCTGACCTCAACCCGATAGAACACCCTTTGGCTGAATTAGAGCAGAGACTGCGAGCCAGGCCTTCTCTTCCAACATCAGTGCCTGGTCTCACAAATGCACTTCTGGAAGAATGATCAAACATTCCCATAGACATACTAAACCTTGTGGACAGCCTTCCAAGCCTTCCCAGAAGCTTTTCTAGCTGCAAAGGGTTGGCCAAATAACATTTTAACCCTACGGACTAAGACTGGGCTGCCATTAAAGTTCATGTGTGTGTAAAGGCAGGTGTCCCTTTACTTTTGGCTAAATAGTGTATCTGGCAAGATTTACAATGGTGGTGGAACCCTCCTTCACATAAATACATTTAGACATAGTTGTAGGAGCTGGGAGATGAGACAACTTCTCTACATGAAGCAACATGTTTGGGATTCAACCCAGACGCTCAGAGATGCAGAGCAGAAGTTCTAACCTCTAAGCCACGGAGCTGCCACATGTGGGAAACTCCTACACGTAAATACACATAAATACTGCATTTCTTTGGACATACAGGTGATGGAATTACATTACTCAAGAGTTATTCTTCTTGATTTATTCTGTGATATTTGGTGTTTTTTTGTGGGTGAGTGTAGAATAATGATATTACCCTCAAATTTTTGGGAATTACATTTTGATTTCGGATGTTGGTACACATATCAATTTTTTTGGGCTCAAATTATGATTATTTGGAAATAACAAAAAGCACAAAAAAATTGGATTCATTTTAAATTTGCATCAGCAATGGTATTGTTTGTGCTTTGTAAAGACACCAGTGTGAGTTTGGGTAAAGATTGGTGTGAGATGGAGAGTAACAAGTGAAAGTAAGAGCCCATTCACACAGGGACGACTTTGGATCCGACTTCAAGTCGCCCAAGTCACCCCTAGTCGCCTCAAGTCGCGCTGCATGAGAAAATCAATGTAAGTGAATGGAGCTGTCTTAATGCACACTACTGCAGTCGCTCCGACTTCAGAAAAGGTTCCTGTACTACTTCAATCCGACTTCTAGGCGACTTGTAGGTAACTTGTACCCATTGATTTCAATAGAAGTCGCCTCAGAAGTCGGATCACTGTCTTAACAGAAGCAACAATACAGGAAGAGAACATACATTTCTCAGGCAAACCCCTCCCCCCCTCCCTCCCACAGAGCTGATTCTTGTTTGATTGGCCACTGGAAAGCCTCCTGTCCTGGAGGCAACTTGAAGTTGCCTCATGTCACGCTGTGATTCATACTCAAGTCTTGTCCAAGTTGCCTCCCAAAGTCGCGCTGGAAGTCGTGTTGCTCTTGTGTGAATGGAGTCTAAAGGCCCGTACACACGGTCGGACTTTTGCCCAACAAACTTCGTTTTAAGCAAGTTGGACCAACAATCCGACCGTGTGTAAGCTCCATTGGACAAACTTTTTTTCGTTTGGTTTTGTTTTCATCGGACAAAAGTTGGGTCTGCAAACGGACAAACTTTTGCCCAACAAAAGTCCGATGGAGCAAAGTCCGACCGTGTGTACAGAAAACCATAGGACTTTTGTCCAATGGACAAAACAACTAATGTTAAAATCAACCAACAATAGCAGAAGTTGACCAAAGGGTGGCGGTAAAGAGCAGAAAAGAGCAGAAAAACCATGTGATGTTGCAAAAAGTTTGGGGAAAGTTTGGCGAAAAGTCCTGTGGTGTGTATGCTATGGGTGTGCCCGGCCAACTCCGTTCGGACAAAAATCCACGGAAGAGTTCGATGGAAGTCCGACCGTGTGTACGAGGCTTAACAGATAAAAATATATTTTACCAAAACATCAAAACATTCCACGTTCTAGCATTCTTAAAAACAAAATATTTTATGTAGTAGCAACAATGTTGCAAAGGAAAATTTATTTCAGAGAAAGATACATTTCATCTCAACATTAAAAGGATTAATTTGTGAAAGTTACAATTGTATCAATAGAATCAATGGCTAAAACGTGCATTGGACTATAATAGCTCAGATTTTCACTTCCAAAACATGCTCTTTAATTAGCTCTCATTTCGGTATTTACTATAACTCTTGTGAAAAAAGATACTTGAGTTAAAATTAGAGGTATTTGCAGGTCTGAACATGCTCAGTTGTGCTGGCACCTAGTTGTCCAAAAACGGGGGAATTTTTCACTTCTCAGACTTTTAAAGATATTTCAGTGTAGAAATCACTTTTTCCACACAGTTTAAAATCAGATTATCTTTAAATAATATACTGCATATTTCAGTACCCTTTAGGCAATTATATCATGCTCTAAACATTATTTCCATGTGCAATTCTCCATCTTTTAGCAGAGTAAGGTTTTGGGTGCTATTTGGATTCTGGGAACTTTGGTAAATTAGATTTTTTCTCTCCAGCGCTATAGTGAATACCGTTTTAGCGCTAATTATTGCAGTGGACAATCTGACACTAACTGACACTTTTGACACTTTTTGGGAACCAGTGAAACTAATATAGTGATCAGTGCTAAAAATATGCACTGTCACTGTACTAATGACACTGGCTGTGAAGGGATTAAACATGTAGCACAATCAAAGGGTTAAATGTGTGCCTAACCAGTGTTTTTGTGTGTACAGCGTGCTGCTTTCACTAAGGGATGTGCTGGATTTTATTCCCTGCTTTGTTTACATATGCAGAGCCCCATCCAGTATGTCTCCTCATTGATCAGTGGGTGCTGGTGGTCATCCAGTGGCTGGCACCCACTGATCAGCTTCTGCTGTGACTAATTACAGCAGATGCAGTGCCCCCTACCCTGGAGTGAGGAATCATGTATATATACATGATTCTGCACAGAGTGGCCACCCTGTAGCAGTAAAGCTGCTGTAGGGTAGTTGGCAACTGGATAAATTAAATATATCACATAAAATTTAAAAACAAGTTATAATTTACAGATGTCACATATCTTTTAATTTCTATAGGAAAAGAAAGTACTCTTTATTCAACATAAAGTTGTGAAATTTGTGATATGATCCCTGGGAATCAGACCTTGCTGAGGGAATTTTTGCTGGTTGGCTTTTCTCAAAACACTCAGCTTTGCAGATTATTTTTCATTTCCTTATTTCTAATTTATATAATGACCACTGTGGGAAACAGTGTTCTGATCTGTGCTGTTTTTATGGGCCCTAAATTGCACACACCAATGTACTTCTTTCTCTGCAATCTGTCAGTTCTAGACTTATGTTACTCGTCCATCTCTGTCCCACACATATTACTTGTGGTCCTTTCTCGGAAAAAATCTGTTTCTATTTTAATCTGCATGGTGCAAATGAACATTGGGCATTTTCTGGGAAGTACAGAGAGCCTACTGTTGGCAGTTATGGCATATGATCGCTACATTGCTATATGTTTCCCCTTGTATTATACCATCATTATGAACTGGAAGGTGTGTCACAATATGACAGTCATTGTGTGGTTAGGGGGGTTCTTTACATCAGTTTTCCCCAATATATTAAAGCCTCTGATATTCTGTACTGAAAACAAACTAGATCATTTTGCATGTGAGATATTAGCATTGCTTAAGATCGCATGTGGGAACCTTGCCATCTTTAATCTAAGACTATTAATTGTAAGTCTATTTGTTCTGCTAGCACCATTTGTGTTTATTGTGGTGTCTTATGTTCTCATCATTTCATCAATATTAAAAATTCAGTCTAATGATGGACGATCCAAAGCTTTTTCCACATGTGCTTCTCACCTGATTGTTGTCTTCATGTTTTTTGGGACAACTATCACTATGTACATGGGACAGTCCAAACACCTATCTTCTATGCTAAAATATATCTCTTTAATTTATGGTGTTATTACTCCTGTATTAAACCCTTTGATATACAGTTTAAGAAATAATGAAGTTAAAAAAGCAGTTTTGAAGATATTGAAAAGATAGTGGTGGTCTTAAAATGTATGAAATCCAATGATAAGCTAAGAAGTGAAGGGTTATTTTGTTACTGTATATTCCACACTAGCAAAAATATTGGGTTGACCTTTATGAACGTGACCTGTTCCGCCTAGTTATTGTTCATGCTTTAGACAGTGAAATTTATTTTCATTTTTTTATGTTAAAAATGTACCTGGCTACATTAATTTCCTGGTGGTCATCTGCGACACATTTCTGGAAACATATTTTTTTTCAGTCCACCTTCTATTTGTGGCTGCAATTTTCTTCAGTGATTTTGACAGTGTGATGTTTGGTACTAAAAGTTGTGTCTACGGTCCACAATGATAAAATCTGGTCCTGGTGAAATTAAAAATTTGCATAGGTGCCTGCCTACCATTGGCAATATATACTATAAACTCAAAAAACGTTTTAAAATGTTAACATTTATAAAGCAAAAATCGAATCAGGGACATTGATGTGAAGTACCTGCCATCTGTTCCATTTTTCATGCCAGTGTTTTGAAAAGCATATTTAGTGATATGTACCCCAAGGGGTTTCTCTTTATCTTAAAGTTGAAGCAGTTTTTAGAAAGTCCCCCCTGCCCTTCTGTCTCCCATTGCCTTTCTGTTTTTCCTTGATTTTTCACCTCTTTTGAAGCTACAGTTAATAGTTGGTCCAATTATAATTTGTAGGTAATTCCTATCCATTTGCAGGTTGTCTGGGGGTGTCTGCATGATTATAATAAGTATCTCCATTATATATGTGTATATATAGATAGATATAGATATCTATATCTATAAATGTCCCTTTTTGGGCTTTTATCCTAGCCCCAGAACACCCCATATATTTTTATATATTTACATATAGCCTTCCCCTCTCTTGTCTGACCCCTCCGCTTTATAAAGGTATCGTTTCTGTATTTATCTTTTTACCCCATGAAATGTCTATCAAGTAATGATTTATTTGTACATATGTCTATCGAATATATCCTATATCATTTATTATTATATATTTATATGTGTTACAAGATTTACCAGTGATTTTAATTCTTATGTACATACCTTGCTCAGTTCTCTTCACGAGCTGGCAGGAAACTTCTGGCCGGCTGGTGTGTGTATATATATATATATATATATATATATATATATATATATATATATATACCACATCATTAGGTGTTGTTATTTGCTTGAGAAGGGAATGATCACACCCCTATGTGGTATAGAGCATTCTCCGAAATGCGTTGCATTCTGGTCCTGGCTGCCCACCCGCTTCTGGAAGGACTTCGACCGGGTTCCTTTTCCACACAAGGACTTCAGTCGCATTTCATCTGGCTGTACCAGCAGCTCCCTCGGCCCACTCCAACTGGCATTCCAGACCTACACTTATTGATGTGCCTGTTTTTTACCTATCTATTGTATGTAGCTCTGTTTCAGGGTCTTTTAAAATACAAAGTCTTGAAGATCTTGGGGGCGTGGCCTGAGCGGAGACCGAGATGGACGCCTAATCTGAGAGCTCCTGTGCGACCGGGCTGATTCATCATCTTAAACGGGAGCCTACCGTCCTAATCTTGCTATGCACAGATCCACAAGGAGCTCGTCCACCTCTCGCACCTCCAAGGACTCTCAGACCCACTCGGGGAGGAATATACCGGACATATTCCGGTCTCAAAAGCTACAGGCCTCTACGCCATTGCAGACCCACGCGCCAGCACAGGCCCAAGCCGTGGCCTCGCCTGACAGACCGCCATCCGCCAATATGCCGGGTACATCCTCTCCCAGTTCCAACGGGGCCCTCCCCCCCAGCTTATTCGACTTGGAGAAAGTCGCTACGGATATCAACAACACAGTCACTGCTGCCATAGCAGACCTGAAGGCCGAAATGCTCACGGTCGCCCACCGAGTGGATAGCGTGGAGCAAACGACCCAGACACACGCGGCGGCCATTCGCCAGGTACAGTCGGCATATGATTCCCAACTTGCCCAAGTTTTTAAGCTCCACAGACACGTGGAAGACCTGGATAACCGGGGAAGGAGGCACAATGTTAGGGTACGGGGGGTCCCCGAAACCGTAGACCCCACCGCCATACAGCAAACCATCAGCGCCATTTTTAATGACCTGATTGAGCGCCCTGCGGACTCCCCCATTGATATGGAAAGGGCCCACCGCGCCCTCCGCCCCATACCCCGAGACAACGAACCCCCCAGAGACATTATATGTTGTATAGTCAGCTTCCCCCTTAAGGAAGAGATTCTCCGCAAGGCAAGGGAAAGGGGACGTATTCTTTATAATGGCACGGAGGTGAAACTATTCCAGGACCTCTCACAGATTACCCTCCAAAATAGGAGAGCACTACAACCTTTGTTAGATGCTTTGCGTGCGAGAAATATCTAGTACCGCTGGAAAATCCCGTTTGGCCTGTCTGCATCCGCAAGGGGGCGCTCTGCCCTGCTTCGCACACCGGAGGACCTTCAGGCGTTTTGTGAACAACTCGACCTGCCCAACTTGGAACTGCCTGACTGGTACACGCTCTACTTCCCAGCAGAACCCTGGCTTCCTGTCTCGCTCCACCCGTCACCGAAAGCTGCACGCCAGAGACCACGCCACCGCAGACCTGGACCGATGTCACCGAATGCCCGCTCCTCACGCCGGGACCTGCAACAACATAGCCCCTCACCACCGCGTATGTGATGCGAGAAACCTATTGACTGATTGTCTGCTGGATAGACTGAGACCTGCAGCCCGTGAGTATGCCTCCCCCCCCCCTGCGTGTGTATGCGTTACTCCCTGAACCACCACTCTGCCAGAGACCTTTCAGACCCTCATCTGACATAGACATGTCACTATCACCCCGGCCACTTGCACCCCATAGCTGGCAACCCCTCGTTCCAACGCCCCTCACGGTGACTTTCTCTCCCTGTTTGGGACTCAATACAACGCATCACCAACTGGGGTCACCCAATAGTTCTACAATATGAAACCCAGCGGACGGCCTAGGGCCTGCCTTAGTCAGGTGGCGGCTGTGGGAAGCGCGTATCCCCGGAAAAGCTACTTACGCCCTTTTACCCCAGAGCCCCTGATCCCTCTTACACGTCCAGATCCCCCAGAGCTGGGAGTTTGCACTAAAGGACGAAACACTCCGACCTCCGGAAGATATGTGCGCCCCCACGACCTGTCCCCGTCCCGGGAGAGGCTTCCTATGAGTGCCCAGGAGTAGGCCTGGGATTCTGACATTGGCCTCTACCCGCACAGCTACGGAGATCCTCTCCGGGAAGGCCTAAGGATTTCTCAGCAATTTGGGCCCGCACAGACATTCCCCTTTGGAAACGGGAGGACTGAACTCTATACTGCCCTGCACCTCGGCCTGCAACACGAACACATCATCCTTCCCTGGGACATTTACTTCACGGACGACGATCCTAAGCTCCTGCAGGCAATGTATTCGCAATCTGTGTTTTATTCTTATCCCCCCAAATATTACTTTATTTTGTCTCTCATTAACTTTACCAGTGCTATTATATGTCCCTTACTCGCACTTGTTCTCCCCTGACCCCTGTCGTACATATACGATGTGCCGGGCATCAGTCGGGCGGGGTAGGACTTGGGCGATGCCAATGAATACTAAGTCCCGAGAACCCCCCTCCCCCCCTGAAGCGAAGGCAGAAATCGGGACACCACCCTCCTAGCTCACTCTGGACTCTCCCTCCCTCATCTCTCCCCTTCTCCCCCCTCATCCCTCCCCTTCTCCCCCCTCCACTCCTTCCCCCCTCGTTTCTTCCCCCCCCATTTCTCCCCCCCTCCCCCCCTCAGTTCTCTCCCCCTCCTTTCTCCCCCCCTCACTTCCCCCCCTTCCCTTTTTTCCCCCTCATTTCCCCTCCCCTCCCCCCCTCTTTTTCCCCCCTCCCCCTCATTTCTTCCCCCCTCCCCCCCTCACCTCTTCTCCCCTCCCCCCTCACCTCTTCTCCCCCTCCCCTTAATCCCCTCTTCTCTCCCTCCACCTCTATCCTCCTAGCCACCCCTTCCCCCTCTCCCCCCCTCTTCTCCCCCCTTCTCTCCTCCTCCCATCCCCACTCCCCCCACCCTGCCCCTTCCCCCGCCTCATCCCCCTGTGCCTCATTCTCCTTCCTCCCCCCCTCCCATATCTCCCCCCCCCTACTCCTCCCTTCCCCCCCGTCCCTGTACCCGTTGCCCTACCCCCTCCCCCCTACTCCCCCCTTCCCCCTCACCATAGATTGCCTTAACGTAAGTTTTTGAAAAGGGTGTCCCCTCCCCAGCATGCCTCACGGGCTGTGGATTTCTCTGTTGATTTCTCTTGAATATACCTCAAAGTTTTACTTTCTAAATAGTATGGTTCGCTTTTATTGATTCCAGCCCTGCGAGCTGGAGAAGGTTATATGTGTTATGTTATGTTGATTTGTGTGTTGTTCCTATGCACTTGACACTTGAACTCTCTGTAGCTTGTTCCTCATGGTAGGCTCCCCGCTACGCTTCTTGGGCTCTCGCTGTTAGCGGGACCCCTCATCCGCTCCACTTTGGCCCCCGGTCCACAGTTAGGCTGTGGTTACCGCTCACACTACTACCCCCACACAGCGGTCTCACTGAGACGTAGCTGACACTCCAGATTTCCCCTTGACTCCTACAGGTGGGTAGCCTAGCTAAGCCCACCTCTGTTTTTTTTTCTCCTCCCCCATATTTATCCCCTTACCCTTAGCCCCCATAGCCCTTTTTTACCCCGCCTTGGTTATTTGGCCCTGACCCCCCTACCCTTCTTTCTCCCCCTTTTTCCACTCTAATCCTCCTGACTCTTCCTACCCCCAACTCCTCCTGATCTCCTCACCTGTGTGTCTTCTCCCCTCACCCCACCTCCCCCTCTGTGTGTCCCCTTCCCTTCTTTCCCTTCCCCTAGGGGAGTGACCCTCACATTCAACCTCTATAGGAAGACCCTAACCTACTCGACAACCAGACAATCATTTTCACCTCTTCCTAACTCTTCACAATGCAGACCCCCCCTAAGATTAATATCCCAATGACTCTGAAGTGTGTTTCATTGAACACAAAAGGCCTGAATGTACCAGAAAAAAGGTCACAAGTGTTAGCTTCGCTCACCAAACATAAGGCTCACTTTATCTTCCTGCAGGAGACGCACTTCCGATCTGATGCTATCCCCAAACTGACTAATAACATATATCGCTCCGCCCTACACGCCACTAACCCGGTCGCCAAATCCAAGGGAGTCTCGATCCTTATTTCAAAACACGCCAACTTCCTCTTGACTGACTCCCTAGCGGATCCGGAAGGCAGATTCATTTTTATTAAGGGAACATACGCAACTAAGCCTATCACACTGGCTAACATCTATTGCCCTAATGAACATCAGGTCTCCTTCTTCCGCAAGACATGTTCCCTTCTGTCCTCATTCCAGAGCGGCCTGGTCCTCCTGGGAGGCGACATTAATGTGCCCTTAAACCCCCTCCTAGACACCTCCACGGCCTCGACATCTCTGCCTTATAAGGCATTACGCCAAATTAAAGCCCAATTACAAACCTTGACCCTTCATGACACATGGCGCACCCTCTATCCTTCAACCAAAGACTACACCTACTTTTCGGCCCCTCACCAGAAATACTCCAGAATCGATTTCTTTTTTCTATCCCAGACCGACCTCCCCGCCCTCCAACACGCCTCCATTGAACCGATGTTCTTATCAGATCACCACCCCATCACAGTTACACTGTCGTTCCCGGAAACATACCCCAAGACTAAAGTATGGCGGTTCAACCCTTCCTGCCTGACAGACCCAACCTCATTGGAACGGATCCGCTCATGCATCAAGCTTTATTTTCAGGAGAATGCTAATCCTGACATTTCTCCAATATCCATATGGGAAGCCCACAAATGCGTGGTACGGGGAGAACTGCTTACCCTGAATTCACAGGCCAAAAAAGCTTATCAGGAGAAGGTGAATACTCTTATCAAAAGGATTAGAGCACTAGAGCTGTCCCACAAACAAACACAAGCCCAGAACACCCTTCAGGAACTAACTCAGTTCCGCACACTTCTTGCAGACGAATTGGGTAAACGCGCGAGAAGACGCTACATTCTTGGCCAGAGAGTCTTTTATGAACATGGCAATAAGAGTGGGCGCCTTTTAGCGCGGTCAGTCCAGAAGGCCAAACTCTCGTCCACCATACATACCTTACGCGATCCCCAGGGCACCCTCCTGGCCAAGAGTGAGGACATCGCGAAAGAATTCGAGTCTTTCTACCGAAAGCTCTACAACCTTCGCCCTACCCAGCCACCCCGAGCATCGGGGGAGACACGTCAAACGCTCATCGCGGACTTTCTCGCTCAGTATGGCCCCAAACCCCTCTCCCCCCAACAAGCACAATCCCTAGAGGGACAATTCTCGACAGGAGAGCTGGAGATAGCCCTGAAACAAATGAAGCTGGGCAAAAGCCCGGGCCCAGATGGGTACACCCTCCAGTATTATAAGTCTTTTGCAGATATCCTTGCCCCCAACCTTCTACAGACGTTTAATGCCCTGGCCAACCCACAAGACCGACCTAACAGACTATTAGAGGCACACATCACTGTAATCCCTAAGGAAGGGAAGGATCCCCTCCAGGTGGCGAATTATAGGCCGATCTCACTCCTTAATGTCGATATAAAAATTTATGCCAAAATCCTTGCCAACAGGTTAATACCTCTAATCCCCGGTCTTATCTCCAATGATCAAGTGGGTTTTGTCCCGGGCAGGGAAGCACGGGACAATACCATACGAACCCTTAACCTACATCACTGGCTTACTTCAACTAAAACACCAGGCTTTTTGCTTTCCCTTGATGCGGAGAAGGCGTTTGACAGAGTGGCCTGGGACTACATGCGAGAGGTCCTAAAAGGGGTGGGTTTGGAGGACCGCATGCTCACCTCCATAATGGCATTATACTCGAACCCCACGGCGGCGGTGAGAGTTAACGGCCACCTGTCGAGCGCCTTCTCCATCAACAACGGCACACGCCAGGGTTGCCCCCTCTCCCCCCTGATCTACATTCTCTCTTTAGAACCCCTCTTAAACAAACTTAGAGAAAACCCGAATATTAGGGGTTTGATGGTCAAAGGCAAAGACTTTAAAGTGGCCGCCTTCGCGGACGATATCCTGCTCTCCCTCACATCCCCGCGAACCTCCCTTCCATCTCTCTTACATGACCTGGAAGCCTTTGGTACAATTTCAAACCTTAAAATTAACTACACAAAGTCATACGCCCTGAATATCACCCTCCCACCACAGGAAGTCATCCATTGTCTGGATTCTTTCCCATTTCACTGGGAAAAGACTGCTATTTCCTATCTTGGGATTCGGATCCCACCCTGCCTCAAAGATCTATATGCTCTTAACTTCCACCCTGCCCTGAAAAAAGCCCAAGACCACTTCTTGGAGTGGTCTTCACTGAATGTCTCGTGGTTTGGCCGAGCGGCTCTGATCAAAATGATTGTCCTACCACGTATATTGTACTTGATCCAAACCATCCCGATGTATATATCCGCAGGATTCTTTTCCTCTTATCGGAAGGCCTGCTCGACATTTCTATGGAAAGGTTCCCCTCCTAGAATCAAATACACCAGACTCACCTTGCCCAAGCCTAAAGGGGGTATTGCTCTCCCAGACCTGTATAAATACTACGTGGCTTGTCACCTTACGAGAATCGCGGACTGGTCCATTCACCCCCTTGAAAAGGTCTGGATCGCTATCGAAGACTCTTTCTCACCCATTCCGCTACGTCTTCTCCCATGGCTATCCCCGAAACAATGGCCACAGCCCCTGACCTCACATCCTTTCATCCACACTTCCTTAATGCTTCTTAGGTGGTCCCCTACCAGAGGTTCCCTCTCACCCACCCCGGGCCCGCTGACTACGCTGAGAGGAAATCCCGACTTTATCCCAGGCGAGTCACCTACCTTCCTCAAACAAGAATGGCCGTTTTAGGACATCCTTGCTTCCCAACTGTACACTGACGGTAAGCTCGCTTCGATAGAGGACCTCAGGCTCATTTCCAACACCTCTACCTTCCCCTACTAGACGTACAGACAAATATGTCACTTTCTATCCACACATGCAGCTCAGGACAGCTGGACAAGACCACTTACCCCTTTCGAAACCCTCTGCTATCGTAGAACCCCCCAACGACACCTTATTTCCCTGCTCTACGCTTTACTCATAGAACCTACTGATTCCACCCTTTCGCCATCACAGGCCTCGTGGAACAGAGATCTACCTACCCCCCTGACACCAGTTGAATGGACGAGAATTCACGAATACGCACACAGGGGGTCGTTGAACGTCGCCATCCAGGAGAATGGGTACAAAGTGCTCACTAGATGGTATAGGACCCCATCTCTCCTTCATAAGTTTGCCCCTTCAACCTCCAATATATGCTGGAGATGCAATACAGAGGTGGGAACCATGGTACATATTTGGTGGGAATGCTCACATATCCAACCCTTTTGGAGGGAAGTACACAGATGCATCGCATCAATCACCACTTACACCTTGGATTTCACACCAGCACAATTCCTCCTGCATCACACTTCTCTCTCGAGAAAAGTTTATTTTAAATCCCTAGCCATGCACATGGTGAATGCTGCCAGGTTGTGCATTCCCAAACACTGGCGCTCCTGCCATATACCGTCACTTAAAGAATGGTTTGCGACCATCTCTAGAATCTGCGACATGGAAGAGCTGATCCACATCTCTCAAGAGAGACTGGAGAATTTCTCGAGTACCTGGTCCTGCTGGTCACACTTCAAAACAACAGCTGAATACAAACAGCATGTTCCCTCTGACTAGAGTCTGATCTCTGAGGGGCTCTATATCCCCCTCTCTCCTACGGAGGTTCAAGCGAGTGGTCACTCCCCTCATCCTCACCCTCATCCTCAACCCCACCCCACCCCCGCCCCCCCTTTCGCTGCTGCCCGTTGTGCTCTGATCCCTCTCCCCCTTCCCCTACCCCCCCTCCAGTCCCATACCCCCTCAACATGAGTAGATATTGTCCCCCTCATCCTATCCCCCTATCACCATCTCTTAGACACCATCTCTTTGGTGTTGGAAACAACAAGTAATGTAGCAATGTTAGCAGGCGGTCGGAATGCGAATCAAACTAATAAAGGCTCTGGCCCATCCGCACCTTCACTCTCACTTATACAAAAGCTGGAGACAATTTCACACCTGCCTGTAATGTTTGTTTAAGTTGTACCAAAAACTGGTTCTCTTTGAATGCACTTGTTCTGTTTCAAACCTTGTACTGTGATCCCTGTGAATTTGCTCAATAAAACTTTATGGAAAAAAAAAAAAATACAAAGTCTTACTGCACTTAGAGGTGCTTCTCTGCTTTTGTTTTTGTCTGTGTATATCCAGAGTCTGCTAAACTCCACCAAGAAGTCTGCCTAATGCCCTGGACATTTTTGGACATATTATGTACTTATACCTTATAATTACACTGCTCACATATTAGGTATTATGACCAAGCCTCTGCGCCTATAACCTCCTTTTATTGTTGGTACCAGGAGGAGAGAGCTTGAATCCATTAACACACACACACTGGGGTTGATTTACTAAAGACAAATAGGCTGTGCACTTTTGAAAGTGCAGTTGCACTCTGCAAGTGCAGTTGCCCTAAAGCTTAGTAAATGAGGGAAAGCTTCACTTTACAAAGAACAACCAATCACATGCAAGGAAAATAAAAAAACAGAATTTTTGCTTGCGTGTGAATGGATAATGGAAGTCAGCAGAGCTCTCCCTCATTTACTAAGCTCTGGAGCAACTGCACTTTCAAAAGTGCACAGAAAGTTTGACTAAATCAACCCCAATATCTTTTCTGCTGCTTCTGAAAACTCATTTAAAACTGCTCGCGGCTGTATTGTATTGCTGGATCCCGGCAATATAGATAAAAATAATTAAGAAAACGGTGTGCGGTTCCCCCCAGTCCATACCAGGCCCTTTGAGTCTGGTATGTACATTAAGGGGAACTCCACAGCAATTTTTTTAAAAAAAATAGCGTATGGGTACCCCCAAAATCCATACCAGACCTGTATCCGAGCAAGCAGCCATGTCCGGCCAGGAAAGGGGGGACGAGCAAGTGGCCCCCCTCCTGAACCATACCAGGTCGATTGCCCGCAACATGGGGAGAGTGCTTTGGGGTATCCCCAAAACACCTTGTCCCCATGTTGATGGGGACAAGGACCTCTTCCCCACAACCCTTGCCCCGGTGGTTGTGGGGATCTGCGGACGGGGGCTTATCGAAACCTGGAAGCCCCCTTTAACAAGGAGGCCCCCAGATCTGGGCCTCCTATGTGAATGGGTAACGGGTACATTGTACCCCTACACATTCACCAAAAAAAGCAGTGAAATGTGACAGAAAACAATAGCCTTTATTCATCTCTTTATTGTAAAATAGCTCTGAGCCGTCTTCTTCCCCCGAGCCGTTTCTCCCGCCGTCATCGTCTCCTGCCGCCGTCTCTCCTGCCACTGCCTACTTCTCCCGCTGTTGTGTTCTTCCTTGCCGCCGTGTTCTTCCTCGCCACCGTCTTCCTCCATTGTGTTGTCATTGATAGTCAACCGCCTTTATAAAAAAAGGGGGCGGGCCCTCCGTGTGACGACAATGGATGGTCACGCCCCATGGCTGTGTAAGAGACGCCAGACAGCAGGTGACAACACAATGGAGGAAGACGGCAGAGAGGAAGAACACAGCAGTGGGAGAAGTAGGTGGTGGTGGGAGAGACGGCGGCAGGATACGATGGCGACAAAAGATAGCAGCAAGAGAGACTGCACCAGGAGAAGATGACGGCGGGAGACACGGCTCGGGGGAAAAGACGGCACAGAGCTATTTTACAATAAAGGAATTGTCAAAAACCGGCTATTGTTTTTTGTCACATTTCACTGCTTTTTTTGGTGAATGGGTAGGGGTACAATGTGACCGATACCCATTTACATAGCAAAAGGTACAAAATATTGTGTTTTTTTTTTGGTTTTTGGTTTCCCTTAATATTTATACCAGACCCAAAGCACTCAGACCATTTTTTTCAATGTGACAGAAAACAATAGCCTTTATTCATCTCTTTATTGTAAAATAGCTCTGAGCCGTCTTCTTCCCCCGAGCCGTTTCTCCCGCCGTCATCGTCTCCTGCCGCCGTCTCTCCTGCCACTGCCTACTTCTCCCGCTGTTGTGTTCTTCCTTGCCGCCGTGTTCTTCCTCGCCACCGTCTTCCTCCATTGTGTTGTCATTGAGAGTCAAACACCTTTATAAAAAAAGGGGGCGTGCCCTCCGTGTGACGACAATGGATGGTCACGCCCCATGGCTGTGTAAGAGACGCCAGACAGCAGGTGACAACACAATGGAGGAAGACGGCAGAGAGGAAGAACACAGCAGCGGGAGAAGTAGGTGGTGGTGGGAGAGACGGCGGCAGGATACGATGGCGACAAAAGATAGCAGCAAGAGAGACTGCACCAGGAGAAGATGACGGCGGGAGACACGGCTCGGGGGAAAAGACGGCACAGAGCTATTTTACAATAAAGGAATTGTCAAAAACCGACTATTGTTTTTTGTCACATTTCACTGCTTTTTTTGGTGAATGGGTAGGGGTACAATGTGACCGATACCCATTTACATAGCAAAAGGTACAAAATATTGTGTTTTTTTTTTGGTTTGTGGTTTCCCTTAATATTTATACCAGACCCAAAGGACTCAGACCATTTTTTTCAATGATTTGTATTTATATTGCCAGGATCCAGCAATACATTACAGCTGCAAGCAGTTTTAAATAAATGTTTTTACTTTAGAAATGTAATTTTGATGTGGTACTGTTATAAATATGGGAAAGATGCGTTTCTTTACAGGCAGGCTAAGGAGATCCCCATGCATGATATATTTAATTTACATTGTTTCACTTTAAGCATTAATAAAATCACTGCTCCTGTAAAAACGACCCCCCGGGCGTGGTTTGGCTGGATCTGTAGATGGCTGCTTAGGCACAGAGCTCCTGCAACCCGAGGATAATAATTTGCTTCTTTGGGGAACCATTGTATCTTTTCACCATGGGCAAGTCGAATAGGAGCGCCTCGGCGTCCCGGGCACCGAAGGAGACAGGAACCCAACTCAGTCGCAACATTCCTGAACTGTTTCGCTCCCTACGCTCCGACGTCCACGAGGCATTGCAGGCCTCGGGGCCCTGTTCCCCGAGCAACACTTCGGATTCCCATTCGGAGGGGAGAGATACGCCAAGCAGGCACTCTAATCCCGCGGTGAGCCTATCAGACCTGCAGAGAGTGGCCTCCAACATCACGACCACCCTGTCGGCAGCCATCCTGGATCTGAAGACGGATATCCAGGCAGTGGCTACCCGTCTCTCGGACGTGGAACAGACTACACAGCTCCATACTGCGGCTATAAGGCAAGTGCAACGCACCTACGACTCTCAGCTAACTTATCTTTTTGACTTGCACCGTCAGGTCGAAGACCTGGATAATAGGGGCCGCAGACACAACGTTAGGGTACGGGGAGTGCCCGAGGGGAAAGATGCGGGATCTCTGCCGCAAACGATCTCTGCCATCTTTAACGGCCTGTTAGATCACCCTGCGGACTCCCCCATTGAGATGGAGAGGCTTCATAGAGCTCTCTGACCTCCCCAGGGACGGGGAACCCCCCAGTGATGTTGTGTGTTGTATAGTGAACTTTCCACTGAAAGAAGAAATACTGAGAAAGGCAAGGGAAAGAGGCCGCATATTGCACAATGGCGCGGACATAAAACTTTTTCAAGACTTGTCCCAAGCTACATTACAAAGCAGACGCGCCTAGCGCCCCCTGCTGGACCTACTGAGATCACGCAACATTCAGTACAGATGGAAGTTTTCATTCTGCCTGTCCGCCTCCGCAACAGGGCGCACTGCCCTATTGAGTTCACTGGATGACCTACAAGCCTTTTGCGAGCAACTTGATTTGCCCCTGATAGAGCTTCCGGAGTGGTATCCCTTCCACTTCCCGACGGAGCCTTGGCATCCAGAATCGCATCATCCTTCTCCAAAGGCACAGAGGCACCGCTCCAGACGAAGAAGGTCTGACCCTGCTTCTCCCGACGCCCGCACACACCGCCGAGACCTGCACCAACACAGCCCTGATCCCCCTGCAACTCCTTGCAGGGACCGCCTTGATGCTTGAGGCCCTTTCCGAATCCTTCAGAATCCATCTATTTGCCAACCTGTTAGTACATTCTTTTTTTGTTTTGCTGTCCATTTTTAACCAGGACATGATCAGCTACTTGCCCTGAACACATTATTCAGCCTCTCTTACAGATATACCCCTGGGTTTTAGCCTTTGACTCCCATTGGATCAAGTTAAGCTGAGTGTCCTGCTGCGGTTACTGAGCCTGTGCTTTTTGTTATGTTGTCCATGTTTAACCAGGATGTGGTCAGCTACTCTCCTTGAACACATTATTCAGCCTTCCTTACAAATATACCCCTGGGTGGTAGCCTTTGACTCCCATTGGATCAAGTTAAGCTGTGTGCCATGCTGCGGTTACTGAGCCCTTGCTTTCAAGTAGGTCTGCAAATTGCTGGCAACCTCTCATTTCCCTGTGATGGGTATTGACGACCACCCTAAGATCCGAACTTCCCTTTGACCACCACTGACTACCATCTCATCAATACACACAGTGGATCTATATCAGTGTCAAGCTCAAACCCACCCCCCCTTTTTTTTGCTGTTATTTTTGTCTTTCTTTTTTCTCTCTTTTTTTTTTAAAAAATATGGCCACGCTCAAGCTATTGGGTTGACGGGGGTTGGGAGGTGACACCACTCCCTGATTGTCCACTGGGATAGTGACTTTTATTTTTCAGCTGTATGTTTTTATAGCTTCTAGGTCTTCCAGCTACGGTATATCCGGGAACACTTGGACATTGACATAGCCACTCCTCTCTTTGGGTACACGCTTTGAGGGTGTGTCCCTCAAGATGGGGAGTCCGATGATGCAGTCTGTGTGACTCAGTAATAATGCATTACCTGCAACGGATCCCCACCCAGACTACAGGGTTTGAAAGGTTTTATGAGCACTGATTGCTAATTGGTTAAACATGTTGTTCTTATGTAATTAAGATTTAGTTTTCAGTATGGCCATAAGCCATAAGGTTTCTGATTAAGCATTGTATGCCACTTGCAGGTCGGTAATGATGGTGCTCACCCCCTCTTCTGATGCTATTGATTTGCCTTTAAACTGTTTGATAGGTTTTCCTCTATTTCTTATTGCTCCCCATTGCACTACTGCTTACTAGATCCTCCACATTGCAGCAGAGTGAGATTCCAGATATTCCCACTATCCCCCCGCAGCAGTTCTATTGTTTAGTCTGCTGACCATCTGGCTCACTTTCTCTCAGGTGGAATAGTATTTCTATTTTCACCTCTGGTATTTTCCTTTTTCTATAACTTGTGACACACACAAGTTTCTTCTCTCTTTTTCTATTTTTCATTGTTTTTTTTGTTTTGTTTTTTGATTATTTTTTTAAAAATTAAATCTACTCTTTTATTCCCCACCCCCTCCTCCCTACCCCTCTTCAGCTCATTCTCCAGTCTAGCCGCACTGATACCTGTGAGTATATTCTACGCTGTGGGACAGTAAACGTATTTTTCTTTTTCTTTTAAGCTCATATTCCGCTTCTAACCTAACCATGCAGAAAGACTCAGGTTCCCGTGTCTCCTTATCACTGAAGTGTGTGATGCTAAACGTAAAAGGCCTAAATGTCCCGGAAAAACGGTTGCAGGTTTTGTCCACCCTTACAAAGCAGAAGGCCCAGTTTGTTTTCCTTCAGGAAACCCACTTTCACTCTGATTCCATTCCTAAACTTGCTAATAATCTCTATCCTACAGCCATTCATTCCACAAATCCCACTGCAAAGACCAAAGGGACCTCCATCTTAATAGCCAAACATGCACCTTTCAAAATGTCGGACTCCCTGCTGGATCCAGAGGGCAGGTTTGTCTTCATTAAAGGCCACTATGCATCTAAACCACTGACACTGGTGAATGTCTATTCGCCAAATGAACATCAGGTCTCCTTTTTTAGGAAAATCAGTGACCTTCTGCTCTCCTTCAGGGAGGGTATGGTTCTCCTGGGGGGAGACTTTAATGTTCCGCTTAGCCCTGACATTGATACTTCCTCAGGTACCTCCGTATTATCTTACCGTGCCCTCCGCCAAATCAAATTACAGCTTCAGGGACTTGCTTTACACGATATGTGGCGTACTTTGTTTCCTTCAGTCAAGGACTATACTTTCTATCCTGCTCCATTTCAAAAATATTCCCGCATAGACTATTTTTTTCTTTCCCAACCTGACCTAACCTACCTTTCGCATGCTACAATAGATCCAAAGTTTCTGTCGGACCATCACCCCATATCAGTCACCCTGACTTTCCCGGAAACAACTTCCAAGACCTGGCGATTAGACTCGTCCTTACTCAAGGACGCAGAATTTGCCACCCGCTTGGAAGCCCGAATTGGTGAATACTTCAGGGAGAACGCCTCCCCAGATATTTCTCCAATCACCTTGTGGGAAGCCCACAAATGTGTTATTCGGGGGGAACTTATGGCTCAGGCGGCGAAAATCAAAAAGCTACATCAGGAGACTATAGTGAGTTTAATCGACAAAATTAAGAGACTGGAAGCCTCTCATAAATCCTCCCTCTCGCAACAATCACTGCAGGAACTCTCACATACCCGTTCCCTGCTTCTGGAAGAACTTGGAAAGCGCACTAGAAGACGCTATGTGCTCCATCAGAGAGTCTTCTACGAGCAGGGCAACAAATGTGGGAGGCTCTTGGCCCGGGTTGTACGAGCTTCCAGACCTGCCAACACGATTCACCAGATTCAAGCTCAGCATGGCACATTGCTGTCTGAGAATGAGGACATCGCAAAATACTTTGAACAATACTACGCAGAACTGTATAACTTGAAAACGATGGACCAGACCCCTGCTCAGTCTGATAGGAGAAAGGAAGCGATTACGGACTTTCTAAACCAACATTGCCCAAACCCACTCTCCCAGACACAAGCTGAGGAAATGGAACAACCCCTTTCTATAGAGGAGCTCCAAGTTGCCATGAAACAAATGAAACCAGGAAAGAGCCCAGGCCCTGACGGGTTCACCTTGCAATATTATAAGTGCTTTTCCACGGTTTTATCACCTAAATTAATAACCACCTTTAATGCCATGTCATGTCCCGAAGTCTCGGTTGGACGTATGCTAGAAGCTCACATAACGGTTATACCGAAGGAGGGTAAAGATGCCACTTTAGTGCAGAACTATAGGCCCATATTCCTGCTTAATGTGGATACCAAGCTCTATGCCATGCTTTTAGCTAATAGATTGTCCCCGCTATTACCCAACCTTATCTCCAATGATCAGGTCGGTTTTGTCCCTGGCAGGGAGGCCAGGGACAACACCATCACAGCTTTAAATTTGCACAACTGGTTCACGACCTCGAAAACTCAAGGCTTATTTCTCTCCCTAGACGCTGAGAAGGCATTCGACAGGGTGGCCTGGGATTGCATGCATGAAGTGCTGAAGGCGATCGGCCTTTGCCCTCACATGCTGGCCCATATTTCAGCCTTGTATTCCACTCCCACTGCGAGCGTTCGAACTAATGGTCACCTGTCGGACGCCTTCTCCATAGGTAATTGTACTCGTCAGGGCTGCCCATTATCCCCACTCATCTTTGTCCTTTCCTTAGAACCCTTCCTTAACCGACTACAAAGTAACCACGATATCAAGGGGGTATCAGTAAAGGATAGGGTATATAAAGTGGCTGCTTTTGCGGATGACATTCTTCTTTCCCTAACTTCCCCACGCATCTCTTTACCTAACTTGCTGAAAGATATAGAAAACTTTGGACTTCTCGCGCACTTTAAGATCAACTAAACTAAGTCCCACGCCCTTAACGTATCCCTCCAGAAAAACGATGTAGACTGTTGTCAGAGCTCTTTTCCATTCCTGTGGAACAAGAAAGCTATTACTTACCTTGGTATTCAAATTACTACACGACTGGCGGATATGTACAATGAGAATTTCCTAATAGCCTTAAAAAAAGCCCAATATGACCTGAAAGAGTGGGGAAGTCTCAATGTTTCATGGTTTGGCCGGTCTGCCCTCCTGAAAATGATCATATTACCACGCCTGCTATACCTTATATAGTGCATTCCGATTGCCCTACCGTCCTCTTTCTTTGTAGCATTTAAAAAGGCATCCTCACTGTTTATATGGAAGGACTCACCTCCTCGCATTAAATACTCTCGGCTTACACGCTTAAAGGTTAGGGGTGGGATTGGTCTACATGGTCTCTACAAATACTATTTAGCGTGCCATCTTATGCGACTTGTGGACTGGAACATTCATGATGCTGGGAAAGTTTGGGTGATGTTAGAAAAAACATTCTCACGACTTCCTCTTAGATCGTTACCCTGGATACTACCCCGACACTGGCCACCGGAGATTGTGACACACCCTCTAATTCACTACTCTCTTGGGGCCTTTGGGCGAGCGACAAAAAAACCCACATTCTCTTCAGTCCCTGGACCATTGACTACACTGAGAGGAAACCCCAGTTTCCTGCCGGGAGTTTTAATGGCTTTTCTACATCAGGAATGGCCACATGACAACGTTTTGGCACACCAGTTTTTCTCTGGTAGGTCCCATCGCACATATGAGGATTTGGTAGCTAAATCCCCCTGCAATTCCTTCCCGTTTTGGTCATATAGACAGATACGCCACTTTCTTTCTACGCAGGCGACGACAGAGACCTGGACAAGACGATTGACGCCCTTTGAGTCACTATGTACGCGATCGCCCCCACAGAGGCACCTGATCTCCTGTATATACAGTATACTCCTAGATGACCCCTCTGAGGCCCTGGACCCAGCACGTACAGCCTGGGAGGCTGATCTGCAGATCTCCCTCACAGATGAGGAGTGGGCCCTTAATAATGAATATGCCCATATGGGCTCCCTCAATGTTGCTATACAGGAAAATTGTTACAAAATTGAAATGAGGTGGTACAGAACCCCAACACGCTTACACAAATTTTCTCCTTCCATCCCAGATACATACTGGACGTGTGGAAAAGTGAAAGGGTCCATGCTACACATCTGGTGGGACTGTGAGTCCCTCCAACCATTTTGGAATGCACAAGCTCATTACGCACATCACTACGTATGAGTTAGTATGAGTTAGACTATTCTCCTGCACAATATCTCTTACACCATACTCGCCTAACTAAATCTGAATACTTTAAGTCCCTGGCAATGCACTTGGTAAATGCAGCGAGACTTTGCATACCGGTACATTGGCGATCCACACACACTCCAACGATTAAGGAATGGTTCCTGAGGATCTCCAAAATAGAGGAAATGGAAGAGCTAGTCCACATTTCTCAAGAGCGTATCCAAAAATTCACGACCACATGGGCTTGTTGGACCCACTTTAAATCAACCCAGCGTTTTCACACCGGTAGTGCCTGAATTAAAAGGTACTACTCTCCTGATTATTGGTGGCGATGGTAAATAGACTTGTGTGGTATGGCTAGACTGGAAAATGAACAATGGCCCCGTTATCTTTTAGGCCCCATACCCCCTTACCACCCCCTCCCTCCACCCCCCCCACTTCCCTTTCGTTTATTTGTTTTGTCCACCCCCTCCTTTTTTTTTTCTTCTCTCCTTTCTTCTCCTTCTTTCTCTCTCTTTTTACCTTTCTTCTATTTTTATCCCTCTTTCCTTCGACTTCCCTGCTCTTATTCCTCTTGTAAGAGCACTTTATTTTTGCAATGAGTATTTGCGGTTCAATTGCTACATTCCGCCAATCCCAGATTATGGGACTGAAATTTCTGCAGGATTCCTAACCGCATGTTGCTTACGTTATGTTCAGATATCTTTGTATTTTCATTTCAACATTTGCTGTTGTATTCACATTTTATGTTTTACTCTACATAATCTCAATAAATCTCTTTATGGGAAAAAAAAACAAAAAACGACCCCCCAAAAAACTTTTTGCGGGGGTCCGCTCCAAATCCATACTAGACCTTAAGGGCCTGGTATAGACATGGGGGGAAACCCCACGCAGTTTTTTTTCCTGCATTTTTTTGATGCTCCATCCACCGAGGTAAATATAAATAGCCCAAAAAAAAACATACTTCTCTTTTAAGGGAGTTTGATAACAAATGGTGTCCCTGGGATTGCAGCAGATGAAAGACCCTGGTTCACACTGTCCAGTTTGAGCCCTGGTTCACACTGACATGTGAATATGAAATTGTGTGAGTTCAGCTGAACTCACACAATTTCATTCCTGCATGTCAGTCCCGACTGCGGGAGGAATTTCCGAGACATCTGTGCAGGTTTCTGCACAAATGTCAATAAAAATCGTCCCCCGAAGGCACCAAAGTAGTACAGAAACTACTTTTGAAAATTGCCGCGCCGCACCGATTAGAATGGTGCGATTGCCTCCGATTTGATATGTAAAATCGCACCAATGTGAACCATAGCAGGACACATACAACACTGCCTATCCACCAGCTGAATTCATTACCTGCAATTCTCCACAGCTGTTATATACAAAGCCTCTACCTGGTGTGCTGAAGTGATTAGGTTTTTTGGTGCACAATTATATCTTATACTTTCTATGTGTATAAGAAAGATATTGCACTTCCCCAAAACCACCTCCCCCAAAACTAATTAAAAAGAAGAAAGAAAAGAGAAAAAACAACAAGCTCAATAATGTACTTTTATTTTGCCAACAGAAACAAAATTATATACATTCATTTACTAGCATAAAACATATTCTACAGGATATATGGTGCTATATTTAGCAAAACAGTTAGCAATTGGGTTTTAGCCACTTCCCTACCGGGCACGAAAACCCCCTTCCTGCCCAAGCCATTTTTCAGCTTTCAGCGCTGTCACAATTTGAATGACAATTGCGCGGTCGTGCGACGTGGCTCCCAAACTAAATTTGCATCCTTTTTTTCTCACAAATAGAGCTTTCTTTTGGTGGTATTTGATCACCTCTACGGTTTTTATTTTTTGCGCTATAAACAAAAGAAGAGCGTCCAGTTTGAAAAAAAAACACAATATTTTTTACTTTTTGCTATAATAAATATCCATTTTTTTAAAAAAAATTAAAATGTTCCTCAGTTTAGGCCGATACGTATACTTCTACATATTTTTGGTAAAAAAAAAAAAAATCGCAATAAGCATATATTGATTGGTTTGCGCAAAAGTTATAGCGTCTACAAAATAGGGGATAGATTTATAGCATTTTTTTTTTAACTAGTAATGGCGGCAATTTGCGTTTTTTATTGTGACTGCGATATTGCGGCGGACAGATCGGACACTTTTGACACATTTTTGGGACCATTCACATTTACACAGCGATCCCGGCTATAAAAATGCATTGATTACTGTATAAATGTGACTGGCAGGGAAGGGGGTTAACACTAGGGGGCATGGAAGGGGTTAAATGTGTTTCCTAGATGTGTTCTAACTGTGGGGGGAGGGGACTGACTGGGGGAGGTGACCGATGGTTGTCCCTATGTACAAGGGACACACCATCGGTCTCCTCTCCCTGACAGGACGTGGATCTGTGTGTTTACACACACAGATCTACTTTCCTGCTCGGTTACTGGGCAATCGCAGCCGCCGGGCGCATCGGGTCCCCAGCAACGTGGCGGGCGCGTGCGCCGCCGGCGGCGCGCTCGCGCCCCCTAGCTGCTTTTAAAGGCAGGACGTCATATGACGTCCTGTCAAAAAGAGAGGGAGTCTTCCGCCCACCGTCATTTGAGACAAGTGGTTAAGGGCCCTGCTCATAGGAGCTTACAATCTAAAATGTGTCTAAACCTTGCAGTGGACACAACTTTACTTTCAGTGTATAAGGGGTAACACATTTCATAGTACGACTACTCACCCACCAACCCACATCACATTATCTGCAAGATTATAGAAACATACTTAACAGTCATTATTCTTACAAAGCATTCCAACATAATATTTAAAAAGGTACATATTCAAACTATAACACCCACCACCACTCCACAAGCCACACACATACATTGGTGACCATGTTCTGCTGGAAGCTGCATTTCTGTGTACATGATTAAGCAATGAGATCAAAGAGTAGAAGGTCAGCAGATGCTCCCAAACCATAAATGCATGGTCAGACAGGAACAATACACACACAACATTGACAGCATGGCCATATAAACCAACTTTTGAAGGAAAAAATGCACAAGAATTTCAGCAAACAGCCCTAGTTGGGCATTTCTGGCCACTTCTCAGACCAAACAATATCCCCCCCCCCCCGACTGCAGCCCTATATATAAGATAGGTGGTATTGTTAGCACACAGACACATGCCCAATAGAAGTACACGCCCACCAGTATCTTTCAATCTGTCTCTTCATGTATGTCTAAAGTAATTGCACCTGAAGAGCAGGAACACATAATACTATTTGCAACTATGTTAGCCCTTGGCTATGTGCATCAAATCTTCAACTGCAGGCCAAAGATCAAAGTCCATTTGCATGCACATAAACAAAGCAACAGTTTTCTAAGCATATGTACCTGTGCAATGTAAACCCTACAATTTTAAATGTCCAGGTCCCTGGGCATGATTAGTGCTAACTAGGGATGAGCCGAACACCCCCCTGTTCGGTTCGCACCAGAACCTGCGAACAGCCAGAATGTGTGCGTGAACTTTAGAACCCTATTAAATACAATGGACTCGAATGTTCAAAATCAAAAGTGCTAATTATAAAGGCTAATATGCAAGTTATTGTCCTAAAAAGGGTTTGGGGACCTGGGTCCTGCCCCAGGGGACATGTATCAATGCAAAAAAAAGTTTTAAAAAAGGCTGTTTTTTCGGGTGCAGTGATTTTAATAATGCTTAAAATGAAAAAATAAAAGTGAAATTTTCCTTTAAATTTTGTACCTGGGGGGTGTGTGTAATATGCATGTAAAGTCGAGCTTGTTTCCCGTGCTTAGAACTGTCTCTGCACAAAATATCATTTCTGAAGGAAAAAAAGTAATATAAAACTCACTCGCGGCTATAATGAATTGTTGGCTCCCGGCAATACAGAGAAAATTCATTGATAAAAAAAAAAAGCATGGGGTCCCCCCAAATTCAATTACCAGGCCCTTCAGGTCTGGTATGGATATTAAGGGGAACTGCACCCCAAATTTAAAAAAAAATGGCGTGGAGTTCCCCCCAAACTCCATACCAGACCCTTTATCCGAGCACGCAACCTGGCAGGCCGCAGGAAAAGAGGGGGGACGAGAGAGCGCCCCCCCCTGAACCGTACCAGGCCACATGCCCTCAACATGGGGAGGATGTCCCCATGTTGATGGGGACAAGGGCCTCATCCCCACAACCCTTGCCCGGTGGTTATGGGGGTCTGCGGGCAGGGGGCTTATCGCAATCTGGAAGACCCCTTTAACAAAGGGGACCCCCAGATCCCACCCCCCTATGTGAATTGGTAAGGGGTACATTGTAACCCTACCATTTCACAAAGAAAGTGTAAAAAAAATGTAATAAAAACACACAAACACCTTGGAAAAGTCCTGTATTAAAAAAAATTATAAAAATTCCAGCGATGAAATCCAGTGTCCCGCAGCGATCCGATGTCCAGCGCTGTCCGTCATTGGCTGAGCCTGAGCAGACCTGATGGGGAACTTCCTCCGCAGTGTATTAAATGAATAGACCTGCCCCTTCTAAAGTTCCCCATCAGGTCCGCTCAGCCAATGACGTAGGTATAAGGCTAAGCGGACCAGATGCGGAAAGTGAGAAGGGGCGGGTCTATTCATTTATTACACAGTGGAGGAAGTTCCCAATCAGGTCCGCCCCCTCGTATGTCAGACTCCGCCTACGTCATTGGCTGAGCGGACCTGATGGGGAACTTCCTCCACTGTGTAATAAATGAATAGACCCGCCACTTCTCACGCTTTGTGGATAACATAGGGAAGGGTTATCATTAGGGATGAGCCGAACATCCTCCGTTCGGTTTGCACCAGAACTTTCGAACGGACCGAACGTTCGCACGAACTTTAGAACCCTATTAAATACAATGGACGCGAACGTTCAAAATCTAAAGTGCTAATTATAATGCCTAATATGCATGTTATTGCCCTAAAAAGGGTTTGGGGACCCGGGTCCTGCCTGAGGGGACATGTATCAATGTAAAAATAATCTTTTAAAACTGTCGTTTTTTCGGGAGCAGTGATTTTAATGATGCATAAAGTGAAAAAAAAAAGTGAAATATTCCTTTAAATATCGTACCTGGGGGGTGTCTAAAGTATGCCTGTGAAGTGGCACGTGTTTCGTGTTTAGAACTGTCCCTGCACAAAATGACATTTCTAAAGGAAAAAAAGCCATTTAAAACTGCTTGTGGCTTTAACCACTTAAGCCCCGGACCATTTGGTAGCTAAAGGACCAGAGGTGAATTCAGAATTTTGCACTGCGCTGCTTTAACTGTAAATTGTGCGGACATGCAATGTTGTACCCAAACGAAATTTGCGTCCTTTTCTTCCCACAAATAGAGCTTTCTTTTAATGGTATTTGATTGCCTCTGCGATTTTTATTTTTTGCGATATAAACGGAAAAAGACTGAAAATTTTGAAAAAAAATGATATTTCTACTTTTTGTTATAAGAAAAATCGAATAAACTCAATTTTAGTCATACATTTAGGCCAAAATGTATTCAGCCACATGTCTTTAGTAAAAAAAATGTCAATAAGTGTATATTTATTGGTTTGCGCAAAAGTTATAGCGTTTACAAACTAGGGTACATTTTCTGGAATTTACACAGCTTTAAATTTATGACTGCCTATCTCATTTCTTGAGGTGCTAAAATGGCAGGGCAGTACAAAACCCCCCCAAATGACCCCATTTTGGAAAGTAGACACCCCAAGGAAATTGCTGAGAGGCATGTTGAGCCCATTGAATATTTTTTTTTTTGTCCCAAGTGATTGAATAATGACAAAAAAAAAAAAAAATTACAAAAAGTTGTCACTAAATGATATATTGCTCACACATGCCATGGTTATATGTGGAATTGCACCCCAAAATACATTCTGCTGCTTCTCCTGAGTACGGGGATACCACATGTGTGGGACTTTTTAGGAGCCTAGCCGCGTACGGGCCCCCGAAAACCAAGCACCGCCTTCAGGATTTCTAAGGGCGCAAATTTTTGATTTCACTCCTCACTACCTATCACAGTTTTGAAGGCCATAAAATGCCAAAATAGCACAAACCCCCCCCCCCCAAATGACCCCATTTTGGAAAATAGACACCCCAAGGAAATTGCTGAGAGGCCTGTTGAGCCCATTGAATATTTTTTTTTTTTTTGTCCCAAGTGATTGAATAATGACAAAAAAAAAAAATTACAAAAAGTTGTCACTAAATGATATATTGCTCACACATGCCATGGTTATATGTGGAATTGCACCCCAAAATATATTTTGTTGCTTCTCCTGAGTACGGGGATACCACATGTGTGGGACTTTTTAGGAGCCTGGCCGCGTACGGGACCCCGAAAACCAATCACCGCCTTCAGGATTTCTAGGCACAAATTTTTGATTTGACTCCTCACTACCTATCACAGTTTCGAAGGCCATAAAATGCCAAAATAGCACAAAACCCCCCCCAAATGACCCCATTTTGGAAAGTAGACACCCCAAGCTGTTTGCTGAGAGGCATGGTGAGTATTTTACAGCTCTCATTTGTTTTTGAAAATGAAGAAAGAAAATATTTTTTTTTTTTTTTTAAATTTTCAAAACTTTGTGACAAAAAGCGAGATCTGCAAAATACTCACAATACCTCTCAGCAAATAGCTTGGGGTGTCTACTTTCCAAAATGGGGTCATTTGGGGGGTTTGTGCCATCTGGGCATTCCATGGCCTCCGAAACTGTGATAGGCAGTGAGAAGTGAAATCAAAAATTTACACCCTTAGAAAGCCTGAAGGCGGTGATTGGTTTTTGGGGTCCCGTACGCGGCTAGGCTCCCAAAAAGTCTCACACATGTGGTATCCCCGTACTCAGGAGAAGCAACAGAATGTATTTTGGGGTGTAATTCCACATATGTCCATGGCATGTTTGAGCAATATATAATTTAGTGACAACTTTGTGCAACATATAAAATATTCCATGGACTCAACATGCCTCTCAGTATATAGCTTGGGGTGTCTACGTTCCAAAATAGGGTCATTTGGGGGGGTTTTGAACTGTTCTGGCATTTTATACACAACATTAGGAAGCTTACATCCACTCTTCTAACCACTTGAAGACAAAGCCCTTTTTGACACTTTTTGTTTACATGAAAACATATTTTTTTTTGCAAGAAAATTATGTTGAACCCCCAAACATTATATATATTTTTAAAGCAAAGGCCCTACAGAATAAAATGGTGGGTGTTGCATTTTTTTTCTACACAGTATTTGCGCAGCGATTTTTCAAACTCATTTTTTGGGGAAAAAATACACTTTTTTTAATTTTAATGCACTAAAGCACACTATATTGCCCAAATGTTTGATGAAATAAAAAAGATGATCTTAGGCTGAGTACATAGATACCAAACACGACATGCTTTAAAATTTCGCACAAACGCGCATTGGCGACAAACTACATACATTTTTAAAAGCCTTTAAAAGCCTTTACAGGTTACCCCGTTAGATTTACAGAGGAGGTCTACTGCTAAAATTACTGCCCTCGATCTGACCTTCGTGGTGATACCTCACATGCATGGTGCAATTGCTGTTTACATATGACGCCAGACCGACGCTTGCGTTCGCCATTGGGCAAGAGCAGGGCAGGACAGGGGTGCATTTTTTTTAATTATTTTTTTATTAATTTTGCTTTTTATTTTATTTTTAAATTGTTCCTTCCATATTTTTTTTTATTTTTTATCATTTTTATTGTTATCTCAGGGAATGTAAATATCCCCTATGATAGCAATAGGTAGTGACAGGTACTCTTTTTTTGAAAAAAATGGGGTCTAGACCCTAGATCTTTCCTCTGCCCTCAAAGCATCTGACCACACCAAGATCGGTGTGATAAAATGCTTTCCCAATTTCCCAATGGCGCTTTTTATATCCGGGGGGGGGGGGGACATTCCCTCCCACTGCTTGTAAAAGCAGTCCAGAGGCTAATTAGCCACTAGGATTGCTTTTACATGAAAGCCGGCCGCTGGCTGAAAAGAATGATACCAAGATGATACCTAAACCCGCAGGCATCAATCTGGTATAACCATTCAAAGTCCAGTAACATACCAGTACGTTGTGCAAAAAATTAGATATGGGATATACTGCGCTGTGCAATGAGTGAACACAAAAATTAGCTGCCAACACAGCTGAGACAAAGCAAAAACTCGTGAATATGAAAAAGTGTAGCGCTTATTTTTGTGAAAGAGTTAGTTACCAACACATAACAAATGTTGCAAACATGCATATATATTAATTTCAGTGACACCAAGTGACTGAGTGTGATCCGTGAAAAAAAATATTATATGTAAATAAATCAGAACGAAACAGTCCTCTATTGTGACCACACACAAATAACAGTCCAAAAGTGTAGAAAAAACTGCAAGGTTGAAAAAAAGAGTCCCACATGGATATGACCCTCTCTGTGAAAGGATAGAGACACCACCACCGATATAAGGAGGAGGCTTACCAGATGGTATTGACTTGGTAAGGTGTATACCACCCAAGTCAAAACAGGCTTAAATAATCAGTCAGCAAGGTGTATCCAGCTGGTCCTGAATCCGCATATCAGTCGGCACCGCAAATTCCCGTAAACACCAGGAAGTGTGAATACATATAGTCTTGTTGGAGCCAGAGATACGGTAACCACATAACATGCGTAATGGGGAAAAAAACTCACATAGTGTGATACCGTACAAGGAAGTATTTATTTAAAAAAAGATTAAAAAATGTACACTCACATTTGGAAGAACATCATAGGCATATCACAAAATGCAAGAGCGATGTGTGTAAATGGGTCCACCCAACGCGTTTCAACTAAAAAGTCATCATACCAGTACGTTGCTGGTCCTTGTTGGACATGTATTGTAATCTTTTTTTTTCATGCAGCCAGGTGGCTGAATGAAAAAAGAGATTGATCGGTGGGTATGCCCACCATTAGAATACCGCCCTTCATCCACCCACTTCTAATGATGGGCATACATGCACCATTTATATATGCTGAAGCATGGGGGCATCCTCCCGCAAAAAAGTTATGCCGCACACACATGGTCGGACTTTTCCACGGGCAAGCCTCCGTCGGAATTTCGACCGTATGTACGCGGCATTAGGAGAAAAATCACTCCTCCGCCCCTGCTGCCCCAATGCTTCGGCATATTTGCTTTTTTTTTTTAACTGTGGTGGTGAAATCACCTCCTACAGCACTGGAGTCGCAGGGATCAGGCCTGTCTCTGCGAACGCTGCAGTTATGTGTGTTGTGTTTTGTAAGTGACAGTGATCGATCGATACTGCACTTGGGTGGCCTGGGCTGGACCGAGGGGCAAAATGCAGGTGCTAGCAGGTATCTGGGCTGATCCCGCTAACACTGCATTTTTGGGAACCCTAAACTGCTGGGGACGCTAGTATAGATCTGATCAGATCAGATATTGATCTGTTCAGATACTATACCACTAAGGGAGGTGTATGCTTCACGCGTGGGTGTTAGCGTTACTGGCACTAACCTGACGCTGCCTGGGGTGTGACGCAGACCCTCTCTGAGGCTAAAACCTAATTGATATCACCCGCCGGGCGATCAGGGGGTTAAACCTTTATTGGGTTATATACGGCGGGTGCCCTGACACTATAAAAAGCAAACTAACTAACCAGCGTCACCCGTAACACTTATATGATGATCACTGGTGAAAGGGTTAACTAGGGGCAATTAGGGGGTTAAAACCTTTATTAGATAATATATGGGGGTACCTGACGCTATAAAAACCTGCGGCAAACCTAAAAAAAAATACTGGCTACCGATCTGAATCACCAACGCTAAGACATCGATCAGAAAAATGATCGCTTAGCGACAGTGGTGATAGGGGGTGAAAGGGTTACCTGGGAGGCGATCAAGGGGGTTAAACCTTTATTAGATAATTTATGGGGGTACCTGACGCTATAAAAACCTGCGGCGAACCTAAAAAAAAATACTGGCTACCGATCTGCATCACCGACGCTAAGACATCGATCAGAAAAATGATCGCTTAGCGACAGTGGTGATAGGGGGTGAAAGGGTTACCTGGGGGTGATCAAGGGGGTTAAACCTTTATTAGATAATTTATGGGGGTCCTGACGCTATAAAAACCTGCGGTGAACCTAAAAAAAATTACTGGCTACCGATCTGCATCACCGACGCTAAGACAGCGATCAGAAAAATGATCGCTTAGCGACGGCGGTGCTAGGGGGTGAAAGGGTTATCTGGGGGGTGATCAAGGGGTTAAACCTTTATTAGGGGGGGTTAGGGGGCTACACTGGACCTAAAACTAAACTGTAGTGACACTTTTACAGTCACAAATGTCACTGATTGCAGTGATCAGTAAATAAATGGTCACTGCAATCAGTGACACTGTGACTGGGGGCTGGGGGGTGATCTGGGGGGGTCTGGGGGGGGCGATTTATGTGCCTATGTGTGCTGGTGTTAGTGTAGTGTTTGTGCTCGGTATATGTGAGCGCCGCACAAGAGATGACATCACTTCCTCCTGCTTCCTCTGCCTGTGTGTACATTACACAGACAGAGGGGGCATTTCCATTCGCCGGGAGCGATCGCGGGGGGGTGGCCGGAATCAAACGGCCGTCCCCTCATGTCGGATCGCTCCCCAACGAATTCCGACCGCTCACTGTACAGAAGGGGGGTCCAATTGGACCCCCCAACTGTACAAAGGCAATCACGTACACTTTACGTGATTGTGCCTGTCGGTGCCATTGTGCCGACGTATATATACAGTGAGCGGTCGTTAAGTGGTAAATGTAATGTTTGGTCCCAGCAATATGGATGAAAATCATTGAGAAAAATGGCATGGCTACCCCATCAGCCACCCCTACCCCAGCCCATTACCAGCCCCTTTGGGTCTTGTATGGATATTAAGGGGAACCCCGCACCCAAAATAAAAAAAGGCCCAATATGCAGAGGCGCATTGCCGGCGGTATTACCGCGGTTTCCCATTACTTTCAATGGAAAGGAGCAGTGGAGGAGCGGTAAACACACGGCTCCTCTCACCGCTCCAAAGATGCGGCAAGCAGGACTTTTTTTACCGTCCTTCTAGCGCACCGCTCCAGTGTGAAAGCCCTCAGGCTTTTACACTGGAGAAACAGCAGCCGCTGTTTAGTGACGGTTTGCAGGCGCTATTTTTAGCACAATAGTGCCTGCAAACCGCCCCAGTGTGAAAGGGGCCTAAGTGAAACACTGACTGTCTGCCGCTAGCACAATCACCGGCCTGCCTGTCACAGTATAGAGAATAACTGTATCCAGGTGAGCTTTAGGTGAATGCTATGCAAAGCACACAGTAGTACACTAAGTGAAACACTGACTGTCTGCAGCTAGCACACTCACCTGCCTGCCTGTCACAGTATAGAGACTAACAGGAACGGATCTAGCTAAATGCAATACAGTGTATAAATATATATACAACACCTAGGATGCATATATATCCTCTACAAACTGTAACAGCAGCTAACTGACTCGCCTGCCTGCTCTATCTAACTCAATATAAATGACACTATCTCTCTGAAACTGCTTCTTTCACAAATGCCAACACACTACACATGGCCGACTTCCAGGCAGCCTTATATACACCCTGGCTTTGGCCAATTACGGCTCTCCGTTTTTTCTACGCTGTAATTGGCCAAAGCACGCGGGTCATAGTGCATGCTTGGCCAATCATCAGCCAGCAATGCACTGCGATGCCGCATTGAATTATGGGCCGTGTCGCGCAACACAAATTTGGCGCGAATGGACCATAACGTTCGTTCTTCGAATGATCGAACAGCCGATGTTCGAGTTGAACGTGTGCTCGACGTTAACACAAAGCTCATCCCTAGTTATCATCACCCCCGTAACATTTGTTTTGCTGTCTGTGCCCCTGTTCAGAAGATTTCACCTCACTTTCTGTCCCAATGACAATTGGATTTAAAAAATTTGGGGTTTTTAGGGAAACAAGGATTGGTGATAAAGCATCAGTGGAGGAGACACCTTTTTCCCATATTAACTCTTACAGGAGAGAATTTCCCTTCCTAGAGGTAGATTTTCTCTCACTTCCTGTTGTCTCCCTCCATTTGCAAGTAGGAGTTGTTTGTAAGTCAGATGTTTGAAAGTAGGGGACCGCCTGTATATACTATATGGCCTGCCCTATATACTCTGCAGAAATTTGGGCCTTAGGTGTTGGTGGTACCAGAACACTGTTAGCTCTCACAGTTACTCTTGGTGGGTGCTGGAACAGGCCCTGCTGTGAAATATTATATCAAGAATTGTAATTACATGCCCCTGTTGAACAGGGGTAGAAAAATTGGGCCTTTGGTGGTTGTGGTTGTGCCACAACACTGTAAGCCTTCACAGTTACTCATGGTGGGTGCAGGAATGGGCCCTGATGTGAAATATTAGATCAAGAATTGTAATTACACGCCCCTGTTAAACAGGGGGAAAAAAATTGGGTCTTAGGCAGTGGTGGTGGTGCCACAACACTGTAACCCCTCACAGATTCTGTTGTTGAGCGCAGGAACAAGCCCTGCTGTGACATATTAGATCAAAAATTGTAATTACGCGTCCCTGTTAAACAGGGGCAGAAAAATTGGGCCTTAGGCAGTGGTGTTGGTGCCACAACACTGCAACCCCTCACAGATACTCTAGTTCAGAGTTTCTCAACTCCAGTCTTCAAGGCGCCCCAACAGGTAATGTTTTCAGGATTTCCCTCAGGAGAAACAGCTTTGGTAATTACGAAGGCAGTGAAACTGATCAAATCACCTGTGCAAAATAATGAAAAGCCTAAAAACATGACCTGTTGGGGCGCCTTGAGGGCTGGAATTGAGAAACACTGCTCTAGTTGAGCGCAGGAACGAGCCCTGCTGCAAAATATTACAGCAAAAATTGTAATTAAACAGCCCTGTTAAACAGGGGCAGAAAAATTGGGCTTTAGGCACTGGTGCTGGTGCCATAATACTGCAACCCCTCACAGATACTCTAGTTGAGTGCAGGAACGAGCCCTGCTGCAAAATACTACAGCAAAAATTGTAATTACACGCCCCTGTTAAACAGGGGCAGAAAAATTGAGCCTTAGGCACTGGTGGTGGTGCCCAGAACCAAAAATGTTCTTAGAAGCTATCAACATGAACATTGAGGAGGAATAGCATAGTCCCTCAGCATCAAAGGATAGTCACTCGGCATCAGCATAGGCGGTATTCAAGGGATCTCACATTCAAATCAATCGGTTACATCAGCATCAGGTCCTTAGAAGCTGGTGATCCAAGACTGATTAATTTTTATGAAGGTGAGCCGATCCTGTGGACAGGCGCATTCTGTGATTGGTTACAAAGCCTCCAGCAGCATTGAATGTGCGTTCCGAAAGAACGCTGGATGCAGGACAGGCCAGTAGCTCAATTGCATACTGTGCGGAAGAATAGGAAGTTTCCCCAAGGGGTTTTTTTTGCAGCAAAATTCCGAAAATAATTTACAATAATGCATGTTAAAAATGTATTGTGTATACACATTAAGTACAGTCCCAACACGTATATTCTCCAGTAAAAACATGTATATAATAACCACACAGAATTAAGACACAACATTGCCATACAGTTTTACATTTCACATGCATCTGTATATTTACTGACGCGTTTCGATCCCAATGTATCTCTTCAGAGGATGGGTGGTTTGCTGTGGGAAATATATGTATTAGATTTCAATTCTCTACATGGGTATAGGCCCAATGGTAAAAAATATAGAGTGTATGATTACCAGTCAACTGTGTGTTAGAACCATGGTTTCTAACCGGAGTTCCATCACTAGCATCTCAAGGGGAATCAGCAGCCTCCCGGACATCAGACGCTGGCGATGGTTGCTGGAACCGATTAGACCTTGGGGCTGCGGACTAAAAAATTGTCTGAATGCATCGGTCAGACGGCCACCTTCTCCACTGCTACTTCTGTGACTGACCGAAGCCTCAGCAACATGTTGTCCAGGACCAGAAAATTTTAACCTCCCAGGCTCTGGAAATGCATTGCACAAACCTTTCTGCAAGGACTCCCGAAGATGTTTCATCCTCTGCTCCCTCTGCGACGGCTGGATAAGTTCTGCAACCTTACCCTTGTAACATGGATCAAGAAGGGTTGCCAGCCAGTAATGATCCCTCTCCTTGATACCACAAATCTGAGGGTCCTTTCGCAGGCTTTGCAGGATCAGGGAGGCCATGCAGCATAGGTTTGCTGAGGCATTCAGTCCGGAGTCCTCTGGGTCACTAAGGACGACATGATCCACAGCCATCTCCTCCCAGCCACGTACAAGTCCATGGGTTTCAGGGGACTGAAAACAATCCCTTGAAGACTGCTGCTGATGCTGAGTGCTAGGCTCCACCTCCATGCTGACACAATACTCACCCACCTCCTCCTCCTCTTCCTGTGAGATCAACGGCCCGCAGGAATACTGTCTGGATAAAGGGGGCCTTGAGAGGTAAAGAAGTCCTCCTCTTCCTCCCTCTGTTCTGCCTCAAGTGCCCTGTCCATTATTCCACGCAGCGTGTGTGCCAACAGGTAGACAAGAGGGACAGTATCACTGGTGCATGCACTGGCACTGCTCACCATCCTCGTGGCCTCCTCAAATGGTGACAGGACAGTGCATGCATCCTTGATCATGAGCCCCTGGCGTCCTGGTGCCATACTTGCAAAACTACTCATTGATGGCCCTCTGCTGCGTGTGCAGCCGCTGCAGCATTGCCAACGTTGAGTTTCACCTGGTGAGCATGTCACAGAAGAGGCGGTTCTTGGGCAGGTTGCATTCCTTTTGGAGGTCAGCCAGCCAAGCACTGGCATTATATGACCGGCGGATATGTCCACAGACTTTCCTGGCCTGCCTCAGGAGATCCTGTAAGCCCGGGTACCTGCACAAGAACCGCTGCCACCATTTCTGGCTGAAGCTGGCGTGGCGTCAACCACCTCTGAGCCTGCCCCTGCAGAGCTGACAGAATCTCTGCCCCAGTGTGGTTCCTGTTCCCTAAGCAGACCAACTCAAGCACCACATGGCATCTTTTTGCCTGAGTGCTTGCGTAGCCCCTAGAACGCCTACGGAGCACCGCTGGTTCCGAGGACAAATCTGCACAGGAAGAGGCCATATAGGAAAAAGAAGAGGAGGAAGAAGAGGAGGGGGTGGAGGAGAGAGGTGTGGCAGAATCACCACTACCAGCATTTTGGAGGCGTGGTGGCGGAACAAGCTCCAACAATACTGTACCCTGTCCTGCATCCTTCCCAGCTGCCAGCAGAATTACCCAGTGCGCCGTGAAAGAAAAGTAACGTCCCTGTCCATGCCTGCTGGACCATGAGTCAGCGGTAATATGCACCTTACCGCTGACCGCCCTGTCCAGCGAGGCCAAGACATTGCCTTCCACATGCCGGTAAAGTGCCGGAATCGCCTTCCGTGAAAAAAAGTGGCGTTTGGGAACCTGCCACTGAGGTACCGCCCATTCCACAAATTCACGAAAGGGGGCAGAGTCTACCAGCTGAAAAGGCAGCAGTTGGAGTGCTATCAATTTAGCCAAGCTAGCATTCAGCTGCTGGGCATGTGGATGGCTGGGACCAAATTTCTTTCACCGGCTTAGCAACTGGGGTAGGGAAGTTTGCCTGCTACAATCGGACGTTGGTGTAGTGACAGTAGATTGCCCGCAAGTACTTGGCACACCTAATTCTACACCTTCATTCCTCTCAGTGCAGCTTTCTGAGAGGACTGAAGGTATAGTGGGGTTGGAGATCCCAGCTGATGAGGAGCAAGGAGAGGTCCTCCTTGTTCTTTGGAGTGGGTCTTTTAAGTACTGTTGCCAACGGACAGCATGGGAGCTCGCCATATGTCTTGTCAAGCGTGTGGTGCCCAAGCGGCTGCTGTTTTGGCCACGCTTGATACTTTTCAGACATATGTTGCAAACAGCAAAGGTGTGATCTGCTGCACACGTCTCAAAAAAGGCCCAAACCAAAGAACTTTTGGAAGTGCCCTGCACATGCGGAGCTCTGCGATGCAGTCGGTTGGCTGCCTTTAAGATGGCTCCTGGAGGGCATCCTTCCTCGTTGGAGATGTGCCTCCTCCTCCTCTCTCCCATCAGGCACCCACATAGAGTCAATGACCTCATCATCCCCTCCTTCCTCATCACTGGAGCAAACCTGGCAGTATGCTGCAGCTGGGCGAACATGACTGCCAGTTGGTTGTCCTTCTTGGGCACCCCCTCTCTCTGGGCTCACGTTACTGCCTTGCACAAGCTGGGTACCATCATTGGAGCCTTCAAAACGCTGTGCATCCTCCTGCAGCATGTACCCAACACTGTGGTCGATCAGTTTGGGGGACTCCTCCATGCATGATGGTAGGGCTAGGGAAGGAGTAACTGATGACATTGATCCGATGAAATAGGACGCTTTGTCAACTGCATTGGCAGCCAAGGTACTCTGAGCCTGGGTGACAGAGGATGAGGATGATGAGGACAGCTTTGTGATCCACTCTACCAAATCTTCTGCATGTTGTGGCTCAACACGGCCAGCTGCCGAAAAAAAGGACAAGCGTGCCCTACGGCCATGTGCTGAGGATGCACCGTGTCCATGACCAGCACTGTTGGCTGTAGACACAGAGCCTGCTTGCCCTCTTTTAGTTGCCTGTGTGCGTCTGCCTCTCCTTGTTGGCCTTCCAGACATACTGTAAAATTAGACTAGCAAAACATCGCCTGAAGTTTACTAGAAAAAGTACACCAGGAACATCTCCCAACCCCCCCCCCCCCCCCGCCAGCGGTGCTCACCCCCCTCCACTCCACATCATACAATGAAGCGGTGAGGCACATTTAATTTTTAAGGTTGTCAGGTAAAGGGTGGCTTATTACCTGCTCTTCCATTTCAAGGGAAATGTGTAGGTGTTAATAGACAGTGGGTTTTAACAGCTTCCTAATGAACAAAAATATCAGCAATTAATTTGATCTGAAAATCAAATCACTCATGTAAAAAAAAACTGGCAAACTGCCAACCCAGGAAACATTACTACTATGCTAAAACCAGAATGTTGACCTTAAAGTGGTTGTAAACCCTGGGAATTTTTTTTTTAAAACCCGCCTGCAAGACAAAGGCATAATGAGCTAGCATGACTAGCATACTAGCTCATTATGCATCACTTACCTTAGATCGGGGCCCCCAAAGCCATCCTCGTCTTCCTCTCCAGCCATCGCTGCGGCGATAGCCGGGAGGTTACTTCCGGGTATCGCCACTCCAGCCAATCACAGCACCGCTCCGGCGCTGTGATTGGCCGGAGCGGTGAAGATGTCACTCCGCGCATGCGTGCGGGAGCTGTCAAATCCAGCTAAGCAGGATTTGTGAATGGGGATCTGACTGTGAATGCACCGTTGTCTATGGTGCGCATGTGCCGTAGACATTGGTGCATGTCTTTTTTTGCAAATATCTCCTAAACCGTGTAGGTTTAGGAGATATTTCTTGCACCGACAGGTAAGCCTTAATCTAGGCTTACCTGTAGGTGCAAGTTGCATAAGTGGGATTACAACCACTTTAATTAGGGAAGCATTACAGGCAACAAGTAAACTGCCAAGGCTAACCAGGAAACACTGCAGTTATCTTTAAATCAGAAAGTTAATTAAATGTACCTTAAAGCAGGGCTCAATAGACAGAATGCGGGTCCAATGCTGGGATGTGCTCTGTCTATTATAGATGCGGGGTTAGGAGGAGGCGGGGCTGTGTGTGAGAGCGAGCAGAGCGGAGGAAAGTTCAATGTAAGCTGTTACAGCGGGCTATACCGCTCGGTGATCCCACGGCTCTCCTCTTCCTCCTGTCATGATCTGGCCGCCAATGGGGGCACAGTGAGCCTGCAATGGGAGCACGGTGAGGCTGTAATGGGGGCACAATGAGTCTGCAATGGGGGGGGGGCACAGTGAGTCTGCAATGGGGGCACAGTGAGTCTTCAATGAGGGCACAATGAGTCCGCAATGGGGGCACAATGAGGCAGCAATGGGGGGCACAATGAGGCTGCAATGGGGGGCAAAATGAGGCTGCAATGGGGGGCACAATGAGGCTGCAATGGGGGCATAATGAGTCTGCAATGGGGGCACAATGAGGCTGCAATGTGAGGCACAGTGCATCTGCAATGGTGGGCACGGTGAGGCTGCAATGATTGGCACAGGTGAGCCTGCATTGATGGGCACAGGTGAGGCTGTGCTGAGGGGAACTAATAAAGTTGTTGTTAACCACTTCCCTACCGCCCATAGTCATATGACGTCCACAGATGGGATCTCCCATCCTGGGTGGACATCATATGAGGTCCTCGGCTTTGAGGGGGGATATCTGAATGATGCATGCAGCTAGAGGCATCATTCAGATATCCTTTTCTTGTGCCAGCGATTCTGTGCACCATAAGAATGATCATAGCAGCGGTTCCACCGCTTGATCGTTCTTATAGGCGGCGGGAGGGGACATCCCCCCCTCCCGCCGCCATCCGGTGCTTCTCCGGGCTCTCCCATGCCATCGGGGACCCGGAGAGAATCGTCCGGCGCCGGTTGTGGGTCATGTGACGAGCATAGAGATGACTGGTGACCAGATGGTCACCAGTCATCTCTATGATCGTCGGAGGCCCGGGCACGATGTGATGACGTCACGCCCTGGTCCTCATATGTAAACAAAGCCGCCATTGCGGCTAGTAAGAATGAGATAGTGAAAAAAAAATCACGATGTCATGCTTTCCAGCCTGGAGGAGAGATGTGGGGTCTTATTGACCCCGCATCTCTCAATAAAGAGGACCTGTCACACACATTCCTGTTACAAGGAATGTTTACATTCCTTGTAATAGGAATAAAAGTGATCAAAAAAAAAGTAAAATAAGTGTAAAAAATTTATAAAATAAGTAAAATAAAAAAAAAAATAATAAAAAAAATTTAAAACGCCCCTGTCCCCGGTAGCTTGCGATCAGAAGCGAACGCACACGTAAGTCCCGCCCACATATGTAAACGCCGTTCAAACCACATATGTGAGGTATCGCCGCGTGCGTTAGTGCGCATGCAACAATTCTAGCACTAGACCTCCTCTGTACCTCTAACCTGGTAACCTGTAAAAAAAATTAAAGTGCCGCCTATGGAGATTTTTAAGTACCGAAGTTTGGCGCCATACCATGAGTGTGCGCAATTTTAAAGCGTGACATGTTAGGTATCTATTTACTCGTCATAACATCATCTTTCATATTTTCCCCCAAAATTGGGCTAACTTTACTGTTTTGTTATTTTTTAATTCATGAAACCATTTCTTTAAAAAAAAAAAAAGGTGTTTGAAAAATTATTACGCAAATACCGTGCAAGAAAAAAAGTTTTGGATTCCCTAGGGTGTCTGCTAAAAAAACATATATAATGTTTGAGCGTTCTGAGTAATTTTCTAGCAAAAGAATGATGATTTGTACATGTAGGAGAGAAGTGCCAGAATAGGCCCGGTATTGATGTGGTAAAAAAATCCCGCTGTTGAAGTGGTTAATATTTATTTTTGTAACTTAATTCTGCATAAAACATTTAAGTGTCATTTCAGGAGATAATTTCTGAGGGCGTGATTAGCGGCAGAATTAGGGGCGGGGCATGGTAGGGGTTGGGCGGGGCAACTGGTGGCGAGTAACCCTTGAGGCCTGGCTAGTGGCTCAAGACTTGAAATTTTGAGCCCTGTATATATATATATATATATATATATATATATATATATATATATACACAAAGCTGGGATGTATATACACTGCTCAAAAAAAAAGTAACACTTTGAAAACACATCAGATCTCAACGGGGCAAAATCTCATGCTGGATATCTATACTGATATAGACTGGGTAATGTGTTAGGAATGAAAGGATGGCACATCATTTGATGGAAATGAAAATTATCCACCTACAGAGGGCTGAATTCAAAGACATCCCGAAAATCAAAGTGAAAAAATTATGCAGCAAGCTAGTCCATTTTGCTGAAATTTCATTGCAACAACTCAAAATGGTCCTCAGTAGTTTGTATGGCCCCCAAGTGCTTGTATGCATGCCTGAGAACATCAGGGCATGCTCCTAATGAGACGATGGATGGTGTCCTGGGGTATTTCCTCCCAGATTTGGACCAGAGCATCACTGAGCTCCTGAACAGACTGAGGTGCAACCTGGCGGCACCGGATGGACCGAAACATAATGTCCCAGAGGTGTTCTTTTGGATTTAGGTCAGGTGAGCATGGGGGCCATTCAATAGTATCAATTTCTTCATCCTCCAGGAACTGGCTGCATGCTCTCGCCACATGAGGCCAGGCATTGTCATGCACCAGGAGGAACCCAGGACCCACTGCACCAGCATAGGGTCTGACAATGGGTCCAAGGATTTCATCCCGATATCGAATGGCAGTCAGGGTGCCATTGTGTAGCCTGTAGAGGTCTGTGCGTCACTCCATGGATATGCCTCCCCAGACCATCACTGACCCACCACCAAACCGGTCATGCTGAACGATGTTACAGGCAGCATAGCGTTCTCCACGGCTTCTCCAGACCCTTGCATGTCTGTCACATGTGCTCAGGGTGAACCTGCTCTCATCTGTGAAAAGCATGGGGCACCAGTGGCGGACCTGCCAATTCTGGTGTTCAATGGAAAATGCCAATTGAGCTCCACAGTGTCCGGCAGTGAGCACAGAGCACACTAGAGGACGTTGGGCCCTCAGACCACCCCCATGAAGTCTGTTTCTGATTATTTGGTCAGAGAAATTCACAACAGTGGCCTGCTGGAGGTCATTTTGTAGGGCTCTGGCAGTGCTCATCCTGTTCCTCCTTGCACAAAAGGAGAAGATACCGGTCCTGCTGATGGGTTAAGGATCTTTTACGGCTTTGTCCAGCTCTCCTAGAGTAACTGCCTGTCTACTGGAATCTCCTCCATGCTCTTGAGACTGTGCTGGGAGACACGGCAAACCTTCTGGCAATGACAAGTATTGATGTGCCATCCTGGAGGAGTTGGACTGCGTATGCAACCTTTATAGGGTCCAAGTATCGCCTCGTGCTACCAGTAGTGACACTGACCCTAGCCAAATGCTACACTAGTGAAAAACAGTCAGAAAAGATGAGTAGGGAAAAAAATTCCTGTTTTGAAGGTTGTCTCATTGTTGCACATCTAGTGCACCTGTTGTTAATTTCAATTAACAGCAAAGCAGCTGAAACTGATTAACAACCCCCTCTGCTACTTAACTGACCAGATCAATATCCCAGGAGTTCCCAGGAGTTCTGATTCAAAAGTGTTCCTTTAATTTTTTTTCACAGTGTATATACTAAATACCCTGCAGCTAACTGAATCAACTGCCTGCCTGAAGTATATTAGAAACAGTACACCCGGAGTGGTCTGCAGTTAAATCTAGCTAAACTGGATACAGTGGTATATATACATATATATATTGTAAACTTTTATGGATTATAGCTCCACGGGACCAAGTGCATAAACCGTTGAACTTGAACAAAAAGGCTTTTATTTGTAAATGAACCAAAAATAAAGCTTCATTCAGCACACAGGAAAAATATAAAAACAAAGTCCGCTTATCTCCAGCATAAAGTAAAGTCCTGCTTGTCTTCAGCACAAAACAAATTAAAGAAAAGGCACATACAGTTTTTGTAGAGGGGTCTTCGCCCCAGAACTTCCAGAGCCCTTGCTGAATCCTTAACAGCTCCCAGCAGACACACAGCTCATCTTCACAGGTGCAATCCCCATACTCCTTTCACAACACCTCTTGCACCACTTCCTGTTTTATGAGCTGTTTCCTTGAAGCCTTTAACCCCCTGTGTGCTGACTCCCAGTGGTCAGGAGTGGAGGCTCTATCCCACCCGAATATCACTTTAGAGCCTCCGAAATTCCGGGCCACAAATAACTCTCTATCAAGACAAAGAGGACTGCGAGTCAGTCCTCTCTGGACTACTTCTTTTGCCGGGAATTCCTCACCCACTCTGGGTGACCTCCTGAACACCATCACAACTCCTTAAAGGGACCACAACCCAAATATTTGTGTTATAAAGCACCCGTCCAGGACCCAACCTTGGCGTCCTGTACATATACCCTCCTCTGCCTCAATGCGGAGGTGTTGGAGGCACCACTCTGCATCATACAATGGACTCGGGAGAGGGCATCTGCATTCTGATGTTGTCTCTCGGGTCTGTGCTCTACCATGAAATTGAACTCCTGGAGAGAAAGGAACCACCTTGTTACCCTGGCATTGGTGTGCTTGTTTTGCCTCATCCAGGTAAGGGGATCATGGTCTGACATCAAGCGAAACCTCATACCTAGGAGTAGGGATGGGCCCGGTGCTCGATTCGAACCCATGTTCGAATCGAGCATCGGGCGTTCGCTCGCTCGTCGAGCCCAGAACTATTTGGGCCGTTCGCATCACATTCGTGTGATGCGAGCGGCCCCGCAATGCATTGCGGCCGGCGCGGCCGGCGCAGTGCATTGCTGGCTGATGATTGGCCAAGCATGCACTGTGACCCCGCATGCTTGGCCAATCACAGCGCCCGAAACTCGGAGAGCAATAATTGGCTACAGGCAGGACGGCTGTAGCCAATTACAGCTCAGGGGCTTTAGTACACGCCCCACCATTTAAAAGGCCGCCACGCCATCGGCCCCGGTCACATGAGTTCCGGCTTTAGGAGAGATTAGTCTGCTGATTCTGTCTTTGCTTGATACTGAAAGATTTGCTCTTCTTTGCTAAACCATTGGCTATTTCTTTGCTAAACCATTGCTACCTAAGTCATTGATCGTTCATTGCTGCTGATTGCACAGTTAGTGTGTTATTAGCTGCTGCTGGGGATTAGTCTGGTGCGTGCTTACTGTTAGTACAGTATTGCAGTAGTACCAACCGCAGTGCTGTTAGCACAGCATTGCACCCCAACAGCACCCATAGGACTTCTAGTGTGTTAGTGGCAGCAAACAGAGCTCCTATATTTTCTTCTCAGCAGCACCCATAGGACTTCTAGTGTGTTAGTGGCATCACACAGAGCTCCTATATTTTCTTCTCAGCAGCACCCATAGGACTTCTAGTGTGTTAGTGGCAGCAAACAGAGCTCCTATATTTTCTTCTCAGCAGCACCCATAGGACTTCTAGTGTGTTAGTGGCAGCAAACAGAGCTCCTATATTTTCTTCTCAGCAGCACCCATAGGACTTCTAGTGTGTTAGTGGCAGCAAACAGAGCTCCTATATTTTCTTCTCAGCAGCACCCATAGGACTTCTAGTGTGTTAGTGGCAGCAAACAGAGCTCCTATATTTTCTTCTCAGCAGCACCCATAGGACTTCTAGTGTGTTAGTGGCAGCAAACAGAGCTCCTATATTTTCTTCTCAGCAGCACCCATAGGACTTCTAGTGTGTTAGTGGCATCACACAGAGCTCCTATATTTTCTTCTCAGCAGCACCCATAGGACTTCTAGTGTGTTAGTGGCAGCAAACAGAGCTCCTATATTTTCTTCTCAGCAGCACCCATAGGACTTCTAATGTGTTAGTGGCATCACACAGATTTCCTATATTTTCATCTCAGCAGCACCCATAGGACTTCTAGTGTGTTAGTGGCATCACACAGAGCTCCTATATTTTCTTCTCAGCAGCACCCATAGGACTTCTAGTGTGTTAGTGGCAGCAAACAGAGCTCCTATATTTTCTTCTCAGCAGCAACCATAGGACTTCTAGTGTGTTAGTGGCAGCAAACAGAGCTCCTATATTTTCTTCTCAGCAGCACCCATAGGACTTCTAGTGTGTTAGTGGCATCACACAGAGCTCCTATATTTTCTTCTCAGCAGCACCCATAGGACTTCTAGTGTGTTAGTGGCAGCAAACAGAGCTCCTATATTTTCTTCTCAGCAGCACCCATAGGACTTCTAGTGTGTTAGTGGCAGCAAACAGAGCTCCTATATTTTCTTCTCAGCAGCACCCATAGGACTTCTAGTGTGTTAGTGGCAGCAAACAGAGCTCCTATATTTTCTTCTCAGCAGCACCCATAGGACTTCTAGTGTGTTAGTGGCAGCAAACAGAGCTCCTATATTTTCTTCTCAGCAGCACCCATAGGACTTCTAGTGTGTTAGTGGCAGCAAACAGAGCTCCTATATTTTCTTCTCAGCAGCACCCATAGGACTTCTAGTGTGTTAGTGGCATCACACAGAGCTCCTATATTTTCTTCTCAGCAGCACCCATAGGACTTCTAGTGTGTTAGTGGCAGCAAACAGAGCTCCTATATTTTCTTCTCAGCAGCACCCATAGGACTTCTAATGTGTTAGTGGCATCACACAGATTTCCTATATTTTCATCTCAGCAGCACCCATAGGACTTCTAGTGTGTTAGTGGCATCACACAGAGCTCCTATATTTTCTTCTCAGCAGCACCCATAGGACTTCTAGTGTGTTAGTGGCAGCAAACAGAGCTCCTATATTTTCTTCTCAGCAGCACCCATAGGACTTCTAGTGTGTTAGTGGCAGCAAACAGAGCTCCTATATTTTCTTCTCAGCAGCACCCATAGGACTTCTAGTGTGTTAGTGGCATCACACAGAGCTCCTATATTTTCTTCTCAGCAGCACCCATAGGACTTCTAGTGTGTTAGTGGCAGCAAACAGAGCTCCTATATTTTCTTCTCAGCAGCACCCATAGGACTTCTAGTGTGTTAGTGGCAGCAAACAGAGCTCCTATATTTTCTTCTCAGCAGCACCCATAGGACTTCTAGTGTGTTAGTGGCAGCAAACAGAGCTCCTATATTTTCTTCTCAGCAGCACCCATAGGACTTCTAGTGTGTTAGTGGCAGCAAACAGAGCTCCTATATTTTCTTCTCAGCAGCACCCATAGGACTTCTAGTGTGTTAGTGGCAGCAAACAGAGCTCCTATATTTTCTTCTCAGCAGCACCCATAGGACTTCTAGTGTGTTAGTGGCATCACACAGAGCTCCTATATTTTCTTCTCAGCAGCACCCATAGGACTTCTAGTGTGTTAGTGGCAGCAAACAGAGCTCCTATATTTTCTTCTCAGCAGCACCCATAGGACTTCTAGTGTGTTAGTGGCATCACACAGAGCTCCTATATTTTCTTCTCAGCAGCACCCATAGGACTTCTAGTGTGTTAGTGGCAGCAAACAGAGCTCCTATATTTTCTTCTCAGCAGCACCCATAGGACTTCTAGTGTGTTAGTGGCAGCAAACAGAGCTCCTATATTTTCTTCTCAGCAGCACCCATAGGACTTCTAGTGTGTTAGTGGCAGCAAACAGAGCTCCTATATTTTCTTCTCAGCAGCACCCATAGGACTTCTAGTGTGTTAGTGGCAGCAAACAGAGCTCCTATATTTTCTTCTCAGCAGCACCCATAGGACTTCTAGTGTGTTAGTGGCAGCAAACAGAGCTCCTATATTTTCTTCTCAGCAGCACCCATAGGACTTCTAGTGTGTTAGTGGCATCACACAGAGCTCCTATATTTTCTTCTCAGCAGCACCCATAGGACTTCTAGTGTGTTAGTGGCAGCAAACAGAGCTCCTATATTTTCTTCTCAGCAGCACCCATAGGACTTCTAGTGTGTTAGTGGCAGCAAACAGAGCTCCTATATTTTCTTCTCAGCAGCACCCATAGGACTTCTAGTGTGTTAGTGGCAGCAAACAGAGCTCCTATATTTTCTTCTCAGCAGCACCCATAGGACTTCTAGTGTGTTAGTGGCATCACACAGAGCTCCTATATTTTCTTCTCAGCAGCACCCATAGGACTTCTAGTGTGTTAGTGGCAGCAAACAGAGCTCCTATATTTTCTTCTCAGCAGCACCCATAGGACTTCTAGTGTGTTAGTGGCATCACACAGAGCTCCTATATTTTCTTCTCAGCAGCACCCATAGGACTTCTAGTGTGTTAGTGGCAGCAAACAGAGCTCCTATATTTTCTTCTCAGCAGCACCCATAGGACTTCTAGTGTGTTAGTGGCAGCAAACAGAGCTCCTATATTTTCTTCTCAGCAGCACCCATAGGACTTCTAGTGTGTTAGTGGCAGCAAACAGAGCTCCTATATTTTCTTCTCAGCAGCACCCATAGGACTTCTAGTGTGTTAGTGGCATCACACAGAGCTCCTATATTTTCTTCTCAGCAGCACCCATAGGACTTCTAGTGTGTTAGTGGCAGCAAACAGAGCTCCTATATTTTCTTCTCAGCAGCACCCATAGGACTTCTAGTGTGTTAGTGGCAGCAAACAGAGCTCCTATATTTTCTTCTCAGCAGCACCCATAGGACTTCTAGTGTGTTAGTGGCAGCAAACAGAGCTCCTATATTTTCTTCTCAGCAGCACCCATAGGACTTCTAGTGTGTTAGTGGCATCACACAGAGCTCCTATATTTTCTTCTCAGCAGCACCCATAGGACTTCTAGTGTGTTAGTGGCAGCAAACAGAGCTCCTATATTTTCTTCTCAGCAGCACCCATAGGACTTCTAGTGTGTTAGTGGCAGCAAACAGAGCTCCTATATTTTCTTCTCAGCAGCACCCATAGGACTTCTAGTGTGTTAGTGGCAGCAAACAGAGCTCCTATATTTTCTTCTCAGCAGCACCCATAGGACTTCTAGTGTGTTAGTGGCAGCAAACAGAGCTCCTATATTTTCTTCTCAGCAGCACCCATAGGACTTCTAGTGTGTTAGTGGCAGCAAACAGAGCTCCTATATTTTCTTGTCAGCAGCACACATAGTACCTATAGTGTGTTAGTGTCAGCACCCATAGGACCTACAGTGTGTTGTGAGCACACATAGGAGTTCTATTTTTTATACTATATACACTACCGACTACAATGGCTGGAAGACCGCCAAGGAGAGGCAGAGCGTGCCGAGGCAAGAACACAGGGCAGGCAGGCACTGTTTCTAGAGACAACAGTGCTGGCCGTGGACGTGGTCGTGCATCGTCATCAGCACGTGGCCATGGGACACGCTTGTCTTTGTTTTCGGCAGCTGGACATGTGGAGCCGCATCATGCCGAAGGCTTGGTAGAATGGATGACCAAGCCCTCCTCATCCTCCTCATCCTCTCTCACCCAGGCTCAGGGTACTGGCAGAGCAGCTGCCAACGCGTACTCAATGGCATCATCAGCCACCCCTTCCCTAGACCCACCATGTCCTCCTGAGGAGTCCCCCGAACTGTTTGAGCACAGTGTTGGGTACATGCTCCAGGAGGATGCCCAACGATTCGAAGGCTCGGATGATGATACCCAGCTTGAGGAAGTCAGTAGTGTGCGCGCAGAGAGAGGGGATGCTGAAGGACAGCAATCTGGCAGTAGTGTTCCACCAGCTGCAGCTTACTGCCAGGTTTGCTCTAGTGGTGAAGAGGGAGGGGATGATGAGGTCACTGACTCCACGTGGGTGCCTGAAGGGAGAGAGGAGGAGGAGGAGGAGGATGCAGCGTCACATGTCCAACGAGGCAGGATGCCCCCTGGAGGCCAGCTAGAGGCCAGCACAGCAACTGTACCACACCGCAGAGCTCCGCCTGTGCAGGGCGCTGCCTCTGCACGTTATCACAAAAGTTCTTTGGTGTGGGCCTTTTTTGAGACGAGTGCATCAGATCGCACCACTGCTATTTGCAATATTTGTCTCAAGCGTATCTCGCGTGGCCAAAACATCAGCCGCTTGGGCACCACAAGCATGAGCAGACATATGTCGACCTGCCATGCAGCTCGTTGGCAAGCACACATAAAAGACCCACACCAAAGAACAAAGCGGACCTCTCCTTGCTCCTCATCAGCTGGGATCTCCATCCCCACTATATCTTCAGTCCTCTCTGAAAGCTGCTCTGAGAGGACTGAAGGTGTAGAATTAGGTGTGTCACAACCAAGTACTTGCAGTACACCGACGTCCGATTGTAGCAGGCAAATTTCCCTGCCCCAGCTGCTGGACCGTCGAAAGAAGTATACTCCCAGCCATCCACATGCCCAGCGGTTGAATGCTAGCTTGGCTAAATTGCTAGCACTTCAACTGCTGCCTTTTCAGTTGATAGACTCGGCCCCCTTCCGTGAGTTTGTTCAATGTGCGGTTCCTCAGTGGCAGGTTCCCAAACGCCACTTTTTCTCACGGAAGGCGATTCCGTCTCTCTACTGGCATGTGGAAGGCAATGTCCATGCCTCGCTGGACAGGGCGGTCAGCGGTAAGGTCCATATTACCGCTGACTCATGGTCCAGCAGGCATGGACAGGGACGTTATCTTTCTTTCACGGCCCATTGGGTCACTCTATTGGTAGCTGGGAGGGATGCAGGACAAGGTGCAGTAGTGTTGGAGGTTGTTCCGCCACTACGCCTCCAAAATGCTACTACTGGTTGTGACACACCTCTCTCCTCCACCCCCTCCTCTTCTTCTTCCTCCATGTCCTCTTCGAGTGCTCTGTCCTCGGAACCAGCGGTGCTCCGTAGGCGTACAAGGGGCTACGCGAGTACGCAGGCAAAAAGATGCCATGCCGTGCTTGCGCTGGTGTGTTTGGGGGACAGGAGCCACACTGGGCCAGAGGTTCTGGCAGCTCTGCAGGGGCAGGCCGAGAGGTGGTTGACGCCACGCCAGCTTAAGCCAGGAATGGTCGTTTCTGATAATGGCACCAACCTCCTCTCCGCCCTGCGACAGGGGCAGCTCACCCATGTGCCCTGTATGGCTCACGTCCTCAACCTGGTGGTGCAGCGGTTCTTGGGCAGGTTCCCAGGCTTACAGGATGTCCTGAGGCAGGCCAGGAAAGTCTGTGTGCATTTCCGCCGATCTTATAATGCCAGTGCTCGGCTGACTGAGCTGCAAAAGGAGCTGAACCTGCCCAAGAACCGCCTAATATGTGACATGCCCACCAGGTGGAACTCAACGTTGGCCATGCTGCAGCGACTGCACACGCAGCAGAGGGCCATCAATGAGTACCTTTGCGACTACGGCACCAGGACAGGGTCAGGGGAGCTTGGCTTTTTTTCCCCACGCCAGTGGAGCATGATCAGGGATGCATGCACTGTCCTCTCACCATTTGAGGAGGCCACGAGGATGGTGAGCAGTGACAGTGCATGCATCAGTGACACTGTACCTCTTGTCCACCTGTTGGAGCATACGCTGCGTGGGATAATGGACAGGGCACTTGAGGCAGAACAGAGGCAGGAAGAGGAGGACTTCCTTGTCTCTCAAGGCCCCCTTTATCCAGACAATGTTCCTTCTGTCCCACCCATCACACAGGAAGAGGAGGAGGAGGAGGAGGAGGAGGAGGATTGTGTGAGCATGGAGGTGGAGCCTGGCACTCAGCATCAGCAGCAGCAGTCTTTTAGGGATGATGTACAGTCCCAACAAACCAGTGGACTTGTACGTGGCTGGGAGGAGGTGGCTGGCGATCATGTCATCCTCAGTGACCCAGAAGACTCCGGACCGAATGCCTCAGCTAACCTACGCTGCATGGCCTCCCTGATCCTGCAAAGCCTGCGGAAGGATCCTCGTGTTCTTCGGATCAAGGAGAGTGACCATTACTGGCTGGCCACTCTCCTTGATCCACGGTACAAGGGTAAGGTTGCGGACCTTATCTTGCCGTCGCAGAGGGAGCAGAGGATGAGACATCTCAGGGAGGCCTTGCAGAAAGGTCTGTGCAATGCGTTCCCAGAAACTGGGAGGTTACAAACTCCTGGTCCTGGACGACAAGTTGCTGAGGCTTCGGTCAGTAGCAGAAGGAGCGGTGGGGAAGGTGGACGTCTGACCGATGCGTTCAGACAATTTTTTAGTCCGCAGCCCCAAGGTATGATCGGTTCCAGCAACCATCGCCAGCGTCTGATATACATGGTGCAGGAATACCTAGGGGCAAGGTCAGACTTGGACACCTTTCCCACCGAAAATCCTCTGGCTTACTGGGTCCTGAGGATGGATCACTGGCCAGAGCTTGCACAGTATGCAATTGAGCTACTGGCCTGTCCTGCATCCAGCGTTCTTTCCGAACGCACATTCAGTGCTGCTGGAGGATTTGTCACCGATCATAGGGTGCGCCTGTCCACCGACTCGGTTGATCGACTGACCTTCATAAAAATGAATCAGTCTTGGATCACCACCAGCTACCAGACACCTGAAGCGGATATAACGGAATAATTTATAATGTCACATCCCTTCAAGACTGCCTATGCTGATGCTGAGTGATTGTCCTGTTATGTTCACTGACTATCCTCTTCCTCCTCCTCAATGATCCATGCCACCACACCAGTGCCTAAGGCACAATTTTTCAGCCCCTGTATAACAGGGGCGTGTAATTACAATTTTTTAAAAAGATGCTTCGCAACAGGTGTGACTGCTGTGCTCAGAGTACAGTATCTGTGAGGGGTTGCAGTGTTGTGGCACCAGCACCAGTGCCTAAGGCACAATTTTTCAGCCCCTGTTGGGGCGTGTAATTACAATTTTTAGGCAATGCTTTGCAACAGGTCTCATTGCTGTGCTCAGAGTACAGTATCTGTGAGGGGTTGCAGTGTTGTGGCACCAGCACCAGTGCCTAAGGCACAATTTTTCAGCCCCTGTATAACAGGGGCGTGTAATTAAATTTTTTTAAAAAGATGCTTTGCAACAGGTGTGACTGCTGTGCTCAGAGTACAGTATCTGTGAGGGGTTGCAGTGTTGTGGCACCAGCACCAGTGCCTAAGGCACAATTTTTCAGCCCCTGTTGGGGCGTGTAATTACAATTTTTAGGCAATGCTTTGCAACAGGTCTCATTGCTGTGCTCAGAGTACAGTATCTGTGAGGGGTTGCAGTGTTGTGGCACCAGCACCAGTGCCTAAGGCACAATTTTTCAGCCCCTGTATAACAGGGGCGTGTAATTACAATTTTTTAAAAAGATGCTTCGCAACAGGTGTGACTGCTGTGCTCCAAGTACAGTATCTGTGAGGGGTTGCAGTGTTGTGGCACCAGCACCAATGCCTAAGGCACAATTTTTCAGCCCCTGTTTAACAGGGGCGTGTAATTACAAATCTTGATCTAATAGTTCACAGCAGGGCCCATTCCTGCGCCCACCAAGAGTAACTATGAGGGCCTACAGTCTTGTGGCAACACCGTCCACCACCACCACCACCACCAAAGGCCCAATTTTTCTGCCCTGTTCAACAGGTGCATGCAATTACAAATCTTGATCTAATAACTCACAGCAGGGCCCATTCCTGCACCCACCAAGAGTAACTGTGAGGGCTTACAGTCTTGTGGCAACACCGTCCACCACCACCACCACCACCACCAAAGGCCCAATTTTTCTGCCCGGTTCAACAGGTGCATGCAAGTACAAATCTTGATCTATTAACTCACAGCAGGGCCCATTCCTGTGCCCACCAGTCTTGTGGCTACACCAACATCTAATAGGGCAAATTTCTGCAGAGTATATACGGCAGGCCCCTACTTTCAAACATCCAACTTACAAACGACTCCTACTTGCAAACGGCAAGAGAAAACAGGAAGTGAGAGGAAATCTACCCCTAGGAAGGAAAATTCTATCCTGTTAGATTTAATTTGGGAAAAAGGTATCTCCTCTCTACTGATGCTTTATCACCAATCCTTGTTTCAATTAAAACCCCACTTTTCCAAAAACATTTGTCATTGGGACGGAAAGTGAGGTGACATGTTCTGAACAGATGTGCAAAGACAGCAAATGTTACAGGGGTGATAACCCCTCCCTATGTTCTCCAAAAAGCTTAAAAATTGATTTTTTTGGGATGTAGCTACACTTCATAATGTACCTGTTCAGATTCTACTTAAGAACAAACCTACAGTCCATGTCTTGTTTGCACCACCTATATACTGCTGTTCAGAGTATATAGGGTTGTAGGTATAGGGTTTTATTTTGGGTGCGGGGTCCCCCTTAGTATCCATACAAGACCCAAAGGGGCTGGGGTGGGGGGGGGGGGGGTGATGGGGTAGCCATGCCATTTTTCTCAAGGATTTTCAGCCATATGGCGGCCAGGACAAGACATGACATTAAAGCCGCAAGTGGTTTTAAATGGCTTCTTTTTTTCCTTTACAAATGTCATTTTGTGCAAGGACAGTTCTAAACACGGGAAACACATGCCACTTCACAGGCATACTTTAGACACCCCCCAGGTACCATATTTAAAGGAAAATTTCACTTTTTTTTTTCACTTTATGCATCATTAAAATGACTGCTCCCGAAAAAACTTTAGTTTTTAAAATTTCTTTTTGCATTGATATATGTCCCCTGGGGCAGGACCCGGGTCCCCAAACCTGTTTTATAACATTAACATGCATATTGGCCGTTGTAATTAGCAATTTTGATTTCGAACGTTCGCGTCCATTATAACGAATAGGGTTCGAAAATTCGCGCGAACTTTCGGTCCGTTCGAAGGTTCTGGTGCGAACCGAACCCGGGGGTGTTCGGCTCATCCCTACCTAGGAGGAAATATCATAGGGAGTCCAAAGCCCACTTGATGGCAAGACACTCCCGCTCTACCACAGCGTAGTTTTTCTCAGCTGCCGTCAGCTTCCTACTAAGAAAAACTACGGGGTGCTCTTCCCCATTGATTTCCTGCGACAGGACTGCTCCCAACCCCTCACTTGAAGCGTCTGTCTGCACTACAAAATCTTTTGCGAAATCCAGAGCTACAAGCACCGAATCCTGGCACAATGCCGTCTTAAGCTTTTGAAAAGCTTTCTCGGCCTCGGCATTCCACTTTATCATCACCGACTTTCTGCCCTTGGTCAAGTCAGTCAGCGGTGCAGCAATGGTGGCGATGTTGGGAACAAACCTCCTATAATAGCCAACTATGCCCAAAAATGCTCTGACCTGCTTCTTGGTTAGGGAACGGGGCCAGTCCTGTATGGCTTCCGGCGATGTTGGGAACAAACCTCCTATAATAGCCAACTATGCCCAAAAATGCTCTGACCTGCTTCTTGGTTAGGGAACGGGGCCAGTCCTGTATGGCTTCCACCTTACTCATTTGGGGCTTCACCAGCCCTCTACCTACAATATACCCTAGGTACTTGGCTTCCTTGACCCAAACGGCACACTTTTCTGGATTGATGGTGAACCCTGCTCTTCTCAAGGAGTCTACGACCGCCTGAACCCGGGGAAGATGGGACTCCCAATCAGTGCTAAAGATGACTATGTCATCTAAGTAGATGGAAGCGTACTGTTGATGTGGACGCAAAGTTTTGTCCATGGCCCTTTGGAACGTGGCAGGGGCAGAGTGTAGACCAAATGGCATCCTTTTGTATTGGAAGTGGCCTTACGGGGTAGAGAAGGCTGTTTTCTCCCTGGCTTCCTTGGTCAGGGGAATCTGCCAGTACCCTTTTGTGAGATCCAGCATGGTGATATACCTGGCAGGACCTAACCTCTCAATTAGCTCATCTACCCGTGGCATGGGATATGCATGAAGTCGTTACAGAAGCGGAGGGTGCCGTTGGGTTTGGGTACCAACACGATTGGACTCCACCACTCGCTCTGTGACTCTTCAATGATTCCAAGTTCGAGTATTCTTTTTTTTTTTCTTTTTTTTTTTTTGAGGTTTTACATTTATTTTTATTAAATTTTTTATAAACACATATAGCTTCCATTATATTTCCATTGAACATACATTACATTAAAATACACAAAAAATACAAAAATACATTAAACACAACATTTACAACAACAATATGGGTCTATCCTGCTACATCTTGATGATTTTCCTTTCCTCTTCCCTCCTCTCCCACAGCTCTCCCCCATCCATTTCCTCCATAACCCCTTCCCCCCTGGAAAAAAAAAAACCCACACACCCCAACAACCACCCCAAAACCCCTTCCTCATTTGAACTTTAAAGTGCATCGTGCCCTATTTACCTTTTAACCACTTTGCGCCCGTCATACGACTAATGACGGCCTCAAAGTGGTTCTATAATGCCGGGAGGCTGTTATTATACGGCCTCCACTCCCCCGGCCACTGGGGGGCGCGCGCGCATGCCCGGCGCATCACTGAGATGCCAAAGCGCGTGCCTGGCGGCCGCCAGGTAGCCCGCGATCGGCCGGTACACAGACAAGGACATGGATCTGTGTGTGTAAACACACAGATCCATGTCCTGTCAGGGAGAGAGGAGACCGATGCTGTGTCCCTTGTACATAGGGACACAGATCGGTCTCCTCCCCCAGTCAGTCCCCTCCCCCCACAGTAGCAATCACTCATAGGGAGCACATTTAACCCCTTCATCACCCCCTAGTGTTAACCCCTTCCCTGCCAGTCACATTTATACAGTAATCAGTGCAGTTTTATAACACTAATCGCTGTATAAATGTGAATGGTCCCAAAAATGTGTCAAAAGTGTCCGATGTGTCCGAGGCAATATCGCACGTCCTGACAAAAAACGCAGATCGCCGCCATTACTAGTAAAAAAAAAAATAATAAAAAAAATGTCAGAATTCTATCCCCTATTTTGTAGGCGCTATAACTTTTGCGCAAACCAATCACTATACGCTTACTGGGATTTTTTTTAACCAAAAATATGTAGAAAAATACATATTGGCCTAAACTGAGGAAAAAATCGTTTTTTAAAAAAAAATTGGGATATTTATTATAGCAAAAATCCAAAAATATTGTGTTTTTTTTTTTTAATTGTCGCTCTTTTTTGGTTTATAGCGCAAAAAATAAAAAACGCAGAGGTGATCAAATACCACCAAAAGAAAGCTCTATTTGTGGGAAAAAAAGGACGTCAATTTTGTTTGCGAGCCACGTCGTACGGCCGCGCAATTGTCATTTAAAGCGACGCAGTGCCGAAAGCTGAAATTTCGCCTGGGCAGGAAGGGGGTTTATGCGCCCAGTACGTTCTTCCATCGCAGGGAGTCCTTCCATAATACCATTAGAAGCTACCCTCTCTTCTCATATACCCTTCGAGTGTTTAAACTCTTCCCATCCTTTCCAAATTTCAGTAAATTCGGTTTTAGAATCCTTATGCATATGTGTTACTTCTTCCATATATCTTATCCTATCTACTTCCCTCAACCATTCCTGTATCGTTGGGGCCTGCTTTATCCTCCATTGTCTTGGAATTAATGTCTTTGCTGAATTCACTAAGATCGGGGTGATTGTTGCTCTATATTTTTTCCTTGGGGTATTTGTTGCATGAATCAAACATTGCCATGGGTCCAGACTAATTTCCGTCCCGCTGATCATCTTAATTAGGTCTAATATTTCCTCCCAATATGATAGGATCTTGGGGCATTACCACCATATGTGAACATGAGTTCCCTCTTCCCCACATTCCCTCCAGCATAAGGGCGGTGTCCGGGGATTTATTTTATGTAATTTTACTGGGACATAGTACCACTTAGTTAATAATTTGTAGTTCATTTCTTTTATCCGTGCGTCCACAGACGTGGAATGAACATAGTCTAGAACTCTACCCCTCATTATTTCTGGTAATGTGAGATTTAGTTCCCACTCCCAATCTGCCATTGGACACACGGATCCTCCATCTGGGTATGTTATCATTTTATATATGTTAGAAATTCCATACCTATCTATCCCTCCTTGATCTGCCAGTTTTTCCCATACATTCATGTTACCTGTCCCCCGAAGGGATTTTGGGAGGGACTCTACAAAATGTTGCAGTTGTCTATATCTCCAAACATCCCATGGGGTTGTCCCGTATCTTTTACGTAGTTCCGAAAGGGAGCAAAAAGCATTCCCTTTCATAACATCCCTTAGTCTCAAAAAGGTCGATGTAGTCCATTTTAAATATAACTTATTGTCTTTCCCCGGTGGGAAATAATTATTTCCTGTTAGAGACATTAAAGGGCTATTATATTGTCCCTGTATATTTTTAAATAATTTATCCCACATTCTCAGCGCTTCTAACGTAATTGGTGCCACATCGACTAGGGAACCTCTATACTGCCTTGGGATCCAAATTATTTGTCCCAGCTTCGATTTACTAATAGTATCCTCCAGTTCCACCCATTTTTTCTGTCAAGGGGCATGTACCCAGTCCATGATCCTCCGCAGAATTGCTGCCTCGTGATATTTTTCGAGGTCGGGGAGGAATTGGCCTCCCTTCTCTTTTGATCTAGTCAGACTCTTATAGGAAATATGGTTACTTCTGTTGTTCCACACAAATCTCTGTATTATTGATCTCAAAGTTTTAAAAATTGCCGCTGGGATATTGATTGGGAGACTCTGAAATATATACAGAGCTTTTGGTAGAATCATCATTTTAATCACGCTTATTCTGCCAAACCATGACAGTCTATGCGCGGGGTATCCTTTCAACTCACTTTTAATTTTATTCAACAGAGGCATATAGTTATCTTGATATAGATCTAATCTTGATTTCGACAGGAATACTCCCAAATATTTCAGTCCTCTCTGTTTCCACATAAAGGGATACTTTTTCCACAGATCTCTGCTTTCAACCAAGGGGACTGAAATATTTAATATCTCCGTTTTTTCTATATTTATCTTTAGGTTTGATACCCTCCCATAGTTACTCAATTGTACCATAATTTTTAGGAGAGTCTGCCTAGGATTTGTTACATAAATCATGATGTCATCCGCAAAAGCGGATAACTTATATTCTTGATCCCCAACCTCTATGCCTTGAATCTCCTGGTTGGCTCTTATAGATGCCAGAAAGGGTTCTAACGAGATCACAAAGAGCAAGGTGGACAATGGACACCCCTGACGTGTACCATTGAAAAGTCGGAAGCTTTCCGAGAGGGTTCCATTTACTTGGATTTGAGCCGTAGGGTTGGAGTACAGAGCCTCTATCCATTTGAGCATGCGGGGTCCCAAGCCAAATTTATATAGAGTCTGCAGCATAAAGTCCCAATCCACCCTATCAAAGGCCTTCTCGGCGTCTGTTGACAGGAACAGGGTTGGCTTTTTACCCTTCTTAGCTTCATGAATTAGAAGAATTGTTTTTAATATATTGTCCCTGGTCTCCCTCCCTGGGACAAAACCTGCCTGATCTTTCTCTATACATTCTGGCATATACAGCTTTAATCTCTTGGCCAATATCCTCGCGTAAATTTTTACGTCCTCATTTATCAGGGATATTGGCCTGAAGCTTGAGCACATTGTGGGGTCTTTCCCTTATTTTGCTAGAAGAGCTATATAAGCACCCAAGGCTTCCCCTCGCATCTCAAGACCCCACCCTATTGAATTCATATATGAGTGATGCTGGGGAGTCAAGATTCCAATGAATTTTTTAAAATATAGGGACGTGTAGCCATCAGGCCCGGGGCTTTTTCCTCCTTTACTATTTTTAATTGCCTGCTCTATTTCTTCTTTAGAAATATCGCTATCCAATATCCTTGAGTCTTCTTCTAATATTTCAGGCAATTTTATCCCCCTTAAATACTGTTCTTTTTTTTTCTTGCACCTCCCCGGGGTTTTGTGGGTCGTTCACTTTATACAATGTTTGATAATACTCTGTAAATATTTTACTGATGTCTCTAGTAGAGTGTTTCATCTCCCCTTTTTTATTTTTCATTTTTACTATGAAGTTCGGGTTCCTCCTAGATTTAATCTGTCCCGCCAACAGTTTCCCTGATTTGTTCCCAAATTTGTACTGTTTATTCGCCGTTCTCATAAACGCTTGTTTGGTATCCTGCTCCAACAGATCCCTCAAGGCTTCATATTTTCCTGTCAGATCAACCATTACCTCCCTGTCATTTGTTCTCTTGTGTTTCTGTTCCAACCCCTGGATTTCCTGTAGAAGGAGCTGTTTGTGGCTCGTCCAGATTTTTTTCCTCTTAGCCCCTTCCGCTATTAACCTCCCTCTCATAAAAACTTTATGAGCTTCCCACAAAGTCGTCGGTGCAATATTTTCTATGGTATTCTCTATGAAGAAAAAATTTTGATCCTTTTCCAAATTACCCAAAATTCCCTGATCGTATAGAAGCGATTCGTCCAGCCTCCAGGATCTTTGCCTCTCCGGTACATCTTTTAACTCCAAGCTGACTATGACCGGGGCATGATCCGAGAGGGTGATCGATTTCACTTCCGCTTTTATTAGACCCTCAAGAAGCTGATGGTCCAAGAAAACATAGTCAATTCTTGAGTAGGAGGAGTGTACCTGGGAGTAATATGTGAAATCTCTCCCCCTTGGGTGCAGAATTCTCCATACCTCCACAAGTTGCTGTTGATGGAGTTTTTGTTTGGCGACCTTTAAATGTTTTCCCTCTGACCGGTAAGAGAGCGGTTGAGTATCCAAGGTTGAATCAAAAACAAAATTAAAATCTCCTGCCATTATTACTGTTTCCTCTCTGAAATCTTCCAACTTATTCAATACCTTTTTTAAAAATAGGCTAGGATGAACATTGGGACAGTAAATATTCAATAACTTATACTCTTTATTAAACAGAGTAATATCTTCCTTCTGCACCTGACTCCATTGCCTTTAAGATGAATGGTGTATTCCTATCGAAATCTATTGCTATCCCCCTGGATCTTTTATTGGGCGAATATCCATGAAACCAGACTGGAAAGTTTTTAGTATTTAGTCCCACCCTAGTGGACCATTTAAGATGAGTCTCTTGCAAGAAGGCTATATTTACTGCCCAACCTTTCAGTTCCTGCAATATTTGATACCGTTTGCTAGGACTATTGAGACCTCTGAGATTGTAGGTAATTATTTTTAAGGGCGCCATCTTTTTGATAGGTATTGCTCACATGGCCAGGTACTTATAACCATATAAGGGGATAACAATTCCTCTATTTTTCTGGTATTGACCCATATAAATAACATACAAAACATCATGACTAAACAACCTATCATAATCCACATACACTTCCCCCCTCCCCCTTCCCATCCCCGACTACATTGAATATCAATGTTATGGCCCACCCCGCTGTCGCCTAGATTATAGGCGTTCAGCGGAGTGGGGCACACTCTAGGGGTGTTTAAATGGCCACCCATTCCTCCGGTCCTCATCCCTGTTACAGAGATTGCCACGCCCCAGTTCACCCCCCCCCGAGCAGATTCTTTTGTCCTATCGACTTCCCTCCCCGCCTCCCCCCCGGAGATGCTGTTTATTTCTTTCCTGGTGTTTTCTTTATATTTTTCTTTAATTTTTCCTCCCCCCTAATTTTTATTCCATGACTGGTCTTTTAACTTCTTCCATTCTGGGGGGTTTTTTCTCCCAGTTTTCTAATTGGGGCATTGATATATTTAGTTTACTGCAAAACTCTTTCAGATCTTCTGGAAATCGCAATGTAGCCGAGACCCCCTGATTATTTGCAATTAGACAAGCTGGGAAACCCCATCTATATGCAATTTTTTTATCTTATAGTTGTTTTGTCAGGGGTTTCAGCGCCCTCCTGCGGGCCAAGGTTTCTTGTGATAAGTCTGTAAAAATAAGAATCTCAGTTCCCATATATTCAATTGGTGAGGCTCTTCTCATGCCCTGTGAAACTTGTTGTTTTATTTCGTAGATTAAGAACCTTGCTATCACATCTCTAACAATATCTGTTGATGTAGTGGACATTCTTTGTACTCCATGCACTCTTTCAAAGGACATGGGTGCTGCTGCTTCTTTTTTCAGTATCTTATTGAATATCTCGCGAACTGTGATTTCCAAATCATTATTTTTAATGGACTCCGGTAGCCCCCGAATCCTCAGATTGTGGCGTCTATTGCAATTTTCTTGGTCCTCAAGCCGATATTGAATATTCCTCATTTCTACCCACTCTGAATCTGCCCTCTCACGCAGCTCTGAGATTGCATATTTATGTTCATTTAAGTGATTTTCTGATTCTTCAACTCTTTGTAGCACATTTTGTATATCCGTTCGAGTTGCACTCAGTTCTCTTTTAATCGAGCCTTCTAGGTGAGCCATCATCTCTACCATATCTTGTTTTGTAGGGAGAGCCTGAGGATTATCCACTTCTTTCTCCATTCCCTTCTGTTGTTGGTCTTGTTGGTCTTGCTGTAAAATCTGTTCTTCGCCTAGATCTTGCTTTTTCTTCTTCTGCCCTTCAGTGGAGGATGTTTTTTTCTATATTATCAATATTTTCTACTGCTTGTTCTACCTTTTGGTCTACTTTATCTTGCACCATGTAGGCTTTTATGGAGTTACTACTACCACTATCCCCTTGGTTAATTTTTGCTCCCCTTCTCCTCATTTTCCATTCCCACCTAGGATTCTCCTTTCTGGTCACCCTGAACCTATCAATTAACCTACCCCACAGTCTATACAATCATTGCAATCATTACAATCCGTATATATAGAACTTTTTAGAGATATTATATTCCCTATATTCCCCAAAACCAATCAGGGTACCAGTCCAACAGCAAAATGTAGACAAATTAAAGACAACCAAAAAGCAGAAATAACAATTTGAAGTGGCTAATAATTAATAAAAATATATCAGAAATTTCGAATATATCTCTAACCTACTGGTGTTTTAATCTTTATATTCTCTTGCTGGTATCCTTATTTCTTGTATACTAGACTGTGGAACTAATTCACCCTTGGTATACAAACCTAACAAGACCTATAAACAATCCCAAAAAAAAAAAAAAAAGGGGGAGGAACACCACCTATATTAGCTGGAAGTCCAAATTTCAACTATAAGTGAACAGGTGTATAATTACTTCTATAGTCCTTTTTTAAAGTTTTTAGGAGGAAGAGCTATTATAATAGAAAATCTGTATACTTCTCCTTAACCTTGACAGCTCTTCCTATTAAAACATTTCTTTAGTGCACACACACAAAAAAAAACACCCCTATATCAAAGTGTGAAACAAGCAAAAAAAAAAAAACACCCCAAAATACCCCCCCAGAAATATCTAACGTCAAGCTTCAGGTGTGTGTATACCGCTCTTCAAGACTTGGGGGTAGTATAAGGCACGGATATAGCAAGGAGCAAAACAAGATTTCTTTCATGCCCCTTAAATCAAAACAATCTGGGCAGGGTAGTTCGGCCAGTGTAGACAAGCAATTAGGCAATATAGACAGACTAATTCGGCCAACTGTGAAACACTATTCCTGGGTTCAAAAAGTAGTGCTATATATAAAAAAAGCAAAAAAAAGGGTGAGAAGGGAAGAGGACCTCAAAATCTCCCCAGACTCCAAAACTTCAAGCTGACAGTAGAGTGCTATCTTATATGCATGAACAGTCTTATATGACAGGGCAAAATGGCACACACAGTGTGTTTTCCCAATTCAAACAGTGATCCTCTTCTGCTCCTGCTCCTTAAGAAAACACTTTATATGCCTCCATCATGTAGTAATGGAATAAAGTCCTACCAGATCTTCCTTCATTCCATCCTCCATCTGCAGGTTAGTCAATCCGGGACCTCTTCCTCTGCTTTCCTCCACCTTCTCTAACCTGAGGGATCCCAGGTAACATGTGCCGCTTTCAAAGCTATCACCGATCCTTGACCGTCCGGCCAGCTCCGAGTCCCGCCGCCTTTCTCACCTCTCGTACCAGCCTCCCTTCACCTAGCTCCGCTCCGCTTGTTGGTATTCGAATCCACAGCCTCTCACACTGGGTCGGCGCCGGAGCCACCTCCGCCTTTACTCCGCTCTCACTCCCATTCCCCCTTCACGCCGCACGTGCGCCCATTCAAGCAGGGGGGGAGGAGAGACAGGGATAGGGATGAATGAGCGGCCAGTGGGTCCGAGAGACAGGCAGGGACATGCTCACCACAGCATTTCAGCAAATCTCCGGGCTCAGTGGCTTAGTTGCTTAGTTGCTCAGCAGCACCTCCATAAACCTCCAGGTAAGCTATCGACTCCTTTACTAAGATGCGGCAGGGGATGCGGGTCAGTCAGGCTAATCTTACAGCCATGCTTAGTTTCTGCTCGAGTGAAGCGCTCCGGAGCTCACTGCAACAGGCTGCTGCTGCTTGGCGCCATGTTGTAACTCCACCCCCCCAAGCCTCTCCACCCCCCCCAAGCATATCGAGTATTCTTTTAACCTCTTCAGATACTGCCACCCTATGAGCTTCTGGGATACGGTAAGGCTTTAACCGGATTTTTACATTGGGCTCGGTTACAATGTCATGCTTGATGACGTTGGTGAGACCGGGGAATCCTGAAAATATGACCCTATTTCTTTACAGAAACTCTTTTGCTTGCTGGGTTTGGGGTCTAGTTAGTGTGACAGCAACCTGCACCAGGTCGATCCCTGCATGGTCCCCTGACTGTACCCCTACCACCGCAGATACCTGTTCTCTGTCTCTCCAGGGTTTCAACAAATTTACGTGATAGATTTGGTAGGGTTTTCTTTTCCCTGGCTGGTGTACCTTGTAGTTCACCTCACTTACTTTCTCTACTACCTCAAATGGGCCTTGCCACTTGGCCAAGAATTTGCTCTTCACCGTGGGTATTAGAACAGCCACCCGGTCTCCTACTTGAAACTGTCTAATTTTAGCCGACCGGTTATACACTCTTCTTTAGGCATCCTGAGCCTTCTGCATGTGCTCCCTCACCAGCGGCATCACCTTAGCCACCCTCTCTCGCATTTGAGAGATATGCTCTACCACGGTTTTATGCGGTGAGAAACTCACTTTCCCACGTTTCCTTTACTAGATCGAGCAACTCCCGGGGCCTTCGTCCATACACTAGCTCAAACGGTGAGAAGCCCGTGGATGCTTGTGGAATCTCCCGGATGGCAAACAACAAGGCAGGGAGTAACATATCCCAATCCTTCCCGTCTTTCTGGACCACTCTTTTCAACATGGACTTTAGAGTTTTATTAAACCTCTCAAATAGGCCATCGGTCTGCGGGTGATAGACAGATGTCCGCAACTGCTTAATCTGAAACAGTTTGCACAAGTCCGCCATCACCTTTGACATAAAAGGGGTGCCCTGGTCCGTCAGCATCTCTTTGGGAAACCCAATTCGTGAGAACATTTGAAATAACTCCTGGGCAATGGCCTTAGAGGAAGCTTTCCTCAAAGGGATTGCTTCTGGATACCTAGTTGCGTAATCTAGGATGACTAATATGTATTGGTCACCTTGCCGACTTTACCAGGGGTCCCACCAGATCCATAGCGATCCACTCGAATCGGACCTTAATAATTGGCAAGGGTACTAGAGGGTTTCTATAGTGGGGCACTGGGGCAGTTAACTGGCAAATGGGACAATATCTTTTAACCTCGGCCTTCACCCCTGGCCAGTAAAACCGGTCGGTTATCCTGGCCTCTGTTTTCCCCGCCCCCAGGTGTCCTCCCAGTGCGTCATTGTGGGCTAGATCAAGGAGCATCCGCCTATACAGTTGGGGAACCAGCAACTGCTCTACAGTTTCCCCTCGGCTCTCAGCTACTCGATATACCAAGTCCCCCTTCAATACAAAATGAGGAAACCTCTGATCTGCCCCTGGAATTTGTAAGACCCCATCAATAACAGAAACCTGCTCTCGAGCATTGATCAAGGTAGGATTTTGTAATTGGGCGGTGCCAAATGCACCCCTGAATACATCCAGGTCTGGATGCACTGGCCTCGAGGATGTTTCCCCCTCATCCTCCTCAACCGGAGAGAGCTCCTCATCATCCTCCCCCAGCATAACTTGTAATGGAAAACTCCCCCCCCCCTCAGAGATCAACTCGGTTTTGAGACCTGGAACAGGAACATTATCATCCAAATTAGCATTCTCTGTAATTTCATTGTCAGTGACGGGTATCTCCATATTAGCGGGGTGTATTGTGGGGGTTTCAGGCCCGGACCCCTCAGACTCTGTCCCTTCCAGGCCCAGTGTCCCCAGTTCTCCTAGCAGCCCCGTCTGTACCTGGTTCCACAGTTCGAGAAATAGTGGACAGTCCCGCCCAACTATGATGTCATGTATTAAACTTTTTACCACCCCAACCTCTTGTGTAACTGAGGTATGGCCATAGGAAACCGTCACCGGGACCAGGGGGTACTCCCTGGTGTCCCCATGGATACACACTACCCGTAGAGTCTTATTTACTGGGCCGAGTCTCCCGACCACCCTGGCATGTACAAGTGTTACCATGCTACCGGAGTCCAGTAGAGCCCTGGCAGGAAGGTGGTTCACCCACACTTCACACCCGAACCGTCCTGCAGCCAGATCAAGATGAGTGGCACACGCTCTTTGCACATAGAAGGAGCTTCTCAGACCAGTCCCAAAGTCCATAGGCTCCTCCTGCAGCGGACACTATGCCCGGGTATGCCCCCAGGACCGACATCGCCAACACTGTAGGTTTCCCACCCTTGGGACAGGAACCAACCTTCGTGGTTCTGCGGAAGATGATGCAGGTTTGCGGGTTTCAATGTCAGGCAGGGCTTCTTTCCTAGGTGCTGTGGCTGGTCTGGTTGCCCTTGGTGTGGGTTCCCGACGCTTGGCAGGCCCAAGCAGGTCCTCTACCACGGTATATCTTTCGACCAACTCAACCAGCTGGTTAGCAGTTGCAGGGTCTCCATGGCTTACCCAGCGCTGTAGGTCATCTGGCAGGGACCGCAGGTACCAGTCCATCACCACCCGTTCCACCATTTGTGGGCCCGATGATTTTTCCGGCTGCAGAAATTTTTTCACCAGCTGTACTAGTTCGTGCATTTGGGACCTAGGTGGTCGGTCAGTTTTGTACCGCCAGCGATGCACCCTCTGAGCCCGGACGGCTGTGGTCACTCCCAGGCGGACCAGGATCTCTGCCTTCAGCCGCTCATAGTCGCTGATGTGCTCAGATGGGAGGTCAAAATAAGCCTTTTGCGGGTCACCGGTGAGGAAAGGGGAGATAATGCCAGCCCATTGGCCACCCCTCTCTCTCTGCTATCCTTTCAAAGGTAGTGAGAAAGGCCTCTACGTCATCACTGGGTGTTAGCTTTTGTAAAAAATGGGTGGCTCTCACGAACACTTGGTTGCCAGCGGCAACGACCGCTTGCTCTCGTCCCTGAGCCAGCCACTATACTGCCTCCTGCAAGGCAGCCACCTGTGCTTGAGTGGACTCCTGCTGGGCCGCAAACTGGCCGGCTAGCAGCCGTGTGCTTTCCTCACGGCGACGGTTTGCCTCTGCTAAAGCTTGCTGTTGGGTTGCAGTGGCTTGTTGCTGGGTCGCAGTGGCTTGTGCCAAAGCCTTGATGACCTCCTCCATGCCTTTGTCTGCTGTTTGCAATGTCTGAGCTGACTTCACCCAAGAATAAGCACACTGTCTCTTTAAGTGTCAGTTTGTTTTAAACGTTTTTTGCAGCTGCAAATGCACTTTGCCAGCATCCAAGACACCAGTTGTAAACTTTTGGGGATTATAGCTCCACGGGACCAAGTGCATAAACCGTTGAACTTGAACAAAAAGGCTTTTATTTGTAAATAAACCAAAAATAAAGCTTCATTCAGTACACAGGAAAAATATAAAAACAAAGTCCGCTTATCTCCAGCATAAAGTAAAGTCCTGCTTGTCTTCAGCACAAAACAAATTAAAGAAAAGGCACATACAGTTTTTGTAGAGGGGTCTTTGCCCCAGAACTTCCAGAGCCCTTGCTGAATCCTTAACAGCTCCCAGCTGACACACAGCTCATCTTCACAGGTGCAATCCCCATACTCCTTTCACAACACCTCTTGCGCCACTTCCTGTTTTATGAGCTGTTTCCTGTGTGCTGACTCCCAGTGGTCAGGAGTGGAGGCTCTATCACACCCGAATATCACTTTAGAGCCTCCGAAATTCCGGGCCCCAAATAACTCTCTATCAAGACAAAGAGGACTGCGAGACAGTCCTCTCTGGACTACTTCTTTTGCCGGGAATTCCTCACCCACTTTGGGTGACCTCCTGAACACCATCACAACTCCTTAAAGGGACCAAAACCCAAATATTGGTGCTATATAGCACCCGTCCAGCACCCAACCTTGGCGTCCTGTACAATATATATATATATATATATATATATATATATATATATATTTATACAAAGCCGGGATGTATATATATACTAAATACACTGCAGCTAACTGTATCAACTGCCTGCCTGAAGTATATTAGAAACAGTACACCAGGAACGGCTAACTGAATAAACTGCCTGCTCAAAGTAAATGAAATGACACGCTCTCTCTCTCTCTCTCTATCTCTCTCTCTGCCAGAAACACACTACACAAGGCCGATGTTCTGTCGGCCTTATATAGTGTGTGGTGTGGACTTAACCCCCTGAGCCATAATTGGCCAATTATGGCTCTCTTTGCTGACGGTGCTGTGATTGGCCAAAGCATGCGGGTCATAGTGCATGCTTGGCCAATCATCAGCCAGTAATGCACTGCATGCATTATGGGGCGTGACGTGCAGCTCGAATTTGGCTCAAACGCCCCATAATGTTCGATCTTCGTCGAACGATCGAACAGCCGATGTTCAAGTCAAACTCATGTTCGACTCGAACAGAAAGCTCATCCCTAGTGCTAACAAATAGGGATAAGCTTTATGTTCGTTTCAAACATGAGTTCGACTCGAGCATTGGCTGTTCGCCGAACAGCGAACAATTTGGGGTGTTTGCGGCAAATTTGAAAAGCCGTGGAACACCCTTTAAAAGTCTATGGGAGAAATCTAAAGTGCAAATTTTAAAGGTTAATATGCAATTTATTGTCATAAAAAGTGTTTGGGGACCTGGGTCCTGTCCCAGGGGACATGTATCAATGCAAAAAAAGTTTTAAAAAAAGGCAGTTTTTTAGGGAGCAGTGATTTTAATAATGCTTAAAGTGAAACAATAAAAGTGAAATATTCCTTTACATTTTGCACCTGGGGCGTGTTTATAGTATGCCTGTAAAGTAGCGCATATTTCCTGTGTTTATAACAGTCTCAGTTTAAAAGCAGATTATCTTTAAAAAATATACTGCATATTTCAGTACCATTTAGGCAATTATATCATGCTGTAAACATCATTTCCATGTGCAATTCTCCAGGTTTTAGCAGAGTAAGGGTTTGGGCACTATTTGGTTTCAAGGAACTATAGTAAATTCGATTTTGGGAGTATTTTTTTACCAGCGCTATAGTAAATGACCCCCAATGTCTTTGTTTTTTTTCTTGTTCTTTTTTGTTTTCTTTATTTGCCTGGCATCAAGCAATACCAATTCTAGTTGCATTTTTTTTCCAAGTGAAAATATACTCTTTTTTTTTTTCTGGGGAAAATATACTCAATGGTGTATCTATTAATCTCTGAAAATATATACAAAGACCCCCAAAATTGCACATTTTGAACAGCAAACAAACTGAAGAGTAAAGCCCCGTACACACGATCGGTTTGACTGATGAAAACCGTCCGATGGATGGTTTTCATCAGACTAACCGATCGTGTATGGTACCCATCGGTCTTTTTTCCATCGGTTGGAAAAAATAGAATTTGTTTTAAAATTTTCCGATGGATAAAAAACCGATGGTAATTTCCGATCGTCTATGGGCAAGTCCATCAGTTAAAATACCCACGCATGCTCAGACAGAATTAGGAGACGGGAGCGCTCGTTCTGGTAAAACTAGCGTTCCTAATGGAAAGAGCACATTCGTCATTCTGCAAGTTATTGCTTCGTTCAATGCAGCGCATGTTTTGTTGCTTTAGAACGGTCTTTAAAATGTCATTTTGGCAGCAGATCTTTCTCATGAGTTCTGACAAACGTATGTCTTTCTTCTTTCTTGTGATCTTAGGAATAATTAGTTTAATTCTTCAAGGCCGACCTCACAAATTCCACCTTTTATTTTTGTTTTGTCTTTAAATTTGTTGTGCATTTTTTGGTGTGTCAATTTCTCAGAACATTTTTTTTTCTCCTTTCCTCATGGAGGTTGGTGTCCCTTGTTATTAATTACACATTGTATTTCTGAAATGTTATTGCTACTTAAAAAAAAACCACATCAGGCATGTATGTTGGCTGAAATCAAATTTTCCTTTATTTCGGAAAAAAAGCAAACAAAAACCGAAGGGCAACTATTCAGAAATTAGCAGAGAATATCAAGTCCTTAGATCCCAAATGCAGACCTGACTATGATTAATAATAAAATCAACAACAGCATGAAATCAGGAGCAGCAGCCAAAGACATACATCATCCCAAGCTGTGGTACTCCATCAACCTTCAACTTCTGTATGAGCAGCTCGAGGCCAGAGAATCACCTCCTGCTCTTCCCTGTAGCCTTCCTTCCACGCCTCTCTGCAGCGTTCTCTCCATGGCCCCGTCCACGCACCCTTGCAGGCTGGGCCACTGTGGGTGGTGATGTGTCAGGAGGAGGAGGAGAAGGAGGAGAGGGATTGGCCTGCTGAGAGATATGGGTGGCCTCAGTCAGCAGCCCCCTCGCCCCCATGTGTACGGCCATATATATGAGGTGCTCACAAAGGGCCCGTTGTCCCGCCTCCATTCTGAGCAACTTATCCGCCAGATAGGTGCTAAACCCCTCCGTAAGGTTGAGGGGGCCCTCATGATGGCAGCAGCCTCCTAAATCATCTTTAGTGATGCTTCCTCCACTTGTGTCATCCGCCGTTGTTTTGGTGGTCTGACGTGGAGGGGAGCCACTTGGGAGACGGTGCTGCCACTAGGCCTGGGGACCTGCTGAGTCCCACTTGGCCCTGCCTCCTCCTGCCTGCCACATTCCTGACCCTCTTCCTCCTGGCTTGCCTCATCCTGTTTATAAAATAAAATGAACATTTTTATTTTTTGGGGAATCTATCACCCACAATTTGGATATCATTACTGGTGCATATTTTTTTTTGGGGGGGGATGATATCATTTTTGGCTAATCCAAACAGTTCAGCACAATATTACTTAGTGGACAATAATTATGATCAAAAATACTATACCTGGCTGAAGATGCGAAGATCTGTCTCTTCTAGCTCGGGAGGCTCCTCCTCCGCCTCTGCGGGGGTGGAGGGAAGGGTGGAAGGAACGCTGGAGGGAAGGGTGGAAGGAAGGGTTGAGGGAAGGCTGGAAATAGATTCCCTGGCCTCGATCTGGTCATCAAGAAATTGAAGATGTCTGCAGTACCACAGCTTGGGCTTTACTACATCGTCGGCTGCTGCTCCTGATCTCTTTGACTGGCGCACTTCCTTGTATTTTTTTTTATACGAATTACGCAGGTTGTTGATTTTATTATTGATCATAGTGTAGTCTGCATCTGGGATCCATGGCTTCATATCCTCTGCTAATTTGCAAATAGTTGCCCGACGTACATTACTCTTGTGGTACGCAGGGTGTTTCAGTTCCCACAGGTTGCGCTGTTCCTTATATTTTTCAATAAAAGTCAGCATCACCTCCGGCACACGTAGTTTATGCATCTTTTTGGGTCAGCAAGTAAAAAAAATATATAAAAAAAAAAAAAAGGATCAGATTTGATTCTCCTCAACTTATCACAATATTTCCCTTTACAATCATGAACCATTATAGGCCACTGCAGGCCCGAGTTCCCTTCTTACCTTAGTTCACTTCGTTGGTTCACTTCCGGTCGTCCTTACTCCGCGCATCCCTAATAACTTCTTTCCCCTTTTTATACCCTGCGCATGCGTGTAACTCCGCCCTCGTCGCCCGCCCATGACGGACTTTTTCTGCATTTCCCCGCCCCTTAACGATCGGCGCACAGTGTGAGACGGCGACATGTCGCAGACACAGGTGGCTTCTTTAGTTGAAATTATAGACGAGGAAAGCCCGGAGGCGGAAACGTCCCGATCCTGTAAAAAAAGATACAAGGCGACTAATATGTCTTTTTTGGGGGTGGCGGAGATGGTGGACATTCTGCGGACGAAGGATTACGACGGCAAGCATGGGCCATACGACACCCCTAATCTCCGGAAGTCACAAATTATGGACAAAGTGGCGAAGACTCTCTATAAAAAATATGGGGTCAGGAGATCCAAGGAACAACTCCGCAAAAGGTGGTCTGACCTAAAGCTGAGGGAGCCGGAGCAGTATAGGAAGCTTATAAAAAGCATTGAAAAAAGTAAGTTTATTTTACTGTGTTCTTTCACATTGTAATATGTATTCTTCCATGTTTTGCAACATGTGCTTGGCTTGACTGGTTTCACATTTTAAAATGTCAACTTTTATGTTAAGTGGAGAGTCCACTTATTTTGTAAATGTGTGTTAAAAAAAAACTTGCCGCTCTTCCCCCAAACATGTTTGGCACATATCCACATAAACTACATGTGGGCATGCCTCATTTTACTCCAACAATGTTTATCTACACATTGTTGGCTAGATGATGTGTTGTAAGTAAACTAGAATGTGAAGGAAAGGCTAAACTGTATTCTGGATAAAGGAGATGACACTCCAGCAGTTGTGTACTCAGCTTTTTTTTTATGGATCAAGATACTATAGTCTGGGCCACATGACCAAATTTAGAAACGGTGTCACATACAAGTGGTCCAGTGGATACCTTGGTGGTTATCCAAGTGTATTTGTGAGTGGCCTCAAAAATAACATGTTGCTTTGTTGATTTTGCAAGATCTCATATGTTCATCTTGAAACTCAGGGCCAAATATCAATTGGACCCCACTTTAAAACATTGAGAATACATTTTCTGCCCGAAAAGTCTGTGTGCTAAAGGATACATTATTTTTAAAATTCCCATAGGGGAGAGGAGACTGGGAGCACACCATGCTCAGGAGACGAGGAACCCAACACCACAGAAACTCCCCGAAGATCCCAAAGCAGACCAAGATCAGCAGGTTCAGGAAGCGGAGGGGGAGAAAGCGGAGGTGGAGGAAAGGGGAGGTGTAGGAAGGAGAGGTGGAGCTTATCAGCACAACAGGTCAGTGTCTGTCACCACAACTTCAAGGTAAATACAGATGTAGGCCTGCATAGTTTTAAAAAAAATCTTTCTTTTTAGGGACTGAACGTGTGTCAGGAAGTCCAAATCCTCCATTCTCGAGTGCCAGCGCAAAAATAATCATTTAAGAAATCATGGAATGCAGTAGCGAAATGGACATTATGAGAAAGAGAATGATTGTGATTGAGCAAAAATATAAAAACATGATAGATATTTTGGGGAGAATAGTGTGAACCCCCCCTTTTTGTGTGTTTTGTTATGCGTCAGAAATTTCCTATGGGATTGCCACCAGCCCAAATGTGAAGATGCACACAATGACTCAACATGTGCTATCTACCATCACAGGATATCTATGTCCCTGTTTTGGGGGTGCAACCTCTTCCTCCCTCCTCAAGTAGGTGAGAGGAAGGGTTTTCACCCCCAAAGCACGTCCATTGATCCCCCATGATGGCAGATAGCACATGTTTACCTTAGCCATGGGATCATGTTGAAGATACCCATTTGAGCCCCAAAAAGAAAGTGTGGTTCTTAACATTTGGGATGGATCAGGGGTAACATCACCCCATCTCCTGTTTGTATTTTTCACTGTGTTATTTTATTACTTTTTCAGAAAAAAATATTTGTCTTTTGACCCATGCATGTTTCTGCAAAAAAAGCCACACAAAAAAAAAAAGGCTAGTATTTCGAAAACCAACCAAAAATGTGGTGCAATCAATAAAAACATTTGGAAAGTCAAAAAAAGGTGTGCCTTGTTCTTTCTATGCTCAAGAGCAGTTCTGAAGATGCAAAAACAGTGTTTTCACCTCAGAGATTTGAGGCTATTTACTAAGAACAAATACACTTGGCACTACTAGAACCTGGGAGACACATAAACCACAAATACAAGAATGACAACACAAGTTTGTAGTAATTCCAATTTTTTATTTTATTTTAAAAAGGTAAAATCAAAGGTCAGCGAGCGCTTCCTGATGACGGAACCCGAAACGTACGTCGAAGCGCAATACAGGTCACGCAATTGACGTTTCTTCCGGTCCAGCTGGTTGTCTGCTCCATAGTGGTGGAACGCACGCCAGTATCCACAGGACTCTCATTTGTTATCCCTACGCCTTTACAGCCTCAGTGCCGGGTCGGGGCACATAACCATGTAAGCATGAATTTGGCTTTTTAGAAATTTTATACGCAGTAAAACGGTATTACGCTATTGCTCGTTTCTCCTTTTTTCTGATTATATACCACTGAATCCAAGTGTTATCGTTACCTGCATGGTGGACAACATTTCGCTGATCCTTAGCAATTGGAACTTGCTGAAAGCCTGTTTGACTTCTTTTTTAATTAAAAGGGTCAATTTGCTGCGGTAAGCTGCCATCCTTACTTAATGTGCACTATCGGGTGTCAATATTATTATTGGTGAAGGTGGATCTTCATTTTTCTCAAGAGTCACATTGGATTTTTCACAATACGTTGTTTGAAGTGGATTCATTTGGTGTTTATACAACACTTTTCCTTTGTGGGACATTTATTTGCATTTATCAACCCTTGTTTGGGGGTTCATTGGTTTGGACTTTATTTGCATTAAGTTTCAATTCTATTTTTATATTGTTTGTATCTATATGATAGTTAATTTTTGCTGTTCACAAATTAATTTGAATATATTTTTTGTACATACTGGTTGATCTTTATACACAGCACTAATTAATTTAAGTGGGGAGATTATATTGTTTTTGATTCTATATATGTCTACCGTTTTATAATATATTTAGATTTATCCCACATATTAGCGCCCTCCTCTCTCACTATTTTCACTATTGATTTCAGTATTTTACTGCAATTTGAGGTGCAGCTTATATATAGCATATATTTAGTATAGTAATTGGCGCAGGCTCCATTTAAACCATATACATATGCCTAAGTCACATGGTTGTAACATGACAGTGCCCAGAAACAATGGAGCACATTCTGGCTCACAATAGCTGAAAAATGGCATGACAGTTTTTTGGCAACATCTTACATTTACAGTGGCCCATGAGTGGCAGGACCACCAAAAATACTCCAAAATTACTCTAATTAGAAAAGTAGACCTCTCAAGGTTTTTAACAAGTGGTATAAATGGCAAACGTAGCATGTAAACACCCGTTTGATGCCACTGCAGCTTAAAGAGGAGAGGGTGGGGTTAAGGTCCCTCCAACCGTTAATCTAAACAAGGCCATACTGCTTTCAATGTCACCTCCCTGCTCACTAGTTGAAGTTGAAGATACCGATTCCTTGTCTATTGAGGAGGCTGGAGACACAGAGGTGACATAGGAAGCAAAACTGTTGAACCAGAAATAAATGAATTGTTAAAGCGGAGTTCCACCCAAAATAACATCCATATATGACCACACTCCTTACACTACAAACATGTACAGTAGCCACTTTTTTTTTTTTTTCTGTACATACCGTACTATTGTCATTTCAATTCCGGCTTCCGGGTACTCACTCCCGCGGGAGTAGGCGTTTCTATTCTCCCGCAATGTAATCTGGGAGTTCGCCCAGATGTGACATGTCCTGCAGAAAAAGTTCCCCGGCGGATAAGGTTCCCCCCCCTGTACTGTGCATGCGCGGCACGAACCTCAACGGAGTTTCCGAAAGTAGCCGAACATGTAGAGCTGTGAGTCGGCTCTACACGGCGCCTGCGCAGTCAGCTCTACATGGCTCCTAGTCATTGCGCAGGTGCCGTGTAGAGCTAACTCGCAGCTCTACATGTTCGGCTACTTTCGGAAACTCCGTTGAGGTTCGTGCCGCGCATGCGCAGTACAGGGGGGGAACCTTATCCGCCGGGGAACTTTTTCTGCAGAACACCGTCCACCGCTACCAGGAAGTCAGTGCTTGTGGGCTTCACAATGCACTCAAGCAAAATGGAAAATTCTGACGGCTGATTTTAAAAGTGCATCTTTTGCCAGAAAAAAGACAGGGGAGGTTAAAAATCACCAAACACGTGAGTACTAATTGGTGATCTAAAAATACTTTGCATGCAAGCTAAAAAAAAAAAAAGATTTGCCGCGGAACCTCTGCTTTAATGTGTCCCTTGTCTGGCTGTGAAGTGTAAAAAATGTGTGTAAATCTAAAAATTGGATGTTGCTGGTTTAAGTTTTTGGGCTTTGCACGTTACCTCTAGACATGTGCACTGCCAAAAAATTCGTTAGTTTTCGTTTTCGTTTCATTCGTTTTGTTTTTTTTTTCGTTTTTCGGGTCATTCGTTATGATCGCAATTCGTAAATTCGTAAATTTGTACATTCGTAAATTTGTACATTCGTAAATTTATACATTCGTAAATTTATACATTCGTAATTTCGGAAATTTGGAAATTCGATATTTTCGAAAACCCGAAAATGTGAAAATCTGAAAAAATAACTATTAAATTATAGTTGTAATTTCCTTTCAAATTTGGCTGTTAGCGAACGTAACGAATACAAATTTATCTGAAGTTACGCATAACCTGAAATAACAAATGCCGCATCTAAACAAATGGAACGGAACAAATTAATAATAATAATAAAACGTTTTTATTATTATTATTGTTATTTATTATTATTATTAATTCATTACGTTCCATTCGTTTAGATACGGCATTCATTATGTCGGAAAACAATTCGTAACTTCGTTAAGTTCACTAACAGCCAAATTTGAAAGGAAATTACAATACCTATAATTGAATAGTTAGTAATAGTTAAGTTATTAGTTAATTATTATTTCAGATTTCCGAATTTACTAATTTACGATTGTACAAATGTACAAATTTACGAATGTACGAATATTCGGAAATTCGTAAATTCAAATTTACGAATTTCCGGATAGTTGTACATTCGTAAATTCGTGCATTGGTAAATTCATATATTCGTAAATTCGTACATTCGTAAATTTGAATTTACGAATATTCGTTAAAATTCGTTAAATGAGTTTTCGTTAATTCGGATATTTCCGAATTAACGAATTTGTCGAAATTCGTTAAAAAACGAATTCGGAACGAAACGAATTGCACATGTCTAGTTACCTCTATGTTTGTTGTCAGGGGAAGAAAGTCTGTAGAAACTGCAATGTCCACACAAGATGTAAAACCTTCAACTGTTGGGTTTTATTTTTGCTGCAGTAACTTGTATAGAAAGTAGAAGGTATGAGAAGATAGGGGAAGGTTCAGGTACACGTTGCGGAACACACAACATTTCTAAAGTCATTCACCACTCTCACTTTTGAGTGGGCATTGCTCACCCGGATAGACCCCTCTCACCTGGCCCAGCAGCCGGGATGATGCATGAACCAGTATGAAAACAGTCTCTGCCACAGACCGCTTGAAAACAAATATGGATAGCCAGGAATCCTCTGCCACAGGATTTCAGACCCGAACTTCCAGCCGTGCAGTAAAAGAACCTTTAAGCCGGCAAACTGCTGGGCTTTTAAAGTAGTGGATCCCTTCTCAACAAAGTCACCAGGCCTATCCCAAGACATCAGCACTTTGCTGGTCTCCTCCAGGTCAGGTCCTCCCCCCGGTTCCCTTCGTTAAGCAGCTTCCTCCCTCTTGGTGTACAGCTTGGGATCCCCTTTAGGATTATAGGCCCCAGTCATCATAACTGGGCCTACTCGCTAGAGATGCAGCCTCGGGCCAACCTGGCCCTGGGCTGAGAACACACACACATACCTCGCGCCAGGAGGGCCACGAGGCGAACAAGAGTCCCGCACAATGGCATCTGCCCCTTAAGTATCCCTCCCCAGCATGCATAATGGGGCACTACTCCCACTGAACCGCTGCCGAGAAGGGACACCCAATACACCATGGTCTGCCTGTGCTCCAACATGGGCCTGAGGTGGTACCACCACCTTCAGGCAACAGGGGAAAATGCTATGAGGCACCACCATAACCTGGACACAGGCAATTTGCATATAATTACACAAGTCTGAGCACAACTATTGACTCAGACGCCCCCTAAATTTACAATAGCGCCCCAATCATCGGGAGCAGGGCGCTACACAAATGTAAATGCAATAATCGCAAGGAAATTGTGAGGTTCAAATCAAACATAAACACTTACAAGACGCAACAGTGAGGTGACGGTCTTTTGGTAAATTTAAGGAAGTGATCTAAGAACTTTGTCTTCACTGGTATGATCCCACGAACTATGGAATCTCCTACCTTGTAGTAGCCATCCAGTCTGGGTATCCTTAACATACAGGCAGTGTCAGGACGTGATCTGTCCTCACATGCTGCTGGGAGCGTCTGCAGTAAAATGATCAATAGGAGTATGAACACTTTACAGCTCGGCATCATACCTGACACACTGCACTGTAAGGAATCACCGGGAGACAGATGGCCTTGAATGAGTCTCAGTAACAGCATTGAGTGATAGGAAGATGAAGTGTGCTCTATCATGAACAGCTGAAGCCTTTATAAAAGCTGAACAAATCACTTGTCTTTCCTCAAAGTAATCTCATGAATTATTTTAAGTCGAAAATGTATTCTCAGTAAAATAATTAAAGATTTTTTTTTTAAATCATCCAGATATTACTGATAACAGTGGATCAGATTTATGATTTATAGTGAAAATTATTTTATGGAGTGATTAACTAAAAATGTACTTTGAAACCTCATTGCAAATAAATCAATAAATAAACACAGAACAGCGTAAAAAATACTCAGATAGCGGATCAGTTCTTTTAGAGGGTAACTTTTATTCTTTTACTATTGTTATTTAGTGGTATCAGCCAAGGACCAGACACACAGTGATGTTTATTTGACATTGACTGACTGTATGGAGGACAGAAAGGTACAAAAAGGTATACGCAGGGCAGCGCCCTCTACCATAGGTAGGTGTTAGAGGTGAGGATTTTTGTGATAGCTGCCAGGCAGGTAAATTTAGGCAGGCCTATGCTGCATGCTAGGCCCGCTTGTTTTTGATCTGGGGGCAGGGAGTGGTTAGTGTAGCAGTGGGTGTGACCACCTGTGCTTCAGTTCTTGGGTGCCTCCTCTGCTTCCAGGGAGAATGTTCTGGAAGAGGGACAGGGCTGACAATTGGAGTGACAGGGAGCTCATGTGAGGAGCCCTGACCAATCCCCAACTGGAATTGGCAGGGGGCAGGCCTCCTTCATAAGTTCAGGTCCAGCCCACTGGAGGGGAGTTGTCGGCTGTATGAAGTGAAGAATGGAGTGTTAGACTGCAAGCAGGAGGCCCATCCCCATCTGGGGGGGTGCGTGCCTCGGGAGCTGGAAGGGAGCCTCATCCTTACACAGTCATGGAAGAGGTGTCCTGGAACAGAGGAGCTGTAGAAGCAGTCGGTACGCATGTCCAGGTTCATTCTTCACCATGGACTCAGGGCAGGAGAAGGTCGGTGAGTGAGGCACAGTGGATATCTGGAGGAGGCATGCCAGGGGAGCTGGGTGTAAGGCCAGAGGAGAGACCGTGGGGTTTCGTGTCAAATCTATGTGGCTTGCGGGCACAGGATTTGCAAGTTGGGCTAGCTGGGATCAGTAGTCCACCAACCAACTAAATCTGCTAAACTACTAGGCCGCAAGAAGGGGTACTGCAGGCCCCTGGCCTATTCAGCAAGTCAGAGAATCACCTAGGATTATTCAGAGTGATCCCTGGTGCGGTGTAACAATGATGGGGCGGAGAGACTGACTGTCAGGGTCACCTGTGGCCAGGTGACAGATGCACACCGTAGGGGGACATGAGTGCACCGCGAGGTAGTGAACCCTATGGCTGGCTTCTGCGGATAGGAAACTGGGTGGTTGTGGAAAGCGGGACCAGAGGAGCACAACCGGGATCCTAACGGAAGCTAGAGCCAAGATTCCCCAGGGCGCGGAGTCTAAGACCCAGCTGGTCTTCTCCAGGGCCTCTAGTGGTGAGGATGTTATGCTGCAGGCTGGGACCAGGTCGCGGCCCCTGGAGTTTCCTAGCTCACGCCCCATAGGATAAGGGGAAAAGAGGGGAAGCAGCTGCACACGATAAGAGAGAACCGAATAAGAAGCTGAAGGTCAGGGGCCACAAGCAGACAAGGATAACGAAGAACGAGCCGAAGGTCAAGGGTCACGAGCAGACAGGGATAGTCGGGGACAAGCCAATAACGTAACAGAGAGACAGACGTAGCACACGGCAGGCAGGAACCCAAACACACAATGCCTAACAAACACGTTGATCAGCAAAGCAGGCTTGCAGTGCACAGGTTAATATAGTGTTCTGTGATAGGGCCTGGGGTGGAGTCAGGCTGGGAGGAGATTATAAAGGAAGCCAGGTGAAGGAGGTCTGGTCTCTAGATGAACACATGAGGAGGAAGTAAAGATGGCAGACAGACATTAGTGCATATCCATGACAGTACCCTCCCTCTTACGAGGCCTCCCCCTTCCCCGCCTGGGCCCAGGTTTAGAGGGAAACTTCAGATGAAACTCCTTTAACAGACGAGGTGCAAAGACCTCAGATGCAGTGATCCAAGACCTCTCCTCAGGACCAAACCCTTTCCAATGAACGAGGTACTGAAGAACGCCTTTACAGAGTCGGGAGTCCAGAATTTGACTGATCTCGTACTCCTGATTATCCTCAGAGACAGGCGCCACGGTAGGGAGAGGACGAGAGAATTTATTGAGGACTAAAGGCTTTAGAAGAGCAACATGAAAGGAGTTCGTGATTTTAAGGCTCTTAGGAATCTGGAGTTTGAAACAAACCGGATTCAGTTTAGCAGTTACCGTGTATGGACCGATGAATCGTGGAGCAAACTTCAGAGAAGGAACTCGGAGCTTGATGTTCCTGGTAGAGAGCCAGACTTTGTCCCCTGGCTGAAGAGAAGGCGGTTTACGCCTGCGGCGGTCGGCAAAGCCTTTGAATTTTTCAGCAGCTGCCCGGAGGGAATCATGAACGTGACCCCAAACGGAATTGAGAGACTCCTGAACCGAAGCCAAAGCTGGAATGTCTGGAGAACAGATCATGGGAAGAGGAAGTTGAGGGTGTTTTCCATAAACTGTGAAAAAGGGTGTCTTCTGCGAACTGGTATTCACATGATTGTTATGGGAGAATTCTGCCCACAGGAGTAGAGAGGACCAATCGTCATGGTGAGAAGACACAAAGGTGCGAAGAAAGACCTCTAACTCCTGATTAACCCTCTCAGTCTGTCCATTGGATTGGGGATGGTAAGAAGAAGAAAAATCCAAGACAATATTGAGGGATTTGCAAAAGGCTCTCCAAAAACGAGACGTGAATTGGACTCCCCTGTCGGAAACAATATGAGAAGGGACCCCATGTAGGCGGAGAATTTCCCGAATGAAAATGGGAACCAAGGCAGGGGCAGAAGGAAGACCAGGAAGAGGAACAAAATGAGCCATCTTGGAGAATCGATCGATTACCACCCAAATGACTGTATTATTCTCAGACAGTGGGAGATCGGTGATAAAATCCATGGCAATATGGGCCCAGGGTTCCTTAGGAATGGGCAAGGGCATGAGGAGACCAGCAGGAGCTTGTGTGGAGGATTTGGACTGAGCACAGACATGACAAGCTTTAACGTAGTCTTTGACGTCTGAGTGGAGATTAGGCCACCAGTAGTGACGACTGATGAGTAGGAAGGATCGGAGGAATCCAGAATGCCCTGCCACCTTGGAATCATGTCCCCAACGAAGGATCTTAGCTCTTAGCTCAGTGGGGACAAAGGTCTTACCAGGCAGAATTTTAGACTTCAGGGTGGTAGAGTGGGCAACAATGCATTAGGTGGGAATGATCGGCTCAGGTTCAGGGGCGGACTCCTCGTCCAAAGTGTCAAATGACCTAGAGAGCGCATCAGCCCGACCGTTGCAGGAACCAGGTTTGTAGGTAATCGTGAAATTAAAACGGGCAAAGAAGAGACTCCACCTGGCCTGTCTAGGATTCAGACGTTTAGCATTCTGTAGATACTGTAAATTCTTGTGATCGGTAAAGATCGTTATGGAGTGAGGGGAACCCTCCAAGAGATGACGCCACTCCTCTAACGCCAATTTAATTGCGAGAAGTTCCCGATCACCGATGACATAATTCCTCTCTGCCTGAGAATTTTTTTTGGAGAAGAACGCACATGGTTGGCGTCTCTTCTCAAAGATTTGAAGAAGCACAGCTCCCATCCCCATTGAGGAAGCGTCCACTTCAATAAAAAATGCATTCCCAGGATTTGGTCTCCTCAAGAGGGGGCCAGAAACAAAGGCCTGTTTCAGGTTGTGAAATGCAGAGACAGCTTCGGGAGGCCAGTCTCTGGCATTCACACCCTTCTTGGTCAAAGCGATAATAGGCGCGGCAATGGAAGAGTAATTCCTTATGAACTGCCTATAATAATTAGTGAAGCCAAGAAAGCGCTGTGTGGCCTTGAGGCTAGCAGGAAGAGGCCAGTTGGTGATAGCCAAGACCTTCCCAGGGTCCATACGAAGCCCCGAACATGAGACGAAGCACCCCAAAAACAGGACCTCAGAACATTCAAAGGAACATTTCTCCAGCTTGGCATAGAGATTGTTCTCTCTAAGACGTTGAAGTACAGTGCAGACATGGTTTCTGTGGACGAGCAGATTTTCAGAAAAGATCAGAATGTCATCCAGATAGATGACAACAAACTGGTACAGCAGATCTCTGAAGATTTCATTGACAAAGTTTTGAAACACGGCTGGAGCATTACACAGACCAAAAGGCATCACCAGATATTCGTAATGCCCGTCTCTAGTGTTGAATGCAGTCTTCCATTCGTCACCCTCCCGTATTCGAATGAGATTGTACGCGCCTCTGAGATCCAACTTGGTGAAAATGGAGGCACCCTTCAACCTATCGAATAGCTCAGATATTAAGGGTAAGGGGTATCGATTTTTAATAGTAACCGCATTTAAACCCCGATAATCGATGCAGGGTCTTAAGGTACCATCCTTTTTGGCAACAAAAAAGAACCCTGCCCCTGCAGGCGATGAGGATTTCTGGATGAAACCTCTCTCCAGATTCTCTGCGACATACTCCGACATGGCCTGGGTCTCTGGGATGGACAGAGGGTAGGTACGACCCCTGGGTAGAGTTGCTCCGGGGACAAGATCAATAGCACAGTCAAAAGACCTGTGGGGAGGAAGCACCTCAGCTGATTTCTTACAGAACACATCCCGGTAATCGCTGTATGCAGCCGGAAGATCAGAAGAAACAGAAGTGGCAGCAACCGGAAGACTCTCCTTGGGGGTCACCTTGAGAAGACACGACGAGAAACATGAGGAACCCCAGGCCAGGATCTGCCCAGAGACCCAGTCCACATGTGGAGAGTGGAGCTGTAGCCAAGGGAGGCCCAATACAACTGGGGTAGAGGCCTTGGGTAGAATAAGAAAGGATATCCACTCCTGGTGGAGAATCCCTACCGACATCCTAATGGGTAGCGTCTGGAAGCGAATAGGGCCCCCTGGGAGAACAGTGCCATCAATTGCCGAGACTACCAATGGGGTAGTGAGAGGTGAAAGGGTAAGCTTCATAGAAGAAGCAGTTCTCCAATCCATAAAATTGCCGGCAGCCCCGGAATCCAGGTATGCAAGGGTTGACTGAGGAGAAGTGCCTACATGAAGGAACACCGGCAAGAGCAGGCGAGAAGGTGATGTTTCTGGGTCCAATACTCCACCTTCCAAATGTATTAGACCCGAGCGTTTCCCGGACGAAGCGAGCAGGAGTCACGAAAATGACCCTTGCCCCCACAATAGAGGCACAAGCCCAGAGTTCTGCGCCTAGCACGTTCTTCGGGGGTTAGTCTGGTCCGACCCAGCTGGATAGGTTCTTCAGCAGGTAGAGGATGCTCAACGGAATGAAGGGAGGGGAGCTCAGACCCAGAGAGTGCTGGCGTCTTTTTTCTAAGGACCTCTCTTGAAAACGAATGTCGATCTGGTTGCATAATGAAATTACATCGTCCAGACCGACGGGAATGGCTCTTCCCGCTAATTCGTCTTTCACTCGGTCAGAGAGGCCATGTAAAAAGGTAGCGACCAGGGCCTCATTATTCCAGCTCAATTCAGCTGTGTGGATACGGAACTGAAGAGCATATTGCCCCACTGAACTAGATTCTTGGCGAAGACGTAAGACAGCACTAGCCGCTGAAGAAGCCCGGGCCGGCTCTTCGAAGATGTTACGAAAGAGCTTCAAGAAATCGGACAGACTGGAAACCACCGGATCGTTCCTCTCCCACAGGGGGGCAGCCCAGGCCAAAGCTTCACCGGAGAGGAGGGAAATGATATAGGCTACCTTAGCCCGGTCAGACAGGAAGCTTTGAGGCTGAAGCTCAAAATGAATTGTGCATTGGCTGAGAAACCCCCTGCAGGCCTTGGAGTCCCCAGAGAAACGGAACGGAGCTGGCAATCTTAGTGAGTGTGAGGCTGCGACTGGTGCGATAGGTACAGCCGCTGATTGTACTTGGGGTTGCGGATTCGGGGTTCCCAAGGAGACCTGAAGCTGCTCGAATCGAGAAGCCAGATCCTGGAGGAATCGCAGCACCTGAGTCTGATTTGATTCCTGGGTCTCAAGTCTGCGAACTATGCCCTGCAATGGATCATCCGCGGGAAGCGGGATGTCAGCCGGGTTCATGGCTGATCAAACTGTCAGGGTCACCTTTGGCCAGGTGACAGATGCACACCGTAAGGGGACAGGAGTGCACCGCGAGGTAGTGAACCCTATGGCTGGCTTCTGCGGATAGGAAACTGGGTGGTTGTGGAAAGCGGGACCAGAGGAGCACAACCGGGATCCTAACGGAAGCTAGAGCCAAGATTCCCCAGGGCGCGGAGTCTAAGACCCAGCTGGTCTTCTCCAGGGCCTCTAGTGGTGAGGATGTTATGCTGCAGGCTGGGACCAGGTCACGGCCCCTGGAGTTTCCTAGCTCACGCCCCGTAGGATAAGGGGAAAAGAGGGGAAGCAGCAGCACACGATAAGAGAGAACCGAATAACAAGCTGAAGGTCAGGGGCCACAAGCAGACAAGGATAACGAAGAACGAGCCGAAGGTCAAGGGTCACGAGCAGACAGGGATAGTCGGGGACAAGCCAATAACGTAACAGAGAGACAGACGTAGCACACGGCAGGCAGGAACCCAAACACACAATGCCTAACAAACACGTTGATCAGCAAAGCAGGCTTGCAGTGCACAGGTTAATATAGTGTTCTGTGATAGGGCCTGGGGTGGAGTCAGGCTGGGAGGAGATTATAAAGGAAGCCAGGTGAAGGAGGTCTGGTCTCTAGATGAACACATGAGGAGGAAGGTAAGATGGCAGACAGACATTAGTGCATATCCATGACACTGACAGGTTGCAGTGAAGTTTTGTGCAAGAGGAGAAGAGTCCTGGGAGTAACAGTCTGCAGGAGTTGGTGCAGAGGAGAGACTGCAAATGTCAGAGTCCATCATTTACTCAGTGCTATTAATTCAACAATTCTTTAATGACGATGGCAAAGTGATCTGTTCTATGGGCATCCCATACCCCCTTTCCCCAACCAAGTTGGGCCCATGAGGGCAGCCAAGGTTCAGCGGACCAGGTGCCCTGGAAGAAGTTGGCAAAAACCGTGGGAGCCTGATGCAGCCATGTAGAACTCCAGATGCGAGTTGGGCACTTCCTCCAGTTGCCAGCAATTGTGACCATTATAGGTCTGCAGGAAAGACAACCACACCTCCAAATCATCACGTATAGGCTTGGTTATGCGTACGTAATGATGCAGGGCTGATATACCCTTCATAGCCCACGGTAGTCACCTACAGAAGGCCCTGCCCATCGGAAGTACGCAGCAAGCAAAGACAAGGTGGCCCAACAGAGATTGGTGCTGCTGGAGCCAGAGATTCTTGGCATCCCTTGTGAAACGTACCAAGGCCAGGAGCCTAGCCAATTTATCGCCGGAAGACCATTTCCACAGAATCAATCTCAATGCCCAAGAAGGACAAAACATGGGTAGAGCCCTCAGTCTTGGCAACTGACAATGGGATGCCTAACTGACCATAAACTTCCTGAAAAGTGGACAACAGGCAATGGCAATCTTCACCCTTTAAACAAAAAGTCGTCCAAGTAGAGGGGCGTGGCCTGGATATGGCTGTGTGAAGTCGCACTTTGAAAGAGCTCCTGGTTCCCCCTTACCCATCCCAGCTTTCAGAACCCGCTTCTACAGGCATGCTCTCAGCCAAACGCCACAAAACAAGATCTACTACCCTGGTGACCCGTCCCAATTCTCAGAAAAATTAATTACACTGTTTCTTTACACAACTACAGCGGCTCCACGTGACAGAGTGCAGGAGGCCCAGGCCTTGCTCTCTCAGTCCCTCTTTCTCAGTCCCTCTTTCTCAGCCCTTCTACGGCTATAGACTGCCTCATGGAGCCCCCGGCGGCCTTCCGACCAGACATGACTGACTCCCCGCACCACTCAGGAGTGAATCGTCTGGAACAAGAGATCTGAGCCATGCTACAGGCTCTCCCAACCAAACGGGACATTGAGACCTCATCCTCCGCCTGGAGGAAAAACACCACATCGACATCCAGGAAATCAGGGAGGACGTACAGGCACACTCAACCACGGTAGCCTCAGGGGAGGCCGCAGCATCCGTTCTAGAGCAAAGGGTCACTGCCCTGGAACACTCTCAAGTCTCTCACATAGATACAGCAGTGACCCTACAATTACACCTGGAAGATCTGGAAGACTGGAGCCGCCGTACCAACTAGCAGCTCCAGGGCCTTCATGAAGCCACAAGCAATGAAGACCTTGCAGCCATGGTCACTGCCATCTTCCAAAAGGTCTGGAACCCCACTCCACCAAATCTGGAGTTGGAAAGAGTGCATAGGGCTCTGGGTCCCAAATCCCCCGACCCCAATAGACCACGCAATGTCATCTCCCGGCTGCATCGATACACACAAAAGTCATCCACAAAGTTTGGGAATACGGTGATGTAGATTTTGCTGGAGCTCACATCAGAATCCTGCCAGACCTATCCCAGGCAACGTTGCAACACTGGGCCCTGCTATGACTGGTCCTGGACCTGGCAGAACAACAAGGCTGCACATACCGTTGGAGGTACCCGCTGGCGGTTATCTTTCGGATGGCTGCAACATCCTTCACTCTGCGCACACCCGAAGATTTACAGGCCCTGTTTTCCTTCCTGGCTGTGGACCCCATCCTTGTGCCGAATTGGTTCACGCTTGTCCAGCGCCCCAAAGGCCGCGCGGGCCTTGCTGCAGCCTGGGACCCATCATCAGTGTACCCACAGAGGCCACAGAGAGGACCCCGAACTTCATCCACCGACCGGTGATGTGAGTCTTAAAAAGGACGGTCCAGGTCGTCTCCCCCTTGTACCTGACAACTGCCTATCCCCTACCCGACCCACTTTAGAGGGAGTATGGCCGAGTCTATATATCACTCCCCCGCAATCTACTACCTGACTGCCTACAATGTACTTGATGTTACACTCAGGCTTTATGTGGGTTTTTCCCTCTCCGAACACCCCCAGTCCTCACTCACGAATCTATCCACCTACATGACCTCTTCGCAGGGACCATGTGAAGTTGCAGCACGTGTAGTTCCACTATCCCAGTTTTATGGGCTCCATGTCCTGCGTTGATGGCCTGGACGGAACTGACCATGATTAAACCTCCTACACCGCTCTGTTGCTTGGACCGAGCTGAACTTGCCCGGCTTGACCATGTACAGACATCCATTGAATCACTGAATCATTGTGGACGCTGGACCCCTTTCTCTACACCGGCGGGGAGCTTATGGACATTACCTGCTCTATTTTCCATCCCGCTATTTTGCAGGGTTTTCCATACTGGGGTTTTACAGGACTTTGTGCCTGAATGTTTCCACTCCATTGGGAGTACTTCAATGTTTACAATGTATTTACAATATATTTTGAGTGATACATTTCTTGAGGTGCCAGTATAATTGTTTCTGTTCTACCAGGTATTGCAATAAACACTCCTCCCTGGGTATTTGGTGGCCATGATGTGCAGGACCCCACCCCAGCTGGGGAGGGGCCCAGTGTTCCCCTGGCTCAGCTGGAAGCGCTTTTCTTCCCGGCTGTCTCCTACCACTCTCTCACTTAGGCCTACGCTCAATTCTCAGTTCTCTGTGGTGAGCGTCTTAGCGAAACTTTGCTACTACAATAGTACACACAGAGGTTGTCGTCTCTATCAGCAACCTCCTTGTCTTTACTTTCTTTACCCGCACCTTTTACTTTTCTGCTTACACTTAGGTCTCAACCTACCTTTTTTACTCTATTCCTTGGACTCTCTACTCTTCCTTTTCCTGATCTTACTCCTCCCCCCTTACCCCTCCCACCCCAGCCTTTATCATGGATACTATCAGAGTGGTCCTCATTAATGCTAAAGGACTTAATGCCCCTGAAAAGAGACAATGCTTTTGCAGGATCTACATTACCTCAAGGCGGATATCGCCTTTATTCAAGAGGCCCATTTCAGAGAGGGCAAACTACCTATTCTCAATAGCAAGTTCATTCCATTGATGTATCATTCCACTTATTAAGTCTCAAAATCATGAGGGGTATCCATTACAATTTTTTGGAAAGTGCCGTGGTCATGTCTAGAAACTATTATAGACCCAAATGGTCCATACCTATTCTTGAAGGGCACAATTGGCTAGTGTCAAAGTGACCCAGGCAAATCTTTATGCTCCCAATAGTCAATAGAACGGGTTCATCTGTCGGACCCTTGAGAAACTCCTTGTCACGTACCTGGTGGAGATCGAGCTGGGGAGGGGGCTTCTCTTGCACCTCCTGTCCAACACCCCTGGTAGTGATGACAGGGAGTGAGGGACACAGAGTGGCACAAGGGCCGATGTAGTGGATGGCGCTGGCTGGGCCTTGGCAGGAACCAGGTGGCTGAAGAGTGCTGGGCAGGCTCTGAGGACCAGAGCTCTGTATCGCTGGGTCAGCAGATGGAGGCGTATCCGGGACGTAAGCCAGGAGGTCATCAACAGCTGGACAGAGCAGGTACCGAGACGAGAGACAGAGGCAGAGATGGGACACAGGCCAGGTTTGGTACACAGACGGGCAGCAAGGTACAGGAACATCAGGCAGAAGCGGAGTCAAACACAAGCCGGGATCAGGTAGGCAGGCGGAAGGAGAAGGTTCAGGTGAAGCCGGGTCAAGACACAGGAAGCTGGAACAGATCAGGTAAACAGGCACTAGCTGAAAGACCACTCAGCAAAGTTCATGTGTCAGTGTTCACTTTAAATAGGCTTAACTTGGTGCCCATACGTGCATGTGCGCCCGTGCGCGTCCGCAAATGCGCCAATACAAGTCCCCCTTTGTGCACACACTGGTGTGCCCGTGCTTGTGCGCAGATGCACATCTGTTAGCCGGACTCCTCTTACACTGGTGCTTGGCAGGGCCAGGAATGTACCCTTAATTCCCTCCGAAGACACTTCATCAGGGGCCTCCTTAATCTCCCCATGCTCCCGCAAGCGCATTGTGAAATCCTTCCATAAAGCACAATTGGTAGATATCTGGAGACTCCTACATTCGAGACTACGCATTTTACTCTCCACCACACAAACTATACTCACGAAAAGACTACTTTCTGATCCCACACATCCAAGTGCATGCGGTTCCTGACACGTCAATAGGCTCCATTACATGGTTAGATCCTGCCAGACTTATCCCAGGCAACGTTGCAGCGCTGGGCCCTGCTATGACTGGTCCTGGACCTGGCACAACAACAAGGCTGCACATACCGTTGGAGGTACCGGCTGGCGGTACCCGCTGGCAGTTATCTTTCGGATGGCTGTGACATCCTTCACCCTGTGCACACCCGAAGATTTACCGGCCCTGTTTTCCTTCCTGGTTGTGGACCCCATCCTTGTGCCGAATTGGCTCACTCTTGTCCAGCGCCCCACAGGCCGTGCGGGCATTGCTGCAGCCCGGGACCCATCATCGGTGTACCCACAGAGGCCACAGAGAGGACCCCGAGCTTCATCCACCGACCGGTGATGTGAGTCTTAAAAAGGACGGTCCAGGTCGTCTCCCCCTTGTACCTGACAACTGCCTATCCCCTACCCGACCCACTTTAGAGGGAGTATGGCCGAGTCTATATATCACTCCCCCACAATCTACTACCTGACTGCCTACAATGTACTGGATGTTACACTCAGGCTTTATGTGGGTTTTTCCCTCTCCGAACACCCCCAGTCCTCACTCACGAATCTATCCACCTACATGACCTCTTCGCAGGGACCATGTGAAGTTGCAGCATGTGTAGTTCCACTATCCCAATTTTATGGGCTCCGTGTCCTGCGTTGATGGCCGGGACGGAACTGACCATGATTAAACCTCCTACACCGCTCTGTTGCTTGGACCGAGCTGAACTTGCCCAGCTTGACCCTGTACAGACATCCATTGAATCACTGAATCATTGTGGACGCTGGACCCCTTTCTCTACACTGGCGGGGAGCTTATGGACATTACCATACCTGCTCTATTTTCCATCCCGCTGTTTTGCAGGGTTTTCCATACTGGGGTTTTACAGGACTTTGTGCCTGAATGTTTCCACTCCATTGGGAGTACTTCAATGTTTACAATGTATTTACAATATATTTTGAGTCATACATTTCTTGGGGTGCCAGTATAATTGTTTCTGTTCTACCAGGTATTGCAATACACACTCCTCCCTGGGTATTTGGTGGCCATGATGTGCAGAACCCCAACCCAACTGGGGAGGGGCCCAGAGTTCCCCTGGCTCAGCCGGAAGCACTTTTCTTCCCGGCTGTCTCCTACCACTTTCTCACTTAGGCCTACGCTTAATTCTCAGTTCTCCATGGTGAGCGTCTTAGCAAAACTTTGCTACTACAATAGTACACACAGAGGTTGTCATCTCTATCAGCAACCTCCTGGTATTTAGTTTCTTTACCCTCACCTTTTACTTTTCTGCTTACACTTAGGTCTCAACCTACCTTTTTTACTCTATTCCTTGGACTCTCTACTCTTCCTTTTCCTGATCTTACTCCTCCCCCTTACCCCTCCCACCCCTGCCTTTATCATGGATACTATCAGAGTGGTCCTCATTAATGCTAAAGGACTTATTGCCCCTGACAAGTGACAATGCTTTTGCAGGATCTACATTACCTCAAGGCAGATATTGCCTTTATTCAAGAGACCCATTTCAGAGAGGGCAAACTACCTATTCTCAAGAGCAAGTTCTTTCCATTGATGTATCATTCCACTTATCCAGTGTCAAAATCACAAGGGGTATCCATTACAATTTTATGGAAAGTGCCGTGGTCATGTCTAGAAATTATTATAGACCCAAATGGTCGATACCTATTCTTGAAGGGCACAATTGGCTAGTGTCAAAGTGACCCAGGCAAATCTTTATGCTCCCAATAGTCAATAGAACGGGTTCATCTGTCGGACCCTTGAGAAACTCCTTGTCACGTACCTGGTGGAGATCGAGCTGGGGAGGGGGCTTCTCTTGCACCTCCTGTCCAACACCCCTGGTGGTGATGACAGGGAGTGAGGGCCACAGAGTGGCATGAGGGCCGATGTAGTGGATGGCGCTGGCTGGGCCTTGGCAGGAACCAGGTGGCTGAAGAGTGCTGGGCAGGATCTGTGAACCAGAGCTCTGTATCGCTGGGTCAGCAGATGGAGGCGTAGCCGGGACGTAAGCCAGGAGGTCATCAACAGCTGGACAGAGCAGGTACCGAGACGAGAGGCAGAGGCAAAGATGGGACACAGGCTGGGTTCGGTACACAGATGGGCAGCAAGGTACAGGAACATCAGGCAGAAGCGGAGTCAAACACAAGCCGGGATCAGGTAGGCAGGCGGAAGGAGAAGGTTGGTGCTTGGTGGGGCCTGGAATGTACCCTTAATTCCCTCCGAAGACACTTAATCAGGGGCCTCCTTAATCTCCCCATGCTCCCGCAAGCGAATTGTGAAATCCTTCCATAAAGCACAATTGGTAGATATCTGGAGACTCCTACATTCGAGACTACACATTTTACTCTCCACCACACGAACTATGCTCCCGAATAGACTACTTTCTGATCCCACACATCCAAGTACATGCGGTTTGTGAAACGTCGATAGGTTCCATTACATGGTCAGACCATGCTCCAGTAATTCATGGATATCTTCACATCTAAAAGTAGAACATGGAGGCTGAATGAGAGCCTTCTACAAAACCAGGAAGTGCTGACAGATGTCACCAAGGAATTGAGTAACTACTTTCAAACCAATGACACTGCTGACTGTAGCCCAGGCGTCCTTTGGGAGGCCCACAAAGAGGTTATCCGTGGAATACTCATTAAACACGGATCATGGCTTAAAAAGCAACGTACGATCCAGTTGACGTCTCACCTGCGTAATCTGCACGTCGTAGAAAACCGCCACAAACACGCCCTATCACAATCTTCGGAAACAGAACTATCGACCCTACGTAAACAAATCACTGACCTACTTTACTTCAGAGCCAAAGTGGCAATTTAAATCTGCCGCAAATTCTTGTATGAGATGGGAAATAAATGTGGCAGATTGCTAGCCCAATTCATACGTGCACAAAAACTGGCATCGTACATACCGCAGATTGTGTCCCCTTTCGGTCACAAAATGACCTTACCCCTACAAATTACGTGGGAATTCGGCACATTCTACAACCCGCAGTCCACTTCTCCCTCCCAGGAACACATGATGGAATATCTTTCCTCTTCCCACATGCCCAAACTAGACACAGAGATACATAAATCTCTTGAGGACCCCATCACTATAACTGAACTCCAAGCAGCGGTAGGATCCGTCAAACCGGGAAAGGCCCCAGGACCTGATGGTTTTATGATCCAGTATTACAAGACTGCAGTACCTACTCTCGGTCAATACATGATTAAATTATTCAATGCACTAGGAATGACTGTTTCATTTCACAAAGATACCCTTCAAGCTAACATCTGATTCCGAAGGAAGGAAAAGACCCTGCCGCGTGCAGTAGCTACAGGCCAATATCCCTGCTAAATATCAACCTCAAATTGTTCACCAAAATACTGGCTAATAGGTTGCATCGACATTTACCCGAGCTGGTCCATTTGGACCAAGTCAGTTTTATACCTTCCAGAAAGGGCCAGAGACAATACCATCAAGGTCAATAATCTACTACATGTGGTCAATACCACTAATAATCCATGTGTCCTCTTGGGCACAGACGCTGAAAAGGCCTTTGACCGGGTCTACTGGCCCTTCACGTTCTTGGTCTTGGAGCACGTGGGTATTGGACCCACTATGATGAACTGGATTTCCTCCATCTATTCTAACCCTACGGCGAGAGTCAGGGCCATTGGCATCCTCTCCGACCCCTCTACAATCAAGAATAGGATGAGGCAGGGATGTCTGTTGTCACCTCTACTTTTTGCCATATCCTTGGAGAGAAGGGCCTAGCTCCAGGAATTTCTCACAGAGCACCCTTGCATAGGCGCAGAAACCCTGCATTCAGTTCTCAAAGGTACGAGGAAGTTGCTTTGACTTTTCACCCTGAACGTTAACATCAATACGCCTGGACTTATCAACAGTTTCTTTATAAAATGGCACTAGCATCAGTACATCAATGAACTCACTATGCCAAAGGGCCTGGTATGGACTGGGGAGTGGGGGAGACTCCACGCCGTTTTTTTTTAATCTGTATTACCGCAAGCAAGTTTAAATTACATTTTTTTCTTTTAGAAATGTCATTATTGCTGCGGCATGTTCTGCACATCGCACAGATGTGCCACTTAACAGGAAGACTAAAGGGACCTACAGACACAATATTTAAAGGAATATAAAAATTTTATTGTTTCACTTTAAGCAGCATTAAAATCACTGCTCCTTTAAAATCGATTGTTTTAAAAACTTTTTTTTTGCATTGATACATGTCCCCCAGGGCAGTACCCAGGTCCACATACACTTTTTTATGGCAATAACTTGCATATAAGCCTTTAAAATTAGGACTTTTGATTTTTCATGTTCGTGTCCTATAGACTTTAATAGAGTTTACATGTTCGCTAGAACTTTTTGCCTGTTCAAGGTGTTCTGGCGCGAACCGAACCAGGGGGTGTTCGGCCCATCCCTAGTGACGTGTGTATGCTGGTGAGTCTGAAAGTCTCTTCTTCAGAGACTCTGCTGGTGGGTGCCTGAGTATACAAACCTGCTGTATACCTTATGAGGGGTTTCCACTAATCCCTGCTGAATGTTTTACATATTTTATATGATGGAGAATATAACAAAAGGAGCTGGAACACAGTGGTAGACAGGAACATCTAAAACATCTAAGAGTACAGGATTTCAGTCACTAATTACAACAGGAAGAACACCATAATGAATTTAAGAAGTGGCTGACTTCGCCCACCAGGCACCAACCGTGACACATATTTCACATTTTGGTGAACATTGCTTTTTTGGTGAACATTCACCACCACACTCTATGTCTCAGGTAAGGCCTTGATAAAAATAGACAGTGGTCCATCAAAATATTAGACAAAGTAAATAAGCTTTTTAAATCTCTGTTTTGAGATCCACAAGCAGCCCTCTAACTTAAAAAATCGATCGGATACATGGAAGATTTGGCTTTCATTTAGTGTTCAGTGTTAATTGATATCCCCAGATTGTGTTTTATTATCAAATGAAAACTGGTTCAAAATAGTAAATATATACATACTGTATACTGCATATATATTTAAATTAGCTTTGTATTTTTATTAACATTACTATGACACACCACCGGAAAACCTCCCAAAATTAATTCTCCTACTTCTGAAAATCATGGTGATACCACATACAGTATGTAGGTGTTATTTGTACCAGTAGAAGGGCCAAGAAACAATAGTACTAATTTTGTGTTATGTGTGTGTGTTGTTTTTTTTTTTTTTATCCTGCCTGACACTAGCACTTGAACTGACACCTAATATATACCTTTTTTCTTACCTAAAACACACTGACCCTAATGCCCTGTACACACGATCAGATTTACAATGGAATAAAATCCAATGGATTTTTCCGTCGGAATTCCGTTGAAGCTTACTTTCATCAGTCTTGCCTACACACCATCAGACAAAATTCCGACCGTCCAAAACATCGTGACGTACAACACGTACGATGGCACTATAAAGGGAAGTTCAAATCCAACGGCGCTATCCTTTGGGCTACTTTTGCTGATTTCGTGTTACCGCGTGTTATTAAAAGTTTGGTGTTAGCCGATTCGCGCTTTTCATTCTCCGTGCTTTTCAGTCCGTTACAGCATGACGAATGTGCTATCTCCATCACAAACGCTAGTTTTATCAGAACGAGCGCTCCTGTCTTGTAATTTAGTCTGAGCATGCGTAGATTTTTCTCCGATGGAGTTCCCCACAGACAATCTAAATTTGCTATTGTTTTTTTTTTCCATCCGTAAAATTTAAAACTTGTTCTATTTATTTTTTACACTGATGGAAAAAAGACTGATGGGGCCCACACACGATCGTTTTTTCTGATGAAAAAAGTCCATCGGTCTTTTTTCATTGGAAAAACCGATCGTGTGTACGCGGCATTAGGGCACTTTCACACTGAGGCGCGCTGGCAGGATGCTAAAAAAAGCCCTGCAAACAGCATCTTTGGGGCGCTTTAGGAGCGGTGTATACATCGCTCCTAAAGCGCCCCTGCCCATTGTGGGGTTAAAAGCGCCCCGCTAGTGGCCGAAAAAGGGTTAAAAGCGCCCACAAAGCACTGCTTCGGCGGCGCTGCCCATTGATTTGGCACTACTCCTAAAGCACCCCAAATTTTCTGCTTGCAGGACTTTTTTTAGTGTACTGCCAGCACACCGCACTCAGGCTTTCACACTGGAGTGACAGGAGGGGCGCTTTACAGGCACTTTGCAGGCGCTATTTTTAGCGCTATAGCGCCTGTAAAGCATCTCAGAGTGAAAGTAGCCTAATACTGGAAATTAATTAACATTAACTGCTGTTATCCTGGGAGGATGTCATATGACATCCTCCCAGGATTGTGCCTCATTCTGAGCAGATGCTGATTGATAGACCATTTTCGGTCATTCCCCAACGTCTGGCTCCTGTTGTACCGGCTCTCATACGGGTGAATGTCGGTTGGTTTCTATTGAACTGCCTGATACCACCCAATATTTATCCCGTGTGTACCGGGCTTAACACTGATACTCACTAAACTAGATCAAGCCCTAATCTACTTAAAGTGGTTGTTAACCCACTAATGTATCTTTACATAATCCTTTCTGTTTTTTAATGTAATGGCCCCCTGTGACTGTGCTTTATAAAAATAATGATATATATACCTTGTTTACAGAGCGCTGATCTGCGCTCATTGAGTCGCCGCTTCTCTCCTCTCTCAGCCCGACAGATGAAGCGTGTGGGGCTGAGGATCCCCCACTGACGTCAGTCAGGAGGAGAGGAGGAGAGAGGCGGCCCCGCCCTCTGCATCTGTCGGGCCGAGAGAGGAGAGAGGCAGATCAGCGCTCTGTAAACAAGGTATATACAGCATTATTATAAGCAGAGTCACATAGGGCCATTACATTAAAAAAACAGGATTATATTAAAAATAAACAATAATTTGAGCAGCAGGACAGGAGGGGGTGGCGTGGACACGGAACTGACAGGCAGAGAGAGGTGGGGGAGGACAGAGGAGAGGACACAGGAAACACAGAGCAGGACTGTGGATGACGGAGGCACGTACGCTGACAACTGTGTCAGGGTTCAGAAGCCCTGATATATTGGAGTCAGCGTACAGGGGGAAGGTAGAAACTAGCAGGATCAGCTAGGTATTACAGGTGTTACAGGGAGCCAAATGACACAACACAAGCACTGTGCTGTATAACATGCTTTAAAGGAGCAGGATCTTTATTTTTTTATTTTTTGAGGGTTAACAAACGCATTAATATATATTTATTTTCAACTGACTTTTTTTTGCAGACTCCACTATATTTTCTACATCGCAACTTTTCCTTTTTACAGAGGAGAAATAACACCAGGGCGGGGCTTAAGTATAGGGATTGGCGAATGGTTCAGCCCGAGCATAAGTTCGGGCCAAACTTTCGTTCTTCGGACGTTCGACGAACAACGAACATTATGCATGTTCGTGGCAAATTTAAAAGCCGCAGAACCCTGTTAACGTCTATGAGACACTAACATCAAAAACCAAAAGCGCACATTTTAAAGGCTTATATGCAAGTTATTGTCATAAAAATTGTTTGGGGACCCGGAGTCCTGCCCCATGTATCAGTGCAAAAAAAAGTTTTAAAAACTGACGTTTTTTCGGGAGCAGTGATTTTAATAATGCTTAAAGTGAAACAAAAAAATGAAATCTTCCTTTGAATATTGTGTCTGGAGGTCCCTTTAGTCTGCCTGTCACCGAGAAGAAGCGTCACTCGGCGGGAGCCTCACATGGAGGCGGAGCTGTTGCAGCTTTTTTTTTTCTTTTTACGGTCCGTCGGGCAGCGTGAGATGGATCTACAGCGTGGGACATTTTTATTTTTTAAAAAAGGACTTGTCCCAAAGTGTCTCCTGTCATTTTTACAATTTTTGACACTTTTTTGGTGAAATGGTTGGGGTACAATGTACCCGTTGCCAATTCACAATGGGGGGTGGATCTGGGGGTCCCCTTGTTAAAGGGGGCTTCCAAATTTCGATAAGTCCCCCGCCCGCAGACCCCCACAACCACTGGGCAAGGGTTGTGGAGATGAGGCCCTTGTCCCCATCAACATGGGGACAAGGTGCTTTGGGGGCAGGGCTGATCCTAGGGTCACAGACGCCTGGGTGCAGAAATATTTCTGGTGCCCCCACATGGGCGTGGTCATCTTACAAACCCCTCCCCTTTACACATGTTTCTATGGCAACGACTCAAACACAGAGATGCTCCCCTAAGAAGTGTTTGTTACCCTGGGATCCTCCCATGATCCTTTAACAATAAAGAAAATACAGGAAGAGCGTACACTAATGAGACCTGGAGGGGAGTTTCTCTGATGTACACAGAGGGGGCTTCTGTTAGTCTGTTAGAAAGAGCCCCCAGACATAGTACAGGATAAGGTCAGAGACTGCAGACATAATACAGGAGATGGTCAGAGACTGCAGACATGATACAAGAGACGGTCAGAGACTACAGACATGGTACAGGAGATGGTCAGAGACTGCAGACATATTATAGGAGACGGTCAGAGAGTGCAGACGTAGTACAGGAGATGGTCAGAGACTGTAGATATAATACAGGAGGTGGTCAGAGACTGCAGACATAGCTCAGGAGATGGTAAGAGACTGCAGACATAGCACAGGAGATGGTCAGAGACTGCAGATATAATACAGGAGATGGTCAGAGACTGCAGACATACTACAGGAGATAATAGCCGATCTGCCCTCTCACCTGACTCAGCGATACAGCAACAACGGTTCCTCTGATCAGGAGTCAGCTCACTCTAAATTGCCCATGGCGACTTCGCTGGGTAGAGTCCAGATCTGTATTCTGGCAATGACTTCATTCCTTTCTCCGCCAGGGATGGCGCCAGGCTGTGTTGTTTTCCCTCTGGTGGCACAGGGCAGCGGAGTTCTCTCTCTGATGGTGTTCTCTCAGCATTGTCCTCTCCCTCTGGAGTCCTGGGTGCACTTTCCTGAAAGCTTTCCCAGGCTCATGGCTCTCTCTCTCTCCCATTCAGCTGGGCATGCTGTGTGGGCTGCAGTTTCCATGTTACAGTGGGGCTGCCAGTCCTCAGGACTATATGTCCCACAATCCTTTTCTCTGCTCCTTTTTTTATTCTATTTCTATCCTGGACGATATGAAGGCGAGGGAAGAAACATAGTGGGCGGCTGTGCTGGCAAGTGCTGCTCACTAGAACAGCAGCGCGAGGATAAGGAGAGGGAGGGGGAAAGAAGAGCCCAAAGCTGCAGTGGCATCACAAGGGTTGGTGTCACCCCATCTCCACCAACTATAGTCGCCCCTCAGTACAGATCCCCCTCCACTAAGTATAGACCCCTCTCCGTCAGTGCAGACTACCCTCTAAGTTTAAACCCCTCCCTCAGTACATACCTTCCTCAATACAGACCCCCCTCCATCAGTACAGACCACCCAGGACAAACACCCCCCCTCCATTAGTAACAACCCCCCCAAGACAAACCACCCCCCTCCATTAGTACAGACCCCCCTCAGGACAAACCATCCCCCTCCATTAGTACAGAGCCCCCCTCAGGACAAACCAACCCCCCTCCATTAGTACAGACCTCCCTCAGGACAAACCACCCCCTCCATTAGTACAGACCCCCTCAGGACAAACCATCCCCCCTCCATTAGTACAGACCCCCCAGGACAAACCACCCCCTCCATTAGTACAGACACCCAGGTCAAAACCCCCCTCAATTAGTAAAACCCCCCCACAAACCACCCACACATTAGTACAGACCCCCTTCAGGACAAACCATCCCCCCTCCATTAGTACAGACCCCCCAGGGCAAACCACCCCCCCTCCATTAGTACAGCCCCCCAGGACAAAACTCCCCCTCCATTAGTACAGACCCCAGACAAACCAACCCCCCCCATCAGTACAGACCCCCTCATAAACCACCCCCCTATTGGTACAGACCCCCCTCAGGACAAACCACCCCCCTCCATTAGTAGAGACCCCCCTTCCATTAGTACAGACCCCCGACAAACCACCCCCCTCCATTAATACAGACCCCCCACAATCCACCCCCCCTCCATTAGTACAGACCCCCCCACAAACCACCCCCCTCCATTAGTACAGACCCCAACAAAAAACACCCCCTCCATTAGTACAGACCCCCGACAAACCACCCCCCTCCATTAGTACAGACCCCCCCATAAACCACCCCCCCATTGGTACAGACCCCCCTCAGGACAAACCACCCCCCTCCATTAGTAGAGACCTCCCTTCCATTAGTATAGACCCCCGACAAACCACACCCCCATTAGAACAGACCCCCCACAAACCCCCCCATTAGTACAGACCCCCCCACAAACCACCCCCCTCCATTAGTACAGACCCCCCTCCATTAGTACAGACCCCCCTCAGGACAAACCCCACATGGGCGGCAGCTGGAGAGGAGAGGACAGTGTACAGCCGCGCCGCCCGGGTGGAGAAGATCGTGACACAGAGGAGAAGAAGAACAAATGACAGGCACTGCACGGCACAGACCGCTCTTCCCTGCCCCGCCCCCCCCAGGGGGGACAGACTTGAGCAGGAAACACAGCGGCGGTGGTGGCTGGCGTAGAGAGCGGCCTCTGGACACCGACATGGAGAGGAGGAGGAGGACAGAGGGGAGCACTCTGACGCTTAAGCGCCCCACCTCTGTGGCACCCGGGTGAACTGCACCCCATGCACCCCATCTAGGATCGGCCCTGTTTGTGGAGAAACTCCAAAGCACCCTCCCCATGTTGAGGGCATGTGGCCTGGTACGGTTCAGGAGGGGTGGGGGCGCTCTATCACCTCTCTTTTCCTGTGGCCTGCCTGGTTGCGTGGTTGGATAACGGTCTGGTACGCATTTTGGGGGGACCCCTACACCATTTTTTTTGGGCTCAGGGTACCCCTAAAAATCCATACCAGACCTGAAGAGTCTGGTATGGATTTTGGGGGGACCCCTGCGCCATTTTTTTTTTATTTGGCGCAGGGTTCCCCTTAATATCCATGCCAGGCCTGAAGGGCCTGGTATGGATTTTGGGGAGACACCACGCAATTTAAAAAAAAAATTTGGTTCGGGGTTCCCCAAAGGGCCTGGTAATGGACTGGGGGGGAACCCATGCTGTTTTTTTGAATGAGTTTTATCTATATTTCCGAGACCCAACAATTCATTACAGCCGCCATCAGTTTTAAATGACTTTTTTTCCTTTAGAAATGTCATTTTGCTGTGGTAATGTTCTAAACATGGGAAAACTGTGCCACTTTACAGGCATACTATAGACACCCCCTAGGCACAATATTTAAAGGAGGTGTTTGGCTCATCCTTCAGTAGTGAGCACTGTATTGGCTAATCACAGTGATCACATGACTGGGATCTGGTTCTTGGGGCTCCTGATCCTTAGAATGAAATTGCTTCAACGTGCATATATACAGCAGCCAGGAAAGCAGACCGCTTTGTAAATTAGTAAATATTAAAATAACGATTTTATCCATATAATTTCTAGAATTGTGAATGAGCATACAGAGAAGCATCTACATACGTTATTTAATCTTACTTAAAACTAAACAAAACCTGTAAACTTTGTTACAATTTAACATTGAAATCATAGTTCACAATCCTACAGTGTATAGTACGGTATTTTAATTTCTAATATATTAGAAACAAGCTTTAAAAGTGTAATAGTCACAAGAATAGTTTTTTTATTTTTTTATTTAGAATATGACAATGGGGACAGAGTTTTTATGATTGAACATAGAAGAAGTAATGAATAGCTTAATGCTGACTGGGAATTACTGCTGTATTTCTTCACTTTTAATGAAAATACGGTAACACCCTTCGTAGTCAGCAAAACAACAAGGGGATCATTGTAAGGTTTGCGCTGTGCCAAGAGACACATTCCCTCTCCAGTGATTATACTGTACACAGTCTGCTCTAACTTATAATTATGTTAAAGTGTGTGCATATTTAATAACATATTCAGGTGCCAGGAGACGTAAGGACAGGTTAATATTACCAAGATCTATTCCCCCTAGGAGATTTGTTAATGCAGATGATAATTACTGTAGACACAAGTGAAAAGATTCAGTTTAAATATGAAGGTAGATGTTGAACTGAATTAACCTTTTTATAGATATACAATTACGTCTTTTCAATAGTTAGGTTGAAAGGGCATGTCAATATAAAAAATAAATAAATCCGAATTAAAATATACATCTTTCCTTTCCTTACTTAGACCCCATTCACACAGGGGCAACACGACTTCCAGCACGACTTTGGTAGGCAACTTGGACACGACTTGAGTATGAATCACAGCGCGACATGAAGCTACTTACAAGGCAGCTTCAAGTTGCTTCCAGGACAGGAGACATTCCAGTGGCCAATAAAACAAGAACCAGCTCTGTGGGAGGGAGGGGGAGGGAGGGGTTTGCCTGAGAAATGTATGTTCTCTTCCTGGAAAGTTGCTTCTGTTAAGACAGTCATCCGACTTCTGAGGCGACTTCCATTGAACTCAATGGGTACAGGTCGCCTAGCAGTTGCCTAGAAGTCGGATTGAAGTAGTACAGGAACCTTTTTTGAAGTCGGAGTGACTGCAGTAGTGTGCATTAAGACGGCTCCATTCACTTACTTTGATTTTCTCATGCAGCGCGACTTGAGGCGACTAGGGGCGACTTGAAGTCGGATCCAAAGTTGCCCCTGTGTAAATGGGCTTTTAGGGTTACTAGGTAAGGAAAGGAAAGATGTATATTTTAATTTTCTCTAATTAGAAATACTATTCTTCCTCATTCTCAAATGGTACATCAGACACTTCTTGGACAAACATTTGTGGCAATACCCCTAGTTAAGGGGGCTGCTGATAAAGATTTTTGGGCCTGTACACGCTGCTCTCAACCCCCGTAACTGTCTCTAACCTCCCTTGACACAGATAGCAGTAAAGATGGGATTATGAGACCCGTTAGCTATGGGGACCACAATGCCACAATAAACATGCAATCACACAAGTAGATTGGCTTAACCACAAGTACTCTTTTACTGATTATGAAGCATCAAGTTAAACAGTAATACATGTGCATATGCAGAGCCCTGCAATGTTAGCTATTCAGCATATAACAGACACTAAGTTCCAATAGCAATTACACACACTAAATGTCATTTAACTATGCTCGCGAGCTTCCCCCTCGTGGGCAAGATGGCGCCCAAACAATGTCTAAAGTTCTACAGTCAGGCCTGACTATTGCAGATATGGTGCTTCTCTAGCAATGGTGGTGCACTTTGTAGGGCATTTGTAATCCACAGGCAACAAAACAGTTAACTTCTTGGCATGTACTAAAAAGTTCAGCTATCGCTGCACAGCACACTGTCCCTCTGGTGTGCAATATAACACTCTGTAACGGAGGTCCCTGAACTAAGGACACTGGGCCTAAGATTAGTCAGTTAATCTCTGAGCAGGTGCTCTCTCACCCGACCGGACCAGTCCGTACAACCAAATTGCGTAGCTGGAGCTTCAGCACACCGTCTCACGACACCCGTAGTCTCTGGTCCTCCCGACAGTCTTTGGAGGAATGATAGACAAAATGACACCTGGGTTCTCCCGTGAAGGTCGGAGGGCTCTCTGGATCTCAAGGCCCAAACTCCTAGGCCCAGTCCAGTGGCAAATTCGGCGTTGGTTCCACTTGCTAGGGGGCAGTGTCCAAAGAGACCCGCGTGTAGCTCAGCTCCTCCTTATATAGCCCTTCCCCAGCAGACCTTGCAATGGGCAAATGCACTCTGGGTGTCCCGATGCACACTGGGTATGGTAGTCTTTTGAGTTCCTTAAAGTGACACCCCGCTACACATTTTACAATACTAGTTCATAAGAAATTTTTGTAGTCAATGATTGTATTTTGCACACTTGGAAACGTACCCAGACCTGACACAATCTTTATAGTTACCGTATTTTTTGCTCCATAAGACGCACCTGACCGTAAGACGCATCCTGGTTTTAGAGGTGGAAAACAAGAAAAAAAATATTCTGAACCAAATGGTGTACTAAAATATTTAATATTATACTACTACTACTATAGGTGGGTGGTGGCCACACAGCAATACCACCCCCCTATCAAATCAGCTAAGCTACACTATACCTGGGTGATGGTGGTGGACACAGCAACCTCCCCCCTTCCCAGTACAGCTCAGGGTGGCAGGGCAGACACAAACACCCCTTCAGCCTCTTCTATCACAGCAGCTCAGGTGACTGGGCAGTGGAAACCATGCCAGCTCACACCTCCCACCCCCTTATCACCAGCTCACCTCAGGCAGTGGAGGACACTGCCAATACAATGCACAACGCATTGCACAACCCCCTCTGGCTGGCTCTCAACCTTAGATGTACCCGGGCAGCAGCTTAAAAATAGGACTGGGGACATAGTTTGCAGCAGCAGCTGCCGGTGGAAAGAGCAGGAAGTGAGACTGGACCAGACCACGGTGCCGGGGTCTGAAAAGAAAAAACAGCAAGGGCTCCTGCTGCTTTCGGGATGGTGTCAGATTTTGCGGGTGTCAACTGACCTGGGTGCATAGCGCACCCCAAAAGCAATGCCACTGACACCCCCCATATTTTGGCACCTGGGGCAAACTGCCTCCCCCTGCTCCCCCTTGGTATGCCCCTGTAAGGATCCGCCTCACATCCTGTCCTCTCTCCTCCACAGAGAAGCCGAGCGATGATATTCTGACGCTGCGACGGGGGGGGGCGGAGCGTTGCCTGGTCAGTATTCGCTCCATAAGACGCAGGGACATTTCCCCCCATTTTTGGGTGGAAAAAAGTGCATCTTATGGTGCGAATAATACGAAGAACTCTGTTTATTTTATTTTTTTAAAGTGTGTTTGGGCTTCTGGTAGATGGCTGTGGATTGATACTCAATGGCACAGCTTGTTGGCACTGACAACCTTTGATTAACCACTTCAGCCCCGGAAGCTTTTACCCCCTTAATGACGAGTCCATTTTTTGCAATACAGTGTTTCATCAGATTAGGCAACCCGTCAGAATGTGTAACGGAAGTAACATTTCGTCGCCGCCATCTTGCTACACCCCGCACTCCTCCACATTAAGGATATACTGAGAAGGCGGGAAGCGGACAGCTTGTTACACCCACCAGAGTTTTGCATTTTACACGTAGTTTTACAAGTAAACTGAGTTTATATAGTGAAATACAGTACTTAGAACTCTGACTGACTGCTTAGATGATGAATTTTAAAAGCAGCGGCAAGCCTGCTGATCTCAGAGGTTTGCTAATCAGACAGAAGTTCACTGCTTTTAAAATTCAACATCTAAACATTCACACAGAATTCTACATACTGTATCTCACTATATAAACTCAGTTTACTGTTAAAAATATGTGTAAAATGCAAAACTCTGGTGGGTGTAACAAGATGTCCGCTTGCCCCCTTCTCAGTGTATCCTTACTGTGGGGGAGTGCGGGTGTAGCAAGATGGCGGGTTTTCGAAAATTGGAAAACCCGAAAAATCTAAAATCTGAAATAATACCTAACTATTAAATTATAGGTATTGGAATTTCCTTTCAAATGTGGCTGTTAGTGAAAGTAACGAATAAGAATTTATCCAAAGTTACAAATTTTCCGAAATAACGAATGCCACATCTAAACAAATAGAATGTAATGAATTAATAATAATAAAAAACTATAATATTAATAATAATAATAATAAAAACTTTTTATTATTATTATTATTTATTTATTATTAATTCATTCCATTCCATTTGTTTAGATGTGGCATTCGGATAATTCGTAACTTCGGGTTAAATTTGTATTCGTTACGTTCACTAACAGCCAAATTTGAAAGGAAATTCCAATACCTATAAATTAATAGTTATTATTAGTTAGTTAGGTATTATTTAGAATTTTCTTTCTTATTTTCAGATTTTCGGATTTACGAATTTACGAATTTATTAATTTTCGAAATTACGGATTTTCTAATTTATGAATTTTCGAATTTACGAATTTTCAACTTCAGGAATTGCGATCATAACGAATGACCCAATTTTTTTTTTTTTTTTAAACCCTGAATGAAACGTAGGGTGCTGTCAGGAAGGCTGTTCAAGGCCCTGTGATTTTGAACAGCAGCCTTGCTAAAATCCCCCTGAAGAAGACCAGAATGGGTCGAAATGCATTGGGGTGTTCATGTGGATATTAATGTCGCAAATGTAATTGGCCAACTATGTTCTCCTGGGGGTCTCTTTGCCATGAATGATATTTTATGTTGTTGATTGTATTGTATCGTGAACCAAAGTTTGTATATTTTAATAAATCTAAAAAAAAAAAAAACTTATTCTTAATTCCTGACTCATACAACTTTTCTATATACATTTTCCAATGCTTTGCTGCTTAAAAAAACCCCTGGGGAAACCTTCCATTCCCTGATGGAGATCCAATCACGATGTCCGCTGCATCACTGAACCTGAAAAAAAACACTCCGCACTCGTCCAAGGCAGACCACTAAATGCCTCCTCTGCCGTCTGACAGTTCTTAAACAGGTAAGGGGCAGGCCACCTGGTGATGTCACCTAGTGGCACTGCCCTCTCATGACATCACCTACCCAGCATGGTCCACATGGTCCACACAGAACACACACACTCAGAGCATACAGATACAAGGCTAGGACTTAGATTTTTGTATGCACAGGTGAAGGTGCTACTGGTACACCCCACCATCCTCCCGCCACCTGCTCGTTATGTGATGAGGCGCAGTGTGCATTTAAAATTTTAATCACGCTGCCTCTGAACGGCACTTGCAATGGGGGTGTTTATTTACTCCCCACATCCCCTCCCTGTCTACAGTCGTGCTAGTACATTCATGGTGTGCCAGTAATAAAATTGGGTCATCACACAGCATTGAAAACTTGAGCTTGAGTATTTTAAACATTTGAAGCCCCAGCAAGGCTGCTGTTCAAAATCACAGGGCCTTCCTGACAGCACCCTACGTTTTAATTCAGGGTTTTTAAAAAAAAAATAAAGGACTACCCTTGTAGTGTTTTTATTTATTTTTGACAGTTTTTGTTGGTGAATGAATAAAGGGAACAATATACCCCATTCTCATTCACATAGTGGGGGCCAAGATCTGAGGACTCCCTTATTAACCACTTAAGGACCACCCCACGTACGTATACTGCGGCAGGGCAGCCCTGAAATCACATACCTGTTTGTGATTTTTTTCTTCGGCTTCGGGGCGCGCGTGCCGCCGGAGCTCCACTCCCACTGTGAATGGACACAGCAGGAGCCAATCAGCGGATCTGGCAGACACAATGTCAGCTGGGACCCACCGATCGTTCTGAGGAGAGGCAGAACGGCGGTCTGCCTATGTAAACAAGGCAGATCACCATTCTTCCAGAGGGGAAAATGGAGATCTTGTGTTTCTGCTTAGCAGAAACATGGATCTTTGTTTTCCACCAGTCAAAGCACCCCTTACATAGTTAGAACGCACCCCCTAGGGACACACTTAGCCCTTTGATTGCCCCTGATGGTATCCCCTTTACTGCCAGTGTCATTAGTACAGTGACATTGCATATTTTTAGCACTGATCACTGTAATAATGTCACTGGTCCCCAAAAAGTGTCAAAGTGTCAGTTAGGTGTCTGATTTGTCTGCCGCAATGTGGCAGTTCCGCAAAAAATTGCTGATCGCCGCCATTACTAATAAAAAGAAAGAAAAACAATTACATAGAAATATCCCATAGTTTGTAGATGCAAATCAATCAATATACGCTCACTGGGATTTTTAGACCAAAAATATGTAGCAGAATTCATATTGATCTAAATTGATGAAGAAATTATTATTATTATTTTTTATTATGTTTTATAGCAGAAAGTACAAAATATTGTTTTTTTCCAAAACTGTCAGTCTTTTTTTTGTTTATAGCGCAAAAAATAAAAACCACAAATGTGATCAAATACCACCAAATGAAAGCTCTATTTGTGGGAAATAAAGGACATCAGTTTTATTTGGGTACAGTGATTGGGAGTTCTTATGAAGATAGAGGAACAACAGATTGCTGGAATTATTCCCCTCAGGGGAAGGTGCCATTAGACCCTATGGTGGGTCTTCATGTGAGGTGAGCACATTTAGAGACCAGTGGAGGCCACGGTGGTGTGCTTGATCACTTATTTTGGATTTGTCACTTATGAAGATATAGACACGTGCACTGAGAAGAGTTTTTTTGAATCTACTAGCAACAGTCACTATATATATATATATATATATATATATATATATATTTTGTGAAGGGGTTAGCTCGGTAGCGGGTGTGTGTGACCCCCTGGATGGGCTCCCCACACAAAAACAGGCCCAGCAGACGGGGGTTGTGGTTTTCAAGATCAAAAGGTGCGGTTTATTTCTCTATTTACAGTGACAAAAACACAGCAAAGCAAAAAGAAACATAAACAAAATAAATCCTGGTCAGCTTGACCTCTGACTAAACATGCAGGTTTCCCTAACTAACAACTGGGATCAGCCTGGTGCTGTCCTAGTCCCTAAGTCCCTGGTTTAGTAAATGTCCAAACAAATAGCCACACAGGCTTTGTCTCACGGCACAGGGGTTCACTCTCCCTAGACAGTCCACACAGGTCTGGTTCCAGGCATGAGCAAACACCTAATGAAGCTGGGAGTTTTTATAGAGGCCTTAAACGAGCTGACAAGCTTCAGCTGGTCTCATCAACTCCCTGCCTGCACGACGCCCAGCACTCTCCCTAGAGGTATGAATCATCCATGAGCCCACTAGCCTCAGCTGGGCTTCATCAACTCTCTCCCTAGTTGTATAAGTCGGCATAAAGCCTGAATCTGGGAGAAATATACCTACCCCCCTGGATGCAACCAGGTGACTTTACCTTCCTGCTGTCACAATATATATATATATATATATATATATAGACATTTTCTTTGCATATTGCTAGATTATATAGATTGTTTTACTTTTGATTCTTTTCACCTAATTGACGCATTAATACACTCTGCTGCTCAGCTGGGTGTGGTTGCGCTTCACTATTTTAATTTTGCTATTTATCTTTGTGGGAACACAATTTGTGTTAAGCGGAAACTATTCACATTAAAGCGGAGGTCCACCCTAAAAAAATAAAATAAACAAAATGCTCCATTTTTTTTTTATACTTGCCAGAAATGGCTGTTGCTAGGCAGATCGTCCTAATCTGCCACTTCCTATTCAGCGGTGATCTTCTGCCTTCTCCTCCTCGCGTTGTCTTCTGGGACATTTGGATGTGCTGTCTTCTGGGACCTGTCTTCTGGACCATTCACAAATCGCTGCGCGACTCGTGCATACGCAGTAGGAAACTGCCTGTTTCCCTTACTTTGAATGGTGGCGTCGGGACCCGATCCAAAGGGACGGATCGGCCTCGGGCGGCCGACATCGCGGGCACCCTGGACTGGAAAGTGTGCTTATTAAAAGTCAGCAGCTACAGTGTTTGTAGCTGCTGACTTTAAAAAAAAAATAAAAAAAAACAGCTGGACCTCTGCTTTAACTTATATAGTAGCGCAGAATACATTTTCACCTTTTTCTAGTATAAAACTTTTACATACGTTTATTTTGTCATATATAAAATCAGATCCAAAAACATAAAAAAAACATAACATCTCAGTCCTTTATAACTTTATTACTTACAGGTAAGCCTTATTATAGACTTACTTGTAGGTACAAGTGAAAAAGAGGACTTTACTACAGTTTTAAAAAGGGACCATTTGGTGCTTCTAATCTCCTGGCATTTTTATTTTATATTTTTTAAACTAAGGGAAAAATGTTTTTTTTTCTTCCAAATCTGTAATCTTTTTTGCTTTGTATAGTAAAATACAGTAAATAAATAAATACATGGAAACTCTTTTTGTCTCTAAAATAGATATAAAATGTATTTTGTTACAGTGTTGTATGACGTAACATGTCGGTATTGCCTGTTCTTGACTGTCCCACTGCAGAACATTGCAGAGTTATTTGCAAATGGTGAGGCCTGTGAAAGGAAAAGTTGTTCCACAAAAAGATAACCATAGGGCTATCTGTACTACTTATGGTCCACATTAACCTCTGATACTTTTTGTCCATAACATCCTTTCAATCACTGGCGTATGAGGTCACATACACAAAGGCAGGGACACCCCCGAAAATGCTTATATAATTTGCCTTGACAGTAATTTCACTCCTATGGATCAGTAGTATGTGTCAGCTCATTCACCTCAAGTCATTAATTGTGAATGGGACAAGTAATTATATTTAAGGTTGAATATATTTTTTATTATTTCCAAAGGTATACAGGTATAAACATGGAAATAAAGCAAGTATAGGAGGTAGGAAGTAGACATGGTCTAATGCCGCGTACACACGATCGGAAATTCCGACAAGAAAAGTTCGATGTGAGCTTTTGGTCGGAAATTCTGACCGTGTGTATGCTCCATCTGACTTTTTCTGTCGGAATTTCCGACAACAAAAATTTGGGAGCTGGTTCTCAATTTTTCTGACAAAAAAAGTTCTTGTCGGAAATTCCGATCGTCTGTATGCAATTCCGACACACAAAAAAAAACGCATGCTCGGAATCATTGAACTTGTAGTGTTGTACGTGGCCACGTTCTTGACCATCGGAATTTTGTGTGACCGTGTGTATGCAACACAAGTTTGAGCCAACATTCCGTCTGAAAAAAAATCCACGGTTTTCTTGTCTAAATTTCCGATCGTGTGTACGCAGCATTAGAATGACTATAAACATATATGAGTGACAGATGTTGGATTGGGAAATTTGTCCTTTGAAAAAATAGAAAGCATTGACATCCTAACCTTAGTATGATTGCAGGTGATACAGTAAAAAAAAACGACAAAAGTTGATATAGTGGTCAGAATTCAAAAAGGACACGTTCAGAAAAATAAGCAAGAGTAGCAAGACAGTATAGAACTGGTGAAAATCCGAAAGAAATTGCTTCCCCAACACTTTCTTGCTGACAGTAGACAACTAATACCTACCATCTGGACAAGAAATTATATTTAACACAAATATATCATATCAGGACTTCCCTTATGTTTTGTGTATCCCACAAGGTGATTAAAATTTAATTTACAGTCAAATAAGACAGCAATGACATCTGCAGAACAATAAATGAAGGATTTCATTTTTTCAAAAGTGGAGACAGGTCTGCAGGAATTCCAATCCATTCTGGAAGGAATGCGGCTTCATATTTGAAAATGTTAAGATAAGGAGAATCTGGCAAAGTGTAGTTTGTAAGATAGATGGTTTCACCACCAACCAAGTATGAAGCCCAATATCCAAATGTCCCTATGGTCATAATGGTGTGGTTACAATGTGCCAGGAGGGCAAAATCACGGGCAGGAGAACCTTCCTTACCATCTCCAGCAAAATGTACATCTCCTAGAGAGGTATTAATGTTCTGTTTACACCAATCCATCCCATTACTGGTCACCACAAAGAGAGGGTTATCGTACTTATTTCTGAAATAATCCATAGCTTTTTGCATATAGTTTTTGTCAGCTACCACACCTCTCCTTTCGTTAGCCATGACCCATACATAGTCCCCCCTGCGAACATGAACTCCGATAAAGGTCACATTTGTTCTATTTCCTTTCAGGTTTGCAAGGCATGAATTTGTCTCTTCTTTAATATGGTCTTGAAAAGTAAATTCTTGTAGAATCTCCTCCCTTATGTGATGATAGAAGGTCCATGAACACGGAGAACCAAACAATTTAACATATTGTCCAGAGATGTTGGAATATTCTGGTGACATCCAGTCATTCAGTTTATATTTCCTCCATTTAATCCGGCCAACAATGTCCTGATGAAGAACAGGCAATTTTATCTTAAATATCCTTCCTAGCTCATTATGCATCTCTGGTAAAATGTACGCTTGGTGTCCATTAAGCTTTGCTAGAGCATAAAGTGCTGCATACTCCCCCATTTTGTTTCCCAGGCGTGCAGAAGGATGTGTAGTCCACATGACAGCATCTGAGTGCATATTAATGGAAAGTGTTTTTCTTTTGTCAGCTAGAGCCATTATGGAGCTACTCCCATGGTTTGTATAGTAAAATGTTGTTACAAGACTTGATTTGCAGAAGACATAATACCAGACGATTAAAACATTCAAAGCAAGCATCATAAAAAGCACACTCTTCTTCTTTAAATGTTGGTCCATTTCTAAACAGGTACTTCAAAAGTCCTAGATATAAATAAGACAATAAGAAAATGACAAAATGCTTTTAGACGTGACATTGTTAGGATGCATATACCCTATATTACCAAAAGTATTGGGCAGTGGCGTCACTAGGGTTGGTGTCACCTGGTGCGGCAAAACATGGTGTCACCCCCCCTCCTGTCTATCCTGCCCAGCGCCCTCCAGGCAGCGCACAGTCACGAGGCGCACCCCCAAATGACCCCTGTAAATTAAAGTATAGGGTGGTATTGGGCTGGCTGGAGCGATATAGGGCAGGTTGGGGTAATATAGGGCAGGTTGCAGTGGTATAGTGCAGTCTGGGATGGCATAGGGCAGGTTGGGGTTGTATAGGGAAGGCTGGGGTGGTATAGAGCAGGTTGGGGTGGTATATGGCAGGCTGGGTGGCATTGGGCAGGTTGGGGTTATATAGGGCAGGGTGTGATGGCATAGAGCAGGTTGCAGTGGCATAGGGCAGGTTGGGGTGGTATAGAGCAGGTTGGGGTGGTATAGAGCAGGTTGGGGTGGTATATGGCAGGCTGGGTGGCATTGGGCAGGTTGGGGTTATATTGGGCAGGGTGTGATGGCATAGAGCAGGTTGTGGTGGTATAGGGAAAGCTGGGGTGGCATAGGGCAGGGTGCGGTGGTTTAGAGAAGGCTGGGGTGGCATAGGGCAGGGTGCAGTGGCATAGGGCAGGGTGGGGTGGTATAGAGCAGTTTGCGTGGCATACAGCAGGTTGCAGTGGCATAGGGCAGGCTGGGGTGACATAGGGCAGGTTGCGGTGGTATAGGGAAGGTTGGGGTGGCATAGGGCAGGGTGCGGTGGTATAGGGCAGGCTGGGGTGGCATAGGGCAGGCTGGGGTGGCATAGGGCAGGTTGCAGTGGCATAGGGCAGGTTTCGGTGTCATAAGGCAGGTTGCGGTGGCATAAGGCAGGCTGGGGTGGTATGGTGCCAGGTTAGGACTCCATCATGGGGTGCAAGGTGGTCTGCTGCTGCTAGACAAAGCTATAGATTATATATAGATATTATGTAATATAGCTGGTCCATCCGCCCCTCCCCCCACCAGTCCAGCTAACTCAACTACTGTGCCTATTATATGTAATATAATATATCTGTGTCCAGCATCACCCCCCCCCCCCCCCATTATCATCATCAGACCAGCTCAGGGTGGGGGTGTCTCAGTCAGCTAATATAAATTATATAGTCAGTGTTGTCTGTCTGATAATGGGCGGGGGGTGGGGTGATGCTGGATATAGATATATTATATTACATATAATAGGCACAGTAGTTGAGTTAGGTGGACTGGTGGGGGGAGGGGCGGATGGACCAGCTATATTACATAATATCTATATATAATCTATAGCTGTGTCGCAGCAGGCCACCTTGCACCCCCCCCCCTTCATTATCATACAATACAGGTCAGGGCGCCAGACAGACTGAGTCCTCCTCCCACACTAGCTAGTAGCTCTGCCTCTTACAATGGCAACCGCCCCCCCCGCTCCCCACACACACACACACCTACCTCATCTTGTGCTTGTGCTCGAGAGTCGGGCCGGCGGTGGAGACCCCCCCCCACCTGTTCTGGAGTCTTGACTGGAGAGGAGGAGGGCTGGGCAGCGACCCTCACAGCGTGCAGCCGGAGAAAGTTGTGTGTGACGTAACATCATCACAGTGCAGTGTGATGATGTGACAGGCTGACGCTCTGTAGGGTAGGGAGGGAGGAGGAAGAAGAATAAGGAACCGGAGGACACACACACACCAGGCGCGGCGGCGCTGGAAGTGTTGTTCCAGCCCAGCGGGGTGAAGTTGCTGAATTAAAGTGTCAGCTGTAAAAAAAAAAAAAGTCAAAAAAAAAAAAAGTAAAAAAAAAATAAAAATAAAATTTTTCTCACCGTCGGAAGGGTGTCACCCCTCTAGCGGGTGTCACCCGGGTGCGGACCGCACCCCCCGCACCCCCCTAGCAACGCCTCTGGTATTGGGACACCTGCCTTTACACGCATACAGTATATACTTTAATGGCATCCTAGTCTTAGTCCGTAGGGTTCAATATTGAGTAGATGGAAATTCTGACAAATTTTTAATTATTCGGAAATTCGGATGCATCCGAATTTCCGAATTACAAATGTAACGAATTTAAACAAATCCGAAAAAACAATTCAATTAAAAAAAAAAAACGCAAACGAAATTCGATTCAAAACCAATTTGAAACAAGTTTGAATCGAATTAGAAAACAAATTTGAATCTAATTTGAAAAAATAGAAATCGGTTTTCTAAAAAATACAATAAAATAGAATATAAAACAATAAAGCAATAGAATAAAAAAGAATAGAAAATTATAGAATAGATTTTTAATAAAGTAGAACATGACCGTCTTCCGAAATTCGAATAGTATAAATTCGAATTTGAGAATAGATTGGAAAATAATTCAAAACAATGGAAACTAAAATAGAAAAGAATAGAAAAACAATAGAACAGAATAGAATAAAATATAATATAATATCTTTTCTATTCTATTCTAATCTTTTCTATTCAAATTTGAATTCATTCTATACGAAATTCGAATTTCTTATAGAATGAAATCGAATTTGAATAGAAAAGATTATAATAGATTAGTTTCGTATTAGAATTTGAAAAAATTTGGACCAAATTAAAAAAAAGTCGATCAAATTTGAAAAATGTGAGAAAATTCCCCAAAAATCTACCGCATTCGAAAAAATTTGACCGCATTTGAAAAACATCTACCGGATTAGAAAAAATGATCAAATTCAAAAAAATTCTACCGCATTCGAAAAAAATTGTCCGAATTCTAAAAAGTAAACTATATATAACCATTTTCCAAAATTCAAATTTCGTATAGAATGAAATCGAATTAGAATAGAAAAGATTAGAATAGAATAGAAAATAATAGGAAAGAATAAACTAGAAAAACAATAGAACAGAATAGAATAAAATTTAATATATATTATATTTTATTCTATTATGTTATATTGTTTTTCTAGTCTATTCTTTTCTATTATTTTCTATTCAAATCTTTTCTATTCTAATTCAAATTCATTCTATACGAAATTCGAACTTCTGAAGCCATCTTCTGAAATTTGAATTTCGTATAGATTGAATTTGAATAGAAAAGATTACAATAGAATAGAAAAGAAAATAATAGAAAAGAATAGCATAGAAAAACAATAGAACAGACAAAAATATATATATATATATATATATATATATATATATATATATATATATATATAAAAAAAATTTTATTCTGTTCTATTGTTTTTCTATTCTATTCTAATCTTTTCTATTCAAATTCAAATTCATTCTATACAAAATTCGAATTTCGGAAGATGGCTTCTGAAGTTCCAAATTGTATAGAATGAATTTGAATAGAAAAGATTTGAATAGAAAAGAATAGACTAGAAAAACACTAGAACAGAACAGAAAAAATATATAATATATACAGTGGGTACGGAAAGTATTCAGACCCCCTTAAATTTTTCACTCTTTGTTATATTGCAGCCATTTGCTAAAATCATTTAAGTTCATTTTTTTTCCTCATTAATGTACACACAGCACCCCATATTGACAGAAAAACACAGAATTGTTGACATTTTTGCAGACTTATTAAAAAAGAAAAACTGAAATATCACATGGTCCTAAGTATTCAGACCCTTTGCTCAGTATTTAGTATTTGCACCCTTTTGATCTAATACAGCCATGAGTCTTTTTGGGAAAGATGCAACAAGTTTTTCACACCTGGATTTGGAGTACCTCTGCCATTCCTCCTTGCAGATCCTCTCCAGTTCTGTCAGGTTGGATGGTAAACGTTGGTGGACGGCCATTTTTAGGTCTCTCCAGAGATGCTCAATTGGGTTTAAGTCAGGGCTCTGGCTGGGCCATTCAAGAACAGTCACGGAGTTGTTGTGAAGCCACTCCTTTGTTATTTTAGCTGTTTGCGTAGGGTCATTGTCTTGTTGGAAGGTAAACCTTCGGCCCAGTCTGAGGTCCTGAGCACTCTGGAGAAGGTTTTCATCCAGGATATCCCTGTACTTGGCAGCATTCATCTTTCCCTCGATTGCAACCAGTCGTCCTGTCCCTGCAGCTGAAAAACACCCCCACAGCATTATGCTGCCACCACCATGCTTCGCTGTTGTGACTGTATTGGACAGGTGATGAGCAGTGCCTGGTTTTCTCCACACATACCACTTAGAATTAAGGTCAAAAAGTTCTATCTTGGTCTCATCAGACCAGCGAATCTTATTTCTCACTATCTTGGAGTCCTTCAGGTGTTTTTTTAGCAAACTCCATGTGGGCTTTCATGTGTCTTGCACTGAGGAGAGGCTTCCGTCGTGCCACTCTGCCATAAAGCCCCGACTGGTGGAGGGCTGCAGTAATGGTTGACTTTCTACAACTTTCTCCCATCTCCCGACTGCATCTCTGGAGCTCAGCCACAGTGATCTTTGGGTTCTTCTTTACCTCTCTCACCAAGGCTCTTCTCCCAAGATAGCTCAGTTTGGCCGGACGGCCAGCTCAATGAAGGGGTCTGGTCATCCCAAACATCTTCCATTTAAGGATTATGGAGGCCACTGTGCTCTTAGGAACCTTAAGTGCAGCAGAATTTTTTTGTAACCTTGGCCAGAGCTGTGCCTTGCCACAATTCTGTTTCTGAGCTCTTCAGGCAGTTCCTTTGACCTCATGATTCTCATTTGCTCTGACATGCACTGTGAGCTGTAAGGTCTTATATAGACAGGTGTGTGGCTTTCCTAATCAAGTCCAATCATTATAATCAAACACAGCTGGACTCAAATAAAGGTGTAGAACCATCTCAAGGATGATCAGAAGAAATGGACAACACCTGAGTTAAATATATGAGTGCCACAGAAAAGGGTCTGAATACTTAGGACCATGTGATAGAGGAAAAAATGAACTTAAATGATTTTAGCAAATGGCTGCAATATAACAAAGAGTGAAAAATTTAAGGGGGTCTGAATACTTTCCGTACCCACTGTATATACAAATACGAAACTAATCTATTTTAATCTTTTCTATTCAAATTCAATTTCATTCTATAAGAAATTCGATTTTCGTATAGAATGAAATCGAATTTAAATAGAAAAGATTAGAATAGAATAGAAAAGAATAGCATAAAAAAACAATAAAACTGAACAGAAAAAACATATAATATATGTGTGTGTATATACCATCTTCCGAAATTAGAATTTCGTATAGAATGAATTTGAATTTGAATACAAAAGATTAGAATAGAAAATAATAAACTAGAAAAACATATTATATTTTTATTCTATTATGTTCTATTGTTTTTCTATTCTATTCTATTATTTTATAGTTTATATTCTATTCTGATCTTTTCTATTATAATTCAAAATCATTCTAACCCTAACCCTAACCCTATTAAATATATGTCTAACCATTTTCCGAAATTCGAATTTTGTATAGAATGAATTTAAATTGAAATAGAAAAGATTAGAATAGAGTAGAAAAGAATAGACTAGAAAAAACATATATTATATTTTATTCTATTCTGTTCTATTGTTTTTCTAGTCTATTCTTTTCTACTCTATTCTAATCTTTTCTATTCTAATTCAAATTCATTGTATATGAAATTCGAATTTCAGAAGATGGTTTTATATATATATATATTTATTATATTTTTTTCTGTTCTGTTCTATTGTTTTTCTATGCTATTCTTTTCTATTATTTTACATTCTATTCTAATCTTTTCTATTCAAGTTCACTCTATACAAAATTCCAATTTCAGAAGATGGTTATATTTATATATTATATTATATTATATTTGTTTCTATTCTGTTCTATTGTTTTTCTATTATTTTCAATTCTATTCTAATATTTTCTATCCAAATTCATTCTATATGTAATTCGAATTTTGGAAGATGTTAGAAAAAATATAATATAACATAATATATATAAACTAAACAAATTTAATTACGAATCGAAACAACACAAAACTATTTTTTTTCATCCTGCACATGTCTAATATTGAGTTGGCCCACCCTTTGCAGCTATAACAGCTTCAACTCCTCTGGGTAGGCTGTTCACAAGGTTTAGGAGTGTGTCTATGGGAATATTTAAGCATTCTTCCAGAAGCAGGCACTGATGTTGGACAAGAAGGCCTGGCTTGCAGGCCTTCTTATATTTGAAATTATATTGCTTAGACAAACATTGAAAAAGTAGCGTGTTTACTACAGCTTGGCCACTGAACAAAAATCTTTTGGGAATTGTTTATGTATTGATGAATGTATAGGCTTTGATGAAAGGGGTGCTCCCCTGAAACGCGTCAGCTATCTGGATGTTTTGGGGTATCGTTTGACCCTCTCTGTCATCAAGTCCGGTCGGCGAATGCCAAGATCTCCAGCCATTGTTTTCGATAAGCTTGTATATAAGCTCTGTCTGTGAGTAGGACTATTGCTTTTTAATTACATTTTAATAAACCTGCAAGTGGTAATGCACTAGGTCGGTGCGCCCTCCTGTTTTCTTTCTTTTTCTAAACCTGTTCTAGTAAATTTACCTTTTGGTTTAATACTATCTGTCGTGAGGCTTGTTAATTCTCTAACCAGGTGTAGCAATGCATACTCGGGTGACAACATAGGTAAAGTGAATATAATCTGTGACTATTCACCTGTCTTTTATTATTTAGCTTCACACCAACACTGCACCACAGCTGTGTCAAGGGGATGGAGTCAAATTATTGGGGGTGTTAGAGCAGAGTACAGGCCCAATCAAATATCAGCAGCTCCTTCGGGGGTCAGTGCTACACGTGGGGGCTCATCCGGGATCCTGTCACTCTGCAAGCAAGCCCGCCCCCTTGGTGCCAGTATGGACTCCGTCACAGTGGTCCAGTGGTGCGAAGCGGAAGGCGCACGCTCAGAAGCAAGCGTGGCAATTGAACTCCCAGGGGAGGACTGGGAAGAAAATCATGTTAAAGAAGTCGTACAGGCATTGTCCCCAGATAGAAAGGCCTGGGTGATCGCTGTGAGACCAGATTATGGGTCCTCTCACACTTATGCACTACTAGAGTGGAGAAAGGGTGTCCCTGAAAACTTCCAAGGTGCCAGTGTGAAACTATCTGACAAGACAAGATTTCACTTGTCACATCCCGCCAGGTCAGGTGAAGACTGTCCCAGCCCAAGACAGATGGAACCTACTCAACAAGAAGTCAGTTTTCGGTCAACACCAAGAGAAATTGTCAGGGGGTCCCCTAATAAGAATAAAAGGGCCGTTGTTAAAAATCTCTGAGCTCATGGGAGGAGTTCACAGTCAGAGCAGCAGCTGGCCGACCTGAAACAACAATACAATGACATACAGGAGAGGTTTCAGGAGACCTCCAGCATGATTGCAGAACACATGAAGGGACTAACTGTCACATGCAGAGACCTGAGTGATAGTCAGGAAACACCCAAACCTGTGTTAGTAATAACGAGACACCCTCACACCCGCCTGCCAGAGGTAACCATCCGGAAAGACTTTAAGATTGATGGTCAGATAGGAGAGAGGGGGCAGAAGGACAAGCTGTCGTACACAAACCTCCTACATCAGATTGAACTGGGACTACAGAGAGGATACCTAGAGTCTGAAATCATAGAGGCTGTGATCAATGCCATTAAGCCAGGCCTAAGCATCAGAGGCATGCTTAAAATTAAAAAGGGATTGACTTTAACACAATACTATAAAGAGGAAGATGCTGCTGAACTATTTCATCAACTGATAAATATGGCACATGGTAGTCAGGAGACTCCCCAGAACTTTTTATTCAGAGCCATTGAGCTGAAAGACCGCCTGCTGTCGGTCTCGAAGAAGGGAGGCTCTGAGGAACACTTTGGGGCCGAACTGATTCAAAAGAAATTTCTGAGGTCCATGACTACAGGACTGAGAAGTGACTACGTCAAGCTTCAGTTGAGGCAGTACCTGGAGGATCCCTTTACACCGGATGAGGTGCTCATTGAAGAGACTAATGAGGCGGCCAAGATGGAAATAGAACGGGATCAGAAACAAAGAAAAGCCCAACCTCCCAGCACGAACAGGCCAAAGGACAACAGTTAGATGTTCAACCGGGTATTAGAGAACCTAGTGTCCTGATGGTGAATGCTGATTGACGTCTTGGTCTTCACCTGCACAGTATCTGCCAACATGCGTGTCCGAGCTGGAGAAATTGCTCCAGGCACAGAAGTAGATACTAGAGAAGGAAGAAGTCTTGACACCCAAGACCCTGACGGGTTCTACCACTAATCAGTCCGTGAAACCGGTGAAGAAAAAGATCTGCTTTAAATGCGGAGGAGTGGGACACTACCGTCGAGTATGTCCAAGCCCGACGGAACCTGAAGCAGAACAACAAAAGTCGGCGGAAAACTTCAGAGGGCCCCAGTGAAGGAGTCAACTGGGCGCCCTCTCACAACAGTCAACTCCAAACCCACCACTACATACCAGACCCCTGGAACCACAGCTAAGTTAAAGCGTAAGGAAAAGAGTCCACGGAAGCCAAGTGCGAACGTGCAAGCCACCAAGCAGGCAAAAAGTGCCACCTCCCATTGATTTCCTCCCAAATTAGTGGGGCCCTCCCCAATTGTCCCTATCCAGGTAGAAGGGATATACACAAGAGCCCTGTTGGACACTGGAGCCCAAGTGACCTTGTTGTACAGGGACTTCTACGAGAAATATCTCAAACACCTGCCACTACAGAAGCTGGAGGAACAGGAGATATGGGGCCTAGGGACCCTATGGTGGCTACCTACCCATTAAGCTCACCTTCGACCCGAGCGTAGCAGGGAAGGCCGAAACCTTTGATATCTTAGCAGTGGTGTGCCCTCAGCCCCCAGGAGCTGATAAAAGTTCCCTCATCATTGGGACCAACACTGATCTGATAGGAAGACTAATCACACCACTAATAAAGGAGAAGAGCACCCCAGCCACAGATGTGCACCCTATGCTAACACAGGTGTACCAGGATCTTGTGCAGGAACAGAAGGCCCCACCCGAAGGAGTGGGAAAAATCTGGCGCCTAGACAGGACTGAAAAGTTGGTGCAACCGGGTGAGGTAGTCTGCCTAAAAGCCTCTATCAAGCTGAGTTGGAGACAGCCAGGTCCCTTTGTCGTCCTTGAGATGGACAGGCAGAAATAAGATAAGGGCCTGGAAGTTATCCCTGAAGTGTTGTCAACCAAGGCACTGAAGAGAAGTAAAGGAAGAATCTCATTCAGTGTTCGCAACACAACAGCCTTGCCTGTGAAGGTGCCTGCAAGAGTGCTGTTGGGACAGGTCAGTCAAGCAACCCCAGTCTCACCGTGTGGAAGTATGGAAGAACGAGACGGAGAGATTCCTCTGGAAGAGTTCTACCCAAAGAACACACCTCTTACACCTGCTTAGATGGAGCGAGCCAAGACCCAGCTCCTGAGATGGAGAACTGCTTTCTCAAAAAGTGAGTTTGATGTGGGACTTGCAAAGAGTGCCGAACACAAGATTCGGTTGGAAGAAGACAAACCCTTCCGAAAGAGGGTCAGACGGATTTGATTGGGAGATCTGGAAGACCTGAGGGAACAGCTGGCTGAGCTGAAGAGGACAGGGATTATCAGAGAGTCTCGGAGTCCATATGCCTCCCCAATAGTGGTAGTGAGAAAAAAGACTACAGGACACTGAACCGAAGGACCATTCCTGACCAATACACCACACCTCGGATAGAAGATGCCTTACAGAGCCTGTCAGGGGCGAAGTGGTTCAGTGTGCTGAATCTAAAAAGCGGATACTACCAGATCCCCATTTGTCCCGAAAATAAGGAGAAAACCGCTTTCATTACCCCTGTAGGATTCTTCTAATTTAATCGGATGCCACAAGGTCTGTCTGGGGCATCGGCAACCTTCCAGAGATTAATGGAGAAGACTATGAGCGACATGAACTTGATTGAGGTGCTGGTGTACTTGGATGACGTCATAGTGTTTGGCAAAACACTAGAAGAGCATGAAGAGCGCCTAGAGAAAGTCCTGAAGAGACTCCACGAAGAAGGCCTGAAGCTCTCAATGGAAAAGTTCCAGTTCTACCAACCCTCAGTGAACTACCTAGGACACATTGTGTCTGCAGAAGGAGTGACAATGGACTCCAAGAAGCTAGAAGCTGTCACGTCCTAGCCCAGACCCATGAATGTGACCAAGCTTAGGTCCTTCTTAGGTTTCTGTTCCTATTATCGGAGGTATGTAGGGTTTGCCAAGATAGCTCACCCACTTACTGAGCTATTTAAGAGTCAGAAGGAAGCTGGTCCAAACTCAGAGAAACCCGGGAAACAAAAAGATGGACCCAGGAAGAAGAAAGAGTCCATCCAAAACCAGTGGACTCCCCAATGCAAAGAAACTTTCAGACAGCTAAAGTGGAGCCTTACCACTGCTCCGGTTCAGGCCTATGCAGACCCTACCAAACCCTACGAACTGCTTGTGGATGCCAGCCAAGACTGGCTGGGAGGAGTGCTTTACCAAGAACATGATGGGCATCTAAGGCCTATCGCCTATGTGAGCCGAAGTCTAGTCCCTGCTGAAAGGAACTACCCCACTCACAAACTTGAATTTCTGGCCTTGAAGTGGGCTGTGGTGGACAAGTTAAAAGATTATCTGTATGGAGTGGAGTTCGTGGTCAGGACGGACAACAAACTCCTCACATATTTGCTCACCACCGCAAAGCTGGACGCCACCGGCCACAGGTGGTTGGCTGCCCTCTCGGCATTTACCTTCAGCCTGAAGTACAGACCAGGAGTTGGAAACCGAGATGCGGACACTTTGTCAAGAAGACCTCATTGTTCCGAAGACCACTCAGAAGAATCGACCCAACTTACCGCTGAAGGAGTAAAAGCTCTCTGCGAAGGGACAGAACAGCAAGGAAAAGGTGGAACCAGAGCTGAAGAAGTTGGAGTGTCCGCAGTAGGGGTGCCTAAATGCTACTCTAATGTCTCTCAGATCGTACAGGAGGGTCTACCTAAACTATCTAAGAAGGATCCCAGGAGAGATCAACAGGAAGACCCACTTTGTGGACTAGTATTGAAGGCTTTGGAGAGTCAACATTCTGATCTACTGCTCAAGAGCACCCGGAAAGAAGTTCGGCTGCTACACAAAGAGTGGGATCGGTTGCAGCTACAACAAGGGGTGGTCTACTGAAGGGGCCCCTCTGAAGATCCTGAAGAGAAGTTGCAGCTGTTTCTGCCAGAAAAACACAGAGAGAGAATACTGATCGCCTTGCATGATCACCATGGCCATTTGGGATCAGAAAGGACTCTTTAACTTGTAAGGGACAGGTTCAACTGGCCTTACATGAGGACTGAAGTGGAGAGCTACTGCCATTCCTGTCTCAGGTGCATACAGCGTAAGACCTTGCCCGAGCGAGCCGCCCCAATGGGCCACTTAGAGAGCCAGGGGCCAATGGATCTGGTCTGCATAGACTTCCTGTGTTTGGAATCTGACCTGAGTGGACAAGGAAACATTTTAGTAATCACCGATCACTTCACCCGCTATGCTCAGGCGTTCTCTACTAAAGATCAGCAAGCAGCCACAGTAGCAAAGACTCTCGTGGAGAAGTTCTTCATCCATTATGGCCTACCTCAACGGATCCATTCAGACCAGGGAAGAGACTTTGAGAGCACAATGATCAAAAGACTGTTGGATCTACTAGGCATCCAGAAGTCTAGAACTACTCCCTATCACCCACAAGGAGACCCTCAACCAGAGAGGTTTAACAGAACTCTTCTCAACATGCTGGGGACCTTGACTTCTGAACAAAAAACACATTGGAGCAAGCACATCACTGCTTTGGTACATGCTTACAACAGCACCAAGAGTGATGCTACAGGATATTCACCCTACAGGCTGATGTTTGGGCGTGAAGCCAGGTTACCAATAGATTTGGCCTTCGGAACCTCTCTGGACCACACCTCGGAGACCTCTCATCCAGCATATGTGGATAGGTTGCGTAGGAGTTTGAAGATAGCCTATGAGAAGGCCCAAGCCACATCAGACACCAGAGGAAGTAGGAACAAGAGGAACTTTGACCTCAAAGTACAGGTGCAGGATTTACAAACCGGTGACCGAGTCCTATTAAGGAATATGGGCATCCCAGGCAAGCATAAGCTGGCTGACCGCTGGAAGTCGCAGCCATATATTGTATGTAGACAACTTCCAGGGCTCCCAGTGTATGAGATCAGACCGGAAGGGAGCACTGGACCAGTAAAGACCTGGCATCGAAACCACCTCTTACCTCTCACAGAAGCAGTCAGGATAACCCCGGAGGAAGAATTACCATCTACATCCACTGCTGTGCATAGGCCAGTAACTAGGTCTCAGCCTGGACCCTCAGTCACTGAAAATGGTGAGGAAGAAGAAATGGAAATAAGCTGGCTGCGGCCATCTGAAGTGTCAGAAGCTGAAGCAGACTTTTCATTTCACACAGGAAGAGAGGATAATGGGATCCTCCGACCAGAGGCCCCTGAGTTTGTACCTCAACACAGATCAACAAAAAACACGGAGGAGTCTCAAGCTCCTCTGTTGGAAACAGACCCAGAGGACCTTAGTACTGATGTTGAATCTGGAATACAAGAGGCGGAAGTGGATGTACAGGGGAGTGAAGGAGTTGAAGAAAACGCCAGTCTGCCTGAGACGCCAAAAACACAGAGGACAAAGATTGTAATTCACCCGCCAAAAAGACTAAATTATGATTCATTGGGTGAATGCTCTGAAGGGACTCCATTCACTGCCAGAAGAAATTCTGAGACTCCTGGTCCTTCTACTGCTGATTCAGAAAGACTCAACCCCATCTCACCCCTTGACACATCTGTACCAGACACCATGGTGTCAGTTGTGAATGCACAGAACTGCTCCCCATCACATGAGAATTGGTGGGAGGCTCCTCTGTCAGTCTTATGCAACCGCCTAGAGGCAAAAATGTGTAACAGAACCAAGATTTTGAATGTCTTTGGGGACCAAAGTGTCAAAGCAGGGGAAGTATGTAGCGCTGGCATTTTTGCTTTTTAATGTTATGCTAGTGCTATGTAATGTTAGTCTATGATAAATGTTATAAATTGGTATTTGGCACCATCTAGTGGCCTAAACTTGAAATGGACTTCATTTATTTTCTATTTTCAAGAACATGGAGAAATAATATACAAGTGACCTACCCACAATTCCAAGTGACCTACCCAGGAACACTCAGTACTAAATTGCATGCTGGGTAGGACATAAAAAGGCCCCGGGTGGCCATCTTGGGTCTCTTCTGGATGCGTGGCCTGCCTACAGGGATCTGTGAGGAGGTGACCCAGAGAGCGTGGCCTACAACACTGCAGAGCGGAACATCCAGTGATCCTGCATCACATCCCTGAGCTGTAGAGACAGAGTGACCGGATCAAGAAGGATCCAGAGACATCTGACTGAGCCATCTGCGGGTCCCAGCCATCCTGTGAAGAGGAGCGGCTTGCCTGTGCTGACTGACAGCAGGATCCAGAGACAGCCGGAGCGGAGGTTTCCAGTTCTTCCAGGCTCAATGTGGTGAGAGGGCAGCCGCCCACTGTTACTTGATACACTTTCACACTTAGACTTATTAACACAGTGTCGCTGGAACTTGTAGTTCCTGCGGAAGAGATTTCATCCAGCTGAACCTAAATTCCACACTCCTCTGGGGACTGACACTGTGAGACTCATAGACAATTACACTGGAAGAAACAATAAGTGTGTCACATCACCAGTTCAGTTCAATACAGTTACATGTGTGTAGTGCACTCACCCCCTTTTACCTGCCTTTGGCTCCTCGCAGGAAGAGAGGGCACACCACGGTATATGCCCGTACCCTCCTGTGTGAAGAGGTTGAGCAGTGTTATGAAACAGGTCTCCGCAGCAAGGTTCTCCAGAGAATGGTTCCCATCTCTATGCCCAATAAAGACAAGTCTCTATTTCCCCCAATAACTCCAAGGTCCACACCAGCTGTAACTCCAACGTAGAGTTTATTTCTCTTAAAGCACAATCTCTAGACAGAAAGGTTGGAGGGAGAACAGGACAGCATAAGGTGTGGGAGAGAGGTCCAGGCACAAACGAAATACACTTCACTGCTCGGCTTCTCAAGCAGACTCAGCCCATTTGGATAGTCTCCCTAGAGGGGGGACTAGCTGTCAGAATGGCACTCTAACTAGATATACAGTCTCTGCACAAACTGATGAACTTGGTCTCTGCCACAGACCTGGTGAACTTGGTCTCTGCCACAGACTTGGTGAACTTGGTCTCTGCCACAGACTTGGTGAACTTGGTCTCTAATCTTGACCTCTTTTAAGGAGAAGACATCCCTCCAGAGAGTTACCGGGCCCCTTCCTTCACTGTGACTTCTCACCAGTCCCTCGGAATGATCATTTCCCGGCCTCCTCGTCTAAGATACGGGTCCCCTCGCAAGGCGGCACCCTGAGATTCCTCGATCCTTGGTAGGCCCCAGCCACAGGCGCTGGGCCCAAAGCTTTTCTGTTGCAGCCCCAGGGCTAAAAGTGCCTGGGACTGATTCACCAACCACCACCCCTGGGTTAAAGGTGCCCAGGGCGGACAGAGAGCACCCACCTCCCCCGGGAGGAGGACCCCCGGGAAGCAAACTGGAACCCCAATCCTGGGGTGGAAAACAAACCCACGACCACCCCCTACAGGCAGCATCTGCCCCTTTTATATCCTCTCCTGGCATGCACAGCAGGCTAACCACTCCCACCGTACAGTCGCCGAGAGGGGACACACAAGGCACAGCACTGTACCAGCGGTTCAACCCTGGCCCACTATGGCAGCGCCACAGGGAACTGTACACTTATACTCCACCTGCGGACAAAATAGTGGATAAGTCCTAACAATTAAGGTGTTTGAGCATAAATACCACTCAAGCACTACCCCTAAATTTAGGACCCCGCTACATGTGCATAGGCCTCAAGCCTGATTTAATTATTAAGTGACTGCCGCTGAAGGTACATTCCCAAGAAGGAGTCCACAGATACTTTGCACAATTGAAGCTACTGCTCTATGTTATTCTACATTGCTTTATTGATCAGAGAACCCTTTGGATTACAATCTCTGTCACACAATAGCTAGCAGAAGACAGAAGAAGGTAGACCAGAGACTATATTCCTTACTGTAGGGCCTTACAGTGTTGTTACTACCTACTAGAGACTGTAGGGGGAATATCGGGTTAATTATTAGGCTTGTGCAATTCGTTACGTAACGAATCAAAATTCGTCCGAATTTAGCAACTTTCGGACGTTCGGAAGCATTCGAATTTCCGAACAAAGCAATTACGATTAAAACCGAATCCAAAATAAATTATATAGCAAATAGTGAATGCCCGAATGTCTTTGGCATAATTCGTTATGAAAAAAGTTACGAATGTACGAATCCATTCGAAGCACAATAATGCCGCGCACACACGACCGCTTTTAATGTCATTGAAAAAAACTGCGTTTTTCTCGACGTGATTCTTCTAAAGCCTGCCAACGAAAAATGTCGCTTGCGAAAATACGAATTAGTCCGAACACGAAAAATCCCGTCTAGAAAAATTACGAACGATTACAAATCAACAGGACCGAAAAGAAACAAACCGAAACTAAACAAATTTTTCCGTTGTGCACAAGAAACGAACCGAAACTAAACAAATTTTTCCGTCGTGCACAAGTCTATTAATTATATTGTGGTATATCATTATTGCCAAATACTGTGTGTCGCATAGTTGATTTCATAGTGTCTACGCAGTGTGCTGGAAGTGGGAAGGTGCCCAGCGCTGAGGTTGTTGCCTAAGCATTAGTCCCACTTGGAGACACCCCTGCTGGAGCAATACAGGTAGCTCTCAGGTGATAGCCATTTACAACTGCTTGTCTCATTATTGTATACAAATTGTGGTTCTGTGTTAATGATTAAACCTGTTCTAGTAAATGTACCTTTTGGTTTAATACAATCTGTCGTGAGGCTTGTTAATTCTCCAACCAGGTGTAGCAGTGCATACTCGGGTGACAACACAGGTAAAGTGAATATAATCCGTGACTATTCACCTGTCTTTTATTATTGAGCTTCACACCAACACTGCACCACAGCTGCGACAAGGGGATTGAGCCAAATTATTGGGGGTGTTAGAGCAGAGTACAGGCCCAATCAAATATCAGCAGCTCTTTCGGGGGTCAGTGCTACACATATGAAAATAATTAGGTCCTCTAAAAAACTTTGAGGTAGCCTACAATCGCTGTAATAGCATATTTAATGCATTTACTACCTAATTTTAATTATTTTAACAAACAGTCATATTTTGACAACATGAAAGGGATCCTTGTACTTTAGAAAATGTATTAATAATGTGAGGGGGTTAGCTCGGCAGCGGGTGTGTGTGACCCCCGGGATGGGCTCCCCACACAAAAACAGGCCCAGCAAACGGAGGTTGTGGTTTTCAAAATCAAAAAAGGTGCGGTTTATTTTCTATTTACAGTGACAAAACACAGCAAAGCCAAAAGAAACATAAACAAAATAAATCCTGGTCAACTTGACCTCTGACTAAACATACAGGTTTCCTAACTAACAACTGGGATCAGCCTAGTGCTGTCCTAGTCCCTAAGTCCCTGGTTTTAAATGTCCAAGCAAATAGCCACACAGGCTTTGTCTCACCGCACAGGGGTTCACTCTCCCTAGACAGTCCACACAGGTCTGGGTCCAGGCATGAGCTAACATCTAATGAAGCTGGGAGTTCTTATAGAGGCCTAAATGAGCTGACAAGCTTCAGCTGGTCTCATCAACTCCCTGTCTGCACGACGCCCCACACTCTCCCTAGAGGTATGAGTCATCCATGAGCCCACTAGCCTTAGCTGGGCTTATACAACTCTCCACCTAGTTGTATAAGTCGGCGTAAAGCCTGAATCTGGGCGAAATATATCTACCCCCCTGGATGCAACCAGGTGACTTTACCTTCCTGCTGTCACAATAAATTAAGGCTAAATGTAGTTGTGGGATTATAAGAGGAATAGGGACAGGTACTTGAACTTTTAGCCTACAGATATCCCCAGATAGGACTGGTTCCTTTTTTGTGTTTATGCAACTAATAACATTCTGAGGCCTCGTACACACGGCCATTTTTCTCGACAAGAAAACTGCTGGGAGAGCTTTTTGCCGTGAAAACCATTCGTGTTTATGGTATGTATGGTATAAAACTGCCGGGAATCTCAACGAGAAAAATAGAGAACCTGCTCTCTATTTTTCTCGTCGTGATTGCCGTCTGACTATTTCTCGTTGTGAAAACCGGTCGTGTGTATGCTTGTCCGAGGGGAAAAAAAACGCACATTCTCAGAATCAAGTATGAGACGGGAGCGCTCCTTCTGGTAAAACTAGCTTTCGTAATGGAAATAGCACATTCCTCACGCTGCAAATTATTGCATCGTTTAATGCTGCGCATTCAAATATTCTTTATAATGCTACAATAAAGCCCTGTACACACGGTCGGACTTCTATCAGACTTTTCCCTGTTTTTTTGTCCGAACGGAGTTGGTCGGGAACACCCATAGCATACACACGCTCTGACTTTTCTGCAAACTTTCCCAAAACTTTTTGCAACATCACGTGGTTTTCTGCTCTTTTCTGCTCTTTACCGCCACCCTATGGTCAACTTCTGCTATTGTTGGTTGATTTTAACATTAGTTGTTTTGTCCTATGGTTTTCTGTACACACGGTCGGACTTTGCTCCATCGGACTTTTGTTGGGCAAAAGTTTGTCCGTTTGCAGACCCAACTTTTGTCTGATGAAAAAAAAAAAAAGCAAAAAAAGTTTGTCCGATGGAGCGTACACATGGTCGGATTGTTGGTCCAACTTGCTCAAAATGAAGTTTGTTGGCCAAAAGTCCAAAAGTCCGACCGTGTGTACGGGGCTTTATGAAAAATAATGAACTTGTTTTGCTGCTGATATTCACACAGAGTTCTGACTATTTTTTTTTTACATTTTTAATCGTGATCTCATGAATATTATTTTAGATTTTAGAGCAAGATCTCCCTAAAAATCTTTTTGTTTTAAATTGTTCTTGTTTTTGGAAAATTAAAATCCATAGCTGCATTTTTTTTTTGGGGGTTTTTGATTTTCTAGTGATCTAAATGATTTTATTTTAAAATTTTGTTGTGTCAAGTTACCACAATAACATTTTTTGTCCCTTTTTAATTAGACCTTTTTTTGTTTTTAAATCTACCTGCCTACTCACAAACAATTTTTATTTTTTTTAAGAAAAACACATAGGCAAGTATTAACTGTAAAAATTGATTCCATTTATTCTGGCTCATAAAGAATAGGAAGGCAGCGCTGGAGAACCTGCTGCAATTTGCGCAGCCTTGGGACCCCAGGGCACACATCAACTCTGTGTGGACAAGAAAATTGGGACCTTGAGAAGCACATACAGTTGGGAGCACAATCTGGTCCTGAACTCCCAGAGGTCAAGAACAGCAGCAGATGATATATATGTCCCAAGTCTGTAGTACTACAACAGCCTGCCTTCTATCAGACCACAATGAAGCAAGGCAATCACTTTCTAGACTTCTTGGTAGCCTTCTTTGCAGCCTTCTTTGCAGCCTTCTGTGCAGCCTTTTGTGCAGCCTCCTCTGCAGCCTTCTCTGCAGCCTTCCTTGTATGCTTTTTTAAAGCCTGTGTCTCTGGAGGTGAAGTTGTGTCAGAAGGAGGAGAAAAAGGTGGAGAAGAAGAAGGTGGTGGAGAAGGAGGTGGTGGAGAAGGAGGTGGTGGAGAAGGAGGTTGTGGAGAAGGAGGTTGTGGAGAAGGAGAATTATGATGATGGGCGAGCTCACAAATTGCAGTGTTTTCAGTAATAGTCCCCATCAACCCCTTATTAATTAATCTTAGAAGGAGGGGCTCAAATAGGAGGCATTGGCTCCTCTCCATTTCCCTCATTTTGGCACCAACTATGCCGGCATAGCCCTCTTCAGTGGTGGTTGGTTCTTGGAGACTGGCATGCGCGTCTCTAATCAGTGCCATTGCTGCCTCACTCATGCTCCTATCCCTCCTGGTCCTTCTTGTTGGAAGGCGGAGGGGAGGCACCTGGGATCTTCTTCAGCTTCAGCCACTGGGTCTGGCCACCTCCTGCCTGCCACTGGGCCCGGCCACCTCCTGCCTGCCACTGGGCCTGGCCACCTTCTGCGTGCCACTGGGCCTGGCCACCTTCTGCGTGCCACTGGGCCCGGCCACCTGCTGCCTCCCATGGGCCTGGCCACCTACTGCCTGCCACTGACCCCTGCCTCCTCCTGCGTGTAATTTTCCCCACCCTCATCCTGGGTGTGGTCATCCTGTATATAAAAAGGGGACATAGTTTTACTTTTTGCTTCATCAATCACACACAATTTTCAGCTCATGACTGTTGCAAATTGAATGTTAATAAATAGAAATCATTCTGACCCCAGCAGGTTTCATTCTTGTCCCAATCATTTTTAGGCTACTGCTGTCTATTAATATGTCAAACACTTTTTGATCAAAACATTATTTTCTTTGCAATATTAACATTAATTTTACTGCATTATTTTTATCACAATAAATATTTTCTAAAATACTATATCTGGCTCCAGAAGGTCACATCTGGGTCTTCCAGCATGTCAGGCTCTTCTTGCTCCAGAGAAGGATCATCTAGGCTGCTGGGAAGGCTAGAAATTGATTGCCTTGCTTGAAGGTGGTCGTTTAGAAAGGACAATCTGTTGTAGTACCACAAAGACGGGACATATGCCTTCGCTGCTGCTGCTCCTGAGCTCTGAGAAGCCAGGACCCTAAAGCGCTCCTTCCTGTATGTGCCTCTCAAGGTCCCAACTTTAGTATCCAGCTCAGTGATGGTTGCTCTGGGCATCCTGGTGTGCACAAATTTGAGCAGGATCTCCAGCGCTGCCGTCCTTGCCCCTTTTTTCTTATGGATTGGGTTTTTGGTCTCCCACAGAGCAGGCAGCTCCCTAAATCTGTCTGTAGCGGGCTAGCGTTTTCTTAAACCCCAAGAGACTACAGTTCTCATTAAGCTTTGGGGCACCCAGGGTGCATTGCCCCGTGCAAAGACTGCTGGGGTGGACTTTATAAGAGGGAGGCGGGCCCCAGTTCTTTCTCTTTGGACACCGCCCTCCCAGGAGGAGGATCCCTGTGCTGACCTGCTGTGTGTACAAGGCATGAAGCCTGGGCCTTGTGCTTTTCCAAAGAGCCTTCCGCTCCACCGAGGAGCCTGCGGAGTGTCTGATCCTGTTGCTGAGTGCTGTTATCAGGAGGACCGAAAACCCAGGTGTCGTGGACACTGCGAATCGAGTCACAGTAACGGAAGTAACGGACAAGGACTAGTCCGGTCGGGTGAGAGAGCACCTGCTCAGAGCTACACCACAGTATTTCTAGGCCCATTATCTTTATTCAGGGCCATCACAGTGATTGCAGTTATACTCTGGGGAGACTATCCGCAGAACTGAGTTATTAGTCTCCCTGGCATTATAAAGTTACCGATCATCTTTACTTTGTGGATTACAATTGTTCTTAACCACCTCCCTACTGTGCACGAAAACCCCCTTCCTGCCCAAGCCATTTTTCAGCTTTCAGCGCTGTCACACTTTGAATGACAATTGCGCGGTCGTGCGACGTGGCTCCCAAACAAAATTTGTGTCCTTTTTTTCCCACAAATAGAGCTTTCTTTTGGTGGTATTTGATCACCTCTGCGGTTTTTATTTTTTGCGCTATAAACAAAAGAAGAGCGTCCAGTTTGGAAAAAAAACACAATTTTTTACTTTTTGCTATAATAAATACCCATTTTTTTTTTTAAATAAAATTTTCCTCAGTTTAGGCCGATACGTATTCTTCTACATATTTTTGGTTAAAAAAAAAAAATCGCAATAAGCGCGTATTGATTGGTTTGCGCAAAAGTTATATTGTGTACAAAATAGGGGATAGATTTATAGCATTTTATTTTTTTTATTAGTAATGGCGGCGATCTGCGATTTTTTATTGTGACTGCGATATTGCGGCGGACACATCAGACACTTTTGACACATTTTTGGGACCATTCACGTTTATACAGCGATCCCTGCTATAAAAATGCATTGATTACTGTATAAATGTGATTGGCAGGGAAGGGGTTAACCACTAGGGGGCGGGAAGGGGTTAAATATGTTCCCTCAATGTTTTCTTACTGTGGGGGGAGGGGACTGACTGGGGGAGGTGACTGATGGTTGTCCCTATGTACAAGGGACACACCATCAGCCTCCTCTCCCTCACAGGACGTGGATCTCTGTGTTTACACACAGAGACCCACTTTCCTGCTCGTTTCCCGTGCAATCGCGGTTGCCCGGCGGCAATCGCGGCCGCCGGGCACGCGCACTGGGGCCTTGTGAACGCGGCGGGCGCGCGCGCCGCTGGTGGCGCGCGCCTTCTAGCTCGTTTTAAAGGGAGGACGTCATATGACGTCCTCCCAGAACGAGAGTGTCCTCCGCCCGCCGTCAATTGACAGTGGGCGGTGGACAAGTGGTTAAAGTGCACCACTGTGTTTGCTAGCGAAGATTTCTTCCACAGAACTATACCCAAATCATAGTCAGGCCTGACTGGGTAGTATGGGACATTGCTGGGCGCCATTTTTTGCTCACGAGGTAGGATAGCTGCAGCGGGGTCTGCTAAACTGTTTATCATATTGCTGAATGTTTTGATGTTTTAATAAGTATGCCCATATTGCAGGGCTCTGCATGTGACATTGCATACCGTTTATCCTTCTAATCTTTACCAACAGTAAAAATATTAGAGTTAAGTATATTGGTTGTCAGTGTCATTTACTGTGCTATACCTAACTGTGTGTTTTACTGTGGGATTGTGTCATAGAGAATATTAGAGTGATTGTAATTCTATCATCCCCTTTACTAACTGTGCCACGAGAGGTTAGAGCCGATTGCCAGGGGTTGACAGCGGTGCACTACAGGGCCCAAAACAATCAAGGCAGCCCTCTTAACTGGGGATATCGCTACATGTCTATGAACTCACACATAAAGTCTTTATCTCTAAATGCATTAATTTTTTCTGCAAGCCAAAACGCAAGACAAAAATACTAATGTCAGTCTAAACTCTAGTAATCTTTATCCCCATTTAGGCCACAATCTCGAAGCGGTATAGGCCACTGATGTGTCAAGTTCAAATCTTACCTTCGGTCTCACGTTCGTCGCTTTTCCTACTATCTCCGCACACAGAACGTAGATACGACACGTGTGTTAGCTTTATATACACTACGCATGCGTAAAACTCCACACACGTCGTCCGCCCATGACGTTCTTTCACAAATATTCCTTGCCCCTTCTCTTTCGGCGTGCAGTGGGAGACGACATGGCAGAGTCTCAGCAGGTGTCAGATAATTTGTCAAATAACGACGAGACAAGCCCAGAAACATCAAGATCAGGGAGGCGATACAAGGCCAGTAACATGTCATTCACAGAGTTTGCGGAAATGGTGGACATATTGCACAAGTCCGATTATGATGGGAAGCATGGCCCATATACCCACCCTAATCTTCGGAAGGTAAAAATTATGCACAAAGTTGTAAAAAGTCTGCAGACTAAATTTGGCGTGAAAAGATTCAAGGAGCAGCTGCGAAAGAGATGGTCTGACCTCAAAGTCAGGGAGCCGGAGCAGTACAGGAGCATCAAAAGAATGCTTCAAAAAAGTAAGTATTTCTCCTGTGTTCCTCTGATTTTATTTTCATAACTTGCATGTAGCTCCATGTGTTTTTTTTTTAAATAGTTGACAATAGAAAATGCCAACTTTCAGGTTAGTGGGCACATTAATCAGTCGTTAGACACATCGTTCACCCACTACATACAATGTTTTTGTAAGATATACAGGGTCCAAATCTTTTTTTACATGCATGATTGTATTCCAAAAATGTTATTACATTGTTATCTAGATGTGTTTGTAACTAGAATGAAATGCAAACTTGATTCAGTGTATAAAGGAGAGGACACTCAGCAAGTGTTTACACATCTGGACTCTTGAAATCTGGAACTCTGCCCAAACAGACAATTGTACCCCACTTCCAAGCAATGTATGATATTCATATTTTTGCACTGAAATATCTGTGTGCTAAACTTTTTTTTTTCATTCTCATAGGGGAGAGAAGACTGGGAGGACAACACTCTGCGGAGCCTAGGAACCCCACACCTCAACAAGACCCCCAACCTCTGAATGTGGAGGAAGGAAAAGTGGAGGAAGGAGAGGTGGATGACGTGGTGGAACTTGGCACCACAACAGGTCAGTGTCTGTCACCACAGCTTCAGGTAACAGATGTAGGCCTGAATATTATTAATACCTTATTTTTTTTAGGGGATGAACATGGTGGTGTGGCAGAAACTCCTCCTCGTTTCTCAAGTGCTAGTGCACAAAGATTGATACAAGAAATAATGGCATGTAGTCGTGAACTCGACATCATGAGGAATAGGATGAATGTGATTGAGCAAAAATTTAAGGACATCATCATTGATGTTTTGGGGTGAATAGAATGAACCCCACCCCCCTTTTTTTAGTTTTTGTTAATTTTTGAAAAAAAATTGCACTTTATTACACAAGCCAAATTTTGAAGATGCACACAGTGTGTCAACATGTGCGATCTGCCATCACGGGATATCTATGTCCGTGTTTTGTGGGTGCAACCCCTTTCTTGCAACACCAGTAGGTGAGAGGAAGGGTTTGCACCCCCAAAACACGTCCATTGAACCCCCATGATGGCAGGTAGCACATGTTGGCATTATAGACATGGGATCAGGAAAGGAAATCCCCATTTTACATCCCAAACTGTGTGCATCTTCAAAATTTGGCTTGTTCAGGGGTGACATCAACCCATCTTATGAAGGGCAGATACACCCATTGTTAGCCCACTATATAATGTATGATTTTGCCTAGAGGTTTTCTATGTTGAAGTTTGTACGTTAAAGAGAGTTGTATATTTTCTTTTAAAAAAGAAACATGCCTGTTTATGGCACAAAAAAAAAAAGATTTTATACAAAGACCATGTAAAAAAATTTGAACAAAACAAAGTGTGGCTTCTTTTACAAATCTGCTCTAAGCTTTTTTTGTGTTATTTTGGGTGTTTACAGTGACAATAGTTGGTATTTACTAAAGGAAAAGCCACTTGCCACTACAAGCGCTAGAAGACAGCTAAAAGAAACACAAGGAATACATGAAAAACAAAATTAAAGAATAATATTTTTTTTATTGGGAAAAAAAGTATTTAGACATTGGCTGGCATAGTAATTGCCCCCCTACCCGTGAAATATTCAACATATTGCTGGCAAACTTTACGGGCGCTTTGGGGGGGCAAGCCAGGAGGGCCAGATTCTAGGCCCAGCAGGGTATTCTCTGCAGAAAGTCCGGGTTTAGGCCCAACTGTGGCAAGATAATTGGGTGCATGTTGGCGCAAATAATTGTGCAGGATGCAGCAGCAAAACACAATGTGGATGAGTTTATACTCCGCCATGTGGATTGAAGTCAGAAACAGGCGGAACCGGCTGGCCATTATTCTGAAGGCATTCTCAACAACCCTTTGGGCTCTGGCCAGCCAGTAGTTGAAAACCCTCCTCTCCGGGGTGAGGGTCCTGGCCTCATCAGGTGTGGTCCCAGACCAAAGGCTTCATCAGGCAGAAACACGAAGGGGAGTCCTTCCTGATTGTCCTCATCCAGTGGCAATGCCAGGTCATCAGACTGGAGACGCAGGGCAAACTCCGTCTGGGCGAAGACTCCCCCATCCGACATCCGGCCATTCTTCCCCTCATCCACATAGAGGAATTCATAGTGTGCTGATACAACCGCCATCAACACGATGCTATAGAAATAAGAAATTGTAGAAATAAGACCCCGAATGGGGTGGTGGCACGATGCGGACGTGCTTCCCATCGATTGCCCCTCCGCAGTTAGGAAAGTCCCACCGCAGGACAAACTGGGCTGCCATGGTCTGCCATTCCTGTGGCATGGAAGGAAGCTGTGGAGTCAAACAAGAAAAAAAAATAGTACTTTTGCACATAACATTGCTAGCAGATTAGACACAAAAACATTCTTGGCCAACATAAGTATAAATTTTATAGGATTTTTTAATGCCAAAAATATAAGGCCCACTTATCAAATTCCTCACCCCCTCTGATGGCCCATTAAAAACATTTGAAGGGGGGGGGTTCTAGAGGAGTTTGTGACCCCAAAAAATAACCTCTACCACTCTGTCTGAATTTAATGTTAAAAAAAAATTGGGAGACATTTTAGGGGGTGTTTAGGGTAAAGCATTACAATGGAGCTGACAAAATACATTGTTAAGTGACTAGGCTAGGTGTGTTTGGGCCCAGGATAGCATGCTGGAGAGGTTAGTGAAGGGAAATATGCATGTAGGCCAAAAAAGGAGCATTAAAAGCTTCCAGCATGCATGAGGACAAAGGGGACATTCACAGCATATTACAATCATGGTAATTAGGGAATGATGAAAGAAATACACTACATTAGCAATCAGTAAATACATAGAATGTCATGTTCAAGGAGAAAACTTACCTTCATATAGTCCTTCTGCAGAACTTGAATTATGGCAGAACAGGTGTCTGGGATAATGAGCCCCAGAGCCTGGGGGGAGATGCCTGTTGAGAACTTGAGGTCCTGCAGGCTTCTCCCTGTCGACAGGTAGCGCAACGTGGCAACTAGCCTCTGCTCAGCAGTGATGGCTTTACGCATGACGGTGTCCTGCCTCGTGATATAGGGGGACACCAAAGCCAATAGATGCTGAAAAACGGGGTCGGTCATCCAGAGAAAAATCCTGTAGTCATCAGGATTATTCTCCCGGATCTCCCGCAGCAAAGGCATGTGACAGAATTGGTCAGGCTGGAGCAACAAATTCTTGGTCCATGAACTCTTCCTCACCCTGTTCATGGACTGGTCTTGGTCCAAGACAAGAAGACCAACACCAAGCGCACGCAAAGCACAAACTCAGCGACAAGAACGTACCCGCAACATAGCTTGAAAACGGTCGGCTGGACAGAACAAACTAACAGAACACACTGAAGAACAGCAAGGCCTATGAAGAACGACCTGAAATTCAGAAACGAGTGGACAAGAACGCACTGAAAAACAGATACGACCTGACTACATGCTCTGAAAGACAAGATACGAACCCACAAGCACAAACTGAACCGCAGAAAAACGAACTGAAAGCACGAAGACTGAAAAGCGCAAATCGTCTCTCACCAAACTTTTACTAACATGAGATCAGCAAAAGCAAGCCCAAAGGGTGGCGCCATTGGAATGGAACTTCCCCTTTGTAGTGCCGTCATACGTGTTGTACGTCACCGCACTTTAGAACAACGAGATTTTGAATGTCAGTCTGTACGCAAGACAAGTTTGGCAGAATCCCGTCAAGCTTGACAGGAATCCCATCGAGAAAACCGACATTTTTTTTTGTGTACAGGGCTTTAGAGTCTGTTCTCTAAAGGTTGGTCGTATGAATTCTTAGGACCTTTTCCTATTTTCACAAACTAAAACAAGGTTATACTACCTAAAAGTTATGTGATACATTCTTGTTAACTCCCAATTTACATGTCCCCTAAGGGCTCTTGGGGATTTTTTTTTTACCTATCATTTGTAGCCCCTGACCACAATAACTGTTAAGAGGCATATCGGCTCCTCTTGTGGGAATGATGACTTCCATTGTTCCCTGAATTTTGAAAAGTGCTGCTTGGAGGTGAGTATGAGGCTGCTCTTCTACGCCGTGGAGCCTCCTCTCCCTCACAGGACGTGGATCTCTGTGTTTACACACAGAGACCCACTTTCCTGCTCGTTTCCCGTGCAATCGCGGTTGCCCGGCGGCAATCGCGGCCGCTGGGCACGCGCACTGGGGCCTTGTGAACGCGGCGCGCGCCTTCTAGCTCGTTTTAAAGGGAGGACGTCATATGACGTCCTCCCAGAACGAGAGTGTCCTCCGCCCGCCGTCAATTGACAGTGGGCGGTGGACAAGTGGTTAAAGTGCACCACTGTGTTTGCTAGCGAAGATTTCTTCCACAGAACTATACCCAAATCATAGTCAGGCCTGACTGGGTAGTATGGGACATTGCTGGGCGCCATTTTTTGCTCACGAGGTAGGATAGCTGCAGCGGGGTCTGCTAAACTGTTTATCATATTGCTGAATGTTTTGATGTTTTAATAAGTATACCCATATTGCAGGGCTCTGCATGTGACATTGCATACCGTTTATCCTTCTAACCTTTACCAACAGTAAAAATATTAGAGTTAAGTATATTGGTTGTCAGTGTCATTTACTGTGCTATACCTAACTGTGTGCTTTACTGTGGGATTGTGTCAGAGAATATTAGAGTGATTGCAATTCTATCATCCCCTTTACTAACTGTGCCACGAGAGGTTAGAGCCGATTGCCAGGGGTTGACAGCGGTGCACTACAGGGCCCAAAACAATCAAGGCAGCCCTCCTAACTGGGGATATCGCTACATGTCTATGAACTCACACATAAAGTCTTTATCTCTAAATGCATTAATTTTTTCTGCAAGCCAAAACGCAAGACAAAAATACTAATGTCAGTCTAAACTCTAGTAATCTTTATCCCCATTTAGGCCACAATCTCGAAGCGGTATAGGCCACTGATGTGTCAAGTTCAAATCTTACCTTCGGTCTCACGTTCGTCGCTTTTCCTACTATCTCCGCACACAGAACGTAGATACGACACATGTGTGTTAGCTTTATATACACTACGCATGCGTAAAACTCCACACACGTCGTCCGCCCATGACGTTCTTTCACGAATATTCCTTGCCCCTTCTCTTTCGGCGTGCAGTGGGAGACGACATGGCAGAGTCTCAGCAGGTGTCAGATAATTTGTCAAATAACAACGAGACAAGCCCAGAAACATCAAGATCAGGGAGGCGATACAAGGCCAGTAACATGTCATTCACAGAGTTTGCGGAAATGGTGGACATATTGCACAAGTCCGATTATGACGGGAAGCATGGCCCATATACCCACCCTAATCTTCGGAAGGTAAAAATTATGCACAAAGTTGTAAAAAGTCTGCAGACTAAATTTGGCGTGAAAAGATTCAAGGAGCAGCTGCGAAAGAGATGGTCTGACCTCAAAGTCAGGGAGCCGGAGCAGTACAGGAGCATCAAAAGAATGCTTCAAAAAAGTAAGTATTTCTCCTGTGTTCCTCTGATTTTATTTTCATAACTTGCATGTAGCTCCATGTGTTTTTTTTTTAAATAGTTGACAATAGAAAATGCCAACTTTCAGGTTAGTGGGCACATTAATCGGTCGTTAGACACATCGTTCACCCACTACATACAATGTTTTTGTAAGATATACAGGGTCCAAATCTTTTTTTACATGCATGATTGTATTCCAAAAATGTTATTACATTGTTATCTAGATGTGTTTGTAACTAGAATGAAATGCAAACTTGATTCAGTGTATAAAGGAGAGGACACTCAGCAAGTGTTTACACATCTGGACTCTTGAAATCTGGAACTCTGCCCAAACAGACAATTGTACCCCACTTCCAAGCAATGTATGATATTCATATTTTTGCACTGAAATATCTGTGTGCTAAACCTTTTTTTTTCATTCTCATAGGGGAGAGAAGACTGGGAGGACAACACTCTGCGGAGCCTAGGAACCCCACACCTCAACAAGACCCCCAACCTCTGAATGTGGAGGAAGGAAAAGTGGAGGAAGGAGAGGTGGATGACGTGGTGGAACTTGGCACCACAACAGGTCAGTGTCTGTCACCACAGCTTCAGGTAACAGATGTAGGCCTGAATATTATTAATACCTTATTTTTTTTAGGGGATGAACATGGTGGTGTGGCAGAAACTCCTCCTCGTTTCTCAAGTGCTAGTGCACAAAGATTGATACAAGAAATAATGGCATGTAGTCGTGAACTCGACATCATGAGGAATAGGATGAATGTGATTGAGCAAAAATTTAAGGACATCATCATTGATGTTTTGGGGTGAATAGAATGAACCCCACCCCCCTTTTTTTAGTTTTTGTTAATTTTTGAAAAAAAATTGCACTTTATTACACAAGCCAAATTTTGAAGATGCACACAGTGTGTCAACATGTGCGATCTGCCATCACGGGATATCTATGTCCGTGTTTTGTGGGTGCAACCCCTTTCTTGCAACACCAGTAGGTGAGAGGAAGGGTTTGCACCCCCAAAACACTTGAACCCCCATGATGGCAGGTAGCACATGTTGACATTATAGACATGGGATCAGGAAAGGAAATCCCCATTTTACATCCCAAACTGTGTGCATCTTCAAAATTTGGCTTGTTCAGGGGTGACATCAACCCATCTTATGAAGGGCAGATACACCCATTTTTAGCCCACTATATAATGTATGATTTTGCCTAGAGGTTTTCTATGTTGAAGTTTGTACGTTAAAGAGAGTTGTATATTTTCTTTTAAAAAAGAAACATGCCTGTTTATGGCAAAAAAAAAAAGATTTTATACAAAGACCATGTAAAAAAATTTGAACAAAACAAAGTGTGGCTTCTTTTACAAATCTGCTCTAAGCTTTTTTTGTGTTATTTTGGGTGTTTACAGTGACAATAGTTGGTATTTACTAAAGGAAAAGCCACTTGCCACTACAAGCGCTAGAAGACAGCTAAAAGAAACACAAGGAATACATGAAAAACAAAATTAAAGAATAATATTTTTTTATTGGGAAAAAAAGTATTTAGACATTGGCTGGCATAGTAATTGCCCCCCTACCCGTGAAATATTCAACATATTGCTGGCAAACTTTACGGGCGCTTTGGGGGGGCAAGCCAGGAGGGCCAGATTCTAGGCCCAGCAGGGTATTCTCTGCAGAAAGTCCGGGTTTAGGCCCAACTGTGGCAAGATAATTGGGTGCATGTTGGCGCAAATAATTGTGCAGGATGCAGCAGCAAAACACAATGTGGATGAGTTTATACTCCGCCATGTGGATTGAAGTCAGAAACAGGCGGAACCGGCTGGCCATTATTCTGAAGGCATTCTCAACAACCCTTTGGGCTCTGGCCAGCCTGTAGTTAAAAACCCTCCTCTCCGGGGTGAGGGTCCTGGCCTCATCAGGTGTGGTCCCAGACCAAAGGCTTCATCAGGCAGAAACACGAAGGGGAGTCCTTCCTGATTGTCCTCATCCAGTGGCAATGCCAGGTCATCAGACTGGAGACGCAGGGCAAACTCCGTCTGGGCGAAGACTCCCCCATCCGACATCCGGCCATTCTTCCCCTCATCCACATAGAGGAATTCATAGTGTGCTGATACAACCGCCATCAACACGATGCTATAGAAATAAGAAATTGTAGAAATAAGACCCCGAATGGGGTGGTGGCATGATGCGGACGTGCTTCCCATCGATTGCCCCTCCGCAGTTAGGAAAGTCCCACCGCAGGACAAACTGGGCTGCCATGGTCTGCCATTCCTGTGGCATGGAAGGAAGCTGTGGAGTCAAACAAGAAAAAAAAATAGTACTTTTGCACATAACATTGCTAGCAGATTAGACACAAAAACATTCTTGGCCAACATAAGTATAAATTTTATAGGATTTTTTAATGCCAAAAATATAAGGCCCACTTATCAAATTCCTCACCCCCTCTGATGGCCCATTAAAAACATTTGAAGGGGGGGGTTCTAGAGGAGTTTGTGACCCCAAAAAATAACCTCTACCACTCTGTCTGAATTTAATGTTAAAAAAAAATTGGGAGACATTTTAGGGTGTTTAGGGTAAAGCATTACAATGGAGCTGACAAAATACATTGTTAAGTGACTAGGCTAGGTGTGTTTGGGCCCAGGATAGCATGCTGGAGAGGTTAGTGAAGGGAAATATGCATGTAGGCCAAAAAAGAAGCATTAAAAGCTTCCAGCATGCATGAGGACAAAGGGGACATTCACAGCATATTACAATCATGGTAATTAGGGAATGATGAAAGAAATACACTACATTAGCAATCAGTAAATACATAGAATGTCATGTTCAAGGAGAAAACTTACCTTCATATAGTCCTTCTGCAGAACTTGAATTATGGCAGAACAGGTGTCTGGGATAATGAGCCCCAGAGCCTGGGGGGAGATGCCTGTTGAGAACTTGAGGTCCTGCAGGCTTCTCCCTGTCGACAGGTAGCGCAACGTGGCAACTAGCCTCTGCTCAGCAGTGATGGCTTTATGCATGACGGTGTCCTGCCTCGTGATATAGGGGGACACCAAAGCCAATAGATGCTGAAAAACGGGGTCGGTCATCCAGAGAAAAATCCTGTAGTCATCAGGATTATTCTCCCGGATCTCCCGCAGCAAAGGCATGTGACAGAATTGGTCAGGCTGGAGCAACAAATTCTTGGTCCATGAACTCTTCCTCACCCTGTTCATGGACTGGTCTTGGTCCAAGACAAGAAGACCAACACCAAGCGCACGCAAAGCACAAACTCAGCGACAAAAAACGTACCCGCAACATAGCTTGAAAACGGTCGGCTGGACAGAACAAACTAACAGAACACAATGAAGAACAGCAAGGCCTATGAAGAACGACCTGAAATTCAGAAACGAGTGGACAAGAACGCACTGAAAAACAGATACGACCTGACTACATGCTCTGAAAGACAAGATACGAACACACAAGCACAAACTGAACCGCAGAAAAACGAACTGAAAGCACGAAGACTGAAAAGCGCAAATCGTCTCTCACCAAACTTTTACTAACATGAGATCAGCAAAAGCAAGCCCAAAGGGTGGCGCCATTGGAATGGAACTTCCCCTTTGTAGTGCCGTCATACGTGTTGTACGTCACCGCACTTTAGAACAACGAGATTTTGAATGTCAGTCTGTACGCAAGACAAGTTTGGCAGAATCCCGTCAAGCTTGACAGGAATCCCATCGAGAAAACCGACATTTTTTTTTGTGTACAGGGCTTTAGAGTCTGTTCTCTAAAGGTTGGTCGTATGAATTCTTAGGACCTTTTCCTATTTTCACAAACTAAAACAAGGTTATACTACCTAAAAGTTATGTGATACATTCTTGTTAACTCCCAATTTACATGTCCCCTAAGGGCTCTTGGGGATTTTTTTTTTACCTATCATTTGTAGCCCCTGACCACAATAACTGTTAAGAGGCATATCGGCTCCTCTTGTGGGAATGATGACTTCCATTGTTCCCTGAATTTTGAAAAGTGCTGCTTGGAGGCGAGTATGAGGCTGCTCTTCTACGCCGTGGAGAAGTGCTGATTGTAGCATGCATCAGATGTAGGTTAAGTAGAGTCTGTTGCAACTCTTCTGCGGTTCTGCACGTGTATCTGGTGCCTTGATGGGTAAATCGGATAGAGAAGGGGAAACCCCATTGATAAGTTATGTTATGGCGTTGAAGCTCCATTAGCTGGGTTTTCATTGAGCGCTTTTTAGCAATGGTGAGCTGGGATAGGTCGGCAAACAGTTGATAATTGTGACATTGAAAGGTTAAATCTTTTTTATCTCTTGCAGCTGCCAATAGTTGTTCCTTCATTTGATAGTAATGGAATTTTGTGATTATAACTCTTGGAGGACCATCTGTTTTTTTAGGTGTGAGGGCCCGGAGTACTCTGTCTAGTTCCAAACGTTCGATTGGAATGGCCGGTTGAAGTTCTTGGAATAATGCTGTGATTGTAGATTGTAAGTCTGTCACCGATTCAGAAATGCCCCTTATGCGCAGATTGGATCTCCTGGCTCTATTTTCGTAATCTTCCAATTTAGTTTGGAGTGTTAAATTCTCCTCTTTTAGATTTTCCATTTCAGCCATATATTCTTGTGCATTGATTTCAATTTCATCCACTTTGAGCTCTAATGCAGCCGTGCGATTACCCAATTCTCTAATCCAGGGGTCTCAAACTGGCGGCCCTCCAGCTGTTGCGAAACTACAAGTCCCATCATGCCTCTGCCCATGGGAGTCCTGATTGTAACTGTCAGCCCTTCAATGCCTCATGGGAATTGTAGTTCTGCAACAGCTGGAGGGCCGCCAGTTTGAGACCCCTGCTCTAATCTCTTTAGTGAGGCTACTTGTTATTTGCTCAGACGTCTGCTTTAATGCCTTATGTAGCATTTGCACAAATTGTTGTAGAAGAGCAGGGGATGCTATGGATACATGTGAGGAGTTCATTGAGAGGATTTGTTCAGTTTATGACTCAGCTGGTGAGTCTGACTGTGATAGCTTCTGTCTGTGCGAACGTACTGAGGCAGTGAATGAGGAGGGATTCGGCGCCATTTTAGCAGCGGTGCGCGCCTGAATGTCCCTTGTGAGGGGATTTTTTGATTTACCACGGTTTCCCCCCAGTACCATTATGCCAGTCCAAGTGGTGTCTGTCGGTTCCTGGGTACTAGCAAGTCCAAATGGCTGCCTTAGAATCATGCCTTCTCCTCTATAAATGCACCTTTTCACCCTCGGCGGTGCAGAGCTCTAGCTATGCTTAACCGCTCCGCTAGACTCCACGCATGCGCCCCCCACAGCTGAATTTTTAAGAAAGATACATCATATAAATTTTTTGATTAAGTTGTCATAGAATTTAGTCACTAAAATCAGGTAAGGCAATGTACGAGATTTAAAAGGACCACTCCCTTTATTCCCTTGGAGCCATTATTGTTCTCACCAAGGGGGACCCTAGTGGTTAGGAGACCTAGTTGTGTCAGATCCAAGAAGTTGGAATACCTTGGTTGTGTAAATACTGTAAATGCAATTTACTATCACTCTGGAGGTAAGAAATCTGTGAGCACGGAGGTGGCAGGAAAACGCTGCTTTAAAAACGTGATTTTATCAGCGCTTTGCATTGCCGCCAATGCATGTTTAGCGGCCCTAGCTTTCAGCCGCGTTTCTCTGGCTCTATTCAAAATCAATGGTTCCCTATGGGAGCCCATTGATTTGAATAGAAGTCGCACCTGAAGTCGGATCATCATGATCCGACTTGCGGTGCGATCTGTGTGCTGAGGATGAAGGGGAACCCCGCCAAAAAATGAAAAAAAAATTGGCGTGGGGTTCTACCTCGGATGATACCAGGCCCTTCGGTCTGGTATGGATTTTAAGAGGAAAACCCCATACGCCGAAAAAACGGTGTGGAGGTCCCCCCAAAATCCATACCAGACCCTTATCCGAGCACGCAGCCCGGCCGGTCAGGAAAGGGAGGGGATGAGCGAGCGCCCCCCCCCTCCTGGACCGTACCAGGCCGCATGCCCTCAACATGGGGGTAAGTGCTTTGGAGCAGGGGGGCCCTGTGCCCCCCACCCCAAAGCACCCTGTCCCCTTGTTGATGAGGACAAGGGCCTCTTCCTTACAACCCTGGCCATTGGTTGTCGGGGTCTGCGGGCGGGGGCTTATTGGAATCTGGGAGCCCCCCTTTAATAAGGGGGCCCCCAGATCCTGGCCCCCCACCCTATGTGAATAAGTATGGGGTACATCGTACCCCTACCCATTCACCTGGGGAAAATTGTGTCATACATAAAAAACACTACAAAGGTTTTTAAAGTAATTTATTAGACAGCTCCGGGGGTCTCTTCTGACTTCGGGGGTCTCTTCTGACTTCTCCACGCTCTCCGGCCTCTTCTCCAGCTGTCCGGTTCTTCTCCCCACTCTCCGGTGCCTTCTGCCGGGCTCCTCTGCTATCTTCTGCCCGCTCTTTTGCTAGCGTTGGCCCGGTCTTCTTCTTCCCTCTTCTATTCTGATGTTGACACGATGCTCTCTCACGCTGTAATGCCGTGTGCGCGGTGCGCAATGACTTATATAGGCAAGGGACGTGGTCACCGGGTGATGTCACCCAGTGACCCCGCCCCCTTACGACGTCACTGTCCCATCATGCCCCAGGACTGTGACGTCATAAGGGGGCGTGGTCACATCACTCGGTGACCACGCCCCATGCCTATATAAGTCATTGCGCACCGCGCACACGGCATTACAGCGGAAGAGAGCATTGTGTCAACATCAGAACAAGAGAATAGGGAAGAAGATGACGGAGAAGACCGGGCCAACGCTAGCAAAAGAGTGGCAGAAGAGCAGAAGATAGCGGAGGAGCCCGGCAGAAGAACCAGAGAGTTGGTAGAAGAATCAAAGAAGACTGAGACCGGGAGAAGAGAGCGGAGAAGTCAGAAGAGACCCCCAAAGTCGGAAGAGACCCACGGAGCTGTCTAATAAATTGCTTTAAAAACTTTTGTAGTGTGTTTTATTTTTGACACATTTTTTCCCCAGGTGAAAGGGTAGGGGTACGATATACCCCATACTCATTCACATAGGGTGGGGGGCCGGGATCTGGGGGCCCCCTTATTAAAGGGGGCTCCCAGATTCTGATAAGACCCCGCCCGCAGACCCCGACAACCAACGGCCAGGGTTGTCAGGAAGAGGCCCTTGTCCTCATCAACATGGGGACAAGGTGCTTTGGGGTGGGGGGCGCAGGGCCCCCCTGCCCCAAAGCACCTACCCCATGTTGAGGGCATGCGGCCTGGTACGGTCCAGGAGGGGGCCACTCGCTCGTCCCCACCCCTTTCCTGACCGGCCGGGCTGCATGCTCGGATAAGGGTCTGGTATGGGTTTTGGGGGGACCCCCATGCCGTTTTTTCGGCGTAGGGGGTTCCCCTTAAAATCCATACCAGACCGAAGGACCTGGTATCGTCCGAGGGGAAACCCACGCCAATTTGTTCATTTTTTTGGCGGTGTTCCCCTTCATCAGCACGCAAGTCGCACCGCAAGTCGGATCATGATGATCCGACTTGCGGTGCAACTTCTATTCAAATCAATGGGCTCCCATAGGGAACCATTGATTTTGAATATAGCCAGAGAAACGCCTAATGCTAATTAGCAACCGTTTATGTGTATTTATTCACGTTTATCGGCATTTGGCGTTTTTTGGCGCCGAAAAACGGCACTTTGAACGCAAATTTCTTGCGTTCAGAAAAAAAGCCCATAATCTCCAATGCTCATTAACGCTAAAAAACGTGCACACATGGACACATACAGTAGGTGCCACCGATATTGTGTCAATCTCGCCGCTTCTAGCGGCGAGATTGACACCCTACGAGCTCTGTCGCGAGAGCCAGCGCCGAGCTGTCTCGTCATCGGGAAAGGAAAAATGTTCCTTTCACGATGAGCGACACGCATTGCCGGTAGACAGAGACCCAACGTGGATTCCCACCAATACCAGGCACTGTGTTTGGTATGGATCCTGAGCGGGAACTCCACGCCAATTTTTAAATAAAAAACCGGCATGGGTTCCCCCTCCAGGAGCATACCAGGCCCTTGGGTCTGGTCTGGATTTCAAGGGGACTCCCCTAAGCCGAAAAATCGGTGTGGGGGTCCCCCTCAAAATCCAAACCAGACCCTTATCCGAGCACGCAACCTGGCAGGCCGCAGGGGAAGAGGGGGGGTCGAGAGAGCGCCCCCTCCCTCCTGAACCGTACCAGGCCGCATGCCCTCAACATGGGGGGGTTTGGTGCTCTGGGGCAGGGGGGCGACCTGCAGCCCCCCCACCCCAAAGCACCCTGTCCCCATGTTGATGAGGACAGGGCCTCTTCCCGACAACCCTGGCCGTTGGTTTTCGGGGTCTGCGGGCGGGGGCTGATCGGAATCCGGAGATCCCCAGATGCCGGCCCACCACCCTATGTGAATGAGTATGGGGTACATCGTACCCCTACCCATTCACCTGGTGGAAAAAAATGGCAATAAAAAAAACACACACAGCTTTTTAAAGTAATTTATTGCACAGCTCCGGGGGTCTCTTCCGTCTTCGGGGGTCTCCGGTGTCATCGCAAGCACTCTCCGGTTCTTTCTTCCTTCTGCCAGGCCACCGCTATCTTCTTCCAGATCTTTTGCTAGTGGGGCCCGATCTTCTCCGTCGCCTTCTTCCCTCTTCTTCTCTCCGGTTCTTTCTTCCTTCTGCCGGGCCTCCGCTATCTTCTTCCAGCTCTTTTGCTAGCGGAGGCCCGGTCTTCCCCGTCGTCTTGTCCGGCTCTCCGCTGTCCTTCTGCCGGCCCCTCCACTATCTTCTTCCAGCTCTTTTGCTAGTGGAGGGGCCGGTCTTCCCATCGGCGTCTTCTTCTCTCTTCTCCTCCTCGATGTTGACTCGTCGCTTCCTTCCGCTGTAATGCTGGGTTTTGCAGTGCGCTCGGTTTATATAGGCTTCTCATGATGTCACAGTCATATGTTCCGGGTGGCCCCGGAGCATGTGACTGTGACGTCATGGGAACATGTGACTGTGATGTCATGAGAAGCCTATATAAACCGAGCACACCGCAAAACCCAGCATTACAGCGGAAGGAAGCGACGAGTCGAAGACGGAAGAGACCCCCGGAGCTGTGCATTAAATTACTTTAAAAAGCGCTGGTTTTTTTTATTGCCATTTTTTTCCACCAGGAGACTGGGTAGGGGTACGATGTACCCCATACTCATTCACATAGGGTGGTGGGCTGGCATCTGGGGGGCCCCTTATTAAAGGGGGCTCCGGATTCCGATCAGCCCCCGCCCGCAGACCCCGACAACCAACGGCCAGGGTTGTCGGGAAGAGGCCCTGTCCTCCTCAACATGGGGACAGGGTGCTTTGGGGTGGGGGGGCCGCAGGTCGCCCCCCTGCCCCAGAGCACCAAACCCCCCATGTTGAGGGCATGTGGCCTGGTACAGTTCAGGAGGGACTGTCTCAACCCCCCCTCTTCCCCTGTGGCCTGCCAGGTTGCGTGCTCGGATAAGGGTCTGGTTTGTTTTTTGAGGGGGACCCCCACGCCTATTTTTCGGCTTAGGGGAGTCCCCTTCAAATCCAGACCAGACCCAAGGGTCTGGTATGCTCCTGGAGGGGGAACCCATGCCGTTTTTTATTTAAAAATTGGCGTGGAGTTCCCCGCTCAGGATTCATGCCAAACACAGTGCCTGGTATTGGCGGGAATCCACGTCGGATCCCAGTTCAATACAGTGCCACGTCTCCTCGCTATTGCAGCGAGCGCGAGATGTGTCGCCACCCTGTCGCCGAGATGTCGGCACCCCTGTCGCCGAGAATCTCCGTGATAGGATCGTGATGAATATATAATGTCGGCGGCACCTACTGTAGGCTAACATAGAGTGCAGTTTATAGGCTTTAAAAAAAAAACGCCCAAACGCCAATAAACTGCAGTTTATGAGCTCCAGTGTGCATGGAGCCTGAGAGACAAAATGTGGAAACAAATCCAGACAATCACATTGTCATATTCAGAAAGAATTTATTTGCAAATTATGGTGGAAAATAAGTATTTGGTCACCTACAAACAAGCAAGATTTCTGTCTCTCACAGACTTGTATCCTCTGTCCTCCACTCATTACCTGTATTAATGGCACCTGTTTGAACTTGTTATCAGTATAGAAGACACATGTCCACAACCTCAAACAGTCACACTCCAAACTCCACTATGGTGAAGACCAAAGAGCTGTCGAAGGACACCAGAAAAAAAATTGTAGACCTTCACCAGGCTGGGAAGACTGAATCTGCAATAGGCAAGCAGCTTGGTGTGAAGAAATCAACTGTGGGAGCAATAATTAGAAAATGGAAGACATACAAGACCACTGATAATCTCCCTTGATCTGGGGCTCCATGCAAGATCTCACCCCGTGGGGTCAAAACGATCACAAGAACGGTGAGTAAAAATCCCAGAACCACACGGGGGGACCTAGTGAATGACCTGCAGAGAGCTGGGACTAACGTAACAAAATCTACCATCAGTAACACACTATGCCACCAGGGACTCAGATCCTGAAGTGCCAGACGTGTCCCCCTGCTTAAGCCAGTACATGTCCGGGCCCGGCTGAGGTTTGCTAGAGAGCATTTGGATTATCCAGAAGAGGATTGGGAAAATGTCATATGGTCAGATGAAACCAAAGTAGAACTGTTTGGTAGAAACACAACTTGTCGTGTTTGGAGGAGAGAGAATGCTGAGTTACAACCAAAGAACACCATACCTACTGTGAAGCATGGGGGTGGCAACATTATGCTTTGGGGCTGTTTCTCTGCAAAGGAAACAGGACGACTGATCCGTGTACCTGAAAGAATGAATGGGGCAATGTATCATGAGATTTTGAGTGCAAACCTCCTCCCATCACCAAGGGCATTGAAGATGAAACGTGGCTGGTTGTTTCAGCATGACAATGATCCCAAACACACCACCAGGGCAATGAAGGAGTGGCTTCGTAAGAAGCATTTCAAGGTCCTGGAGTGGCCTAGCCAGTCTCCAGATCTCAAACCCATAGAAAACATTTGGAGGGAGTTGAAAGTCTGTGTTGCCCAGCGACAGCCCCAAAACATCACTGCTCTAGAGGAGATCTGCATGGAGGAATGGGCCAACATACCAGCAACAGTGTGTGACAACCTCGTGAAGACTTACAGAAAACGTTTGACCTCTGTCATTGCCAACAAAGGATATATAACAAAGTATTGAGATGAACTTTTGATATTGACTAAATACTTATTTTCCACCATAATTTGCAAATAAATTCCTTCCAAATCAGACAATGTGATTGGATTTGTTTCCACATTTTGTCTCATAGTTGAGGTATACCTATGATGACAATTACAGGCCTCTCTCATCTTTTTAAGTGGGAGAACTTGCACAATTGGTGCCTGACTAAATACTTTTTTGACCCATTGTATAGCTGCACAAGTTTAAAAGTTATACTCGGTGTGGGGATTTATCAACACTGAAGATAATCGCTGTTGGTCTCAACAAGATTGAGAGTTTAACTGATTCCAGCAAACCGTATAGTAAAATGAAGGTCCGGCGGGAGCACTCTCGTTCTGGGAGGACATCATACAACGTCCCATTCTCACCACATATGCACGCCCGTGGGGCGTGCAGCGCGCCCACGGGGCGTGCAGCGCGCCAATCCGTGGTGTGCCGTAACCCTGGGACACAGCACATCATCAATCATGGCAAAGAGCCTATGAGGTAGGCTCTTTACCATGTGATTACCTTTTTCCAATCACAGCTGATCACAATGTAAAGAGGAAATGCCGGTTATCGGCATTCCTCTCCTCGCGCTAGCAGCGCATGAAGAGAGGAGAGCTGGTAAATGACATTTCTCAGAGGGAACATCTGCACTGACAATCAGGGCACCGATTATCACTGTCCTGATGATCAATGCAGCCCCAATAGTGCCCATTAGTGCTGCCAATCAGTGCCACCAGGGCCTCCTAATCAGTGCCAACTATCAGCGCTGTCTATCAGTGCTGCCCCATTAGTGCCACATATCAGTGCCTATCAGTACCCATCAGTGCTGCCTATCAGTGCCTATCATTGTCACCTATTCATACCACCTATCAGTGTCCATAAGTGCTGCCTGTCAGCGCCAATCTGTGCTGCATATCAGTGCCCATCAGTGCTGCATATAAGTGCCTCCTCATCAGTGCCCATCAGTGCAGCCCATCCATACCCATCCATGCAGCCTATCAGTGCCCTTAATTGCAGCCTCATCAGCGCACAGTAAAGGAGAAAAATTACTTATTTACAAAATGTTAGAACAGAAACAGAGAAAAACACTTTTTTTTTTTCTAAATTTTCGGTCTCTTTTAGTTTGTTTGCCAAAAAATAAAAAACCCAGTTGTTACTACCAAAAGAAAGCTCTATCTGTCTCAAAAAATTATACAAATTTAGTTTGGGCACAGCGTTGGTTGCATGACCACGCAATTGTTATTCAAACTGTGATGCCGTGTACACACAACCGTTTTTAATGACGAGAAAAATTACATCTTTTTAAATGGTCATTAAAAATGATCGTGTGTGGGCTTCAGAGCATTTTTCACGACGTGAAAAATGGGCATGAAAAAATTGGAACATGCTCTAATTTTTCACGTTGTTTTTTACATCGTCGCTTTTCTCGTCATGAAAAACGGCCGCGTGTGGACTTTAACGACGTGAAAAAAAATGCGCATGCTCAGAATCAAGTATGAGACGGGAGCGCTCGTTCTGGTAAAACTAGCGTTCGTAATGGAGATAGCACATTCGTCACGCTGTAACGGACTGAAAAGCACGAGGCTGAAAAGCGCGAATCGTCGCTCAACAAACTTTACTAACATGAAGGGTGGCACCATCTGAATGCAACTTCCCCTTTATAGTGCCGTCGTACGTGTTGTACGTCACGGCGCTTTACTCGAACATTTTTTTCCTCCATAGTGTGTAGGCAAGGCAGGCTTGAGAGGAAACACGAAAAATCACGTCAAGAAAAATGCAGTTTTTTTTCAATGACAATAAAAACGGTCGTGTGTACGCGGCATGAGAGCGCTGAAAGCTGAAAATTGGCCTGGGCAGGGAGGCAAGAGAGTGAAAGTGCCCAGTAGGCGAGTGGTTAAATAGAGACTTTTTATCTCCCAATTTTTTGATTGCATGAAATATGGTTATGATGATATGTACTGTATATGAGCATGTATGTTTTTGTTTATTAATAACGATTTGAGACCACACATTGATTAACAATGCTATGGGGAAAGACTGCAAGCACTGAACTTATTCTCTCTGGAGAGTAGATGCTTGAAAGGGGAAATGATATCAAGGTACAAATACAGTACTGGTGACCCCACAATAGGTAAAATTAGGTAAAACTGCGCTAGAACCCACAAACAACAGGTATCAAACCCGCCAGCACTCAAACAAAGTGGATGAAAATAAAAAGCAGGGTAGTGCGGCGCTATGCTAGTGAATTGTATCACTAAGTAAAAAAGTGATAATCAAACATATGGTGAAAATAAAAATGCAGTGATCAGTGCATAAATTAAATAAACCACAAATAAAATGAGTATAGTGTGGATGTCTCCACGGAAGGAGTCCACACTCTAGAAGTGCTACCGTGAGTGAACACAGGTGCATATAAACAATCCAAAAAAATAAAAATAAAGTGATTTATGACTAAGAAAGGTCCATATAGTGAAAACAAGATGGGGTCTCTGTGTGTGTTGCAGGTGCACCAATCTGGAGGTGAACACAACAACACTAAAGGTGAGATGAACTAATAAGTTGACAGAAAGTCCAAACGCCTCAGACCCATTTCAAGGATAGCTTCCCACAGATTATACACATGTGAAGAACCGAACTGTTGTCTGATGAATTCAAATCAAAAACACTTGAGACAATGGGTGGGTGGGGTACTCTTACCACAAATGATGGACTCATCTACCGTACGATAGTGAGTCGGATAGGCTTGAGGTCTCAAAGACCATGGATGATGGAAAAAGGATGCAGTGAATGTCTCGAACCGTCCAGGAGAGGGTGATCCAGTGCACTGAATGGCTAGTAGAAATTCCTCCAGCATGCGGGCTCCAAGGATACAAAGATGAAAAAAATGGAGACAAATAGGGAAGCTCCCAATGGCGCAGGTCAATAAAACTGTATCAGGTTTATTTCCATAAAATTGTCATACAGGATGTTGACAAATGATAAAAAAGTGATCACAATCTTAAAAGCAATGTGGGGTACAGCAAGACAAACCCGACGTGTTTCGACTTCAAAGTCTTAAACAGGGGCATATTGCTGCACCCACCACATTGCCAACATTTATAAACTATGAGAAAGGTTGATCCACCCCTGAGAGGCGGAGTCAAGACAGGAAATTACATCAAAATCCCTGCACTCAACTCAGATGAATGCCACAGTACAGAAATACATGTTTACATATAGATGTCTATTAACATATAGTATCTAAAATAACGTTCTATCAAATAATAAATAAAGTAAATGAATAAAATTACCCATTATACAAGCATCTCTAACAGCGGTGCTCTGGACCAATCCCAGGTCCAAACAGAACAAACAAGTTCCCGCCAAAGGCACCAGCCAATAAGAGGGGAATCCAAGCCATGTCACATGGTGTGGGCGGTTACTTCTTTTGAACAATATACCAGTATATGGCAGTGTCCCCATGGGGGTAGTCACAGGAAGCTGGTCCATCACCAGAAGGGGTGGACAAGCAGGCCGACTAACACATGGGGATTAAACGCCCCACTCACTACCAGATCAATGTAAATCCCGATCGGGCTGTCGGGATGGGGATAATGTACCCCACTTATTAGCCGATGGACTCTCTATGCATTACGATCAGGCTATCCTAGGGAGCGTGGCCTGATCAAATCGGAGCATCCGTTTCGGCGTGACATTGCGACGCACGTCCTGCCGGGATGACACTCCACTTCGTACCAATCCCAGGCGAGCGTGACGCCGCAACACAAATCACGACGGAACGACAAAGCACCCACCCACAAGTGCACATGACTCATGGAAGGAATCACAACAAAGGGTCACGTGATGATGCGAGAGCGCATCATCACATGGCCCGCGCAGAGACGCCCCCTGAACAGATAGGGGAGGTAGCTGCGCCGTAGCAACATAGATGGAAAAAACAAAGCTGCTCCATCTAGTGGAAGAAGAAAAATTAGCTGGTAAAAAAGTAACATATGACATGCACACTTTAATACACAAAAAGTGACACACTAATGACAGGGCGTAAAGACGCCCCCCAAACAAGTAGGGGAAGAGGCTGCGTCGTGGCATCATAGATAGAGAATGTAGTGATCAAAGCTACTCCTTCTGGTGGACCTAAAAATGAAAATTGGCTGATAAAGAAAATATCTATATGATATATAAATACATTTAATCGCCCAGAATTTTTTTTTTATTGTTGATCATGAACCAAAAAAACAAACATATAAAAAAAAAATTATAAATAACCTGTGAAGTGGTAAGAGAATAGAATAATGATTCAGCAATCACATGTCTGGATGCAAATGATTCTACATGAACACAGCATAACACCACCAGTAAAAAGTGCATGTAAGCTGTGGAAAATGAATACTACCCAATCTAATATAACTGAATGGACCTGGGTCTCAATACCACAAGGATACCACAAGCCCAGGGTACTCACGCCCAGTTAATGAAACAATTGATGTCCCATTCAACATTCATACCATGTGGTGAGTAACACCTGAGCTCGTGTATCCAAAAAGTCTCAAGTCTAGAGACACCCCGTAGACAGGAAGCACCCCTCCAATGAGGAACGAACCTGTCTATCACCTGAAATTGGGTACCTTTGGGATCTTTAGCGTGATGTTCCAAGTAGTGACGAGAGACAGTATGTTTGTCACAACCTTTACGTATTTTGGCCAGATGTTTGTTTACCCTGATTGAAAAATTTCTAATAGTATGTCCCACATACCCCTAAAAAGGTTTCCTTCTTTCCAGAAGCTAATGGTTACTATCCGTGCAGGAAATGCAATGTTAACGTTTTTGGGAGACGTAGGACCGATACATTTACATCCAGCACCACAGGACGTAGTTACACTATGAGGCACTTCACCACCTGTGTGACGAGGTTCATAGTGTATCTCATCACTTGTCCGTGCAAACTCCAGTATGTGGGACGTACCATTAGAAATTTTTCAATCAGGGTAAACGAACATCTAGCCAAAATACGTTTGGACTTTCTGTCAACTTATTAGTTCATCTCACCTTTAGTTTTGTTGTGTTCACCGCCAGATTGGTACACCTGCAACACACACAGAGACCCCATCTTGTTTTCACTACATGGACCTTTCTTAGTCATAAGTCACTTTATTTGTTTTTTTGGATTGTTTATATGCACCTGTGTTCACTCACGGTAGCACTTCTAGTGTGTGGACTCCTTCCGTGGAGACACCCACACTATACTCATTTGATTTGTGGTTTATTTGATTTATACACTGATCACTGCATTTTTATTTTCACCATATGTTTGATTATCACTTTTTTACTTGGTGATACTATTCACCAGTGGCGGCCCGTCCATAGGGGGCGCATGTATGTATGTATGTATGTATGTATGTATGTATGTATGTATGTATCTATCTATCTATCTATTCTATGTATGTATGTATGTATCTATGTATGTATGTATGTATGTATCTATCTATCTATCTATGTATGTATCTATGTATGTATCTATCTATCTATGTATTCTATCTATCTATCTATCTATCTATCTATCTATCTATCTATCTATCTATCTATCTATCTATCTATCTATCTATCTATCTATCTATGTATGTATGTATCTATCTATCTATCTATCTATCTAGGTATGTATGTATGTATCTATCTATCTATCTATCTATCTATCTATCTATCTATCTATCTATCTATGTATGTATGTATGTATGTATGTATGTATGTATGTATGTATGTATCTATCTATCTATCTATCTATCTATCTATGTATGTATGTATGTATGTATGTATGTATGTATCTATCTATCTATCTATCTATCTATCTATCTATCTATCTATCTATCTATCTATCTATCTATCTATCTATCTATCTATCTATGTATCTATCAATTCTATGTATGTATCTATTTATCTATCTATGTACGTATCTATCTATCTATCTATTCTATCTATTCTATCTATGTATGTATGTGTTCTATCTATCTATCTATCTATCCATCCATCCATCCATCCATCTATCTATCTATCTATCTATCTATCTATCTATCTATCTATCTGTCTGTCTGTCTGTCTGTCTGTCTGTCTGTCTGTCTGTCTGTCTGTCTGTCTGTCTGTCTGTCTGTCTGTCTGTCTGCCTGTCTGTCTGTCTGTCTGCCTGTCTATCTATCGGCATATCTGTTCTATCTGTCTGTCTATCTAATTCTCTATCTATCGGCATATCTGTTTATCTGTCTCTCTATCTGTCTGTCTATCTAATTCTCTATCTTTCGGCATATCTGTCTCTCTATCTGTCTGTCTATCTAATTATCTATCTATCTGTATATCTATCTATCTGCATATCTGTATATCTATCTATGTATCTGTCTCTGTCCTATCCAATCTATCCCTCTGTCTGTTTGCAGGGGGGGGGTTGGTTGGGGTTTTGTTTGCGCCCCCCCAAAAAAATGGAGCACCAGCCACCACTGTTATTCACTATCATAGGACCGCACTACCCTGCTTTTCATTTTCAACCACTTTGTTTGTTTGAGTGCTTTGATACCTGTTGTTTGTGGGTTCTAGCGCAGTTTTACCAAATTTTACCTTCACTTTTTGACACTTTTTTCACTGCAGCTTCCCATTACATCCGTGCTATATGGATGTTTTCGAATATAGGACGTCTAGGTCCTTTAACACACCTGGAGTATTCACCATCAATAACACTGATTCAGAGATTGGTGGCCTTTTTGCGTAGCTCAGGAATGTGATGACCTCAGAATTACATCTCCAGTGGGACATCGCATTTCTTGAGCAGTACATTAAGGAGAAAATGGTCCCTAGGGGCCTTAGGTGGGATGTCTTTCCACAGCAGGGAGAGTCAGACTTGGACCTATGGCAGAACTACTTCAATGAAGCAGGATTGAAACTTATTGGGTTCTTGGTCGAGAGGAAGCAGGCCAGACTTTCCACTATGGATAAAGAGATCAGAGACAAACTCTCCTCTTCCAGTGGGACTTCTGAGTATGCTACTCTCTCTACCAATTTGAGAAACCTCCTTGAGAAAGAGGAGAAAGACCAAAGGAGTAAAAAAGAAAAGAAATATAATCGCGATATAAATGATTATAAGTCTAATTTGGTCTTCAATTGGCAGAAAAAACGTGCCAATAGTAGCAATTCCACGGAGGTTAATCCCCCTATGGACCTATCTGAGCCTAGTGATATGGTTCCAGATAGGAGATTAACTTACGAACCTCCATCATTGCCCCCCTCTCGGGGACCCCAGGCTAATAGGGGAGGTAATCAGACACCTCGGAATGTTAAACACCCTAACACCTCCTTCCATGGTGACAATAGTCGTGGTAGGCTTCCTTCCATCCCGAGAGGGAGAGGACATCCCCAACGGGGTAGGGGCCAAATTTATGGTGATAGGGGTAACATCCACCCTGTTGATCAATCAGGGAGACCCCCTATGATGTGGAGAGATGACAGATCAGGTTCCAATGGTGGTGGATATATGCAGGGTACTCCGATACGTACCCAGAATCGCTATGCCCCACTACAGGGTGAAGGGTCATATGACCCTTATTACGATACATATTCACACACTAATTGGGATGATGAGTCACACTCCAGACCACCTTATAACTATAACTACAGTTACCCTGGTCCATCCCAGCATCAGGGTTTTCACAAACCTACATTCCACACCCCCAAAAGCCCAAGAACAAACAAGGCTCTAGAGGGGGGCGGCGCATCCAGCGCAAAAAGACAAAGAGTCAAATAGGTGCAGGTATTTTTAATTTAAGTTCTGTTGTTCTTACCACCCAAGAGCAACTAGTTTTAGATAAAGGTTTGAAATTTGTCCCTCCAAGGAAATTAAATACATTTTCAACTTTTATAGATATCCAAAAATACATAAGAAAGCGTAACATTCAGAGACATTTTTTAGCTCTACCTTCAGCTGGTGCCCAGACCAGCGGTCAGAGTTCTCTCACACAGTCAGGGGCCATTTAATTTTCCCAGACTGATGGTCAAACCACCAATTTCCATTCAAGGCTGTCTAATCCCTCTCTGTTTAATCCCCCTGTCAATTCCGTGCCCTCTATCAATGTCTTTCGGACTCTTGTACTGAATGACCTTGATAGATTACCTGCTAAAAGAACTTATCAGGATCCAGCTATTCAGGCAGGATTAAAAACCCTATGCCTTAATAAGAATCTTATTATCCGCCCCGCAGACAAGGGGGGTGGGATAGTGGTATTGGACAAGGATAGTTATGTCCGGGAGATGAACAGACTCCTAGAGGATAGAGCTACCTACAGCCCCTTACCAGGAGATCCCACTCTTAAGTATAAAAAGGCCTTGATAGAAATTGTCAATATAGGGTATTCCCTCAATATCCTTAACAAAAAGGAACAGGAGTAGAGTTGAGCGGACACCTGGATGTTCGGATTCGACGGGTTCGGCCGAACTTCGGAAAAAAGTTCGAGTTCGGGACCCGAACTTGACCCCGAACCCGAACCCCATTGAAGTCAATGGGGACCCGAACTTCTGAGGACTAAAATGGCTCCAAAAAAGTAATGGAAAGGGCTAGAGAGCTGCAAATGGCAGCCAAATATTGTTAAGAGCATGGCAAGTGCTCTGCAAACAAATGTGGATAGGGAAATAACTTAAAATAACATAAAAATATATATATATATATATATATATATATATATATGCTGGAGGCCCCCTTCTCAGCAGAAGAGGTACAGGAAGTCATTAAGAACCTCAGAAACTATACGGCAATGATGCCACACATATGGTGGGAATGCCCCAGAATACGCCCTTTCTGGAAAAAATATTTTTCAATTTAATGGATAAGCTAGTGGGAAAATAAAATACTTTGAAATTAAAAAAAATAAAAATTAAAATCTTGACCTAGGAGGACGAGGTCCATATGGAGTAGGAGGTTGAGGTGTCGGTGGATGTGGCTGTGTAGGTGGAAGCGGCGGTGGAGGAGGACGAGGTAGCCAACACTGGTTCAAAAATACAACAATGGCTGGGTAAGGCCGGTGATGTGTTGAATTCTGTCCCCCGTCGGATAGTGTCCGCTCTGTACTGCGCTTGCTCAGTACGTAGGACAAGGGGATTTAGAAAATCTCCGAAGATGAATGGCGCCTGCGCCGTGAGTCCAGGTTCAAGCCACACCATCCGAGGTTCAAGCCGAGCCAAGCGAGGCCGTGCCCGAAGCGTGACGAGCGAAGCGAGCCCGTGAGGGGCCCTGTTACTATGTTCTACTGTATGTCCACTTGGATGGTGGGGCTTGAACCTGCACTCACTGCGAAGGCGCCGTTCATCTTCGGAGATTTTGTGAATCTCCTTGTCCTATATACTGCGCAAGAGCTGCGCCTACGCAGTACGGGCCGGGCACTAACCGATGGCCGGACAGTTTTTGTCAGAACACCGGTATACGTCTATTCTGCACAAGGTACGGACAAGTCCTGTGGGATCCATGCCTGGTTCATTTTAATGAACGTGAGCTTGTCCACATTGGCTCTGGACAGGCGGCTGCGCTTGTCTGTGATAACGCCCCCTGCCGTGCTAAATACACGTTCAGATAATACACTGGCTGCAGGGCAGGCCAGCACCTCCAAGGCGTAAAGGGCAAGCTCAGGCCATGTGCCCAATTTGGAGACCCAGAATTTGAAGGGGGCAGACCCGTCATTCAGTACGTGTAGGCGTGTGCACACATACTGCTCCACCATGTTGGTGAAATGCTGCCTCCTGCTAAGACGTTCCATCTCAGCTGGTGGTGCTGGTTGTTGTGGCATGCTGACAAAGCTTTTCCACATTTCAGCCACGCTAACCCTGCCTTCTGAGGTGCTGGCGGTGCCCCGGCTGCATTGGCGACCTCTTCCTCCTCCTCTGCCTTCACCTTGTGCTTCCACCGTGCCCCCACTGTCTACCAGCGTGCGCTTGTACCAGCGTGCGTCTACCAGCGTACGCTTGTACTTGCGCATCTTACGATCCCGCTCCAGTGAGGGAATTAAGGATGGTACGTTGTCCTTGTAACGGGGATCCAGCAGGGTGGCCACCCAGTAATCGGCACCAGTTAGAATGTGGGCAACTCAGCGGTCATTTCAGAGACACTGCAGCATGTAATCGCTCATGTGTGCCAGGCTGCCCAGAGGTAACGAAAAGCTGTCCTCTGTGGGAGGTGTATCGTCTGTGTCCTCTGTATCCCCCCAGCCATGCACCAGTGATGGCCATGAGCTGGTCTGGGTGCCACCCTGCTGTGAACATGGTTTCTCCTCCTCCATCTCCTCCTCATCCTCCACCTCATCATCCTGCAGAACTGTGCCCTTGCTGCCGGAGAATTGTGTATCTGGTGTTTGTTGGTGCAGGAACCCACCCTCGTAGCCACTTGTGAAAGACTGCCCTGAAAGCCTTTGAAATTATCCCGGTTCCTCCTCCTCCTCTTTCTCCTCCTCCTGTGCCACATCCTCTTCCATCATTGCCCGAAGTATTTTTTCAAGAAGGCATAGAACTGGGATAGTAACACTGAGAACGGCGTCATCGGCACTGGCCATGTTGGTGGAGTACTCGAAACAGCGCAACAAGGCACACAGGTCTCGCATGGAGGCCCAGTTATTGGTAGTGAAGTGGTGCTGTTCCGCAGAGCGACTCACGCGTGATTGCTGCAGCTGAAACTCCACTATCGCTTGCTGCTGCTCGCACAGTCTGGCCAGCATGTGCAAGGTGGAGTTCCACCTTGTGGGCACGTCACATATGAGGCGGTGAGCGGGAAGGCCAAAGTTACGCTGCAGCGCTGACAGGCGAGCAGCAGCAGGGTGAGAATGCCGAAAGTGCGCACAGACGGCCCGCACTTTCTGCAGCAGCTCTGGCATATTGGGGTAATTTTTCAGGAACCTCTGGACCACCAAGTTCAGCACATGCACCAGGCAAGGGATATGCGTCAAACCGGCTAGGCCCAGAGCTGCTACGAGATTTCGCCCATTATCGCACACCACCAGGCCGGGCTTGAGGCTCACTGCCACCAACCACTCATTGGTCTGTTGTTTCATGTCCCTCCACAACTCCTGCGCGGTGTGGCGTTTTTCCCCCAAACAGGAAACTTTTAAAACTGCCTGCTGTCATTTACCCCTTGCTGTGCTGAAGTTGGTGGTGAAGGTGTTACGCTGACCGGATGAGGAGGCGGTAGAGGATGAGGAAGCGGAGTAGGAGGAGTTAGCAACAGGAAGCAAACTGAATCGCCCTGCAATCCTCGGTGGTGGAAGGACATGCGCCAAACTGCTTCAGGCCCAGCAGCCACTGCATTTACCCAGTGTGCTGTTAGGGAGATATAACATCCCTGACCGTGCTTACTGGTCCACGCATCCGTAGTTAGGTGGACCTTGTCACAGATGGTGTTGCGCAGTGCACACCTGATTTTGTCCCCCACTTGGTTGTGCAGGGAAGGGATGGCTCGCCTGGAAAAATAGTGGCGGCTGGGCACGACGTACTGTGGGACAGCCAATGCCATCAGGCTTTTAAAACTCTGCGTATCCACCAGACGGAATGACAGCATTTCAAAGGCGAGGAATCTTGAAAAGTTGGCATTCAGGGCCAGGGATCGTGGGTGGCTAGGGGGGTACTTCCTCTTCTGCTCCAGTGTTTGGGAGATAGAGAGCTGAACGCTTCCATGGGACATTGTGGAGATGGTTGGTGACCCAGGTGGTAGTGTTGCTGGCAGATGCTCTGTTTGCGGGTTGGCAGGTGCTACTGTCACTACAGAGGAGGATGAAGAGGCCGAGACTGCAGCAGAAGAGGAAGCAGGAGGAGCCAGAGACCTTTCTTTGTTTTTGAGGTGTCTCCACTGCAGCTCGTGCTTTGCACTTAGATGCCTGGTCATGCAGGTTGTGCTCAGGTTGAGAACGTTTATGCCTCGCTTCAGGCTCTGATTGCACAGCGTGCAAACCACTCGTGTCTTGTCATCAGCACATTGTCTGAAGAACTGCCACGCTAGGGATCTCCTTGGACCTGGCTTTGGTGTGCTCGGTCCCTTGCTGCGTTGGGCAGTAGCAGACGTACTGTCTAGGGGACGGACGCTCCGCTTTTGCACCCTGATCCCTCTTCTGCTGTGCTGGTGGCTCTGTGCGACCACCGCCTCTTCCTCTGAACTACACTGGTCACCTGCATAACGTTGATTCCATGTGGGGTCGAGGACCTCATCGTCCTCCACATCCTCTTCCACCCAGTCTTCATCCCTGTCCTCCTTGTCGGTCTGCACAATTGCAAAAGCAGCAGCAGTTGGCACCTGTGTTTCGTCATCATCCGAGATGTGCTGCGATGGTCCTCCCATGTACTCATCATGAAACATAAGTGGTTGGGCATCGGTGCACTCAATCTCTTCCACTTCTGGGGCAGGGCTAGGTGGATGGCCCTGGGAAACCCTGCTAACAGAGTAATCGAAAAGCAGAAGAGACTGCTGCATGATTTGGGGCTCAGACTGCTTGGATGATTTGCAAGGGGGTGAGGTGAAAGACTGATGGACATCGGCTGCAGGTGCCAACTCTGATCTTTCATCAGAAGACTGGGCGGGAGACAATGTGAAGGAACCGGGGGCACTGTCAGCAACCCAATCTACTATCGCCTGTACTTGTCCTGGCCTCAACATTCTTAGAGCCGCATTAGGCCCGACCAAATACCGCTGCAGGCTCTGTCGCCTACTTGCACCTGAGGAAGGTGTTTCACTTGTGCGTGTAGCTGGCACAGATCGACCACGTCCTCTCCCTGCAACAGGAGCTCCACCAGCAGCACCACGACCGGGGACACGTCCCTTTGACGTTCTCCTCATATTTTCCAAATTTAGGATCTTGCCCTAAATGGGTGTTTTTGGTAGAGCAGAATACACCCACAGTATGTAAATGGGGTATCTCACACCTACAGAACTGCAGAAAATGCTATTAAAAAAATATGTTTTTGTCCTAATTTTTTTTTTAAATAGCACAATAGAAGAAAAATATATACATTTTTTATCTCACACACCTCCAGATATGCAGAAAACACTGCAAAATATTTTTTGTGGCTCTAAATGGGTGTTTTTGGAAGAGCAGAATACACCCACAGTATGTAAACAGTGTATCTCACACCTACAGAACTGCAGAAAATGCTATTCAAAAAAAATGTTTTTGTCCTAAAATTTTTTTTTTAGAATAGCACAATAGAAGAAAAATATATAAATTGTTTATCTCACACACCTCCAGATATGCAGAAAACACTGCAAAATATTTTTTGTGGCCCTAAATGGGTGTTTTTGGAAGAGCAGAATACACCCACAGTATGTAAACGGTGTATCTCACACCTACAGAACTGCAGAAAATGCTATTAAAAAAAAATGTTTTTGTCCTAAAATAATTTTTTTAGAATAGCACAATAGAAGAAAAATATATAAATTGTTTATCTCACACACCTCCAGATATGCAGAAAACACTGCAAAATATTTTTTGTGGCCCTAAATGGGTGTTTTTGGAAGAGCAGAATACACCCACAGTATGTAAACGGTGTATCTCACACCTACAGAACTGCAGAAAATGCTATTAAAAAAATATGTTTTTGTCCTAATTTTTTTTAGAATAGCACAATAGAAGAAAAATATATAAATTTTTTATCTCACACACCTCCAGATATGCAGAAAACACTGCAAAATATTTTTTGTGGCCCTAAATGGGTGTTTTTGGAAGAGCAGCATACACCCACAGTATGTAAACAGTGTATCTCACACCTACAGAACTGCAGAAAATGCTATTAAAAAAAAAAATGTTTTTACCCTTAAAAAATGTTTTTTTGAATAGCACAATAGAAGAAAAATATATAAATTGTAAATCTCACACCTGCATATATGCAGAAAACACTGCAATTTTTTATTTTTTTTCCCTAAATGGGTGTTTTTGGAAGAGCAGAATACACCCACAGTATGTAAATGGTGTATCTCACACCTACAGAACTGCAGAAAATGCTAAATCTCTCTCCCTGAAAGCAGCAACAGGAACCTTGCCCTACACTGTCTCTATCTTTTCTCTTAGTAGATTGCAGAATCAGGACTAACTCCTATCATTTCATTCTCTCCCTCACAGCAACAGCAGCCAGGATCCCTTCCCTATACTGTCTAAAGCAGAGTGACGTGCTGTGCTGTGTGCCTCTAGCTTATATATAGAGGCTGGGTCACATGCTGCACTGGCCAAACACAGCCATGCCATTAGTAGTCATGGCTGTGATGGCTTCTAAGGGCATACCAGTTAAACGAAAGTTTATTGGCTGCCCTGTAGCTTTTAGAAATGTGCCAATACATCGCCGAACACCGGACCCAAACCCGAACATACAGTCAATTGTTTGGGTTCGGGACCTAAAAATCCAAAAGTCCGGTACGAACCCGGACTTTACAGTTTGGGTTCGCTCAACCCTAAACAGGAGTTCTTGGTTCCTTTGGCACCTAGAATTCCTGTCATTTACTATTTGCCTTAAGTGCACAAAAACCCAGTCAATCCCCCTGGACGTCCCATCGTAAGTGGGATTGACTCGGTGTCAGGGTCACCTGTGGCCAGGTGACAGATGCACACCGTAGGGGGACAGGAGTGCACCGCGAGGTAGTGAACCCTATGGCTGGCTTCTGCGGATAGGAAACTGGGTGGTTGTGGAAAGCGGGACCAGAGGAGCACAACCGGGATCCAAACGGAAGCTAGAGCCAAGATTCCCCAGGGCGTGGAGTCTAAGACCCAGCTGGTCTTCTCCAGGGCCTCTAGTGGTGAGGATGTTAGCTGCAGGCTGGGACCAGGTCGCGGCCCCTGGAGTTTCCTAGCTCACGCCCCGTAGGATAAGGGGAAAAGAGGGGAAGCAGCAGCACACGATAAGAGAGAACCGAATAACAAGCTGAAGGTCAGGGGCCACAAGCAGACAAGGATAACGAAGAACGAGCCGAAGGTCAAGGGTCACGAGCAGACAGGGATAGTCGGGGACAAGCCAATAACGTAACAGAGAGACAGACGTAGCACACGGCAGGCAGGAACCCAAACACACAATGCCTAACAAACACGTTGATCAGCAAAGCAGGCTTGCAGTGCACAGGTTAATATAGTGTTCTGTGATAGGGCCTGGGGTGGAGTCAGGCTGGGAGGAGATTATAAAGGAAGCCAGGTGAAGGAGGTCTGGTCTCTAGATGAACACATGAGGAGGAAGGTAAGATGGCAGACAGACATTAATGCATATCCATGACACTCGGTCACCTCGAGGATTGGGAAATACATCGATCACTTTCTCCAACCTCTTGTTAAGCTGGTGCCATCATACCTGAGCGACACAAAGGATACCATCAAATTACTTGAGAGTGTTCAGTACCACGATGACATCATCCTGGTTACTGCTGATGTGTCTGCATTATATACTTGTATTTCACATCAGTTAGGTCTGGCGGCCGTCGAGTTATTTCTCACCAGAAATTCCTCGCTTTCCTTTATCCAAAATAATTTTATCATGGAACTGTTAGATTTTGCCACAAGGCACAACTACTTTTGGTTTCAGGGAACCTTTGGGAGGAGGATGTCGTCTATGCCCTTGACAGGCCTGAATTGCTCATGTGGGCAAGGTATATAGACGACATCCTCCTCCTATGGAGGGGCAGTGGGGAGTCTTTGGACAGCTTCATGACCACTCTCAACAGCAATGATCGTGGTATCATTTTGACTTATGAGGCCAGTCCATCCTCCATACACTTTCTTGATCTGGAGATCACAGCTGGCAATAATCATCTGGAGTTTAAGACTTTTTTTAAACCTACTGACAGGAATGGATACATTCCTGTCGACACCTGCCATTACTATCAATGGTTAAAGTCGGTCCCCCGGGGACAGTTCCTCCGTCTTAGGAGGAACTGTACTCATGAAAGAGATTTCTTCCTCCAGTCCAATATCCTAAAACAACGATTTGTGGATAAAGTATACAGATCCATCGAATTGGACGCAGATATCTCCGCGGTGTCTAGGATAGATAGGGCTTCTCTCCTTGTGGACAAACCAACCACCACCAGAGATGAGAAATATAAATGGTCCTTCTTCACCTCTTATTCCATACAACATGATGAAATTAAAAAGATCCTAAACAGACACTGAAAGGTACTTCAGAGCGATAGAATCCATGGACCCTCACTTCCAGAACGAGCAGGAGTAATCTTCAGGGCGCACGTTGCATTCATAGTGATTTAGCTCCCAACACGATTGATCCCCCTAAAAAGGTTTCCTTCTTTCCAGAAGCTAATGGTTACTATCCGTGCAGGAAATGCAATGTATGCATGGTTAACGTTTTTGGCAGACGTAGGAACCGATACATTTACATCCAGCACCACAGGACGTAGTTACACTATGAGGCACTTCACCACCTGTGTGACGAGGTTCATATTGTATCTCATCACTTGTCCGTGCAAACTCCAGTATGTGGGACATACCATTAGAAATTTTTCAATCAGGTTAAACGAACATCTGGCCAAAATACGTAAAGGTTGTGACAAACATACTGTCTCTCGTCACTACTTGGAACATCATGCTAAAGATCCCAAAGGCAACCAATTTCAGGTGATAGACAGGTTCGTTCCTCATTGGAGGGGTGCTTCCTGTCTACGGGGTGTCTCTAGACTTGAGACTTTTTGGATACACGAGCTCAGGTGTTACTCACCCCATGGTATGAACGTTGAATGGGACATCAATTTTTTTATTAACCGGGCGTGAGTACCCTGGGCTCGTGGCATCCTTGTGGTATTGAGACCCAGGTCCATTCAGTTATATTAGATTGGGTAGTATTCATTTTTCACAGCTTACATGCACTTTTTACTGGTGGTGTTATGCTGTGTTCATGTAGAATCATTTGCATCCAGACATGTGATTGCTGAATCATTATTCTATTCTCTTACCACTTCACAGGTTATTTATAAAAAAAAAAAAAAAAAAAATTATATGTTTGGTTTTTTGGTTCATGATCAACAATAACATTTTTTTCTGGGCGATTAAATGTATTTATATATCATGTAGATAATTTCTTTATCAGCCAATTTTCATTTTTTTGTCCACCAGATGGAGTAGCGTTGATCGCTACATTCTCTATCTATGATACCACGACGCAGCCTCTTTCCCTACTTGTTTGGGGGGCGTCTTTACGCTGTTTCATTATTGTGTTACTTTTTGTGTATTAAAGTGTGCATGTCATATGTTACTTTTTTACCAGCTAATTTTTCTTCTTCCACTAGATGGAGCAGCTTTGTTTTTTCCATCTATGTTGCTACGGCGCAGTTACCTCCCCTATCTGTTCAGGGGGCGTCTCTGCGTGGGTCACGTGATGATGCACTCTCGCATCATCACGTGACCCTTTGTTGTGATTCCTTCCATGAGTCATGTGCACTTGTGGGTGGGTGCTTTGTCATTCCGGCGTGATTTGCGTTGCGGCGTCACGCTCGCCTGGGATTGGTACGAAGTGGAGTGTCATCCCGGCGGGACGTGCGTCGTGAAGTCACGCCAAAACGGAGGCTCCGATTCGATCAGGCCGCGCTCCCTAGGACAGCCTGATCATAATGCATAGAGAGTCCATCGGCTAATGAGTGGGGTACATTATCCCCATTCCGACAGCCCGATCAGGATTTACATTGATATGGTAGTGAGTGGGGCATTTAATCCCCATGTGTTAGTCGGCCTGCTGTTCACCCCTTCTGGTGATGGACCAACTTCCTGTGACTACCCCTATAGGGACACTGCCATATACTGGTATATTGTTCAAAAGAAGTAACCGCCCACACCATGTGACATGGCTTGGATTCGCCTCTTATTGGCTGCTGCCTTTGGCGGGAACTTGTTTGTTCTGTTTGGACCTGTGATTGGTCCAGAGCACCGCTGTTAGAGATGCTTGTATAATGGGTCATTTTATTCATTTACTTTATTTATTATTTGATAGAACGTTATTTTAGATACTATATGTTAATAGGCATCTATATGTAAACATGTATTTCTGTACTGTGGCATTCATCTGAGTTGAGTGCGGGGATTTTGATGTCATTTCCTGTCTTGACTCCGCCTCTCAGGGGTGGATCAACCTTTCTCATAGTTTATAAATGTTGGCAATGTGGAGGGTGCAGCAATATGCCCCTGTTGAAGACTTTGAAGTCGAAACATGTTGGGTTTGTCTTGCTGTACTCCACATTGCATTTAAAATTGTGATCACTTTTTTATCATTTGTCAACATCCTGTATGACAATTTTATGGAAATAAACCTGATACGGTTTTATTGACCTGCACCATTGGGAGCTTCCCTATTTGTCTCCATTTTTTTCATCTTTGTATCCTTGGAGCCCGCATGCTGGAGGAATTTCTACTAGCCATTCAGTGCACTGGATCACCCTCTCCTGGACGGTTCGAGACATCCACGGCATCCTGTTCCATCATCCATGGTCTTTGAGACCTCAAGCCTATCCAACTCACTATCGTACGGTAGATGAGTCCATCATTTGTGGTAAGAGTACCCCACCCATCCATTGTCTCAAGTGTTTTTGATTTGAATTCATCAGACAACAGTTCGGTTCTTCACATGTGTATAATCTGTGGGAAGCTATCCTTGAAATGGGTCTGAGGCGTTTGGACTTTCTGTCAACTTATTAGTTCATCTCACCTTTAGTGTTGTTGTGTTCACCTCCAGATTGGTGCACCTGCAACACACGCACAGACCCCATCTTGTTTTCACTACATGGACCTTTCTTAGTCATAAATCACTTTATTTATTTTTTTGGATTGTTTATATGCACCTGTGTTCACTCACGGTAGCACTTCTAGTGTGTGGACTCCTTCCGTGGCGACACCCACACTATACTCATTTGATTTGTGGTTTATTTGATTTATGCACTGATCACTGCATTTTTATTTTCACCATATGTTTGATTATCACTTTTTTACTTAGTGATACAATTCACTAGCATAGCGCCGCACTACCCTGATTTTCATTTTCGACCCCACAATAGGGATAAAACTTTTCAGTGAAAGTCAATTTAGAAAGACACGCGGACATTCAATAAAATTAGAAGAAAAAGAAGTTTAACCTTAACCACTTTGGCCCCGGAAGGTTTTACCCCCTTAATGACCAGGCCATTTTTTGTCATACGGCACTGTGTTATTAAGCTGACAATTGCGCGGTCGTGCAACGCTGTACCCAAACAAAATTTATGTTATTTTTTCCCATAAATAGAGCTTTCTTTTGGTGGTATTTGATAACCTCTGCAGTTTTTATTTTTTGCGCTTTGAGCAAAAAAGACTGACAGTTTTTTTTTTTTAAAAAAGACAATATTTTTTATTTTATGCTATAAAACATACCCAATAAAAAAAAACTAAAAAAATCTAAATTCTTCATCAATTTAGGCCAATATGTATTCTTCTACATATTTTTGGTAAAAAAAAACAAAAAACAAAAACAATAAGCGAATATTAATTGGTTTGTAAAAAAAATATTGTGTTTACTAAATAGGAGATAGACTTAAGGCATTTTTTTATTTTTATTTTTTACTAGTAATGGCGGCAATCTGCTATTTTTAGCGGGACTGCGACATTGCAGCAGACAGATCGGACACCTGTCATTTTTGACACTTTTTTGGGAACCACTGACATTATTACAGTGGTCAGGGCTAAAAAATATGCACTGACATTGTACTAATGGCACTGGAAGGGAAGGGGTTAACATCAGGGGTGATCAAGGGGTTAGCTGTGTTCCCTGGGTGTGTTTACTAACTGTATGGGGGATGGGTTGCCTGGGATAATACAGAGATCTGTCTTTCTGCATAGCAGAAATACATGATCTCAGTGTAATCCCCTGTCAGAACGGAGATCTGCTTTGTTTATTGTGGCCGATCCCTGTTCTGTCTCGACGGGGAACGATCGCCGGCGGGCGGCTGACAACGAGTCCGCCGGACCCGCTGATTGGCTGCCCTGCTGGCCAGTCTGCACGCACGCCCACAGAAACTAGTGCACGAATCGCCGTACCAGTAGGGCTATTCGCGCAGCCGAGCCACCTTGCCACAGTATAACTGTGGAGGGTAATCGGTAAGCGGATAAACTGCGTAGAGGGTTCTTCACTGTAAGAGCGTTAAGGATGTGGAATTCTCTTCCACAAGCAGTGGTATCAGCAGGGAGCATCGATAATTTCAGAAAACTATTAGATAGGCACCTTAAGGAACTTAACATACAGGGTTATACAATGTACTATTACCATATAAGCACACACACAAGTTGGACTGGATGGACCTGTGTCTTTTTTCAACCTCACCAACTATGTAACAATTAGCAGTGCAATATGTTTTTTTTTATATTTATTACAGATTACTGGTTTTTAGATGTGGTCACTGTATTATATTTATTCTTTCCCATGTTTCCCCCTTTATTTTGACCTGGTAATCATGTCATTAGGAGGAACATCTGTACTGAGCAGTGGAAGTGTGCAAATTTATTGTCATTACACAAATCACAGATCATACAATGCAATTCAGGTATAGCTCTACACAGAATACATTACAAACACTCACATATCAATATACTGTATATATCTGTATATATCTATAAAAATACATACATTCCTTAAAGCGGAGCTCCGCCCAAAAAAATATATATATATTAAAAGCCAGCAGCTACAAATACTGCAGCTGCTGACTTTTAATATTAGGACACTTACCTGTCCTGGAGTCCAGCGACGTCGGCAGCAGAAGACGAGCAATCGCTCGTCACTCTGCTGCCCCCACCGCCATCCTCTGTAAGGGAACCAGAAAGTGCGGCTTCACTGCCCGGTTCCCTACGGCGCAAGCGCGAGTCACGCTGCACCGTTCTCACTGGTCCCCGCTGTGTTCTGGGAGCCGAGTGTTTCCCAGAACACAACGGGTATTCTGCGGGAAGTGACGTATTACCCGCAGAATACCCGCAGAGAGGACTCCCAGAAGTGGGTGCAAATACCTGTCTTAGACAGGTATCTGCACCCCCCTCCCCCCTGAAAGGTGCCAAATGTGACACGGGAGGGGGGAGGGTTCCGATGAGCGGAAGTTCCACTTTAGGGTGGAGCTCCGCTTTAAAAATAAATTACAGAACCTTAACTTATTTAGTTAACTTACTGAATTTTAAAACCCCACTGTCCAAGAAAATTAACTCTTTCCCTTCCACGCTATAGCCAAAAGATGGCCACAGTGTGGCTTTCCAGTTCTGGGAGGGCATCCATGGATGAGGCGCATACCAGGCACACTCTGTGACCGCTATGTCTTTTGGACACAACTGATCACAAACTGTGGTAAAGGGCCAATCACAGCAGCCCTTTACCATGTGATCAGCTGTGTCCAATCACAGCCTCATCATTGCCCATCAGTGCTGCCTCATCGGTGCCCATCAGTGCAGCCTCATTAGTGCCAATCAGTGCAGCATCATTAGTGCCCATCAGTGCAGCATCATTAGTGCCCATCAGTGCAGCATCATCAGTGCCCATTAGTGCAGCCTCATCAGTGCCCATTAGTGCAGCCTCATCAGTGCCCATTAGTGCAGCCTCATCAGTGCCCATTAGTGCAGCCTCATCAGTGCCCATCAGTGCAGCCTCATCAGTTCCCATCAGTGCAGCCTCATTAGTGTATATCAGTGAAGAAGAAAATTACTTATTTGCAAAACAGAAACTAAGAAAATAATTTTTTTTTCAAAGATTTTGGCCTTTTTTGTTTCTTAAAAAAAAAAAAAAAACACTGGTGATTAAATACCGCCAAAAGACAGCTCGAGTTGTGTGAAAAAAAAAAAGTTCAAAATGTCATATGGGTACAGCGTTGCATGATTGCGCATTCAAAGACATTCAAAATGTGACAGCACCGAAATCTGAAAATTGGTCTGTGTAGGAAGGTGCAAATGTGCCCAGTATTGAAGTGGTTGTAAACCTCAGACATGAAATCTGAACAAAACATATCCATCTATAGTGTGTACTTGTCTCAATCCAGAGCACCCCCCAGTGACACCACTTGCAGACCACCTATTTTTTTTTTAAGCTACATAAATACCAAAAACTAATCTTTAACCATCTGCAGTGTTAGTGAAATAGCATGAATTTCCTCGGGCAAAATTTCCTTGTTTGCAACTGATTAATGTCCTAAAAGCTGTTTTTTTTTTAGCAATTATTGGTAACAGCTGAATTCTGAAGAAAGATGCATCATATTAGTTCCGGATAAAGTGGTCATAGAATTCAGCCACTAAAATCACACAAGGCAATGGGCCGCATGAATACGTATGAGATTTAAAGGAACGACACTCTTTATTCCCTGGAGCCAGTGATGTTCTTACTAAGGGGGAATCCTAGTAATCAGGAGGCCTAGATGTGTCCAATCTAAGAAGTTGGATACCTTTGTTGTGTATATCCTGTACATGCGATTTAATATCGCTCTGGAGATGAGAATTCTGTGAATACAGACATAGCTCCCAACTGTCCCTGATTTTGAGGGACTGCCCATCATTCGGAACAAAGACCCCCTGTCCCTTTTTCCTCCTCATTTGTCCTTCATTTTGGGGTGATCTACATAGTTGTATATAAAATGCAGTACTTATCTATCAAAAAGTGTTTCCCAGTGCTATAACTTTCATCCAATTGTCTAAGTTGGTGCATTTGTAAAGTCCAAAAGCCAATATAAAGGAATAATAGTGGCAAAAAAAGCACTTCTGGGTTTAACCACTTCCTTACCAGGCCATAGTAATATGACGCTGGCAGGAACCCTCCCTCCGGGTGGACGTCATATGACGTCCTGGGCTTCCCGGCCATCTAGAGGGCACGTGCGCCGCACCGCTTGGGACCCTGTGCGCGTGCCCGGCGGCTGCGATGTCCGCCGGGCATCCGCGTGTAGCGATACCCTCAACTAAGAGGGCCGCAGATTTGGTTTGGGCCCCGAATACAGCTCCGCCAACCCCCGGCAAGGAATAACAGATTTTACTTTCAGCTATGCAAAGAGAATGAACAGTAATGACAACTTAACCTTTAGCTTGTATGCAGAGCCCTGCAATAACAGTCACACTACACCATAGAGAAGGGGGGTTGGTGGATAAGGAAACGCCACGTGGGGCGACCGTTAACTATGCGCCCTGTGGCGCAATAACTAAACTAGATACCTAATGATTCCTAATTCTAGAACTCAGTCCTGTATGGATGATGGATTCTTCACCGGCAATCTGTAGAGGTGGTGCACATAAGAATAAACAACATTTGTAATCCAAGAAAGGGGAATCTTGATAACTGGCAACACTTCACTGGAGATCCTCTGGATCAGTCCTGCTGTGGATCTCCAGTGAGAGTCTTTAACATGAGGTAGTAGGCCTTGGCAGTCTATAGGCACAGTACTATCAAACAGGTTATGGAATGAGCTTACGCTCGCTCACCCGCCGGACGCGATCTCAGTCCGGGACTTCCACCGGCTGTGTCTTCACTCGCACACAGCGGTCGCTGCGATCGGGTCCCCGATCCAATCTAGGCTGTAGGTAGAGATGTCGGATGCCACCCAGGCTCGCAGTGGGGTGGAAGGCTCTTCGGTCAGCTCCGGAAGGCCCCAGGCTTCAGGCCTTACCCAGCGCAGGTCCGCACAGGTGTATCAGTCTCTGCCGTCCCGTGTCCAAAGAGACCGAGCCAGGCCTCGCCCCTTCCTTATATCTCCCCACCCATGAGTCTCTGGGGCAAAAGCAAAACATCCTGGGAACCAGTGGGGTTCTGGGAACAGTAGTTCAAGAGTCTTTAAAGGAACCCCGCTACACACTCCCCCCACTTAAACTCTTTGGTCCCCAAAGATAAACTTCAACAAATGCTATGTACAATTTTGGACAGTGTCGAGTATGATGTTGGCATAGGGAATTCCCACCAAAATTTTGGGATGGAACTCTCTTGCCCACAGGTCACACTACCATGAGTGGCCTGCCTAACTGTGCCAGAGAGTGAGCTGGGGTTCCCCTCCACCAAATGGACAGTGGAGGGATCAGGATGCTCAACACTTCTCCTAGCCGTTACAACAGAGTCCTCTGAGCTCGTCCCCATTTGGGGGTAAGTTAGTTTCTTGGGAGGCCTGATAACTCTGCGAGCCCTCTGCTCTCTTGGGGCTTCTGGCTCTGGCACCACAGGCTCTTCTTCAGGAGTAAGTTCAGGTAACATTGCTGGTTCTGGAACCTCTGATTCAGGAGTCGACTGATAATTGGAATCTCTAGGATCCTCCTCGGAGCAAGTGTCAGGAACATCTTCCCAGTAATCAGCTGAGCGACTGAAGGGTATGAATTCAGTGGCCTCCGGATTCAGCGTTGCATCTGGAGTATCCCTTGTATTTGGGAGATCTATGGCGGACGTTCCCGGAGTCGAGGAAGGCCACAACCAGTCCAGTTCTCCTCCTTCATCTGTACTCAGTTGAGAGGCCTTCCCATCTTCAGCTCGAGAGGTCTGAGACCGAGTACTCAGCCTGGGAATATCCAGGATAGAGACTGGTTCAGGGGGGTCCCTTGCTGGGGGTATCCTGACTGCTTCAGCAAGTGGGAGCAGGTGGTTTCGATGCCACGTCTTCAGGGGTCCCACCTTCCCTTCTGGCTTTAGTTTGTAAACAGGCAAACCGGGCAACTTCCTGCAGACGACATAGGATTCCGATCTCCATCTGTCGGCAAGCTTGTGTTTTCCGGGGACCCCCAGATTGCGTAGCAGTACTCGGTCCCCGGGCTGCAGATCCTGCACTCGACCCTTCAGATCAAAATTTCTCTTGTTGTGGGCTCCCCTTTGATCCGAGGCCGCCTGGGCTTGTTCATAGGCCACCTGCAAGCTGTGTCTAAGTCTGTCCACGTATCCCTTGTGAGATGTAGCTGAGGTATGATCTAAAGAAGTGCCAAAAGCCAGATCCACGGGCAGCCTTGCTTCTCTCCCAAACATGAGTCGATAAGGGGAGTAGCCAGTAGCATCACTTGTGGTACAGTTATAGGCATGTGCTAGGGCTGATATGTGTTGGCTCCAGTGTTGCTTCTTCTCTGTTTCTAAAGTTCCCAGCATGTTGAGCAGGGTCCGGTTAAACCTCTCCGGCTGAGCATCTCCTTGTGGGTGGTAAGGTGTGGTTCGGGTCTTCTTTATTCCCAATGAGTCCAGAAGTTTCCGGATCAACCGACTCTCAAAGTCCCTTCCTTGATCTGAGTGGAGTCTCTGTGGTAGTCCATAATGGACAAAATACTTCTCCATAAGTATCTTGGCCACGGTGGATGCCTTCTGATCTTTGGTTGGGAAAGCTTGGGCATAGCAGGTGAAATGGTCGGTTATTACCAGAACATTCCCCAATCCACTCAGGTCGGGTTCGAGGCAGAGAAAATCAATGCATACCAGATCCATTGGGCCTTGACTCTGTAAGTGGCCCATTGGGGCAGCTTGATGGGGTAGAGTCTTTCTCTGAATGCATCGTGTGCAGGAATGGCAATACTCCTCTACTTCTGCCCTCATGCAGGGCCAATAGAACCGACTTCTGACAAGCTGGAAGGTCCTTTCTGCCCCTAGGTGACCATGATGGTCATGTAAAGCAATTAGTACAGTCTCTCGGTGCTTCTCTGGGAGGAACAACTGCCACTTATCTTCTGAGTCATCAGAGGGGCCCCTTCGGTAGACCACTCCCTGATGCACCTGCAGCCTGTCCCATTCCTTCCTCAACAGGCGGGCCTCCTTTGAGGGGTGATGTAGGAGTTTGTTGGGATCCTGATTCTCCAGGGCTTCGAGGACCAATCTCTCCATGGGGTCTTCCAGTTGGTCACACCTCAACTCCCTCTTGGATAGCTTCGGCAGGTTATCTTCTTCTAGCTGCGTTACTCCACAATAGTGTTTAGGGACTCCTACCATGGTAACTCCTATCTCCTCTGCCCTGGAGCCTCCTCTGGCTTGAAATTCAGCTCCCTGACAAAGGGCCCGTACTCCCTCGGGTGCTACTTGGGTCCAGTCTTCCCAGTCATTGGCCATGGCATGAGATCTCCGGGACAGGGCATCTGCATCCCTATTTCCAGCCCCTGGTCTGTACTTCAGACTGAAGTTGAATCCAGACAATGCAGCCAACCACCTGTGTCCGGTTGCATTTAGTTTTGCGGTGGTGAAGAGGTAGGTCAGGGGTTGTTATCTGTCTTCACAGTAAACTCTGCCCCATAGAGGTAGTCTTTTAGCTTGTCTACTATTGCCCATTTGAGGGCCAGGAATTCCAGCTTATGAGTGGGGTAGTTCTTTTCTGAGGGGGTCAGGCTCCTGCTCACATAGGCCACTGGTCGCAGTTGTCCTTCATGTTCTTGGTAGAGCACTCCGCCTAGGCCCTCATGGCTGGCATCCACATGTAATTCATAAGGTCTGGTAGGGTCGGCGTAGGCCAGGACTGGGGCAGTTGTTAAGCTCCTCTTCAGGGCCTGGAAGGCCTCTTCACACCTTGAGTTCCACTGATCTTGAACTGACTCACCAGGCCTCCTGGGCCCTGAGTCATCCTCTTACCCTTCTGCCTTTAGCAATTCATTCAACGGGCGGGCAATCCGAGCAAACCCCTCCACAAACCTCCTATAATAGGAGCAGAACCCCTGGAAGGATCTGAGCTCTGTTACCGTGGTGGGTCGTGGCCAGGAGGTGACTGCTTCCAACTTCTCAGGATCTGTGGCCACCCCTTCTTCAGACACTATGTGCCCCAGATAGACTGGTAGAACCGACACTTCTCGGGGGAAAGCTTAAGTCCCTCCTCGCTGAGTCTTCTCAATACTTTCTCCAGCCTGGCTTCATGTTCTTCCAAGGTTCTCCCGAAGACAATGACATCATCCAAGTACACAAGGACTTCTATAAGATTCATGTCTCCAACAGTCTTCTCCATAAGGCATTGAAAGGTAGCAGGAGCTCCAGACAGACCCTGAGGCATCCTATTAAATTCGAAGAATCCCACCGGGGTTATGAAGGCCGTCTTCTCTCTGTCTTCTGGGTGCATAGGGATTTGATAGTACCCACTCTTGAGGTCCATCACACTGAACCATTTGGCTCCAGACAAACTCTGTAAGGCATCTTCTATCCTTGGCGTGGTGTACTGGTCAGGGATGGTTCTCCTGTTGAGGGTCCTGTAATCGATACAAAGCCTCAACGATCCATTCTTCTTTCTGACCACCACTATTGTGGAGGCATAGGGGCTTCTAGACTCCCGGATCACACCAGTCTTTTTCAGTTCTGCAAGTTGTTCCCTCAGATCCTCCAGATCTGCCAGGGGGACCAGCCTGACCCTCTCTCGGAAGGGTTTATCTTCTTGGAGGCGGATTCGATGGGTGGCACTCCTCGCACACCTCACATCGAATTCATCTTCGGAAAAGATCTTCTCCCATCTGGTCAGCTGGGCCTTGGCTCTTTCTTTCCAAGCCCTGGGTAGGTTCGGGTTTTCCATGAACAGCTTCTCCCAAACATCTCCTCCGTCACCCGTCCCCTTGACTTCTGACAGAGTGACCGGGGCAGCAGGGCTCACCTGGCCCAGCAACATTCTGCCAGGGATCTCCATGGGCCCTCCTGTAGTGTTCCTAACACTCACCGGAACTCTGCCATGGGCCTTCTTCAGGGCCTTGAGCGGAATCACTTCCGGTATCACTTCCAGGCCTGAGGACTCTTCCCTTGGGTCGGATTCCAGCATAACAAAGGGGCCAGGTTGTTCCCATGTAAGCTTCACAGTGGCCCTAAGACAGGTTACTCTCCACACCTTCCCTATCCCCTCTCCCGGGGTCTTCTGCTCTAAGACCAGTCGTTGGTAGGCCGTCTTTAGCATGGGATGGATTTTGGTGGCTGAATGGTTTCTCTCTTTCACTAGAGGGGTCAGGAGTCTCTGGACTAGATCCGTGTTTGTCCCTATAATCAGGGAAATCTTGCTGGCTCCAGGCGGCCGAGGACACACAACTGCCAGGGTGTCAAACACTTCAGCCTTCCCAGCTACGGATGGTCGAAAGTCATCTTTATGGGCAGGTAACCATCGTAAGGGAAACTCTGGGTTCCAAGTCCCCATATCTCCAGCTCTTCTATCTTCTGGATAGGCAGATGACTCAAATGCCTATCATAGAAGTCTCGGTATAGTAAGGTCACCTGTGCTCCGGTGTCCAAAAGAGCTTTGGTGTAGACTCCTTCCACTTGAATGGGCACAGTAGGGGATGGGGGATGGGCCCACCAGCTCCTCTGGGTATGGCCGGACTGGGGCCACCTTCTTCTTTGGACTTTTCCTCGCCCAGCTCCTTTTGGACTTTATTCTTTCCTGAGCCTGGTATGCATTGATCCTCCCCCTCTCAATGGGGGTACAAACCCGCTGAGGGATGTTATTGTTCCTCTTACGTGAATGTTCCTTCTTCGGGGTGCTGTATTTCCACTGAGGGGTCTTGCCCCCTCCCTCTGGGGTATATCTTGGTGGGGGGTACTATATCTCCTCCTAGGAGTTTTGTCTCCTCCATTCTGGGCCTTTTTATTCAGTTTGGAGCGCACTGAAGATGATGGGCACCCGGTTGACTTCAGCGGGGCCCTTTGGAGTTTCCCGCCCGCTTGTAATTATCTGTTCTCTTCTTCTTTGGACTGGAGCATATGTTAGCAAAGTGGCCACTCCCTCCGCAGTTATAGCAAATCATCTCTTCTCAGTCCTGTAAGGAGGCCGGTGCTGAGGTATTCGGAAACAACTCCTTTCTTGGACTTGGTTTCTCTGGTCTTCTTTGATCTTTCTCCATCAAAGAGGTCAGCATCTCCAATACTTGGGCCATTTGCGATTTCAAAGTGTCGACCTCTGCATCTCTTTCCGGGCTCTTGACCGAACCGACCAACACTGGTACAGGGGTGACATTCGCCTTGGCCACCTGCTGATCTTTCTGCAGCGCCTCTTCGTCCCTAATAATTTTTATTAGATCAGAGTAGGTTAGTGACATTCCTCCTCCTGAGGTTTTCAGGTGCATCCAAACCGGGTCTGAGCGCCACGCTCCCTTCATAATCTGCTTCATTCGAGCTTCATCTGTATCTTTGGGCAGCATTCCCTTCTTCAGAACAATCTTGCATAACAGCCTGTTCAGCCTTCTAACATATTCTGACAGATTCTCATTCGGCTGCTGGAAAGTGTGTTCACATTTATAGATCATCTCTGTCACCTTCTCCAGCTGACCAAACTCTTCCTGCAGCATGGCCAGACAATCTTGAGCTGTACAGTTTTCATTTCCAAACCGGAAGCTCTTCACCGTTTCTGCCGCGGCACCTTTCAGACTTTCCAAGACTCGCTGTCTCTTCTGTGCCTCAGGCACCTCCCATGCCTCTACTGCCTGTAATGCCTGTTCCACCCAAGTGTCAAAATCTTCCTCCCCCGCAGGGACGGGAAGCTTCCCCGAGAATGTCTTTAGTCTCTGGTAGCTAGTCTCTACGTGCACCGTGCTTGTCTTCTGACAGTTTGTTAGTAGGTCCCCTAACACCTTTATCAGTTCGGGTGATATGGCCGTGGCCGGTGCAGGCGTCACCGGAGGTGTCGCTCCGTCTTTCCTCTCTGGTGAGGTACGGGCCGCAGTCTGCGGTGGTCCCGTTGGTGGTGGCTCCTTCTTAATAGTGTGTGCCAGACTATAAGATCTGTTATCCGACGTCTGCGCATATTTGCACTTGCAAGCCTCTGGCTTCCCATCTGAATACTCCACTAGCGCATACTGGTGTGAGGTGTCTGGGTCTGACTTTGTTCCCATCACCCACGGTGTACAATCTGGAGTCACTGACTTCATTAATCCTTCCACCGTTTCGTTCGACCATTCCTGACCCGGCATGTTAATGACCACTGACTGGCTTGGATCTGTCTTAGCTACTCCACACCACATTCTGACGTCTTTCGGGTCCATGCCGGTACCTCTTGGCGGGTTTTCCCGCTGTATCAGGATCCCAGACGAGAACCCCCACGTGTAGTGATACCCTCAACTAAGAGGGCCGCAGATTTGGTTTGGGCCCCGAATACAGCTCCGCCAACCCCCGGCAATCTACTCAACCCTTTCTGGCACAGTTAGTCTAGGGGTATACACATTTAATACTTATGCTTTATGAGAGACTCAGACACAGAATAGTTGTAAAGGAATAACAGATTTTACTTTCAGCTATGCAAAGAGAATGAACAGTAATGACAACTTAACCTTTAGCTTGTATGCAGAGCCCTGCAATAACAGTCACACTACACCATAGAGAAGGGGGGGTGGATAAGGAAATGCCACGTGGGGCGACCGTTAACTATGCGCCCTGTGGCACAATAACTAAACTAGATACCTAATGAATCAGGCCTGATTCCTAATTCTAGAACTCAGTCCTGTATGGATGATGGATTCTTCACCGGCAATCTTTAGAGGTGGTGCACATAAGAATAAACAACATTTGTAATCCAAGAAAGGGGAATCTTGATAACTGGCAACACTTCACTGGAGATCCTCTGGATCAGTCCTGCTGTGGATCTCCAGTGAGAGTCTTTAACATGAGGTAGTAGGCCTCGGCAGTCTATAGGCACAGTACTATCAAACAGGTTATGTAATGAGCTTACGCTCGCTCACCCGCCGGACGCGATCTCAGTCCGGGACTTCCACCGGCTGTGTCTTCACTCGCACACAGCGGTCGCTGCGATCGGGTCCCCGATCCAATCTAGGCTGTAGGTAGAGATGTCGGATGCCACCCAGGCTCGCAGTAGGGTGGAAGGCTCTTCGGTCAGCTCCGGAAGGCCCCAGGCTTCAGGCCTTACCCAGCGCAGGTCTGCACAGGTGTATCAGTCTCTGCCGTGCCGTGTCCAAAGAGACCGAGCCAGGCCTCGCCCCTTCCTTATATCACCCCACCCATGAGTCTCTGGGGCAAAAGAAAAACATCCTGGGAACCAGTGGGGTTCTGGGAACAGTAGTTCAAGAGTCTTTAAAGGAACCCCGCTACACGCGATTGCCCGCGATCACAGGAGGACCATGGATCTGTGTGTGTAAACACACAGATCCACGTCCTGTCAGAGGTGAGGAGACCGATGTGTGTTCCCAGTGCAGAGGAACACAGATCGGTCTCCTCCCCTTGTGAGTCCCCTCCCCCTACAGTTAGAATCACTCACTAGGGAATATATTAACCCCTTGATCGCCCCCTAGTGTTAACACCTTCCCTGCCAGTCACATTTATACAGTAATCTGTGCAGTTTTATAGCACTAATCGCTGTATAAATGTGAATGGTCCCAAAAACGTGTCAAAAGTGTCCGATATGTTCGTCGCAATGTCACAATAAAAATCGCAGATCGCCGCCATTACTAGTGGAAAAATTTAAATAAATAAAAATGCCATAAATCTATCCCCTATTTTGTAGATGCTATAACTTTTGTGCACACCAATCAATATACGCTTATTGTGATTTTTTTTTACCAAAAATATGTAGAAGAATACATATCGGCCTAAACTGAGGAAAATTTTATTTATTTTTTTAAATTGTGATATTTATTAAATCAAAAGGTAAAAAATATTGTGTTTTTTTCAAAATTGTCGCTCAAAAAATAAAAACCGCAGAGGTGATCAAATACCACCAAACAAAATCTCTATTTGTGGGGGAAAAAAAACATAAAGATTTCATTTGGGTACAGTGTTGCATGACCGCGCAATTGTCATTCAAAGTGCGACAGCGCTGAAAACTAAAAATTGGTCTGGGCAGGAAGGGGGTGAAAATTCCCTCTATTGAAGTGGTTAAACAATATTTTTTTTGTACAATTCTCCTTTAAGGGGGTGTTGCAGGGGGTGTGTCCTATGCCTACATACTTTTGCTTTTAGGTGTTCCTCATTCCTATCTCAGAAAGTTGGGAGGTATGAGCACGGAGCTGGCACAGCTGCACAAGCTTAAAAGTTATACTCTGTATGGGGATTTATCAAAACTGAAGATAATGACTGTCATTGATTTCAACAAGATTGAGAGTTTAAAGAGAGACTTTCCATTTCCACACTATATTATGTTTTTTGATTGCATGAAATATGGTGATGATGTTATGTACAATATCTCACAAAAGTGAGTACACCCCTCACGTTTTTGTAAATATTATATTACCGGTATATCTTTTCATGTGACAACACTGAAGAAATTACACTTTGCTACAATGTATAGTAGTGAGTGTACGGCTTGTATAACAGTGTAAATTTGCTGTCCCCTCAAAATAACTCAACACACAGCCAATAATGTCTAAACCGCTGGCAAGAAAAGTGAGTACACCCCTAAGTAAAAATATCCAAATTGGACCCAAAGTGTCAATATTTTGTGTGGCCACCATTATTTTCCAGCACTGCCTTGACCCTCTTGGGCATGGAGTTCACCAGAGCTTCAAATGTTGCCACTGGAGTCCTCTTCCACTCCTCCTTGATGACATTACGAAGCTGGTGGATGTTAGAGACCCTGCGCTCCCCCACCTTCCATTTGAGGATGCCCCACAGATGATCAATAGGGTTTAGGTCTGGAGACATGTTTGACCAGTCCATCACCTTTAGCCTCAGATTCTTTAGCAAGGCAGTGGTCGTCTTGGAAATGTGTTTGGAGTCATTATCATGTTGGAATACTGCCCTGCGGCCCAGTCTCCAAAGGGAGGGGATCATGCTCTGCTTCAGTATGGCACAGTACATGTTGGCATTCATGGTTCCCTCAATGAACTGTAGCTCCCCAGTGCCGGCATCACTCATGCAGCCCCAGACCATGACACTCCCACTACCATGCTTGACTGTAGGCAAGACGCACTTGTCTTTGTACTCCTCAGCTGGTTGGCGCCACACATGCTTGACACCATCTGAACCAAATACATTTATCTTGGTCTCATCAGACCACAGGACATGGTTCCAGTAATCTATGTGATTAGTGTGCTTGTATTCAGCAAACTGTTTGCTGGCATTCTTGTGCATCATCTTTAGAAGAGGCTTCCTTCTGGGACGCCAGCTATGCAGACCAGGCTGACCCTCCCCACCCCTTCAACTTCTGCAACAACGCTGGCATCACTCATACGTCTATTTTCAAAGACAACCTCTGGATAGGACGCTGAGCACATGCACTTAACTTCTTTGGTCCAACATGGCAAGGCCTGTTCTGAGTGGAACCTGTCCTGTTAAACCGCTGTATGGTCTTGGCCACCGTGCTGCAGCTCAGTTTCAGGGTCTTGGCAATCTTCTTATAGCCTATGCCATCTTTATTTAGAGCAACAATTCTTTTTTTCAGATCCTCAGAGAGTTCTTTGCCATGAGCTGACATGTTGAACTCCCAGTGACCAGTATGAGAGAGTGAGAGTGATAACACCAAATTTAACACACCTGCTCCCCAATCACACCTGAGACCTTGTAACACTAATGAGTCACATGACACCGGGGAGGGAAAATGGCTTAGTGGCTAAGTAAATATTATGAACTCGGTTTTAGATAGATTGAGTTTGAGGAAGGGGTGTGACATCCAGACTGATATGTCTGTTAGTAAATTAGTGATACGTGAGAAGACTGATGTTGTTAAAACAATATATGACCCAGGAGGTAAGTCCAAAAAGCCCAGGAATGGGTAAACAACAGCAAGATAAAATAGACAAGAAATCAGAAAAAAAAGAGTACAGTAAAAAAAGGAGGGGGTGTATCAGACCAATCTAAAGACGATCTAACAACAGAAAGTGAATTAGAGATTAGTAGAGCGGATGAGCAATGGGCAGACAGACAAATTCCAACAAAGGGAGAAACGAGCGAGATGTTATTGAGATTGGAAAACGCAATAAGGGCAGAAATCAACACATTAAGAACTGACTTAGGACACCTCCTGACTAGGGATGAGCTTTGAGTTTGAGTCAAACTCATGCCTGTTCACCCGTTCGCCAAACAGCGAACAATTTGGGGTGTTCGCGGCAAATTCTAAAAGCAGGGGAACATCCTATAAAAGTCTATGGGAGGAATCTAAAGTGCTAATTTTAAAGGCTTATATGCAAGTTATTGTCATAAAAAGTGTTTGAGGACCCGAGTCCTGCCCCTCTGAACATGTATCAATGCAAAAAAAAAGTTTTAAAAACTGCAGTTTTTTCGGGAGCAGTGATTTTAATACTGCTTAAAGTGAAACAATAAAAGTGAAATATTCCTATAAATTTCGTACCTGGGGGGTGTGTATAGTATGCCTGTAAAGCAATGGTTGGGATAACTCAAAAGAGAGACAACCAAAAAGGTCGGACTTTGGAGGCACAAGACATGGTAGGTAGTCAAAATATGTAAAAATATATATTTATTATAGAAAGACAACACAGAGATTACAAAAATGCAAAAGAGAGTTAAAATATTGTCACAAGATGGAAAAATGTGGTCCCTTTTTCCATCTTGTGACAAAAGGGAGCACATTTTTCCATCTTGTGACAATATTTTAACTCTGATTTGCATTTTTGTAATCTCTGTGTTGTCTTTCTATAACAAATATATATTTTTACATATTTTGACTACCTACTATGTCTTGTGCCTCCAAAGTCCGACCTTTTTGGTTGTCTCTCTTTTGAGTTATCCCCACCATTTCTACACAATTTCACGGATGTGGCACTGTGAGTGCTTCCCCATTTTTCCCTTTTTGACTATTATGCCTGTAAAGCAGCGCTTGTTTCCCATGCTTAGAACTGTCCCTGCACAAAGTGTGATTTCTGAAGGAAAAAAAGTTATTTAAAAGCACTAGCGGCTATAATGAATTGTCGGGTCATTGATAAAAAAAAGAAATGCGTGGGGGTCCCCCCAAATTCAATTACCAGGCCCTTCAGGTCTGGTATAGATTTTAAGGGGAACTCCACGCCACATTTAAAAAAAAATGGCGTGGAGTTCCCCCCAAAAATCCATACCAGACCCTTTATCTGAGCACGCAACCTGGCAGGCCACAGGGATCCCGCCTACGTCATTGGCTATTCCCCGCAAACGGGGAAAGCTGGAATGGGTTTTTTATTTTTAATAAAGGACTTTCCCAACTGTGTCTGTGTGTTTTTTACAATTTTTTACACTTTCTTTGTGAAATGGTAGGGGTACAATGTACCCTTTACCAATTCACATGGGGGGAGCCGGGATAAGGGGGTCCCCTTTGGGGGTCTTCCATATTCTGATAAGCCCCCCACCCGCAGACCCCCACAACCACCGGGCAAGGGTTGTAGGGATGAGGCCCTTGTCCCCATCAACATGGGGACATGGTGCTTTGGCGTGGTTTTCCCTTTAAATTCCATACCAGACCTCAAGGGTCTGGTATGGATATTTGGCGGGAACCCCATGTCATTTTTTTTTTAAATTTGACACAGGGAACCCCACACATTTTTTTATTTTTTTTTACCAATTACTGTTCTCTGTATTGCCGGGAACCGACAATTCATTATAGCCGAGAGTGCTTTTAAATGACTTTTTTTCCTTCAGAAATAACACTTTGTGCAGGGACAGTTCTTTATCCACAAACGTTTTTATTGAAAGTTTTCATGAGTAATACAAATGAAACCATAAAGCACAAAACCAGGATACAGATACATATACATGTTCCAACTAGAAGAAGGCATAGACTTTAAAGTTTGAGAAAGTAGAAACCCACAGATGACGCCTCTACGGGTTGCCAATATAATGGCCACATAAAAAAAAAAAAAAAAAAAATTTTAAGTAGCAAGGCACAGACTTTTAAAGAGGGTATACTGCAGTGTATAACAGGCCTGCCTGACTAACGTTGGAATGCAACATTTCATAGGAAAGCATTCAATATGGCCTCTGTAAATGCTATAAAACAAACACGGATTCTTCAACATCTTTCAAAACAAAAACAAAAAAAAAAAAGGGGGAAGAGAAGGGAGACAGGGGAAAGGCCAGAGTGGAGAGGAAAGGGGGAAAGCAAAAAGGAGGGGTGAGGGGGGTCCTATCAGGAGAATGAATGAAGAGGGGGTGGGGTCACCACCAGCAACCCTCCCCAGTAGACCCCAAATGTTGTGAAAGTTATCGCTGCCCTTAATGTACCGTTCAAGGATTATCCCAGGAAAGGTCCTGAAAGCGCTGCGAATTTCGGTACTCAAGCCAGGGTGCCCATGTCGCGGAAAAGTATGCTATTCTGTCCTGTGTGGTGTAGATCAGCTCCTCCATCACTGCGATCCGATCAACCAGCGCCACCCATTCCTTTATGGAAGGGGGAGCCTTGGATCTCCAGTGGACCGGCAAACACAGTCTGGCGGCATTTAACATATGCATAGCAATTGATCTATAATATGTTTTAGGGGGAATTTTAGAGAGGTGAAGGAGGTATTGCGCCGGCGAAAATTCCAAAGGAAGCGAGGATATCCCAGTCGCCGCCTCATGCACCTTACGCCAATATGGCTGAATCACTGGGCATGTCCACCATATATGGAGGAACGTGCCCAGCCCCTGTTCGCACCTCCAGCACTGATCTGAGACTGTCAGGATAAATTTGTGAAGTGTTTCCGGGGTTCTGTACCACCTTGTTTTAATTTTGTAGCCATTCTCTTGAGTATGGACATTTAAGGAGCCCTTGTGAATATACAAATGTACTTGATCCCAGGCAGTGTCATCAATCACCATGTCTAGCTCCGTCTCCCAAAAGGCATGCTCTGATCTCAGGGAGGCATATGGCTCACCAAACATTGTGGCATAAAGAACTGAAATGAGATGACTCTGGGGAGAAGAGCGAGAACACAGCGATTCCAGAACAGTAGGAGCTTTTGCAAAGCCGTCTCTATTCGTAGAGCTGTCCAGGAAGTGCCTCAGTTGGATATAGGCCCAAAAGGGAAAAGTCTTTGTGTTGGACAGTAATGCAAGTTCATCTCGCCGGCGAAACCTACCCCTGGAAAAGAAGTGTTTGGCCTGCATTTCTGGGTAAGGCCATTCTTCTGCCAGAAAGGCCCCTTCCATGCCAGGAGGGAAGTCTGGATTGCCCTTAATTGGCGTGATCGCGCAGTATGTGGTTGAAAGCGAGTGTATTTTGCATGCTCTATCGAAGGCTTGCAGGGTTGCTCCAATAAGAGGATGAAAATGGATAATAGCCGGTATGTTTTTCTTTGAAAACCAGGGGATGGAGCGGAGTTCAGCACCCGAAATCAGTTTTTCCAGCAACACCCAACCCTTGCAGTTAGTATGCAACCTCCAGTCCACCACCCGGGCCAGGTGGACTGCCCAGTAGTACCTCTGCAGGTCTGGAAGTCCAATTCCACCTCCCGACTTTGGTAATACAAGCTTTGCCCACCCCACTCGCGCCACCTTTGCTCCCCATATAAAGACTCTACACATGCGTTTGTAAGCTGTAAAGAAAGAGGGCGGCAATCGAATTGGGATAGTCTGTAATTTGTACAGTAAGCGGGGGAGCACTGTCATCTTTAGAATAGAGGCCCGTCCGAACCAGGAGATGGGGGGGGCCTCCCACCTGTGCAGATCCTGCTGTATAAGTTTTAATTCTGACAGAAAGTTCCTATCATACAACTCTTTAAGTTTGCTAGGGAGTTGGATACCTAAATAAGTGATAGCGTCCGTTTTCCAGCGGAATGGAAAGTTCACCTGACATAGCTGTACTAGTTTAGGGGACAAAGAGACATTTAGCGCGTAGGATTTTGAGTAATTAATCTTCAGATTCGAAATAGTCTTGAACTGGTCTAATACTGGCATTAAATTGGGCAGGGACGTCAAGGGGGATGAAAGAAAGAGCAAAATATCATCCGCAAAGGTGGCAATCTTGTATTCCCGTTGATGTACCTCTATACCCCTAATGTTTGGATTTGCACGGATGCAACGGAGGAGGGGCTCCAAGGTAAGGATATACAGTAAGGGAGAGAGAGGACATCCCTTCCTGGTCCCATTGTGGATGGGGAGGGCGTCCGACAGGTGACCGTTAACCCGGACCCTAGCTCTGGGGTTGGTGTAGAGCGCTCCAATAAAAGCACGCATGCCCCTTCCCAGGCCCAAGGCTTCCAGAACCGCGCTCATGTAGTCCCAGGCCACCCTGTCGAACGCCTTCTCCGCATCCATGGCCAAGAAGCAACCCTCCTTGTTGGTTGAAGTAAGCCAGTGATGTAAATTGAGGGCCTTAATAGTGTTGTCTCTGGCTTCTCTTCCAGGGACAAAACCAACCTGATCCAGTCCAACCCAGGCGGGTACGTGATAGGACAAACGGGTGGCCAAGATCTTGGCGAACAGTTTGACATCCGCGTTCAAAAGAGAGATGGGTCGGTAGTTGGCTACATCAGTAGGGTCTTTGTTTTCCTTAGGGATCACTGTTATATAAGCCTCTAACAGGCTATCCGAGGCACAAGGGGAGTGGGAGAGGGTGTTGAAGGCCTTAAGAAACCCCGGCGCCAGGAGATCAGGAAAACTCTTGTAGTATTGGGCCGAGAAGCCATCTGGCCCTGGGCTTTTGCCGGGCTTCGTAGCCTTCAAGGCCTCCCCCCACTCCTCCTCCGACAATGGAGCCTCTAAGGCTTGCCAGTCCTCAGTGGACAGTGCCCGGGGGCTGTACTTGCCCAGGAAATCCCTTATGAGGTCAGAGCGCGCGTTCGCCGATATGGATCTGTGTTCATGTGATTCAAGATTATATAAATTGCTATAAAATGAGAGAAACTGCCTAGCGATGTCCTCATTTCTGGAATGGGTTACACCACCTGTGTCTACAACATGGTGAACAGTGGATGCGAATGTGCGCCTCTGTGTAAACCTCGCCAATAACCTTCCAGGTTTGTTACCCTGTTCGTAAAACAGTTTCTGAGATAACACCTGCCTCTTTCTCGCCCGTTTAAACAGTTCCTCTAAGAGTATCGCCCGTGTATCAGCTAATTCCTTAGCTACCCTCACTGCCAGTGAGCGTTTGTGCTGTGCTTCCAATAAGGCTATCTTCCTAGAAAGCTCTCGAACAGTGAGTTGGTGCTCTTTTTTTTTCCTGGCTGCAATAGCTAGCAGATGCCCCCGCACAACACATTTATGTGCTTCCCATTGGGTCATGGGGGACACGTCTGGCGTGTCGTTGTGTTGAAAGTATTCTTTAATGATTTGGGTGATAGTAGCCAAGTCTCCCGGGTCAGTGAGAAGAGAAGCATCCAGCCTCCAAGTCCTGGTAGTCATCTCCCTTTGTGGGAACTGTAAAGTCAGTGTGATCGGGTGGTGGTCAGAGATTAACATACTCTCTATGGTCGCAGCCTGCAGGAAGGCCAAATCCGTCTGGCGTAGAAATATATAGTCTAACCTCGAGTAGCGGTTGTGAGGAGGTGAGAAAAACGTGTAATCCTTCCCCTGGGGATATAACATTCTCCAGGAGTCATGAAGCGCTAGGGAGGCTAAGGCAAGTTTTGCCTGGCGTAAAGCAGCAAATGGGATTGAGGAAGTACCTGTGGAGGTATCGAGGAGCGGATCCAAGGCCATATTGAAGTCCCCCCCCAGTATTAAAAGACCTGCCTGAAACGTGGTGTGCTGCAAAAGGACCTCTTTTAGGAAGGATACCTGTCTGGAGTTGGGGCAATAAATGTTCGCAAGAGTCACCGGCCTATTTTTCCATGTCCCTTTTAGGAAGAGAAATCTGCCTTCTGGGTCACGGACTTGGTCAGTAAGGTGGAATGAGAATGATTTAGCAAGTACTAATGAGACTCCCTTGGTTTTGGAGTCGGGACAGGTCGCATGATAGACCTCCGGGAATCGACTATCAGATAAGCGAGGGGTGGAGCCTGATTTAAAGTGGGTTTCTTGCAGGAATATCACTTGGGCTCTGTGGCGGTACGCCTCAGCAAGAATACTACTGCGCTTCTCCGGGATATTGAGACCTTTAGCATTCAGGGAAAAGACCTTGAGAGATAGAGGAGCTGATGATTGCACCGCAGTAGGCATGGTCAGTGACCAGGAGCGCTTGTCAATATCCCCCCCAAATGTCCAAGGAAGGGGATCTGAAAAAGAGGGGAGAGGGGTAGGGAAAAGAGAACAGGGGAAGAAAAGGCAGAAAAAGAGAAAGAGAGAAAGAAAGAAAGAGAGAGAGAGAGAGAGAGAGAGAGAGAGAAAAAAAAAGAAGAGGTCAAGCCCACACCGGGAAGTCACTCAGAGTTTACTAACAACCCAAGAGAGGCTTAACACCTGAGCGAGGGAACCACCTCCCAGGTGGGGATCGTGAAGGTAGTGCCGGAGGTAATACCAGTCCAGCTGAGTCACCTAGTAGGGGAAGGGGGGTAAAACAGAAAAAGAAAGAGGCTATTCCGGCAGTTTTCAAGGGGGATACCTGCCTCCTTGAGGTGGGAAAGAGACCTAGCACCTAAACCAAAAACAAACACCAAATATACATAGATCCTACCATCCAGAGTCCCAAAAGAGATAGGATGGACAGTGATGAGCAGCCCCAACCCCGCCGGACGGAGCGCTACCGCACAAGCCCCCCCACAATAGGTGAGAAGGGCCTGCGGCGGCATCCCTCCCCCCAGCAAACCAGGGGGTCATGACGGGCCAAGAGCAGCACCCTATGATATCATGTAGCTTTGCAATGTAGAACCACTTACAGCAAAACATGGTAAACAAACGAGTTAACAGTGCAAATCAAGAACGTCTATCATTATAACATTTTAACATTTCCTCTACCTCCTTTTTGGCTGACTAGAAATGTCGGAGTCCCCGGGCCCAGGACCACCAAAATCCATGATGGATCCCAGGATCGGGGGTCCCGACCGCCCGCAAACATCAAGAATATATTATATTATAATATAAGCCCTGCAACAACTAGCATAAGGAAGGATATAGAGCCCTATACCTCTGTATTATATAAGAGCCTTTACGGCCTAAAAGGGCCAGCGTAGACAGGGTAGGGGTCTCCCCTTACTCCGGGATCACGGTGATGCCCTTCCCCACACCCTCAATCAGACATAGATTCAGGGATAAGGTCCAAGGTCCCACCATCCCCAGGGCAACGTCCAAGCTGTCACAGTGATGCATCAGGCGATAAAAGTATATACGTTAATAAACATGAAATAAACAGTGCAACCTTAATAAGCTATGCTTTTCCCCTATCCCTAGTGCCCATGAAAGTATTATTCTATAAGAGCCTCTGAGCAATCAGCATATGACCTGAGCTAACAAACTGGCAAGTCCAAGCCCCCACCCCCCACCCCATCCCTCAAAACAACCAGAGAGAATATATAGAAAAAAATAAAAAAATAACAGGGAGGGGGGAAGGGGTGAGTAGCCATGGGGTGACACCAAGAGCAAATTTTTCCATAGCTGCCGCTATTGACAGAAAAAATAAAAAATAAAATAAAAAAATAAATAAAACTGGAGAAAGGGCAGGGGATCATCAATCTTGTCATGCAGCCGCAGTCCGCAGTTAGCCTAGAGAGTCAATATGGCAAAGGAGGGGAAGAGCCCGCATCTTCCCAAAGCTCGACTGCCCCCTTGAATGGGTGAGTTCTTTCAGTAGATGGATCAGCACCGGGAACGGCTCAAAACTGGTAAGAGTTCTGTAGAAGCGATAGCATACCTCTGCGTAGAACCGGCTCAAGGATCCTTGATAAAATCACCAGATACAGTCCTTGGCAATAGTACCACATGAACAAGTGTGCGCCAGATCCCAGGGTAAAGAAGGGAGATAACTTCTGTCATTAGCCACTTGAAATAGTGAGCAGCTGAGCAATCCAGAAAAGGTCAGAGCAGGTGTCATGAACCCCACAAATCATCATCAGTCAATTGCCAGGTGTAGGTAATACGCATGAAGGTATAACTCAGCTTACCTTACAGGTTATGATGTAGGGCGTACATAGGGACAGATGATGGCGAAGGCACAGCTCATCAGCTCAAGTCCTGCAAACTCAGTGATCAGTTTTGCGCCTGGCAGATGATGGGGAGACGCGTGGGCTTTCATCAGTTTCCATATCTCCACGACGGCTCTGTGGTGAGGCAGTCGAGGGTCTGCGGCGGCGTTGTCTGCTTCTCTGCGACCTCGGAGTGTCCCCAGGCCGGGTAGAGATCCAGGGTTCAGGCTGCAAAAAGACTCCATACCAATCTGGAACTGGGACCACCGGGATGCCTAGATTATCACAAAAAGGCCGCAAGTCCACCGGGGTCCTCAGTTGCGCCGTGCGGTTGCCATTTGTCGCTTGAAGGCAGAATGGGAACTTCCAACGATAGGGAATGTGCCTCTCTCGTAGGGCCTGCAGGAGGGGACGGAGATCCCTCCTATGTTGTAAGGTAATGGCTGATAAGTCCTGGAATAGTTGGATGCGTGCCCCCTCATGTTCCAGGTGAGCATGATTGCGGGCCAGGCGCAGGATTTCTTCCTTCTGGGTAAAGCTGACCAGGCAGCATACAGCATCCCTGGGCGGATCAGTGTCCCTACCTCTTGGCCTCAGCGCCCTGTGGCACCTCTCCATCTCGACAGGTGCATCCGGTGGCCTACCGAGGAGGGTGTTGAATATAGCCCAGACCACTGCCTGCAACTGGGGGCCCTCAACAGACTCTGGAATCCCTCTGACACGGAGGTTACACCTACGGCCCCTGTTGTCCAGGTCCTCCATGTGTCTGTGCATGTCCAGGAGATGTTGTCCATGCACACTAACTGCCTGCTGTACTTGTTGTATGGCCGCGCCATGTGTCATGGCCGCCGACTCTACATGCTCCACACGAGAGGCCACTGCCTTGATCTCCGTCTTCAAGTCTGCAATAGCTGCCGTTAGCGTGTTCTTGATGTCCAGGGCTACACTCTGGAGGTCCACCAGGCATAAGAAGGGAGAGGTGCGTGAGGAGGACGGCCCCATCAGAGAGACTGCGGGGGTGTCAGCCGCAGCCGCGTGACCTGTTAAACTACAGTCCGCGGCTTGAGATGCGGCCTGCAAATCAACGTGCTGAGTGCGGAACATCGCCGGAACGTTCCTACTCAGCTGGGTAGACGGATCCAGCTGAGAGCGGGTGACTGAGCTGCTCCTACCCGTCATTCTGCCGCTCGTAGAGTGAGGTTTAGCTGCTGCTGGAGGCTTACTTGGGACTCTGGATGGCGGAGCTCTCTCTCTAGGCAGCCATCTCGTTCCGGTGCCAGGCCACGCCCCCAGGGACAGTTCTAAGCACGGGAAATAAGCGCTGTTTTACAGGCATACTATACACCCCCCCCAGGTACGAAATTTAAAGGAATATTTCACCTTTATTGTTTCACGTTAAGCATTATTAACCACTTCTTCACCAAGGACGTCATATGACGTCCTTGAATTTGAGGTGGGATATCTGAATGATGCCTGCAGCTAGAGGCATCATTCAGATATCATTCTGTCGGTCCAGCAATTTTGCGCACCATAAGAATGATCATAGTGGCGGTTCCACCGCCTGATCGTTCTTATAGGCGGCGGGAGGGGACATCCCCCCCTCCTGCCGCCATCCGGTGCTTCTCCGGGCTCTCCCGCGCCATCGGGAGCCCGGAGAATGAATCGGCCGGCACCGGATGACGAGCATAGAGAGCATCATAGAGCATCTCTATGACTGTTGGAGTCCGGGGCGCGACGTTGTGACGTCACGCCTGGTACCGGGAAGTAAACAAAGCCGCAATTGTGGCTGTCAGCTGTCAGCATGAGATCGGTGAATTTTTTTCACCGATCTCATGCTTTTCAGCCTGGAGGAGAGATGTGGAGTCTTATTGACCCCGCATCTCTCCATAAAGAGGACCTGTCACAATGATTCCTATTACAAGGGATGTTTACATTCCTTGTAATAGGAATAAAAGTGATCAAAAAAAAATATGTAAAAAAAAGTGTCAAAATAAAAAGAAAATAGTAAAATAAAATAAAAAATGAAAAAAAAAATATTTAAAAAGCCCCTGTCCCCGGTAGCTCGCGCTCAGAAGCAAACACGCATGTAAGTCCCGCCCAAATATGTAAACGCCATTCAAACCCCACATGTGAGGTATCACCGCATGCGGTAGAGTGCGTGCAACAATTCTAGCATTAGACCTCATCTGTAACTCAAAAATATTAACCTGTAAAAAAAATTAAAGCGTCGCCTATGGAGATTTTTAAGTACCGAAGTTTGGTGCCATTCCATGAGTGTGCGCAATTTCAAAACGTGACATGTTAGGTATCTATTTACTCGGCGTAACAGCATCTTTCACATTATACAAAAAATTGGGCTAACTTTACTGTTTTGTTATTTTTTAATTTGTGAAACCGCTTTTTTCCCAAAAAAAGGCGTTTGAAAAATTATTGCGCAAATACCGTGCAAGATAAAAAGTTGCAATGACCGCCATTTTATTCCCTCGGGTGTCTGCTAAAAAAAATATATAATGTTTGGGGGTTCTGAATAATTTTCTAGCAAAAAAAAGATGATTTTTACATGAAGGAGAGAAGTGCCAGAATAGGCCCAGTGGAGAAGTGGTTAAAATCACTGCTCCCGAAAAAAGTGTAGTTTTTAAAACTTTTTTTTGCATTGATACATGTCCTTTGGGGCAGGACCCGGGTCCCCAAACCCTTTTTAGGACAATAACTTGCATATAAGCCTTGATAATTAGCACTTTTGATTTTGAACGTTCGAGTCCATTGTATTTAATAGGGTTCTAAAGTTTGCGCAAACTTTAGGTCTGTTTGCAGGTTCTGGTGCAAACTGAACGGGGGGGGGGGGGGTTCGGCTCATCCCTACTCCTGACAAGGGTTGAAGTGACGGAAGAGAGAGCAGATAAACATGACCAGGAACTAAGCAAATTAAAGGAGCAAGTCAAAATAACACAACAAAATCAGAGAAATATATTATATCGATTAGAAGACCAAGAGAATCGAAATAGAAGTCAAAACTTGAGAATCCATTCACTTCCAGAGGAAAGAGGAGGAGGCCTGAGGAAAATCATGAATACAATATTTAATCCTCTGTTGGACAAAGGAGCAGAGGACTCCCTTAAAATTGAGCGAGTACACCGCATCTGAAAACTAAAGAATGGAGAGGCTGACTGGCCGAGAGATATAATAGTGAGGTTTCGGTATTATGAAGTTAAAGCAGAAATTTGGATGAAACTAAGGGGAAAACCTCCTAGCCAATTCCAAGGGACTGAGTTACAAATCTTTACAGACTTGGCACAAGAAACATTAGCAAGGCGGCGATTCCTGAAACAGCTTCTGGAGCAAATGCGGATACAGAACATTAAGTATAACTGGGCAATGGTAGTGGGCAGAAATCAGCATAAAAATAAACATATATCTTATGGTACCGACATCCCTAAATTAATAGACAGTCAGTATGCGGGATATGGGATTTTTAAGGTGCTAAATATAGAGATACACTCCACAAAATGTTATATATAAAAATATAAAAATATTTATTGATAACAGTAATTAAAAAATGAATAAATACATATCATAAACTTGTCACAGGCATACACCTAATACCAATAGATTGTATTCAGTTTGGAATGGCGTCCATTTATCGACAGTTTCGCCTATAAGGCTTCTTCAGGATTAGACGCGGAAAGCACTTAAATAGTTGTACAAGAAATTTCCAACTTTAGGTGAAAAATAAGAAGAGAAGAAAATCAATCACTTACATTACACATGTAATTAAACACATTCATAACATTTCTTGGTAAGGCACATATGTGTATTCTCTGCTGAGAGATGACTGGACAATGGAAATCTCCCTACCTCCATGAAACACGGAAATAAGGGCAGTGAAAAATCTCTCCCTCAAGGTAACCGTGAACACACTTCACTTAGCTCCATCCATCAATGGCCATGTCTCCCGTGAGGGGGGGATTAAAAGTGTACAAGACAAACGTCAAAAGTGCCTGAAATATACATTTATTAAAATAGTAAGCAAAAGTACACATTAAGGGAGCTGCGCATGTCCAAAAACAAGTATAGATAAAAGGACTGCACTCACCTCCCTCCTATCATTCAATTATATAACCAACATGGGAGCTCATAGGGACCAAGGGACATTATATGGGTATCTTCATCAAAAAAGATTCCTATTTGGGTTGACCTAGGCAATACCACAAAAAGACCCCATTGAGTGTCATATGGTCAATGTAATCAAACTAGTAACTTAAAACATAAAAGAAAGAAAAACTCTTCTCACCCAAAGAGGGGTCCCGAATGGCTTAAACCAATGACCCACCCGGGGTTGATTATGGTTCCTTGCCGACGATGAGACTTAAGAGATTGAATAAGTCCACCAATGCGAATAGCCCTCAAAGAAAGTGAATGTTCCCCCTATAAATAAGGGATGCATCCAAGGAAACCAATTGTTACGCCTCGTGTGGTAAATCCCACAATGATGACAAAATAAGTACCTGTAATTATTGTCCCGATCCAACATGAGCTCCCAGAGTGATCCCAACATGGCGGATGCCAAGTGGGATTTACATGTCCCCCCCGAAGCGTCAAAAGCGCGGTGTCTGATGTCACGTCGTGCCGACACGTCACGGATGCAAAAAGGGGAGGGGCCTGGAACCGTGGACTGATCCCCGGGAGACAGGAAGTGATGTAACTTCCTGACCGCACGTCCTAAAGCACAAGATGACAATCTGTGCAGACACTGAAATTCTGGGTATTCAGGTTACCCCAAGCAAAGATGGCATGAGCCAGAGGCCCGCGCATTCCACAGGGAGCCATGACCCATGAGTCCCTCATTGCGGGCAGACACCGGACCAAGCTCTCAACTGTGAGAGGTGGTCCAGTGGACACCCTTGGGCGACCGTACGGGAATATGGCACATGAACGGAGCCTATCATGTGAGAATGCACATCAACATACCCGGAGGAGAGTGGATCCACTGTCAAAGATAAAAAATTATGTTAATAGAATTAAAAATAAAACCAGATGTCAACTTGGTTTAGTCCACTCGCATGACAGCAAAAAAGACACATCCTGTTATATCCACCACACCAAGAAACGCCAAAAGACAGTAAAAATACAAAATACAACAGTAACATAATTTTTAAAGAAAAAGGTACAAACAATTATCTATGAAATATACACTAATAACATAGTTTTATTTTTACCTCCCCTTGAACGAGAGGTATTGCTGGCACAGAGTATCTGAAGCATCTCCCAGAGACCGTCTCCCACCCCGGGCACAAAACGGGTGTACCACTGACCAGATTTTTTTCTCTTTATTTGTTGCTTTAGTCGATCTCACAGGGCCCTCTGAGATCGACTAAAGCAACAAATAAAGAGAAAAAAATATGGTCGCAGCGACCACATAATCAAACAGCACCTAATACTCCCTCTATGAGTAACGTGCTCAATCACTCTTTGATGACGCTAACTACACCCACGTTAAACATTAACGCCAAACAACCACCAAACCACCACCTGAATCTGGTGGAGCCACGGCAGGCCCATCAATGGACATACGTACAGCACAAATTTTTATCTCCAGTTCAAGTGATACCAAACGGGTACCTTTGGTGACACCTACTCCAGCTCGTATGTCAAGTCAGCCTTTAAAATAGTGGATCCCGACTCTATGACCAGTGTGAGTCGGGAAACACATGATATTGTTAATTTATCCTCTTATTCCTTATCTGAGGATGAATCTGACATTTTTAAACTTGGTTTAATATTTTGCCCTGATGAGAATGCTGACAAATTTGTGTTGATCAAGGATCTGCACCTGTTTGCCAGACGACTCATGTATAAGGTTCTTTATGATAAAGAACCAGACACTGTCCAAGATAAGGGTCAACTTCACCCAATCATGGAATCTGTCACCTTTGAGGATCTGAGAGCCCTGCAGGACCTGATGGACCTGTGGGATGAGAGCAACCCGGAGGAGGAGGGGTGGGTATTCAATCCATCGGGAATGACTGTGGATGCGTCACAAACGCAGTCCATTGGCTCTTCCCTTGCCCTCCCCTCCTACGCCGGTGTTGCTTTCAGTGCACCAAAATCGTACAAACCAAGGTCCAGATCATTTCCGGTCCTGCAGGGTAACTCGAATATTTGGGCATTCGTAATTCAGGTCACCAAGGAGATAGAAGCAGGGAACTGGCAAACTGGGTCACAATCGAATCTGTTGAAACACCTTAAGAAAGCACTAAAAACCGTTACTGGCAACAAGTCCATAGTGATTAAACCATCAGATAAAGGGGGCAACTTGGTAGTGATGGATGTGGAACACTATGAGAGCATGTGTTGCAATATCATTCGGAATTCCGAGTGGTATCGTCCTGTGCCGCTGTCACACATCCAGTACTATAAGAGACAATATAGGGACTAGGGATGAGCTCGGTGTTCGAGTCGAACATACGTTCGACTCGAACATCGGCTGTTCGACCATTCGGCGAACATCGAACGATTTGCGCCGTTCGCGCCAAATTCGAGTGACGCGAACGGCCCACAATACACTGCGCCATCGCAGTGCAATCCCGACCCTGTGATTGGCCAAGCATGCACTGTGACCCCGCATGCTTGGCCAATCACAGCGCCGGCAGCGAGGAGAGCAATGATTGGCCACAAGCACCAGGCACCACTGGTTGTGACACACCTCTCTCCTCCACTCCCTCCTCTTCTTCTTCCTCCATGGCCTCTTCTTGTGCTTTGTCCTCGGAACCAGCGGTGCTCTGTAGGCGTTCAAGGGGCTATGCAAGTACGCAGGCAAAAAGATGCCATGCCGTGCTTGCGCTGGTGTGTTTGGGGGACAGGAGCCACACTGGGGCATAGGTCCTTTCTGCTCTGCAGGGGCAGGCCGAGAGGTGGTTGACGCCATGCCAGCTTAAGCCAGGAATGGTGGTTTGCGACAATGGCACCAACCTCCTCTCCGCCCTCCGACAGGGACAACTGACCCATGTGCCCTGTGTGGCTCACGTCCTTAACCTGGTGGTGCAGCGGTTCTTGGGCAGGTACCCGGGCTTACAGGATGTCCTGAGGCAGGCCAGGAAAGTCTGTGTGCATTTCCACAGATCTTATAATGCCAGTGTTCGCCTGGCTGAGCTGCAAAAGGAGTTGAACCTGCCCAAGAACCGCCTTATATGTGACATGCCCACCAGGTGGAACTCAACGTTGCCCATGCTGCAGTGGCTGCACATGCAGCAGAGGGCCATCAATGAGTACCTGTGTGACTACGGCACCAGGACAGGGTCAGGGGAGCTCGGGTTTTTTCACCACGCCAGTGGGGCATGATCAGGGATGCATGCACTGTCCTGGCACCATTTGAGGAGGCCACGAGGATGGTGAGCAGTGACAGTGCATGCATCAGTGACACTGTACCTCTTGTCCACCTGTTGGAACATACGCTGCATGGAATAATGGACAGGGCACTTGAGGCAGAACAAAGGCAGGAAGAGGAGGACTTCCTTGCCTCTCAAGGCCCCCTTTACCCAGACAGTGTTCCTTCTGTCCCACCCATCGCACAGGAAGAGGAGGAGGAGGAGAAGGAGGATTGTGTCAGCATGGAGGTGGAGCCTGGCACTCAGCATCATCAGCAGCAGTTTTTAGGGATGATTTACAGTCCCAAGAAACCCGTGGACTTGTACGTGGCTGGGAGGAGGTGGCTGCGGATCATGTCGTCCTTAGTGACCCAGAGGACTCCGGACTGAATGCCTCAGCTAACCTACGCTGCATGGCCTCCCTGATCCTGCAAAGTCTGCGGAAGGATCCTCGTATTCTTCGGATCAAGGAGAGGGACCATTACTGGCTGGCCACTCTCCTTGATCCACGGTACAAGGGTAAGGTTGCGGACCTTATCTTACCGTCGCAGAGGGAGCAGAGGATGAGACAACTCCGAGAGGCCTTGCAGAAAGGTCTGTGCAACGCGTTCCCAGAGACTGGGAGGTTACAAACTCCTGGTCCTGGACAACGAGTTGCTGAGGCTTCGGTCAGTCAAAGAAGGAGCGGTGGGGAAGGTGGCCGTCTGACCGATGCGTTCAGACAATTCTTTAGTCCGCAGCCCCAAAGTATGATCGGTTCCAGCAACCATCGCCAGCGTCTGATATACATGGTGCAGGAATACCTAGGGGCAAGGTCAGACTTGGACACCTTCCCCACCGAAAATCCTCTGGCTTACTGGGTCTTGAGGATGGATCACTGGCCAGAGCTTGCACAGTATGCAATTGAGCTACTGGCCTGTCCTGCATCCCGCGTTCTTTCAGAACGCACATTCAGTGCTGCTGGAGGATTTGTCACGGATCACAGGGTGCGCCTGTCCACCGACTCGGTTGATCGACTGACTTTCATAAAGTTGAACCAGTCTTGGATCACCACCAGCTACCACACAGCTGAAGCTGATATATATTTTCAAATGTCACATCCCTTCAAGACTGATGCTGATGCTGAGTGACTGTGCTGTTATGTTGACTGGCTATCCTCCTCCTCCTCAATGATCCGATTGATGATGATAGCTTGGAAGAACATTTTTGTTTCTGGGTGCCGCCACCAGTGCCTAAGGCCCAATTTTTCAGCCCCTGTTTAACAGGGGCATGTAATTACAATTTTTTATGCAATGCTTTGCAGCAGGGCTCATTCCTGCACTCCAACTAGAGTATCTGGGAGAGGTTGCAGTGTCGTGGCACCAGCACCAGTGCCTAAGGCCCAATTTTTCAGCCCCTGTTTAACAGGGGCATGTAATTACAATTTTTTAATGCAATACTTTGCAGCAGGGCTCATTCCTGCACTCCAACTAGAGTATCTGGGAGAGGTTGCAGTGTCGTGGGACCAGCACCAGTGCCTAAGGCCCAATTTTTCAGCCCCTGTTTAACAGGGGCGTGTAATTACAATTTTTGATGCAATACTTTGCAACAGGGCTCATTGCTGTGCTCCAAGTACAGTATCTGTGAGGGGTTGCAGTGTTGTGGCACAAGTGCCTAAGGCCCAATTTTTCTGCCCCTGTTTAACATGGGCATGTAATTACAATTCTTGATCTAATAATTCACAGCAGGGCCCATTCCTGCGCCCACCAAGAGTAACTGTGAGGCCTTACAGTGTTGTGTCAACACCACCACCACCACCACCAAAAGCCCAATTTTTCAGCCCCTGTTCAACAGGGGCATGTAATTACAATTCTTTATCTAATAATTCACAGCAGGGCCCATTCCTGCGCCCACCAAGAGTAACTGTGAGGCCTTATAGTGTTGTGTCAACACCACCGCCACCACCACCAAAGGCCCAATTTTTCAGCCCCTGTTCAACAGGGGCATGCAATTACAATTCTTGATCTAATAATTCACAGCAGGGCCCATTCATGCGCCCACCAAGAGTAACTGTGAGGGCTTACAGTGTTGTGGCAACACCAACATGTAAGGGGCAAATTTCAGCAGAGTATATAGGGCAGGCCCCTACTTTCAAACATCCAACTTACAAACGACTCCTACTTGCAAACGGAAGGCAAGTGAGAGGAAATCTACCCCTAGGAAGGGAAATTCTCTCCTGTAAGAGTTAATATGGGAAAAAAGGTGTCTCCTCTCTACTGATGCTTTATCACCAATCCTTGTTTCAATAAAAACCCCACTTTTCAAAAACATTTGTCATTGGGACGGAAAGTGAGGTGAAATGTTCTGAACAGGGGCACAGACAGCAAAACAAATGTTACAGGGGTGATAACCCTTCCCTATGTTTTCCAAAAAGCTTAAAAATATATTTTTTGGCTGGAGCTACACTTAAACAATGTACCTGTTCAAAATTACAAACAGATTCTACATAAGAACAGACCCTGTCTTGTATGCACCGCCTGTATACGGCTGTTCAGAGTATATAGGGACTTTTTTATTTTGTGTGCGGGGTTACCCTTAATATCCATACAAGATCCAAAGGGGCTGGTAATGGGCTGGGGTAGGGGGGGGGTGATGGGGTAGCTATGCCATTTTTCTTAAAGATTTTCATCCATATTACCGGGACCAGACATTACATTAAAGCCGCAAGCAGTTTTAAATGGCTTTTTTTTTCCTTTAGAAATGTCATTTTGTGCAGGGACAGTTCTAAACACGGGAAACACGTGGCACTTCACAGGCATACTTTAGACACCCCCCAGGTACGATATTTAAAGGAATATTTTACTTTTTTTTTTTCACTTTATGCATCATTAAAATGACTGCTCCCCAAAAGCGGCCGTTTTTAAAACTTCTTTTTGCATTGATACATGTCCCCTGGTGCAGAACCCGGGTTCCCAAACCCTTTTTAGAACAATAACATGCATAATAGTCGTTATAATTAGCACTTTAGAATTCGAACGTTCGCATCCATTGTATTTAATAGGGTTCTAATGTTCATGCGAACTTTCGGTCCGTTCGCGGGTTCTGGTGTGAACCGAACCCGGGGGTGTTCGGCTCATCCCTAATAGGGACATTATTATCAAAGCCCAACAAAGGGGTATTATTGACTCCAATACCTTCAAATATCTGGACATGGAAAATTTCACTACTCCAACCTTTTATGCGCTTCCGAAAGTGCATAAAAGCCTGGTTGATCCACCTGGCCGACCGATCATCTCGGGCTGTGGATATTTAACTGAAAAAGCGAGCCAATTAATCGATGAATATCTATACCCACATGTGAAGGGCCTCTTCTCGCACGTAAAAGACACTATTGAGCTATTAAAAATCATTGATGCCTACAAATATCTAAGGGAGCCTGGTTGGTCGCTATCAACATTGAGGCTTTGTACAACTCGATACCCCACACCAGGGGTGTCAAAGTTGTGCGTGAGTTTCTCAACGAGCGTGACCTAGACTCCTGGAAATACAATGACTTTGTCATAGAATTGTTAATTTTCATCTTGACACATAATATTTTCGTTTTTAAGGGTTCCCACTTCCTCCAGATACAGGGTGTTGCCATGGGGGCCAAATGTGCCCCCTCTTATGCAAACCTGTATCTGGGGGGGTGTGAACGGGACTTCTTTGCAGATGAATCAAAACGAATCGACATAAGCTGGATATTGTCTTGACATCAATATATCGATGATGTTTTTATGGTGTGGGTGGGATCCAGGGAAGATTTGTTGAACTTTTTGGGAACATTACAAATTAACACTTACAATCTCAAATTTACAAATACTTTTGACTTGGTAAGAAATACGTTCTTGGACGTGGAAATCTTCATCAATGACAAAGGTGAACTCTGTTCTACTCTGTTAAGGAAGCCTTCGGCTGGTAGCAGCTTGCTACCTGCAAGCAGTTCCCATCCTGAGCAGCTGAAAAAGAGTATTCCCTACAGCCAGTTTCTAAGGGTTAAACGCAACTGTACTCTAGATGAGGACTTCCAAAAAGAGGCAGATTCACTGAGTGAACGCCTCTTAGTTAGAGGTTATAGTAAGACCTGTTTGAAGAAAGCCTTCAACAAGGTAAAAAACCTGAATAGACATTCATAATTATACAAGTCTAGACAAGAGAAACCAAGCACGTCCACGAGAGTCATTACCAAGTTCAACCGACAGCACACCAAAATACGAACGATCTATAACAAATTTTGGTATCTGCTAACCGCAGATCAGAGGATCTCTAGATTTATTAAACCCTATCCGGAAATAACCTTTAAGAGGTCTAGATCACTAAGGGACACCTTAGCGTCGAGCCATCATACTAATAGGGGTTCAACAAAGGCATAAGTACCAGGGACATACCCCTGTGGGAAATGTAGCTTTTGTGGATTTATTTTGGGGGGCAAAATGTTGTCCTCCCCAATAACTCCACATGGATACCCAAATACAGGACCAATTGCCAGTCAATCGGAGCGGTCTATATAATGAAATGCTCCCGTGGAGCTTTCTATATAGGAAAAACAAAGCATCCTCTTTTTTGCAGGATCAGGGATCATGTTTCCCTGATCGCAAAGCGCAAAATGGAAACCCCGATTAGCCGTCATGATGGTTTGTACCATGACTTCGATCTCAAATCAATAGGGTTCTGTAGTTTGGAACATATACCCCAACACGAACGAGGGGGAGAGATTGACAAAAATCTTCTTCAACTGGAAAGTAGATGGATTTATTTGTTACAGGCTACTCGTTTTTCTGGCCTGAACGAGGGAATTCGTTATAAACCCTTTTTGTGAAGTATTTAATTTCAATGGTATTGCCCAGTTTTTCTTCTGTTCTGACTTTGATAAGAAGGCCCCCCCCTTTGCCCTTTCCCCGATATCTCTGGCATGGCCCCCCTTCCCTCCCTATTGCTCTCTTATACCATCTCCCGGGGTGGGAGACGGTCCCTGGGAGATGCTTCAGATACTCTGTGCCAGCAATACCTCTCGTTCAAGGGGAGGTAAAAATAAAACTATGTTATAAGTGTATATTTCATAGATAATTGTTTGTACCTTTTTCTTAAAAAATTATGAAACTGTTTTATTTTGTATTTTTACTGTCTTTTGGCATTTCTTGGTGTGGTGGATATAACAGGATGTGTCTTTTTTGCTGTCATGCGAGTGGACTAAACCATGTTGACATCTGGTTTTATTTGTACTTTTATTAACATAATTTTTTATCTTTGACAGTGGATCCACTCTCCTCCGGGTGCGTTGATGTGCATTCTTACATGATAGGCTCCGTTCATGTGCCATATTCCCGTACGGATGCCCAAGGGTGTCCACTGGACCACCTCGCACAGTTGAGAGCCTGGTCCAGTGGCAATGAGGGACTCATGGGTCATGGCTTCCTGTGGAATGCACGGGCCTCTGGCTCATACCATCTTTGCTTGTGGTAACCTGAATACCCAGTATTTCAGTGTCTGCACAGATTGTCATCTTGTGCTTTAGGATGCACGGTCAGGAAGTTACATCACTTTCTGTCTTCCGGGGATCAGTCCGCGGCTCCAAGCCCCTCCCCTTTTTGCATCCGTGACGCGTCGGTGCTGCGCTTCGGGGGGGGAATATTTAAATCCCACATGGCATCCGCCATGTTGGGATCACTCTGGGAGCTCATGTTGGATCGGGACGTTAATTACAGGTACTTATTTTGTCATCATTGTGGGATTTACCACACGAGACGTAACAATTGGTTTACTTGGATGCATCCCTTATTTATAGGGGGAACATTCACCTTCTTTGAAGGCTATCCGCATTGGTGGACTTATTCAATCTCTTAAGTCTCATTGTCGGCAAGGAACCATAAGGAACCCCGGGTGGGGCATTGATTTAAGCCATTCGGCACCCCTCTTTGGGTGAGAAGAGTTTTTCTTTCTTTTATGTTTTAAGTTACTAGTTTGATTACATTGACCATATGACACTCAAGGGGGTCTTTTTGTGGCATTGCCTAGATTAACCCGAATAGGAATCTTTTTTGATGAAGATACCCATATAATGTTTATTGGTCCCTATGAGCTCCCATGTTGGTTATATAATTGAATGATAGGAGGGAGGTGAGTGCAGTCCTTTTATCCATGCCTGTTTTTGGACATGCGCAGCTCCCTTAATGTGTACTTTTGCTTACTATTTTAATAAATGTATATTTCAGGCACTTTTGACGTTTGTCTTGTACACTTTTAATCCCCCCCTCACGGGAGACATGGCCATTGATGGATGGAGCTAAGTGAAGTGTGTGCACGGGTACCTGGAGGGAGAGTTTTTTCACTGCACTTATTTCCGTGTTTCATGGAGGTAGGGAGATTTCCATTGTCCAGTCGTCTCTCAGCTGAGAATACACACATGTGCATTACCAAGAAATGTGTGCATTACCAAGAAATTTTATGAATGTGTTTAATTACATGTGTAATGTAAGTGATTGATTTTCTTCTCTTCTTATTTTTCACCTAAAGTGGGAAATTTCTTGTACATCTATTTAAGTGCTTTCCGCGTCTAATCCTGAAGAAGCCTTATAGGCGAAACTGTCGATAAATGGACGCCATTTCAAACTTAATACAATCTATTATTGTCACCTGTTAGGTATTAGGTGTATGCCTGTGACAAGTTTATGATATCATATAGGTTTTGTCCAATCAAAGGTGAAACACCCGATTAAATTGGCACCACATCCCAAGAGTAGTATGTTATAAAGGAGGCGGAGAAGGAATGAAGGAATTTTTTCGGTGCAAAGAATAAGTAGTGATGAGAAGAGAATCGTCTTCATAAAAAGAATTAATTTATTTGGTATACATTAAAATATATATATATATATATATATATATATATATATATATATATATATATATATGTATAAATGATCCTAGGTATACATAGACAAATTTCAAGGTGGTCACAGTGTATAGGTCATTTTCAAGCCAAGAGTGAGGAGTTGTCGCAGTAACCCGACATGTTTCGCTATTGCAGCTTCTTCAAGAGTAGTGCGAAAACACTCAATGCTATCAATAACAACTGTGACAACAAGAACAGAATATTTGAATTTTTATCTGAATATATAACAGCATTAATACATTCAACAGTGGGTCAAACGCTGTGCTTCAATCCAAAGAAGTAAACTCACCCCGCTGTAGACTCCAACCAGATGAAACCACCGATACAATCCCTGGATCAGAAAGGGATCCCCCAAGGGGGGCTAGGGTTGTCCCTGGAGGCCACAGAGGACAGTATATGGGACTAACTGAGTAGTAAAGAGAAAGAAAAATAGGAAAAAAAGGAAAGGGTAGTAAATAAAAATAAAAATGAATAATAAGTGAAATATATAATGAAATGTATCACTATAATAAATTAAGAACACCAATGTACATAAAAATACATCTAGGTGTCACTTACTTAAAAACAACAAAAACATGATTCAGAGAGGGGAATATGAACTTTAGGGCTTGCTGGAGTTTTCACAAACAAGCAACAGTCTGATAACTGAAAAAATGAATAAATCATAAAATATAAAGTAATATTGATAGGTAGACATCCTCATGTTCTCAAAGAAAAAACAGCAAAATCCAGCTAAAGGCAAAAAAGGGAGAAAAAAAAGGGGGAAAAAAGAGGCAGATAGAAATGTTAAAATATTTCCAATGATAAATTTCAAGAAAGCATGCAGAGCAAGGCTGCGGACTAATGTATCAAGAGAAAATGCATGTGTACTGGATATCAATGGGAAAGTATATGCAAAAACAGAAAGGAACATAAAAAAAAGGGGGCTTCATTGTATTGAGAAAGACTAAGGGTAAGAACGAATCAGATGTATAAAGATATAAATGCTTACCCATATGTGTGGAGCGTTAGCTCAGGTCCCCTAGCTCTAGGTAGGAAAAGGCCAAGTGAGCCGGTTAAATACTCTCCTCCATCGAGCCCGGCGTCTGACTTCACCGGGCGCTAGGCGGGCGGCTGGATGTCAGTGCGCATGCTCCAATAACCTGAGATGTAAATTCCTACAATCCCCACACTGCCGCACGGCAGGAGAGGGGAAGGACAATAACCAGGACGCTGATGGTAGGGCAAACATGGAAATCCTGCCCTAAGTACCAGCCAAAGCAGTGTGGGATAGGGCAGGAGCGAGAGGGGAGTGGACGGTAGGGAAAAAAGGTGGTAGAATCCAAGAGTCAACACAGAGGGACGGCAGCATGACAAACTGTGTGGGTGACGGGTAAACAAAGGAAACCCGCCACCTTGGGCGCCCATGTGAACCAACGGGGCAACCACCCAGGGGATCCATAAACAGGGTGAAGCGGGAGGAGGAGAATGATGAAAAAAACTGCGGAGAGAGTGCACATAGATGGGCCGGGCAATGTAAACCACCCAAAGCCAGGACCCAATTGGAGAATTAGCAGCAGCGTGGACCCATTGAAATATAATCAATTGGACAAAAAAGAAGGGGGCGAAATAATGAGATATAGTATCATACAATGGAGTTTCTTGTCTAATAAATACATATTACATTAAATTTCCAAAAATGTTATAATACAAGAACATGGTGAATAGAACAGAAACTGGGGAGTAAAAAGGAAAACAAAAAAAAGGAGAGGGGGAGGGGAAGGAGACGAAAACAATGGGGGAAATGGGGGTGGGGGGATCAGGGAGAGAGCGGAAAGGTAGAGAATGAGATACAATATCACTCAAAGGGACACATATTTATTTAGAGAAAAGATCTAAAACTTAAATTCTTATTGAAACCAGGAAAGCAAGTTGCCCTGAGATCATAGATCTTATCGACACTGCCCCCTCTCGAGTCCAGAGGGACATGTTCAAGGGCAAGAAATTTAATACAATTAGGATTGAAATCATGATGCATACCCACATGCCTGCTGACAGCGGTGACAATCTTTTTTTTGAGAATGGGTTTAATGTGATCCCTTATTCTTTTAAAGAATGGGCGTTTGGTTTTTCCCACATAAAAACCACCGCACAGACACTGGGCTAAATAGATGACCCCCAGTGTCTGGCAGGTGACCCTTACCCTGGTGGAGTGCCACTTGCCATTGGGAAGTAGAAATTTAGACTTGTGGTCAAAATAACGACATACGTCGCAGTGACCACAAGAGGAAGTACCAGTAAGTACTGAATGAGGGCTGATGTAGCAGAGAAATGTCTATGCACCAATCGATCTTTCAAGGAGGAAACACGTCTGAAAGTATTTTCTGGAAAATTTTGAATATATTTCTTGAGAATCAGATCTGCTGCTAGTAATGGCCAAAATCTCTTTAAGATATTTCTTATTTCACAATGTTGATTCGAGTATCGTGTGATTACTCTAACTGTATCTATTTTAGCAGTATCCTTAGAAGAGATTATAAGAGAGTTTCTATCTTGTTTTTTTACTCTATTATAGGCACGTTTCAAACATTTGTGGCTGTAGCCTCTTACTTGGCCTATTGTAAAGATGCTTAGAGGCATTTTGAAAATCTATATCTTGGCTACAATTGCATTTTAACCGCAAATATTGACTGTAAGGGATACTCTTTAAAAGGGGATCAGGATGGGAACTACTAGTATGGAGAATGGTATTGCCCGCCGAGGGCTTTCTATATAGAGATGAATTAACCTTACCATTTTCATCAATTGAGATATTTAGATCTAAAAAATTAATATTAGTTGAACTGTAGTTCATAGTGAACTTCAAATTTAAATCATTGATGGAAATTAATTCTAAGAATTTCTGTAATTGCAATTCACTACCAGACCAGAAGAGGAGCACGTCATCAATGTAACGATACCAGGAAACAATGTTGTCCATGAAGGGGACAAGATCATCCCTGGAAAAGATGTCTCTCTCCCACCCCCCCAGGTACAGGTTGGCATACGATGGGGCACACTTAGTCCCCATCGCAACCCCCTGCACCTGGAGGTAGTGGGAGGATCCTAAAACAAACACTTTGTGTCTCAAAATGTAACCCAATAGGTCAAGAATAAAATGATTATATTTGAGCGCAGAAGGTCCTCTTTCTCTTAGATGATTTTCAATAATTTCCAAACCCCTGTCATGAGGTATCGCATTGTATAAGCTTTCAAGTTTATGATATGTATTTATCAGTTTTTTAATTACTGTTATCAATAAATATTTTTCTATTTTTATATATAACATTTTGTTGAGTGTATCTCTGTATTTAGCACCTTAAAAATCCCATATCCCGCATATTGACTGTCAAGTATAACTGGGGGTTCCCAGGCCTGTCTTATAGGCCAGAAAGAAGGAAAACCAGCTAGACTAAGGTTCCCAGTAAAACAAGCAGGATTCTGCAAAAAATTAGATTTGCAGGTGCCAGACCTGCCAGGTTGGATAGAGAAAGGAAACGAGACATAAAACGAAGAGGACATTATGAACTAGGCCGATAAAGACCTGGGAATAAATTTAGTATGGAAATACTAGGAAAAAAGAGGCAGGGGGGGCTGTGAGCGGGGTTGGGGGCGGGAAGAGGGAGAAGGTGGGGTTAAGGGGAGGCAAAAATTTGTAGCTGGGGCTTGGTATCACACCTCCGGCCCACCCCTCTTGCACCCTGATTGTAGGGGGGCATAGGGGGGATGGGAGGTGCAGTTGGAGCCACACCTCAATATAAGAGAGCCTGTGGCAAACGAGGAGGAGGAGGTTGCCAATGGTTCTGAGGCCCAAAATGGTCCATAGGGGGAGGGAAGGGAAGAGGGGTGGGGGAGGGAAGGAGGGATGGGAAGGACGGGGGGTAAGGGGAGAAGGGAAACTACCTCTTGTATACTACATGAAAGAATGGCAAAACCCTGATGTGGATAGGGAAAGGGAGCTCAGCATAGGAGAAAAGAAAAAGAAAAAAAGGAAGAGATGACAACAATACATTTTATGACTTACAATGTTAGGGGACTAAACACCCCCACTAACAGGCATAAGATTTTAAAAGAGCTCAAACAGTATAGAGCCAAGGTTGTCTTCCTGCAAGAGACCCACCTAACACATAAGTCAAACATAAAATTATTCTCCTCTAACTTCCCGACGTGGTACTACGGGTGTCATGGTTATGCAGTAATGTTTGTCTCTCAGCTTACCCCTTCTCCATGTGTTCACCTTAGAGGCCAGCCACTCTCACCTGGCTGCTTAAATAATCTCTCCTCCTAGCATGGCTCCACCCCAGGCCCTATCAGGGAACACTATATTAACTTGTGCACTGCAAGCCAGCCGTGCTGATCAACGTTGTTTGTTAAGCTATTGTGTGTTTGGGTTCCTGCTTGCCATGTGCTACGTCTGTCTCTGTTTTACCGATCTTGGCTTGTTCTCAACTATCCCTGTCTGCTTGTGACCTTGACCTTTGGCTTGTCCTTTGTTTATCCTTGTCTGCTAGTCGCCCCGGCATTTGGCTTATCCCCTCACTATCTCTTGTATCCTGAGCTGCTGCTTCCCCTCTATCCTCTATAGCCTACTGTGAGCGTGAGCTGGGGGACTCTGGGGGCCGTGACCTGGATCCCGTTGCAGCCCAGTCCATCCTCACCACTAGAGGCTCTGGTGAACACCTGCTGGATCTTAGACTCCACGCCCTGGGGAATCTTAAGCCTCGTACACACGGTCGGACTTCCATCTGACTTTTCCGTGGATTTTTGTCCGAACGGAGTTGGTCGGGAACACCCATAGCATACACATGCTCGGACTTTTCTGCAAACTTTCTTAAAACTTCTTACAACATCACTTGTTTTTTCTGCTCTTTTCTGATCTTTACTGCCACCCTTTGGTCAACTTCTGCTATTGTTGGTTGATTTTAACATTGGTTGTTTTGTCCATCGGACAAAAGTCCTATGGTTTTCTGTACACACGGTAAGACTTTGCTCCATAGGACTTTTGTTGGGCAAAAGTTTGTCCGTTCGCAGACCCAACTTTTGTCCGATGAAAACAAAACCAAACTCAAAAAAGTTTGTCCGATGGAGCATACACACGGTCGGATTGTTGGTCCAACTTGCTTAAAACTAAGTTTGTTGGGCAAAAGTCCGACCGTGTGTACGGGGCTTAAGGCTCTAGCTCCCTGTGGGATCCCTGTTAGTGCTCCAGTGAACCTGCCTTCCTTAATCACCCAGTGTTCTATCCACAGCAGTCAGCTATAAGGTTCACTACCTTAGCAGTGCACTCCTGACCCCAACTGTGTGCATTTGTCACCTGACAGGTCACCTGACAACGGGGATACAATAACAAAGAGAGCAAGGGGAGTGGCAATAGGGTTCTCTAAAGAAATGTGCTTCAAACTGGAGGCAAAGATGACTGAACCGGAAGGAAGATTTCTCTTCCTAAAGGGTAAATTATGCGATTTGGAATGTACCTTGGCAAACATCTATGCCCCCAATAGGAAATATGACGAACCCTCTGTCCTCAAACAGATCTAGGTCTGCCATTAATGCTTCCTCTGTTCAGAACCAGCACTTATCCAAGATTCTCCAACCATCCAAGTCACCAGACAAACCTCAGGGTAGAGTGGCAAAAACAAACTGCTTTATTTATCACACATGAACACAATAGCTATCCCTCTCGGGACCATCACCCCTCCCTTTGGAATTCATGGCGGGGTAAACTGTCCAATCAGCAAGGAGAGCTGTTGGAGCAACCCCCCCCAATACAGCCAGAGCAGACAGAGACAATAAACCAATGGAGTAAAAACAACACCACAAACTATCTCAGCAAAAGAGTCCAACAGCATGCGATACACAATATATATATTTTACAAGGTTCCAGTGTGGCTGTATATAGAGTCCATCTAGTACAGATCGGAATGGAGTTCTCAGGCATCCTACCCAAAGTCACTCCTGTCACAGGAACCCTATAAAATACCTAAATGACATCTTGGGAAAGTTGAAGGACTTTAAGACGGGATATGTGATTTTGATGGGCGACATGAATTTTTGCATGGACCCGGGAGTAGATATTACGTCCCATGTAAAGGGGACAAACAAAGTACAGTTAAAAAAACAAAAAATTAAAAATGCATAGATGTCAAATAGTGGACATATGGAGGATACACCACCTAAAAACACAAGTACACGTTTTACTCCCCTGTACATGGGACGTACTCTAGGTTAGACTACATACTGGTAGACCATAGATCACTGGAAAAGGTAATAGAAACGAAAATAGAAATATCCACGATATCGGACCATGCTCCAAGTAACAATGAAAATGAAAGTTCCTGGAAACGAAAGACAACCCCATACCTGGCGATTAAATGAAAAACTACTCAGAGAGGAGGAAGGATCAGACATTGTGGAAAAAGAACTTGAAAACTATTTCCTAACAAACAACACAGAAGAGATAACAGGGGCAACCCTATGGGAGGCCCATAAAGCCTCTATTAGGGGGATTCTGATATCACTGGGGGCTAGGAAAAAAAGAGAGAACAAGGAAAATTTAAATACTAATTGAAGAAATATTCAAAGCTGAACAAGAACATAAAAAACATCAGGGTCAACATCAAGCACTGTTCCAAAAGTTAGTAACCAAAAGAGATGAACTAAAAGAACTTATGAAACAAGAGACCAAAAAGACATTAAATAAAATAGCTAGAAAAAGATACCAGTGGGGAAACAAACCTAGTAAACATTTAGCTAAAATTATGCAAAAGAAAAAAACTAAAAATTATATAGGAAAAATCCAAAATAAGAAAGGAGAAACAGTGCATGCAACAAAGGATATAACGGAAACCTTTAAAAACGATTACAGGGGTCTTTATTCCGTAGAACAGAAGGGAGCTCAGACGGGGGAGAAAAGAGAGAAAATAAAGAAATTTCTAGAAAATGCCAGACTGCCCAAGATTAATGAGAACGAAAGACTGACACTAGACAAAGCCATAACGGAAGAGGAAATAAATAAAGCCTTGACAGACTCGGCCCCGGGGAAAAGCCCTGGCCCCGATGGGTTTACAATGTACTATCTCAAAAAATATAAAGAGATTCTGACCCCCAGGCTGTGTCAGTATATGAACGGGCTGAGGGTCGATTATGAAATGGGTAGGGAGGCATTGGCTGCTACGATAACAGTAATCCCGAAGGAGGTGAAAGATGGTACGTGCTGTTACAGCTACAGGCCCATATTGCTGCTTAACGCAGACACAAAACTGTATGCCAAAGTCTTGGCAGAACAGATGAAAGGCTTGATGAACACTCTGGTCCACCCAGACCAGGTGGGATTCATCCCAGGAAGGGAGGGGAGGGACAATGGGGTGAGAACGTTACTCCTACTCCAGAAGATAAAAGAAAATGAGTCCCCAGGTCTATTCCTGTCGATAGACACTGAAAAAGCCTTCAACAGGGTAGACTGGGGACTCATGATACAAACATTAGAAACTCTGGGAATTGGGCCAAGAATGATCCAGTGGATCAAAACATTGTACCATCATCCACGCAACAATAAAAATAAATGGCCTATGAATGAGGTGAATATGTTCGATCGCTAGACTAACTTATGTGATTAAAGAAAGGTTTACAAGGATGTATACTCAGGATTTGGACCATACTGTTCACTTGCATGACATTGACATTTTTTTTTCTCTTCTGTTATCATTATAAAACTTTCAATAAAAATGATTGAAATTTAAAAATAAACGGCACGCTATCCCCCTCCTTCGAGATGAAAAATGGGACGAGACAGGGTTGTCATCTGTCTCCTCTCCTATTTAACCCTGACGTTACGTGTATTATGGTAGGAGAAGAGGAACACAAACTTGCAGCCTTTGCAGATGATGTTCTGTTTAATATTGTTAATCCTAGGACCACATTACCCAATCTAATAAAAATATTAAAACAATATGGCGAAATATCAAATTTCAAAATAAATTTAGTTAAGTCCGAGATCCTAAATATCAATATAAGCAAGCAAGAAGAATGGCTGTTACAGAACAAGTTTAATTTCCCCTGGCAGAAGGAACTAAAGTATCTAGGAATAAAATTAGCAAACTCAATGCAGAAAATATATAAGATTAACTATATACCCTTACTAGATGAACTAAAAAACGAAATAAAAAAACGAATAAATAGGCCAATATCATGGATTGGACGTATTAATACTCTAAAGTAGTTTCTCTTACCAAAGATCACGTACAAGTTCCAGATGCTACCGGTGGCATTACCGCAACCTTACCTTAAAGTACTAAAAACTATGATAATGAAATTTGTTTGGAAAGACAAACAACCTAGAATTTATTTTATGGTACTAAAACAGGATAAAAACACAGAGGGTTGGCAGTCCCAATATTAAAAAATACTACAATGCAGTGGTGTTGTCACGAGTAGTTGAATGGGTTAAGGACAAACAGGAAAAAAGGTGGATTAAAATAGAAAGCGCACTATCTAACGCACAATTAGGAAATATAATTTTGAACCCTCCACAGTTTAGAGCACTAGACGAAAACACTCATCCACTGACACGGAATGCACTTAAAATATGGGATTTGACGTATAAACAAATAAACAGGGAGTATAATTCACTGCTTATAGCATTAAAAGAAAATTTATATTTCGGGGGAAAAGATAATTGGAGGAAATTGGATAAAAAAGGATAAAGCACAGTAAAGAGATATATTAAAAAAGGGGAAATCATACCACTTCAAGAGTTAAGCACTAGGAAGACCTAATGGCGATAAATGAATGGCGCTATATCCAGCTGTCCCATTTTGTTAGGAAATTACCTCAACCAATTAGATCAGGAGAAGAGCTTACTCCGTTGGAACTGCTATGTATAGCGGATAGTACAAAAAGCATATCAAGGCTATATAAATTATTGTTAACTATGGATGAACTGGATGTCCCGCCATACATAAAAAAATGGGGAGGGAATTAGGACCACAAAGGGATAAAACCACCATAGGAAAAAAATTTTAATTAAAGTGGTTGTAAACCCACTTTTTCAACTTGCACCTACAGGTAAGCCTAGATTAAGGCTTACCTGTAGGTGCAAGAAATATCTCCTAAACCTACACGGTTTAGGAGATATTTAGTAAAAATGACATTGCTCCGTGTCTACGGCGCATGCGCGCCGTAGAGAATGGCGCATTCATGGGGTTAATCCCATTCACAAAATCGGCTTCTTCCCAGCAACAGCTGGGCGTAGCCGATTGTGACGGCTCTTGCGCGCATGCGCAGAGTGACGTCACCGCCGCTCCGGCCAATCACAGCGCCGGAGCGGCGCTGTGATTGGCTGCAGCGGCGATACCCGGAAGTAACCTTCCGGCTATCGCCGCAGCGATGGATGCGGCTAGATGGAGGGATGCGGACGGCTTCGGGGGCCCCGATCTAAGGTAAGTGGTACATAATGAGCTAATATGCTAGTCATACTAGCTCATTATGCCTTTCTCTTACAGGTGGGGGGGAAAAAATAAATAAATAAATGTGGGTTTACAACCACTTTAACCCATACTTCTGCCGTAGATACCAGAACTGACGAAATGAATTACAAATGTCTAACAGGGTGGTACGCAACCCCCGATAAAATTAGTAAATTTCAATTGGGTAAACCGGCGGACTGCTGGAGAGGTTGCAAGGTAGTAGGAACGATGGCCCACCCGTGGTGGGACTGCCCCAAAATTAAAAAAATATTGGGAGAAAATCGTATATCTGATAAAGGAAATTACCAAAAAAGAAATAATAAAAGACCCATAGATAGTTTTATTCCAAGAAGGGGAGGGAGCAGCAAAACAATATAAAGAGTCATTGACTCCACACTTGCTAAATGCAGCAAAAAGACTCATACCCAAAAAATGGCAAGAGACTGAAAGCCCCCCAATCTGGGAATGGATTGATTCGGTAGAAGAAACATACACCATGGAAGCCCTAAAGCACAATATACAGGAGAAAATATAGGGTCTAATGATAAATGGAACTGCTGGAAAGTGTTTAAAAAAACATGGATCTACGTGGAGAACTTAAGAGTTTAAAACCACAATGGGAATAGTATATACAAAGTTAAAAAAAAAACACTGAAAGAATAGGATTGTATAACAAGAGGAGGAGGGGGGGGGGGGTTCGGAGTGGGTGGATATTCAGGATCAACATAAGATATACATAAAAAAAAAAAATATATGAAGTGAAATGTTGTAACCTGTATTTAAATACTGATAAAAAAAAAAAAGAATAAAAAAAAAAAGAAAGGAGACTGATGTTGTGAGCTGAGGGGTAGATATGGATAGAGAGATAGATTTGGGTGTCATCAGCATAGAAATGCCATTTAAAGCCACAGGATGCTATCAGCTGACCCAGGAAGGAGGTATAGATTAACCCCCTTGGCGGTATTCCCGAGTCAGACTTGGGGTGAGTTTTTAATGCTAAAAGCGGTAACCTCGAGCCAGACTCGGGCTGCATCGCAGTATCCAGGGAAAGTTACTTACCTTGTTCCCTGGATCCTGCAATGTCCTCCCGCAGTGTCTGCGAGCCTTGTCTCGCTCGATCCACACTGCCGAGTGCCGAGCTCCGTTCCCTGTGACGTTGCGGCGCACGGGGACGGAGTTCGGCGCCAAATTCAAAAAGTGAAAAACACAGTACACATACAGTATACTGTAATCTTACTGATTACAGTACTGTATCAAATAATTACACACACCCTTTGTCCCTAGTGGTCTGTCCAGTGTCCTGCATGCACTTTTATATAATAAAAACTGTTCTTTCTGCCTGGAAACTGGAGATTGTCCATAGCAACCAAAAAGTGTCCCTTTATGTCAAAAGTGGTTTTAGGGATTAGAATTATTCGCAGAATTGAGCGATAGCGATTTGTGGGGAAATTCGTCATCAAAAACTAAATCTAATGACAGCGACAATTCTGCAACTGAGCAAATTTCAGTGTTTTTGATTATTACATTATTGAATAATTTTTATTATAATTACATTACTATTTGTTATAATTATTTATGGTTATTTATTATATTATAATTCATGATTTTGTGTTTCAAACTTTATCATACCCAGGATGTTTACTAGACTCTTGTTTGGTCAGGTTTAAGTAAGTAATTACTAAGAATTGCAGGCCTACAATACATAACACCAAATTTCAATGCAAAATAATTGTAACGCTTTTGGTACATAATTCCAGACAGTATCATACCGCCAGGGAGGTTAAGGCTGGATTCCCACCAGTCCGGTGTGAATTCCAGCTCTGTTTTCCCTGCGAAGAGAAAAATCAGTGGCATGAGGCTATGCAACTGAGAGTAGGCCCAGGAGTTTCTGGGGCCTACTAGTCCAGGGAGGGCAAAATCACCGGCAGGAGAACCTTCCTCGCCATCTCCAGCAAAATGTACATCTCCTAGAGAGTTATTAAAGTTTTGTTTACACCAATCCATCCCATTACTAGTCACCACAAAAACGGGGTTATCATACTTATTTCTGAAATAGTCCATAGCTTTTTGCATATAGTATTTGTCAGCCACCACACCTTTCCGTTCCTGAGCCATCTCCCTTATATAGTCACCCCCGCGAACATGAATTCTGACATAGGTCATGTTTTTTCTTGTCAAATGTTTTTATTGAGATTTCAATAGGGAAACAGAAGTTGGAGAGGGGAAGAAAAAATAAAAATAAAGATAAAAGAAAAATACTAAAATACAGAAGCATAGATAAATCTGGGTTACATTAACAGTACCAAGTATAACATATTGAGTCCATATATACATAGATAACTATTCACTATGATTGATAAATGCACACAGATAATTAAGTGAATATTTTTTTTTTAAATGTGAGATTAAAAATAAAAAAGAAATTAGCAGATGCATCGATCTGACTATTTGCCAAGATATCATACTAATTTAATAAGGCATAAAGCCGTAGTAAAGTTAGAGATAAGTAACCTTCAGGTAAAAACTTGTTAAATCGCTTCACGATTTATTAATCAGAAATCAGGAGGATAAAAAAAATAAAAAAATTTAAGACAGAGTACAGGATAGAAAAAAGATAAGAATATGAGGAAAAAATAAATAAACACCCGGGACACTGATCTGACTCCTGACATATATGTATATATACTTTGAGAGATTGTATAGATACTAGTTTGGTAACATCAAAGATTGGTCAAAGTCGGTTGGGAAGTAATGTTTCACCCAGGGCTGCCAAATTTTACGAAATGTATTTATTTTATTTTCTTCAATAGCTGTCATTTTTGCAAAAAAACAGTACTCTATTAATTCTGTGTTTGGCTTCCGCTAAAATTAGAGAGTTTGTTTTCCAAGCTTTGTCAATAGTTTGTTTGGCAGCTGTAGTTAGATAAATTAGTAATTGAAATTGAGTTTGGGTAAGTGTGGAAGGTTTAAGATTTAGTAAAGCAGTAGCAGGGTCTGGAAGAATTGGAATTTCAAGACTTTTAGATGCCATTGAGAATATTTTTGTCCAAAATTCTTGGACAACTGGACATTGCCACCAAATGTGGAAATGAGTGCCTGGTAAATCGCATCCTCTAAAACAATTTGGCGAATATGAGGGGACATATTTTGCAACTCTAGCTGGGACTAGGTACCAGCGTGCTAAAACTTTATAATTAGTCTCCACTGCATAGCAATTTGGAGAATAATTTTTTGTAGCTAGCCATATACTTGACCAATCTTTGATATCAAAAGAACGATTCATATCTTGTGCCCATTTAGTTGCGCATAAAGGTAATGTATTGTTAGGGTTTGTAGTGAGTGACTGATATAGAACTGAAATGGGACCTCTTGTATGTGGGTTGCTTATACATATCCGCTCAAACTGAGACATTTGGGTAAGCGATGAATTCATATCAATAAAAGGTTCGTAAAAATTCTTAATTTGTTAATAGCAGAAATATTCAGTTCTAGGAAGCCCAAATGTTTCAGATAGTACTGAGAAAGTGTGAAATTTAGTTTGTGTAGACGAATGAAGTTTACAGAGGACCATGCTGAGAATGAATTTGGATATTTCCAGGCCGGATAAAAGGCAGGGTTCTTGAGGAACGAAAGCAAGGGATTATGTGGGGATTGGAGCTTATGTGAGTTTCTAAATTTATCCCATATTGCTAAGGAATGCTTTGTTATGGGGTTAGAAAAATGAGATCTGTCTGTGGGCTTGAGCCATAGCATGTTAGCCACCGAAATAGGATCAGTATCTATTGATTCAACTGCAACCCATAGAGGTGTTTCTACTGCAGTGTGGTATTTAGAAAGAGATGCAATTTGTGAAGCGTTATAATAAAAAGAGAAATGAGGTAATCCCAGTCCACCATTCATTTTATGGAGATAAAGCGTAGATTTAGTCGAGTCCCAGATAAAGGACATAACTCTATTTTGGATAAGTCTTAGGAAGTAAGATGGTAAATAAATATAAAAATGTAGGTAATATTGAAATTTTTATAGTGTTAAGCCTACCAATCCATGACAGTGGTAGAGTAGTCCATAATTTCATTAAACCTGAAGTTTGTTTCAGTAGAGGTAAATAATTAGTGGTAAAAATTAGACTTGTGCACAACGGAAAAATTTGTTTAGTTTTGGTTCGTTTCTTTTCGGTCCTATTGATTCGTAATCGTTCGTAATTTTGCTATACAGGATTTTTCGTGTTCGGACTAATTCGTATTTTCGCAAGCAACATTTTTTGTTGAATCGGAATGATTCGTTTTAATGTAAGCCTTATTTTTCATTGATTTATAATTCGTACTTTCGGTAGAGTACATTGTTTTTTGTTGATTCTGGATACAACTCCTACTTTCGTAACTTTTTTTGGGTTTGTTGATTCATAATTTTCTGTGTCTCTCTCACGACGATGCTGCCTATTATGCCTAATGTGCATCGAATGGATTTGTACTTTTCTAAATACATAGCGGTTATTTGTAACGATTCAAAATCTCGTATTTTTTTTTTCCGTTTTTTACATGCGGCTATAGCCTCTGCCCCTGTACACCATTTTGAGATGGAGTTCAGCACGGTGAGGGAGAAGCAGAGAGCAGAGCAGAGTGTTATTGTGCTTCGAATGGATTCGTACATTCGTAACTTTTTTCATAACGAATTATGCCGAAGACATTCGGGCATTCGCTATTTGCGATATAATTTATTTCGGATTCGGTTTTATTCGTAATTGCTTTGTTCGGAAATTCAAATGCTTCCGAATGTCCGAAAGTTGCTAAATTCGGACGAATTTAGATTAGTTGCAAAACGAATTGCACAAGCCTAGTAAAAATATCTTTAAGAGAGGTTGTGAGTTGAACTCCTAAATAAGGTAATTGTTTTGGAACCCAATTGAATGGTAAAGAGGTTTGAGCGAGTTGGAGCTCTGATTGTGGTAGGGAAATGTTTAATGCATTTGATTTTATATGGTTAACATGAAGGCCTGATATTTGGGCAAATTTATCCAATAATTTCAGTAAATTTGGTGCTGATATGTGAGGATGCGACAGGAAGATGAGGATATTGTCTGCAAAGAGACATAATTTATGGTGATGACCTCCTAATTCTATACCCTTTACGTCGGGATTAGTTCTAATTAGTTGTGCTAGGGGTTCAATTAATAATGCAAAAAGTAATGGAGAAAGGGGACATCCCTGTCTAGTTGCTCTTTGAATATCCAACATTGGCGATTTGTAGCCAGCATATTTAATATAGGCTTTCGGGTTATTGTATAAGGAAGAGACCCAGGTCAGGAAATGATTACCAAAACCCCATTTTCGAAGAATGTATTGCATATATGGCCATGAGACAGAATCAAATGCCTTTTTTAGATCTAAGGACACTAGACAGGCCGGGATTCGCCTAGTTTTGGCTGCATGGATGAGTAAGGCCCCATGCACACGAGACGCTGTTAAACGCGTGTTCAGAGGCAGTTGGACACTTTTTTCAACTGCCCCTGAACCCATTCAATGTTATCCTATGTGTCCATGCACACACTCTCATTTTTTGGCTTTTAGAAGCAGTTGCGTTTAACCTCGTTTTTCCAGAATCAAAAAAATGGGTTCAGACGCAAAAGTTTTCCACGTTTCAGACGCGAAACGCCGTTAAAAGCGGCTAAACGCGGCAACCGCGTTCAGCCGCGTTTGCGTTTATAAGCGTTTTTAAAGGTGACCTATTTTTTTACATTAGAAATCTCAAAAATGATGGCAAATGATGAAAAACCATTAAGAAAAAAAACCAAAAAACTGTAATTGCTTGCATTGCACTGTAGACAATCCACAACTTGTGGCAGGTGACGTAGCAAGTGGACAATCCACAACTTGTGACAGGTAACGTGGCAAGTGGACAATCCACAACTTGTGGCAGGTGATGTTGCCAGGTGACAAGGCAGGTGGAAATCCACAAATTGTGGCAGGTGACGTGGCCAGGTGATGTGGCAGGTGACGTGGCCAGGTGACGTGGAAAGTGGACAATCCACAACTTGTGGCAGGTAACGTGGCCAGGTGACGTGGCAGGTGACGTGACAGGTGGACAATCCACAAATTGTGGCAGGTGACGTGGCCAGGTGACATGGCAGGTGACGTGGCAAGTGGACAATCTACAACTTGTGGCAGGTGACGTGGCCAGGTGACGTGGCAGGTGACGTGGCAGGTGGACAATCCACAAATTGTGGCAGGTGACATGGACAGGTGACGTAGCCAGGTGACGTGGCAAGTGGACAATCCACAACTTGTGGCAGGTATCGTGGCCAGGTGACGTGGCAGGTGACGTGGCAGGTGGACAATCCACAAATTGTGGCAGGTGATGTGGCTAGGTGACGTGGCAGGTGATGTGGCAAGTGGACAATCTACAACTTGTGGCAGGTGACGTGGCAGGTGACGTGGCAGGTGGACAATCCACAAATTGTGGCAGGTGACATTGCCAGGTGATGTGGCCAGGTGACGTGGCAGGTGACGTGGCAGGTGGACAATCCACAAATTGTGGCAGGTGACGTGGCCAGGTGACGTGGCAGGTGGACAATCCACAAATTGTGACAGGTGATGTGGCCAGGTGATGTGGCAGGTGACGTGGCAAGTGGACAATCCACAGCTTGTGGCAGATGATGTGGCAAGTGATACGCTAAATACAAGTACACTGCTGCTCTCTCAGCTGCTGGTCTCCCAAAATGGCTGAAATGGTTAAATAATAAAAAAATTTGAGCTTAGGGAGGGTCTTATGATGTTTCTTAACTAAATGCCTATAGACGCTGTGACAGGGGTCACTTTGGGCACAGGGTGAATGAGAACCCCACTATGATCTGTACTAATCAGATTCAATGCTGTATATAAATTGTATATATTGTGTGTATATTGGGTGTGGGCTGTTGTGTAATATTTGCTAGACATGTGCATTCGTTTTCGTCCGAATGCATTTTCGTCCGAATTTCAGCTATTTTCGTTATCGTTTTAACAAACGGAAACGAAAGCACAGAATCCGAAAACCGAAAGATCCGACATAAACAAATGCTTTATTTTCGTTTTCGTTGCTACAACAGTTCGATATAGATAGGAGATTCGACGTGATGCTGACAATAACAATCTGTGTCTATCGAACCTGTGGTCGAATGTGCCTAACCTTAACTCCAGTCCAAGATTATTCTACATAGGAGAGAAAAGATTCGACATTATAGAGAGAAAAGATTCGACATAGGAGAGAAAGATTCGACATAGGAGAGAAAAGATTCGACATAGGAGAGAAAAGATTCGACATAGGAGAGAAAAGATTCGACATTATAGAGAGAAAAGATTCGACATAGGAGAGAAAAGATTCGACATAGGAGAGAAAAGATTTGTTATTATAGAGAGAAAAGATTCGACATAGAGAGAAAAGATCACTGCTGGAATTGGGTGGGGGAAGTAAAATAAAAATAAAGTTGATGATGAATGTTATTGGCTGATTGTAACAGAAGAGGAGGAGCAGTAAAATAGCTAGAATGACGAAGATTCGACAAAGCATCGAAAGTTAGAAGATTCGACGGTGCAGCAAAACTGTACGACGCTGCAATCGTACATTTCCAGTCAAATGCATCCGCCCATAGGCTATAGAAGAATTCTAATGTTGGTTGACTAGTAATAGTAATGAATAAATATAATTATTACTAGTCATACAACATTAGAATTCTTCTATAGCTTGTGGGCGGAACATTCGACCGGAAATGTATGATTGCAGCGTCGTACAGTTTCACTGCTCCGTCGAATCTTCTTTGAACATTCGACAGACACCATAAGCCTTCAATGACAGATTCGACCTTAATTAATTCAGATTTTCGGACGAATGCAATTTCTAACGAAAAACTAAATAAATAAAAACGAATTTCGGGAGTAACTAAATAAATTTATTTTTCGGACGAAAACGAAATTCCGAAACGAAATATTTCAGTGTGCACATGTCTAATATTTGCTGTGATGGGGTGTGATTGCATTCTATTGTCTATTGTGGTCTGCTACTGTGATGATGTGGATTGAAGCTGGTAGACCGTCTGGCTGCCTATTATGGGATGATTAAGTGTCTTTCTGTGAGGAGGGGGGGGTCACCCCTCCTGCTAAGACTGTTTACTGAAAGAGAAGTTTGAACACACCTGACCTGTATGACCATTGTCATTGGACAGTTTAACCTGCCCTGTTCCCCAAGGATGGGAGGGAAGGGTTTTGAAGAGAAATGTGTTACCATGTGCTTGTAATAAATTCATTCCCTGTTTTGGAACTTCAACACAGGACGTTTGTCTCGTATGTTTGGAAGAATTAATTCTATGGGAAGCGGTCGCCTGACTATGGAGGATCGGCAGTGGATGTGTGTCCAGAGAGGGAATATCCTAAACGGCGTTAACCCCTTTCATACTTGGGGTGCCATTACAGACGCAAATGCGGTAAAACGACGCTAAAATCGCGGCAAAACTGATGTTTTTAAACGCCGGTTTTAGCCTTTAAAAACGTGTGTTCAGCAGAGTTTGCACCGGCGTCTCGTGTGCATGGGGCCTAAGAGTGCTTGTCTAATGTTTTTTTTTTTGTTTTTTTGTTTTTTTTGTTTTCAAAAAAAGGTTTATTGTGATTAGATGCAGTACAATTATAAAAGAAGGTAACAAAGGACCCCAAACGAGGTCGGTACAAAGTATGATCATCAGAAACAAACAAAAGAAGGTCACTTGGAGTTATGTTCCATCACAATATCATAGACCACAGTACCTATTATAGAGGGTAGAGCAGACTCAGCATACAAAAAAAAAAAAAAAAGGAAGAAAAAAGTAGGCGCCAACAAATTTAAGGCAGACCCTGAGGGACAACGGCCCTACGTCTACTCCCGACCAGACCACGCACCCCAATTGGGATCCTGCTGTGCACGGAACGATCGGGAACAGAACACCCAGGGAGGGATATGAACAAAGGGCTTGGCAACCCGCCAACCTGTCCAGATTGCTGATCCCCTGAGGATGCGGACCATCCAGGGGGAGTCTGACCTCGAACCTCTGTTAATAGTCTGAAGGGGTTGAAAAACCCAACTAATGGAATGGCGTCCAAATGCCTGTAAGGCGGAGCATCTAGCTGTATCCATCAACATAAAACAAGAAAGACTACACAGATGTAAAACCTGAGTAGCCAGTGACAGTCTAAGACAGAGATTAAGAATAGGAAGAAAAGAAAGGAAGAAATAGGGATAGGGAAGAGAAGGGGGAGCGAACTAGAGAATAAGAGGGAAAGAAGGGGGCGGGGGAAGTCAGGATTCCTCGGGGAGAGGGGGGAAAAATGGTCAGCAACGTGCCGAATCGGGGCTGTCCAGTACTCACCTATTGGGGCAGAAGGGATATGCCTACATGCATAGCCCAGGGTTCCCAAATAAGACGGAATTTTTCTGGATTGTCTAGTAAGGTATTAGAAACCCTTTCCTGTGTCATTATCCAGGAAATCTTGTGTTTAGCTTGGCGAAATGACGCCGAGGGCGACTTCCAGGCGTGGGCCAAGGTAATCTTGGCCCCCAGAAGGATGAAGTGTATGAGAGAGCGGGACAATTTAGGGACCTTAGGGAGAGCATCATTAAGGAGGGCAATAGTAGGGTTCTGCTTCACCTCGCAACCAGTGACTTTGCGAATGAGGCTGAAAATTCTATTCCAGAACCCCCTAATTTTAGGGCATTCCCAGAGGGTGTGGAGGAGAGAGCCTACGAGGCCACATCCTCTGAAGCAGAGGGGGGAAGACTGCGGATAGAGCCTAGAAAGGCGCGTAGGGACCAGGTACCATCTGGAGATAACCTTAATGTCCGCCTCCATTAGGGAGGTGTTTAAGATACCCTTGAATGAGCGGGAGAAATTTGTGTGCCAAGTGTCTAGATCCCATTCAAACTGGAGGTCACGCTCCCATTTCAATATATAGCTCGCTTTGCCCTGAGGGTCAGCTAGCGCTGAATAGATCAGGGAGATGCCCCCCCTGACGTCCATGGCTGAGGAACACCAATGCTCATATTTGGTAACCGAGAGTGGGTTGTCTGAACTTTTCCAGACCCCACGCAGAAAATGTAACAACTGATAATAGCGGAAGGTTTCGGAGGAGGGCATGTCCAGTTTGGAAGTGCAGTATTTGAGCAAGATGGGGCCATCATTGTTAAAATATTGTCCTATTCTGTATAAACACTTGTCAAGCCACCATCCAAAAGCCTTGATGTTTAGACCCGGGGGGAATTGGGGATTGTGGAAAATGTGAGCGAGGGGATGCCAGGAAGAGGATAGTGTGGGATGTTTATGAAGGATATCACAGAGAGCCATTGAGTGAGAGAGGGCGGGTGACAGGATCGAGGGGCGGTCCTTACGTGGTCTCCAGGCTAAATAGTCCAATGTGTGGTTAGGGGTTGCCTGCCTTTCTATGTTTACCCAGTCCGGTTTAGGTCCTTTAGTATATATTGCTGAGAATTGACAGAGTTGGGCTGCTTGGTAGTACCACCACATATTGGGAAGGCCAAGGCCTCCTTTCTTCCTTGCCCTATACAGAACTTTTTTAGATAGACGATGTCCCTTGCCCCCCCATATGAACTGTATGATTTTTGATTGGAGTCTATCCAGTGCTCGCTTCTTGACAGGGATAGGCAGGGACCGGAAGAGATAAAGCAATCTGGGCAAGAGGGTCATCTTGACCGAATTGACTCTACCCAGCCAGGACAATTTATAAAGAGACCATTGTGTAAGTTCAGTTGTGAGTTTTTTGAACATGGCAGGGTAATTGTGTTGGAATAGGAGCTCTACTTTTGGGGTGAGGAAAACACCTAAATAGGGAAGAGAAGAGGCGCACCAGGAGAAGGGGAAGTTTGTTTTGAGCCTATCGACTATATCTTGGGGTGTAGTGATGTTCAAGGCCATTGACTTTGCCATGTTGACCTGAAGGCCTGAAACCTTTCCAAAAGTGGTGAGGAGTTGGAGAATATTGGGGGTCGACTTGAGAGGGGAGGTGACGAAAAGGAGGACATCGTCCGCAAAGAGGGCACATTTGTGTGTATGTTGACCACATTGAACCCCGTGAATGTCCGGGTGTTGTCTAATTGCTAGAGCTAGGGTTTCTATCGCTATTGCGAAGAGAATAGGGGAGAGCGGGCAGCCCTGTCTGGTACCGTTTAAGATTGGGAATTGGTCGGAGAGACATCCCTGTAGTTTGATCTGGGCTTTCGGGGAGGAATATAGAGACTCCAGGGTTCTTAGGAATTCCGGGCCAAAGCCCCAATGGCGTAGAATGGTAAAAAGGTATGGCCAGGTGACCGTATCAAAGGCCTTTTGGAGGTCTATGGAAAGAATGTATCCCTTCTGGGGGGACCCGCCATCCCAGGAGGATTGCATGAGGGAAATCAAATCTACCGCTCTCCTGATCTGGTCCGGTCCCTGTCTCCCGGGAATGAAACCCACCTGATCCTTATGAACATAAGAAGCGATGAAGGAGGCTATTCTGTTGGCCAAAATCTTGGTCATGATTTTCAGATCATTATTGATCAACGAAATCGGCCTATAGTTGCCTACATCACTAGGATCTTTTCCCTGTTTGGGGATCACAGAGATATATGCGAGGTTGGCAGCGGGTTCGAGAATGGAGCCTTCTCGTAGGGAGTTAAAGAGACTGGCCAGACGAGGAGATAGAACCCCAGAGAAAGTTTTGTAATAAAGGGCGGAGAAACCGTCCGGCCCTGGCGCCGAGTCTGTTTTGAGATTTTTGATGACCTCCTGGACCTCTTTAGTGCTAAAAGGTGATTCCATCATGGATCTATGGGACTCTGAAAGTTTGGGGAGATCAATGTCCGCCAAAAATGATTCTAAGGGAACAGGGTCGGCAGAGGAGGGAGATGTGTATAGTTTGGAGTAGAAAGCCTGGAAGGTTTCTAGGATTTTATGGGGGTTCTGGGTGAGAGAACCCGATAACGATTTAATCTTGGGTAAGGAGAAATTTTGGATCCTTGGGGAGAGTTTGGCCGCCAAGCGTGAGCCGATTTTATCAGCTTGTAAGTAGAATTTGCCACTTAACCAGCTCAAGTGTTTGTCTGCATTAGAAGTTAAGGCAAGATTTAAAGCAATGCGGGTGGATTCTAACTTGGCCAGACTGGCTGGAGTGGGGTTAGACTTATGGGCTTTACTAAGTAGTGTAAAATCCCTTTCCAAGTTTTCTACATCCACCTTCCTTCCTTTTTTCAGGTTGGAAGCCATTTGAATCATCCTCCCCCTCAAGACGGCTTTATGAGCTCCCCAGAGAGAGCTAGGGGACGTTTCCCCGGTGTCATTGAGGAGGAAAAATTCTTGGATGTCCTTTTCCAGCATGGTGCAGTGGACCGGGTTGGCAAGGAGGGATTTACTCAAGCGCCACTGAGGGGGGCCTGAAGGTGAAAGGGAGCTAGAGATTCTAAGGGTTACTAAGGAGTGGTCCGACCACGGAACTTCTTGTATTGAGGAGTGAGAGCAGGGCCGGCCCTACCATGGGACCAGATGGTACCATTGTACCAGGCGGCACTTTTAGGGGGGCGGCAAAGCTGTGAGCAGAAAAATCTATCCACAAAATGTAGCTGTAAAACTTGTATGCCCCTGTTGCCTGCCTAATTTAAGGATTATGCGCTCCTGCTCAATGCTCTGCGGCAGCAGATGCACCCCTTTCTAGGCTCCCTTCTTGAGTTCCTATGAGTCTCCCCCCCCCCTGGATCGGAGGTGGTACAGTCCCAGCGAAAGTGCATGTGGGCGGAGCAGGAAGAGAACCTTACACTGCAGCATCGATCTTTGGTTCCCGCCCAGCACACAGCAAAGCGCTCCTCCTCCAGAGCAGAGTGAAGATGTGTAAATCACGGATGACAGGCTGGATGCTCTTCTACTGTGAGTCCCGACTGCTCTGCATTCCATATACTGTGATTATAAACGTGCCCTGCACTTTACACTGCAGGTTTATTGAAAGTAAAATTCTTAAACAGGTTAGGAATTAGTGTGACATTTCAGGTGCTACATTATATGTAATCCACATACACATTATATCTTCTAAAAAGAATGATTTTTTAATAAGATATAATGTGTATGTGGATTACATATATGTAGCACCTGAAATATCACACTAATCCCTAACCTGTTCAAGAATATAACATTACACAGCAAAGGATGTGATTTCTTATCCCAGCCCAACTTCAAGAAAGTCCACTCTTGCAGCATGGGGGAGGGGGGGAAGGGGGGCACTGTATAGTCTTTTTGTACTTGATTCTATGCTTCAGCCAGCTCCAGTGCTCTCCTCCTCCTCCCTATCACATATAGAGGAAGATTAACCCTGTATGGTCTAAATTGGAGGCTGGAGTGTGACCACTGTCACTCCTAACTGACACAGGAGCTGCAGGGGACCAGTAACAGAACTGCAGAGAGCCCGCTGAAGCAAAGTACAAGGTAAAACTGAATACACAGCAAAGAATTCATTGGGTTCAGCAGGGTCTGAATTTTTGATCGATGTGTAACCCTCTCTGTTAGACAGAAACCGATTGTTATATCCACTTCTGCTGGAAATCCTTGTTCGATTAGCTGTTTGCAGCCAAACGGAAGCAGTGCTGATCAGTGTATTTTGATAGGGGAGAGTCCCTGCTGTCAGAATACAATTCCCACATCCATCCAACTTGTGTGGATGGAGGAATCTGTCAGCCACTTGCTTGAGCCCCATCTCGATCCAGCAATGTGCACAAGAGCACTTGCTCTCTAGTTCAGGGGTCTCAACTCTCTAAAGGGCCAGTTTACTGTCTTTCAGACTTCAGGGGGGCCGAACTGTGCCCAGTGGGAGTTAACAATGTGCGATCTGGTGTCGTTGGGAGGAATAGTGCCCCTTTTTTTGTCAGTAGAAGGAATTATGCCCCATCATTGGTGTCATTGGCAGGAATAATGCCTCAAGGGCCAGATAAAGGCAAGCAAAGGGTCACATCCGGCCCCAGGGCCGCAGTTTGGAGACCACTGCTCTAGTGGACTGTTTTTTTATAGTGCACTTTAATATTACTTTGCACTGTGTGTTTGATTTGCAGCACTGGGAGTTTGGTAGTAACTCCAAAACCAAATTGTGTACAAATGAACCATAAGAATTTGACTAGAGTTATTTGAATATTTGGGAGTTATTCACATTATATGTTATAGTATTTTACATTTTTTATTTACAGTTCCCTCACAAAATGTTTTTGCAGCACAGGGATTTTGGTCCCACATGTGATATGTAATTGAATATTTATGAGTTGTTCGCATTATATGTTTTGGGATTCGCCCCTTCATAATTTTGTTTGCAGCACTGGTATTTTGGTTCCATATTCATGTGCTATATATTTCACTTGGTCAGATTTGATAATGACACATACACTAAATTTGATATAATTTATAGGGGCTACTGCTATGCACTAGAGTGTATATACTCCTGGTCTCTGTGCTCTGCAGTTTACTGCTCTTGACTTCTGCACATTGTATATTACTGTACATACTCTACCTCTGAACACTGTACACACTGCTCCTGATCCTTGTACTTTGTGATCTATCCAATTCTGACCTCTGCACTATATATGTGTGTATATATATATATATATATATATAATGTATTTGTGTGTGTGTAAGATAATTGGTCATGGGGGGGCGCAGCTTGGCATGTTCGCCCTGGGTGCTAGTTGACTTTGTCCCGGCACTGCCCCCTGCACTGTGAGGCAAATTGCCCGCTCCACTCCCCGCTGTACTTCAAGCATTTTTATTATTAACTTTTTTACTAGTAATGGCAGTGATCTACGACATTGCGGTGGACAGGTTCGGACACTTTTGACACATATTTGGGATCATTGACATCTATACAGCGATCTGTGCTATAAAACTGCACTGATTACTGTGTAAATGTCACTGTCTGGAAAGGGGTTAAATGGGGAGGTGTTTCTAACTGGGGGGGATGGGACTGACTGGAGGAGGAGAGAGATCTCTGTTCCTAATCACTAGGAACAGCAGATCTGTCTCTCCTCCCCTGTCAGAATGGGGATCTGTCTGTTTACATTGACAGATCCCCGTTCTGGCTCTCTGTGGAGCGATCGTGGGTGGCATCGCGGCCGCCGGCCAAGCACAGGTCCTTTTATACTCCAATATACATGTATAGAGCCATGACAGGTCCTCTTTATACTTCTATATACCTGTATAGAGCCATGACAGGTCCTCTTTATACTCCTACATACATGTATAGAGCCATGACAGGTCCTCTTTATACTCCTACATACATGTATAGAGCCATGACAGGTCCTCTTTATACTCCTACATACATGTATAGAGCCATGTAAGGTCCTTATTATACTTCTATATACACGTATAATGCCATAACAGGTCCTCTTTATACTCTTATATACATGTATAGAGCCATGACAGGTCCACTTTATACTCTTATATACATGTATAGAGCCATAACAGGTCCTCTTTACACTCTTATATACATGTATAGAGCCATGACAGGTCCACTTTAGTTATCATAATATAAAATAATGGATGTGGGGGCATTTTGGTGGGCGTGATTTTTTTTGGGGGGGGGCAGCATTTCATTTTTGGTACCAGGCAGCACAATGTCTTGGGCCGACACTGAGTGAGAGACAGTGTGAATGTCCGAATTGGGTACGAAGATGTGGTCAATCCTGGCAAATGTTTTGTGTGGGGCAGAGTAATGGGTAAAGTCGTTGGCCGTGGGATTCAATTCCCTCCAAGAATCAATCAGGCCCAAGTCGTGTAGGAGTCAAGCGATTCTGAGGCTTTGTTTGGAGGGTCTCTTAAGGCGTGGCCTGTTCTGGTGGGATTTGTCAAGTGTGTGGTCAAACGTGATATTGGAGTCACCCCCTATTAAGACTCTACCTTCTAGATGAGAGGAGAGGGTTGAGAACATGGAAGCGAAAAAATTTGCCTGGCCCCGATTGGGGGCATAGTATGAAACAAAAGAATACGTCACCCCTTCTATGAGCCCTTTGACCAGCAGGTACCTACCATTTTCATCACGAATTGTGTGAATGTGGGTAAATGGGATACGTTTAGCCAAGAGAATGGCCACCCCTCTCTGTTTGGTGTCAGCATTCGCAAGGTAGAAGGTGGGAAAGCTACGGTGTAGGAAGGAGGGGGTATAGCTAGCGGGGAAGTGGGTCTCCTGAAGAAGGACAACATCAAGGCTTCTGGCGTGGTAGCTCTGAAAGGCCTTCCGGCGTTTAGAAGGGGAATTAAGTCCCTGTGTATTGTGGGAAGCTACTTTCAAAGGCAGCTTGCGAGCGTCAGTCTCAGCCATGGGTGCCCGAGGGGGGGTGCGAGAATGTAAAAGGGGAGCTTACCTGGAGAGAAGAGAGAATTCGGACATCCAGCGCGAGGTAGGCTATCAACAAACGCCCTGGAGTAAGGCCTGGGGGAGTTCTCCGCGAGGAATCCTGGAGGAGGGAGGAGGAGAACATTGTGGGGAGGGGAGAAGGGGGGGGGAAGAAATGGAAGAAAAAGAGGAGGAAAGATCAGAGATGTCATTATGTTGGTCAGTTAAATCACAAAAGGAGAACAAAACAAACATATGCAAAAATTCAGATAGAATTCAACAGGACCGGCTAGCCGGGTCCAAGTCCAAGGACTCCTGCAAGAGGGGTCTTGGAGAGAGTGCAACCCCAGTAGGGGTTGTCTACCTGATGTCACCAGAGGGATTAAAAGTCCCTCCGCGTCACAACAGAGAGAGCGGCATGATGAGCCGCTCCGGCCGTCACAGCCCCCAATGGGGGGTAAAACAGTACTGGAACGGCCAAAGTGCAGAAAATACTGTAAACAAACAAATATAACGAACCGTAAAACTGTATAACCAGAACATAACCAGTGCATGGAGTGGAACCTGCAAGGGAGAGGAAGGGAAGGTGGGGAGGGAGGGCAAGAGAGGAAGGGGGGAAGGGGAAAGGGGAAAAAAAAAAAAAGGGGAGGGGACAGGGGGAAGGAAGGGTATAGGCTACTAGGCCTGACCATAGGTTGGAACTAGGAAAGGCCCATCATATATGCAACAAGTCAGAAAGGCAATGAAAGCGTCCTCCTCATCGAGGTGGGAGGAACGGGGGGTATTGGGAGTCCCAACTAGCCATAAGATGGGCAAGTGGGGCCCAAACCAAACAGATCAAGACCCTGGCCCGCCTGAAGCCAGTCAGGGCCGTGCAGGTCTGTCTACCACCATACTAGGGGGGAGAGTAGTTAGCTCTCTGAATTATTAGGGATAGTCAAAAGCAACCCATCTCCCGTCCGGGAGAAAAACAAAAGAAGTCCCTCATCTCGGGGGTCGGGATTCTCTCTGTCTCTTTGTTTGTTGTTTATTCCATAACGGGGTCAGAGGACTGCCGGGGGGTGGACGCTTTGAGGAGCCTGATTTGGTTGTCGCTTGTTGTGCAGCAAGTTCTTGGGAGATAAGACCAAGATGAAGAAGGAGACGTTCGCCGTCTTGAAAGGTGGAAAAGCCAAAGGATTTGTCCCTGAAATGAAATTGTAGGCGGAACGGAAAAGCCCAGCGGTACTTGATGGAATTCTGGTTGAGGACCTCCAGGAGGGGTTTAAGGGACCTCCGTTTTTGGACCGCGGTGGGTGAGATGTCAGCAAAGATTTGGATTTTATTCCCTTGGAAGGAGAGATTGTCCAGGTTGCGGGTCTGCCTCATAACATCCTCCTTCACACCATAGTAATGGGGCTTGACTACAATGTCCCTTGGGAGACCATCTGGGCGGGGGGCTGGAGGACTCTGTGAGCCCTGTCAAGTTCCAATCTGTGGTCCTGAATGTCTGGCATGAGTTCTTTAATGAACAATTTAACTGTGCTGGGAACATCAGTAACAGATTCAGGGATCCCATGTATACGGAAATTATACCTTCTACTCCTGTTCTCTAAATCATCGATTTTAGAGAGAGCTGTCTCAAGTTGATCTTGTAAGGTTTGGATGCATGTGGTATTTTGGTTAGTACGGGCGGCAGTGTTATCCACAGCCTGCTCAATTGCATTCATGCGGGCTCCCAGGCTCTGCAAATCAGCCTTAATGGTAGCAGTGATCTGAGTGGCATTGTGGGCTAGGCCTGTGGCTAGCAGCTCAGATAAGTTCTGCAGCATAAGTTGCATGTCAGCGGAGTGAACTGGCTGTAAGGGGGGGAGAGGTGGGGGCCTGCCAGGCTTAAGGGGGATCGCAGCATGGGAGAGTGGGGGAGATCTCCAAAAGTCCGTTTCAGCAGGGACTCAGTGGATGCTGGGGAGATCCCTTGGGGGTTGCAGGTACTCACAGGAGTTGCCAGCAGACCGATCTGGTGCTGGTAATGGGAAGGAGGATCCGCAATGGAGTCCGGGTCTTCCATGCTGCCTTGAGCTGCGGCCGCCATCTTGGATGATGCAGGGGCTGCCAGTGTAAAGTCGAGCTGGCGGCTCACCTCCCTCTTTTGTGAGCCGCCCGGCATATGAAAGTGTCCCTGGTTCACCCGGGAGGCGATGGGGTCAGTCCTGGCCGGTTCCCGCTCGGTCTGTAGGCTCAGGGGGCTGCGAGAGGCCGGAGCAGCGTGGAGCTCCCGTTCAGAGCGTCTTCCCGGAAGTCCCGCGCATGCGCACCGCTTGTCTAATGTTATCACCGGCTTGGCGTTTCAGTATAAAACCTGTTTGGTCTCTGAATATTAAACGGCCAATAATATTATTTAATCTAGTGGCCATAATTTTAGATATTAATTTTATATCTAAGTTTAGAAGGGAAATAGGTCGATAATTGGCCCAAGAAGTAGAATCGGAGTGTGTTTTAGGTATCATAGCTATAATAGAAGTCAAAGTTTCCACTTTGAATGATTGTCCAGTCAGGATCGAGTTAAAGGCTCTGGTCAAGACTGGCGCTAAGATGTGTGAAAATTTCCTATAATAAGCTGCTGAAAATCCATCAGGACCCGGTCTCTTATGAGGTTTTAGAGTTTTTATAGCATTTTAAACTTCTGTGTCTGTTATAGAACTTTCAAGGAGCTCACGTTGTTCTTGGTCAAGAGTTGGAAGGTTGATATTAGAAAATAGAGCATCAGCTTTTGTAGTATCAAAGTTCTGGGCCGGGGAGTATAATTTAGCTAAATTAGAACGGAAAATCTCTATAATCTTAACTGGGTTACGGGTATATGCTTCCCAGGATACTTTCAATCTAATGGGTACCTGAGTACGTTGTGTGGATCTAAGACCCCTAGCCATGGGAGTATCGGGTTTGTTAGCTTTAAGATATTGTATATGTTGTCGTTTGCGTATAAGTTTATCAGCTGAATCTGTCAAGAAGAGATCAAGATAAAGACAGACTTTTTCGAGTTTGGAATTATTAATGGCATTCAGGGTTGTTTGAAAAGCCAAGTGGCATGAGTTGAAAATAGACTCGAGCTTGGCAAATAACAGTTTACGCTCTCTTTTAAGCTTAGATGCTTGTTGTATCAAACCTCCCCTAATGACAGTTTTATGAGCTTCCCATAGAGTGAGGTCAGGAATGTCATCTGTATCATTAGTTTTCAAGTAGTCGGTAATCATCTTCTCGATTTCAATGCTATGGGATAGATGAGTCAAAATGGAATCATTAGAAAAAAGTGAGGTCTACTGCGCCTGCCTGGTGAATACTATAATGATACTGGGGATGCCGCTCAATCTGTAGTGTAACACAATATCACCAATAACTGAAATAAATATAATAAAGGATAAGCGCAAAATCCCTTCGGTGTTCAAACAATGGAGTATAAATAAATAGATCTCCAATAGTGTATCCAGTGTGTGCAAAGTGGCTGAGCAAAGTGCAACCGTGCAATGTGTTCTGTGCAAAATAGCAAAAATAATCAACTAGCATGAATATGGTGAATAAACACAAAATCCGGTATTCACATATTGAACAATGTGCAAAATAAGTCCAAGAGGATGAATAAAACAATAAATGAATAAAATGAATAAGATGAATAAAGTGCTCCAATGTCCTATATTTCTTCAATGAATGTAGTTCCAATCACAAAGTCCTACACAAATTGGCCCTCTTCTTCTATCACAGGCAATCTTCTATCAAGGAAAATCCTCATACAGCTTAATGTTCACAGAGCTCTTACCGTAATCCAGACAAAAGAAAGCCTTTCAGATATATTAGCTCCTTAATCTCTGTAGAGTCGTTTCTCCCTGCAGCTCCACTCAAATTTGGTGTTTCAGGGGTCAGCTGGAGACATCTAAAAACGGCTCTTTCAATGCGGAAAAAATGTAAAAAGAGGGACTCCCATAGTGTGATATGTAAAAGATATCCGGTATTTATTCATAAAAAGCTCATAAAAAGGTACATAAATGCAATAAAACGAAAAAATATATATTGGACCCAGCGTCTGCCGAGTGACACTTCCTTGTGTCTATGCTGTGGTTCTGGCCCTTACATGTTACGTCACGCTCACGTGACTTCATCAGAGGTGTCAGATTGGTTCTCGGCCCTGTCTTTTATCAGTGACAAAAGCAGAAGTGTTTGTGTGGCCATCCTGACTGAGAAGTGTCTCCCTAATGATGGCGGCCATTTTCTTGGTGGTTTTAAAGCATAAATGAATGCGCAAGTGGTGGTGGTGATCTGGAGAACTACATCCAGCACTGAGGATATGCAATCTACAAAGCAGAGCTCCAGATCTATGCATGTATGCTATACCAAACTCAATAAAAATACCTGATCATGTGGGCAATACAAGATCCGGACAATCATTATATAATACAATGTATTAAAAAAAACTGATATTAGAATCAAATAAAATATGCTCACGCTGTTGAAAAGAATAAAAACAAAATGCCCAATATGACTAAAAATTACTTAAAAAGCAGTTTAGATCGAATTCCACGTTTAACCCATCCAGTACTAGCGTGTGTAAAGAATGGATCCATCTTGATTCCATTTGGCTAATCGATCTAACCAAATGTGCCCCCCTTCAAGGTTTCTTGTATCTTTCTATTGCCCAGAAAGATGGTTGTGTAGGGTCCTGGTTGTGGAACAATGCAAAATGTTTACTAACGTTGTGTTTGGGAAACCTTTGATGATATTTTGAATGTGCTCCCTAATTCTTACCATCAAAGGTCTTTTTGTTCTCCCCACATACTGTAAATTACATGTGCATTGCAAAACATATACCACCCCCTCAGTGTGACAACTGATGAAATCTTTAATGGCATATGTTTGTCCTGTTTTGGTAGAGGTGAATTCTAACTTTTTACTTTGGGGCCTTTTAGAGTGTCTACATGTGTAGCAGTATTTGCAAGGAACAAATCCCTTACTCGCAAAAAAGGAATAACCACTTTTAAGTGGTGGTTCTACCACGTTTTTCACAATTAGGTCTCTAAGAGTGGGTGCTCTTTTGTAAACTATGTTTGATCCTTCTGGAAGGATCAACCGTAAATGTCGATCACTTTTTAAAATGTGCCAGTGTTTTCTGAGAACTTTCTCCACTTCACGGTGTTGGATATTATAGTCTAAGATAATCATTGGTGCATCCATGTTGCATTTGTTGTTAATGTGTCCCTGTAACATCTTTTTTCTATCTATTTCTAAAACGTCTTTGATTTGTTTCTGAATGAAATCTTCTGTGTAGCCCTTTTTCTTTAAATCTGTTCCCAATGAACCCTGAATTCTAAAATCATCATCATGTGTGCAGTTTCTTTTGATTCTTGTTAATTGTCCTTTCGGAATATTATACAGCCATGGCTTGTGATGGCAACTTCTCATGGATAAGTAGCTATTTGTGTCCACGTTCTTGAAATGTGTTTTAGTGGCTAACTTATTGCCTAAGATCTTTATGTCCAAATCCAAGAAGTTCACATTCTGGTTACTGATGTCCCATGTCAATGTGATGTTGTTGTCGTTGACATTGAGTTGATTGAGAAATGTTTCTAGGCGATCTTGACTTCCGTTCCATACAATTAGTACATCATCTATGTACCTCTTGTAAAGGGTTAACTCCATGGGCATGTTCGAGTAGACTGCCCCTTCCTCCCATTGGGCCATAAAGGCATTTTGTATTGCCCACATGATCAGGTATTTTTCTTGAGTTTGGTATAGCATACATGCATAGGTCTGGAGCTCTGCTTTGTAGATTGCATATCCTCAGTGCTAGGTGCAGTTCTCCAGATCACCAACACTTGTGCATTCATTTATGCTTTAAAACCACCAAGAAAATGGCCACCATCATTAGGGAGACACTTCTCAGTCAGGATGGCCGCACAAACACTTCTGCTTTTGTCACTGATAAAAGACAGGGCCGAGAACCAACCTGACACCTCTGATGAAGTCACGTGGGCGTGACTTAACATGTAAGGGCCGGAACCACAGCATAGACAGAAGGAAGTGTCACTCGGCAGACGCTGAGTCCAATATATATTTTTTCGTTTTATTGCATTTATGTACCTTTTTATGAGCTTTTTATGAATAAATACCGGATATCTTTCACATATCACACTATGGGAGTCCTTATTTTTACATTTTTTCCGCATTGAAAGAGCTGTTTTTGGATGTCTCCAGCTGACCCCTGAAACACCAGATTTGAGTGGAGCTGCAGGGAGAAACGACTCTACAGAGATCAAGGAGCTAATATATCTGAAAGGCTTTCTTTTGTCTGGATTACGTTAAGAGCTCTGTGAGCATTAACCTGTATGAGGATTTTCCTTGATAGAAGATTGCCTGTGAGAGAAGAAGAGGGCCAATGTGTGTAGGACTTTGTGATTGGAGCTACATTCATTGAAGAAATATAGGACATTGGAGCACTTTATTCATCTTATTCATTTATTCATTTATTGTTTTATTCATCCTCTTGGACTTATTTTGCACATTGTTCAGTATGTGAATACCGGATTTTGTGTTTATTCACCATATTCATGCTAGTTGATTATTTTTGCTATTTTGCACAGAACACATTGCACGGTTGCACTTTGCTCAGCCACTTTGCACACACTGGATACACTATTGGAGATCTATTTATTTATACTCCATTGTTTGAACACCGAAAGGATTTTGCGCTTATCATTTATTATATTTATTAAAATGGAATCATTAATACACCATATAAAACAAAGGATTCGCCCTGGGACTTTAAATGAAGTGGGTAACATTTCCGCCAGTAAACATAAACAGTAGTAAAGCCATGCCTGACCTCCACTTTAACCCCGGAAGAGCCCAGGAGGCTATGCCCCTAACACCATGTGTGGATGGCTGACATGTGAGCGCAGGAGGCGCCCACTGTCATAGGGAGGCACGCAATTGCGGACGCACCCCCATGCCATCAGATGGTATAATGCGTCCAGCTGCGCCAACATCTGCGGGAATGCAGACGCCACGCCTCTGGCGCCTAAACATGGTGCCGATGTGTAGGTGTCCCCATCCGCCCAAAAGCAGCCTATACTTTTTATGGACTAACGAGGTCTTTATGGATACATCACTACACCTATGCCATGCCTGCTCTCCGTTTGGCTCCTGGTGGGGTCCCATCTGACTCCGCCCCTCAGCTCCCTGGTGAGGCACCTGCTGCCACGGTCTTGGGGGTGCAGGTGCCTCACCAGGGAGCTGCACCGCCATATAACATTTGGTTATATTCCTTTGTTTTATTATATGTTACAGGGATGGAAGTGAGTCACTGGGGACACCAGACCTTTCCCTTTTTCTTTTCATTAATACACCAAGTTTTATCATGTGATCTGGGAATAGTGGAGGCTATGGTTGTAAATACTGCGCAATGGTTAGTCCATGGAAAGGGGATGATTTTGGAAGAGATGATTTCAGGTAACATACTAGATAGGATTAGGATGTGATCAATGCGTGAGAAGGATTTGTGTGGATAGGAGTAGTGGGTATAGCGCCTACTGGTAGGATTTATTTCTCGCCACGTGTCAACTAAATTGTGTGTTGTAAGTAAATGTTGAAATGTACGTTTAGACAAATTATCTGTTGGACCTGATGGAGACTTATCATGAAAAGGGAAAACAGTTGCATTAGAATCACCACATAGAATAACAGTGCCAAACTTATGAGCTTCTACCACCTGGAACAGATGAGAAAGAAAAGCAATTGGATTTATTGGGGGCGTAATAAGATACAATTGTGATGGGATTATCAGAAATGTAACCAGTAAGGAGAATATATCTACCCTCAGGGTCTTTAATTTGTGATATAAGGCTAAATGGAGTGGAATGGTGAAAACCAATGAGAGTTCCGCGCTGTTTAACCGTCGTTGATGCAGAATAAAATTGTGGATAGGAGGTTGAAAGAAATTTGGGGTGGGCTTTATCTGTAAAATGAGTTTCCTGAAGACAAATAATATGGGCTTTTTTAGCCATAAAAGATCAAAGAGCCTTAGTTCGTTTGGGGGAATATTAAACCCTTGTACATTTAACCCCTTCCTACCGGGTCATAGTCATATGACGCCGGCAGGAACCCTCCCTCCCTCCGGGTGTGCGTCATATGACATCCTTTTTTCCCGGACGTCTATGGGGCGCGCCGCCGGCGGCACGCACGCGTACCCGCGGCACCGCTCGTGACCCGATGCGCGTGCCCGGCGGCCGCGATGTCCGCCGGGCACCCGCGATTGCCCGCGATCATGGCAGGAGTGTGGATCTGTGTGTGTAAACACACAGCTCCAGGTCCTGTCAGAGGTGAGGAGACCAATGTGTGTTCCCAGTACAGAGGAACACAGATCGGTCTCCTCACCTTGTGAGTCCCCTCCCCCTACGGTTAGAATCACTCAATAGGGAACATATTAACCCCTTGATCGCCCCCTAGTGTTAACCCCTTCCCTGCCAGTCACATTTACACAGTAATCAGTGCAGTTTTATAGCCCTAATCACTGTATAAATGTGAATGGTCCCAAAAACGTGTCAAAAGTGTCCGATGTGTCCGCCGCAATGTCACGGTCACAATAAAAATCGCAGATCGCCGCCATTACTAGTAAAAAAAAATAAAAAAATAAAAATGCCATAAATCTATCCCCTATTATGTAGACGCTATAACTTTTGCGCAAACCAATCAATATACGCTTATTGTAATTTTTTTTTACCAAAAATATGTAGAAGAATACGTATCGGTCTAAACTTAGGAAAAAAAGAGTTTTTTTAAAAAAAATTGTGATATTTATTAAATCAAAAAGTAAAAAATATTGAGTTTTTTCAAATATGTCGCTCTTCTTTTGTTTATAGCGCAAAAAATAAAAAACGCAGAGGTGATCAAATACCACCAAAAGAAAGCTCTATTTGTGGGGAAAAAAGGACCAATTTTGGTTAGGCTCAACGTCGCACGACCACGCAATTGTCAGTTAAAGTGACGCAGTGCTGCATCGCAAAAAGTGCTCTGGTCAGGAAGGGGGTAAATTCTTCCGGGGCTGAAGCGGTTAAAGATAACACAATTATAGCAGCCATAAGACCAATGAGACAAGCATTAATTCATTACAATCATAGCACTTACCAGGAGCCAGAGTCACCGACCGGGGGAAAAGGAAAGAGGAAGAATAGATAAGGAAAAAAGAGAAAAAAATAAGTACCAAATAAAATGATATTTCAAACCCAGTATAACGACTTTGTATCATAAAATTAATGAATAACCATAGGGTGTAGGAACGTCTCAGAAGAGTAATCAAAACCCTCTGAGAAGGTCCAGGCGAGTCCCACATAACTATGTCAAGAGTCTCCTGGTGGTGTAGGGGGCAGCAAGAAATTCCTATGGGAAGAACAACACCGGAGAACAACAGGAACCTTCAAAAATATTAACTTAAGAGTATAGTACTGAAAAATATGTTAAGAAAAAGAACAAAAATAAATTTGCTCTATATCACATACTGTGAACAAGCTTAAAAAAACATAAACCTTTTCAGTCCAAAAAATGTTTTAGCAAACAGGTAGCAAGACCGTTTAGTAATGCTGGAGACCTGTAAGAAGAGAAAAAAGGAGAAAAAAACGTCTCTAGTTGAAAAAATAGCTCAGTCCATAGTGTCCTCATTGACAGAAGATATAGGGGGTAATTTACTATAGCGCCACGGTGCTAATTAGCGCAAATTGCCGCAAATTCACGCTATTTAGCGCAAATTGCTGTCTTTTTTATTATGTTGGAATGCTTTGTAAGAATGACTTGAGTATGTTTCTATATTCTTGCAGATAAAAATGTGATGTGTTGCCTGTTATACACTAAAAGTAAAGCTGTGTGCACTCTAAGGTTTTGACAAAAAAATTTTTTTATCCATAAAGATTTTATTGAAAGACAGTGTAAATACACATTAACAGCAATATCACCCGTAATAAGAAGAAAACGGTAAACTTGGAGATCCAGGGGTTCTGGCTCCATACATAATACAAATAGATGTTATGCAATTGCGGCAATGTCCATGTACAATGTTCAGTCATATCAGACAAACGACATCATCTCATATAAAAACAAGAATATATCTCAAGTCCTCGATTAGGAATCGCGTTAATGAGATTGCACTAAGAAGCTACCAGGACCTTCAGTAAAAGTGGCAAGTCATGGCCACTACCACAATAAACCAGAACCTGTGATTTGCCTTCTATCCCCATCCCTAAGGTTCTGCGTATTTGGAGAGTATGGGTGGGGGGGTCAATTAGGGTAGCCCCGTCCTCCCACACTCTCCTATCGTCACAATCAACATAGAAGAGAAAAAGCGAAGGGAGAAGAGGGAAACAAAAGAAGGAAGATCTAGGTGAGAAAGATAAAGAAGGAACACAATAGAAAAGGAAGAAAAAAAAAAGGGGGGTGGTGGAGGAAGGGGTAGGGTGAGGGTGGGGTGAGTACGTAGAATACAGCATCTCGGATGTGAATGCTTGAAGAGGGGGTGGGGTAACCACCAGCTACCCTCTCCGTCTGTTTCTATTTGGTAATAAGCACCTACTGTCAAGATCATACTTCCGTTGGCTAACAAGCAAACAAGCAGCACTCTATGCAAGAGTCCCAGTCACCTATTAGTCTATAAGAGATCTTGAAATTCTACAGACTTCCGAAATGTAAACCAGTCTTCCCAGATATTGGCGAAGCTGGAAATTCTATCCTGTGCAGTGTATATCAACTCCTCTATCGCTGCAATGTGATCTATGCATGTCACCCATTCTTTCATAGATGGCGACACCATAGTCCTCCAGTGGACAGGTACACATAATCTGGCTGCGTTGATCATATGGATCGCCACTGAATTGCGATACCATTTCTTAGATATTGTGGACAGATGAAGCAGATACTGTGCTGGTGAAAACTCCAGTGGCAGTGAAGAGACCGCAGTCTTCACATCATGTACCCTCTGCCAGTAAGGTTGGATCAGCGAGCATTCCCACCAAATGTGGAGGAAAGTACCCAAATCCTGTCCGCACCTCCAGCACCGATCTGACACATTTGGAGCGAATTTGTGGATCAGATCCGGTGTCCTATACCACCGCGTTCTAATCTTGTACCCATTTTCCTGGGTGTTTACATTCAGCGAACCTTTATGGATATACCAATGAACCCGTTCCCAACTCTTTCTCTCAATCGGTGTTTCAAGTCGGGCCTCCCAAGAGGCCTGTTCCGCCTGCATGGAGTCAGAGGATTCTTTGAACATCGAGGCATAGAGCATCAAGATCACATGCCTCTGGGGAGACGTTCTAGAGCATAATGACTCAAACACTGTAGATGTTTTTGTAAAGCATCCTATGGTCCTCGGACAGGTTTTGACAAATTTTAGATTGTAAGCTCCTATGAGCAGGGCCCTTAAAATCCAATTGCTAAATTGAGTACCGTGTATCCTGTCCCAATTTTTTTGAAGCTAGTAAATGAATGGACCAAATTTTGTTTCTGCTGGCAAAATAAAAGTACGTTATTGAGCTTTGGTGTGTGTGCTTTTTTTTTTTTTTTTTTTTTTTGGGCAAAGTGCAAAAATCCTTAATATTTTATTTCTATATGGATTTGTGCATCAAAAAATGAATCTCTTTGCCCTTGTTCACATTGATGCTACTTTGAAATCACGCTACTTCACTTAAGCTAGCGCGATTTTAGGTACTACTTGATAGACATCTGTGTGGCTTCATACACAAATGTCTATTGAAGTCGCACCTGAAATCGGCAAAAGTAGTGCAGGAACTACTTTTGCAAATCGGTGCGGTGCCACAAAATTGGGGTTGCATCGATTGGAACAGTGCCATTGCCACCAATAGTCATGCGATTTGATTTCTGAAATTGCATGACAAATCGCCCCAATGTAAACCTAGGCTTCAGCACACCTGCAAGTAAATGATAAAGGTGGAATCTTTATATATAAAAGCTGTGGAGAATTGCAGGAAATGAATTCAGCTGGAGGATAGACAGTGTTGTATGTGTCAGCTCTGGTTCGCATTGGTGCGATTTGACATGTCAGATCGGTGGCAATTGCGCTGTTCTAATTGGTGCGATTTGTATTGATATAAGTGCAGAAACCTGCACTGATGTCGCCCCCCCCCCCTCCTGCAGTCGGGACTGACATGCGGGAATGAAAATCGTATGAGTTCAGCTGAACGATTTCCTCCCGCTGTCAGTGTGAAGCAGGGCTCAAACCGGGCCTTTTGCCTTTGTAATTCCCCTGCTGCTATGGCAGCGACCCCATTCCTTTTCAAACTCCCTTAAGTTTACCTTCAAATATCATATGTAGAAATACAGATTTGCATATAGGCAAATAATAAATTCTAAGTGTGATTGCGATCAAATATTCACAGCTGCAATCAACAGAGCGTGGTTTCACCTCCTGACCCGGAAATGAGTCATTGTAATCACCCGGAAGTTCCTGTGCTGGTCAGGATCTCCATCTAGGTCAGTGGTTCTCAACTCCTGTCCTCAGGACCCACTAACAGGCCAGATTTTAAGTATTACCTTGGGGAGATGCAGGCTAGAATACTGCAATCACTGAGCAGCAAAGGATATCACCTGTGATGTATTTCAGTTATCTTGCAAACCTGGCCTGTTAGTGGGCCCTGAGGACAGGAGTTGAGAACCACTGATCTAGGTGGACATGGCGAGCTCCCTCTTTAGCAAAGAGGAGGTGCTGCTGATTTGCCGGGTAAGCGTAGGATATGTACTTGTGCTTACTCAAGGTGGGGGTGGATTTGGTGTGGGTGGGCTTCATTGATTTGCTTCTGGCCCATGTGCACACATCACTACTTCCTGCATTTGTTCTGCTGATGTAAATCAGTAAGGACTATGCAAGTATAAATGAGAGCTCCTTTCTATTAAAATATATATGACTTGATTCACAGTTGGGCGACTTTTCATGATTCTCAATGATAACCAGGGATGAGCCGAACACCCCCCTGTTCGGTTCGCACCAGAACCTGCGAACAGACAAAATGTTTGTGTAAACTTTAGAACCCTATTAAATACAATGGACTCGAACGTTCGAAATCTAAAGTGTTAATTATAAAGGCTGATATGCAAGTTATTGTCCTAAAAAGTGTTTGGGGACCCGAGTCCTGCCCCAGGGGACATGTATCAATGCAAAAAAAAGTTTTAAAAATGGCCGTTTTTTCGGGAGCAGTGATTTTAATAATGCTTAAAATGAAAAAATAAAAGTGAAATATTCCTTTAAATTTCGTATCTGGGGGGTGTGTATGATATGCATGTGAAGTGGCGCATGTTTCCCGTGCTTAGAACTGTCCCTGCAAAAAATGTCATTTTTGAAAGAAAAAAAGTCTTTTAAAACTGACTCGCGGCTATTAATGAATTGTCGGCTCCCGGCAATACATACAAAAGTCATTGATAAAAAAAAAAAAAAAAGCGTGGGGGTTCCCCAGAATTCAATTACCAGGCCCTTCAGGTCTGGAATGGATATTAAGGGGAACCCTGCCGCAAATTAAAAAAAAAAATTGACGTGGGGTTCCCCCACATATCCATTCCAGGCCCTTCAGATCTGGCATGGATTTTAAGGGGAACTCCACCCCAAATTTTAAAAAAAAATGGCGTGGAGTCCCCCTAAAAATCCATACCAGACCCCTTATCCGAGCACGCAACCTGGCCGGCCGCAGGGGAAGAGGGGGGGACGAGAGAGCGGCCCCCCCTCCCTCCTGAACCGTACCAGGCCACATGCCCTCAACATGGGGAGGATGTCCCCATGTTGATGGGGACAAGGGCCTCATCCACACAACCCTTGCCCGGTGGTTGTGGGGGTCTGCGGCCGACAATTCATTAATAGCCGCGAGTCAGTTTTAAAAGACTTTTTTTCTTTCAAAAATGACATTTTTTGCAGGGACAGTTCTAAGCACGGGAAACATGCGCCAGTTCACATGCATATCATACACACCCCCCAGGTACGAAATTTAAAGGAATATTTCACTTTTATTTTTTCATTTTAAGCATTATTAAAATCACTGCTCCCGAAAAAATGGCCGTTTTTAAAACTTCTTTTTGCATTGATACATGACCCCTGGGGCAGGACCCCGGTCCCCAAACACTTTTTAGGACAATAACTTGCATATAAGCCTTTATAATTAGCACTTTAGATTTCTCCCATAGATTTTTCGAATTTGCCGCGAACACCCCAATTTGTTCGCTGTTCGGCGAACGGGCGAACAGGCAATGTTCGAGTCGAACATGAGTTCGACTCGAACTCGAAGCTAATCCCTAATGATAACCATTCATGTCTGTGCTACTTTAAGTCAGACCAACTTCAAAGTAGTCCTTGTACTACTTTGGTGTGACTTTCAGGCTCGGTTTCCACTAGTGCGACTTGTCATGCAACTTGGGACTGCAAAGTCGCATGACATGTCATACTCCATGATTTCCAATGAGTATGGTTCATATCTGTGCGACATCAAGTCGCAGCGACTTCAAAGTAGTCCCTGCACTACTTTGGTCCCACTTTGATACGACTTGAGGTCCATAGACCTCAAGAATATACAGGCATTGCTCCAAGTAGCATCAAAATCGCGGCAAAATCATGCGAATTTAGGGTTGCAATAGTGGAAACAGAGCCTCATGTGACTTGAGGTACATAGGGCGCAATATTACACAGGCATTCCCAGAAGTTGGGGCCAAGTTGCAGCGACAAAGTGGCAGCAAATTAGGGTGACTTTCAGGTCGCAGCAGTGTGAAAGAGATTCAAGGATATCTTTGAATTTGCCCCTATTGTCACTTGTGCATCCTGAAAGTGGGGAAAATTCATCCCTGCACTACCTTGGTTTGACTTTGACGCGATTTGAGGTCCATACACCACAAGATAACACAGACATTGCTTCAAGTCATGGCAAAGCTGTGCAATTTTAAGGTCGCACAAGTGCAAATGGGGCTTTATTCAAAGGTGTTATTATTTAATCTCATTAGGTTACTTTCACACTTGGGTGACTTTTCATGCAGCTTTGGCCCTCAGAGTCGCATTAAAAGTATCCCCCCCCCCTTATGAGTTCCATTCATATCTATGCAACTTCACCCATGCTCACATAGCTCTGAATTGACATGTCAAATTGCAGGCCAAATCGGCGCCTATTGGCGGCAATAGAACTGTCCGAATTGGTGCGACGCCACACAGATTCCCAAAAGTAGTTCCTACACTACTTTGGGCGACTTCAGGAGGCGATTTCTTACCTCCCAACTTTTTGAGATTTGTATAAGGGACAACTATTAGCAAAAGTATGTAGGCATAGGACACACCTCCTAAAACACCTTCTTAAAGGAGAATTATTAAAAAAATATATATATATTAGTTAAACCCCCAAGTGCTTTTTTTTTTTTAACAATAAGATCCCTTTAGATTGGCTTTGGGAATTTACAAACAAAGCAATTTAGAAATTGGATGAAAGGTTTAGCGCTGGGAAACACTTTTTGAAAGATAAAAATTGCATTTAATATCGAACTATACAGATCCGAACAAAATGAGGGACAAATGAAGAGGAAAGAGGGACAGAGGGACTTTGTTCCAAATCAGGGACAGTTGAGACCTATGTGATTTCACTAGATATCTGTGCAGGAAAGTGCACTGATGTCTCTGAAATCGCTCACAAAGTTGGGCTGAGGCCCCTTTCACACTTGAGTGACTTTTCCTGCGACTTTGGTCATCAGAGTTGCATGACAAGTCATACCCCATGATTTTCAATGTGTACCATTTATATCTGTGAAACTTCAAGTCACACCGACTTCAAAGTAGTCCCTGTACTACTTTGGTCTGACTTTGATACGAGTTGAGGTTCATAGACCTTAAGTTTACACAGGCATTCCCTGGGATCGCAGAAAAAATGCAGACGGAAGTTTGCGCGCCTTTCCCTGCGACTCCTGCATCCATAGACCTCAAGATTACACAGGCATTGCTTAAAGTCGCATCAAAATCACACAACTTTCAGGTCGCACAAGTGTGAAAGGGGCCTAAGTCACTGTGCTGAGTACTATTATACCTAGAATATAAAGTAGTCCCACCATCAAACACTCAGCAGCATATGCTGAAAAGCGGCGAATGCCTATTAGCCAATGCCACATCAGCATGAGCATGGTTGTTACAATAATATTAAAGTGGTTGTAAACCCACTTAGACAACTTGCATCTACAGGTAAGCCTAGATTAAGGCTTACCTGTAGGTGCAAGAAATATCTCCTTAATCTACACACACTAGTAGATGTTTGTGCTACGCTCAATAGTCTAGTGGTCAGCACTTCTACCTTGAAAAACTCTGACTTTGAAGCACTCATAGGTTCAAATCCCACAGAGAGATACTAAAAGATTGTATTGGTGAAAAAAGGCAAATGCCTATTAGCCAATTAGCCAAAGTAGCATATACTGAAAATAGGTGAATGCCAATTAGCCAATGCACTTTTACTCAATAATATTATGGTGTGGACTTCCAAACATCACACACTAGCTAACGGGCCATTTACATTTCTTTATTTGTTTATTTTAATTTTCTTGTGCAAATAATAAACATAGCTGTTGGATGGTAGGTTGGCTGGTATTTGAACTTGTAACATGAGAGTAGGGATGAGCTTCGTGTTCGAGTCGAACATACGTTCGACTCGAACATCGGCTGTTCGATCGTTCGACGAAGATCGAACGATTTGGGCCGTTCGCGCCAAATTCGAGTGACGCGAACGGCCCACAATGCACTACGCCATCGCAGTGTCATCCAGGCGCTGTGATTGGCCAAGCATGCACTGTGACCCCGCATGCTTGGCCAATCACAGCGCCGGCAGCGAGGAGAGCAATGATTGGCCACAGGCAGGATGCCTGTGGCCAATTATTGCTGAGGGTGTTTAGTACACGCCCCACACTATAAAAGGCCGCCAGCACGGCGGCCTAGTGTAGTGTGTTCCGGAGCAGGGATAGAGCAGCATAGGCAGGGACAGTGACTTTTATTTCTTTCTTGCTTAACCTGGATTCCTTTAGTTTAGGGAAAGAGAAGGATAGGTAGGGAGAGTGTCAGTGTGTTTTGTGCTTGTGCTATATTGTGCTTAAAAAAAACATTTTTTCTAGGGACAGAAAACTGTAGGTAGGGAGAGTGTGTCAGTTTCTTTCACTGTCAAAGTCCTTGTTTCCAGGGACCTGGAAGGACAGTGAGTGAATTCTCCTTGTGCTAAATTGTGCTTAAAAAAAACATTTTTTCTAGGGACAGAAAACTGTAGGTAGGGAGAGTGTGTCAGTTTCTTTCACTGTCAAAGTCCTTGTTTCCAGGGACCTGGAAGGACAGTGAGTGAATTCTCCTTGTGCTAAATTGTGCTTAAAAAAAACATTTTTTCTAGGGACAGAAAACTGTAGGTAGGGAGAGTGTGTCAGTTTCTTTCACTGTCAAAGTCCTTGTTTCCAGGGACCTGGAAGGACAGTGAGTGAATTCTCCTTGTGCTAAATTGTGCTTAAAAAAATCATTTTTTCTAGGGACAGAAAACTGTAGGTAGGGAGAGTGTGTCAGTTTCTTTCACTGTCAAAGTCCTTGTTTCCAGGGACCTGGAAGGACAGTGAGTGAATTCTCCTTGTGCTAAATTGTGCTTAAAAAAAACATTTTTTCTAGGGACAGAAAACTGTAGGTAGGGAGAGTGTGTCAGTTTCTTTCACTGTCAAAGTCCTTGTTTCCAGGGACCTGGAAGGACAGTGAGTGAATTCTCCTTGTGCTAAATTGTGCTTAAAAAAAACATTTTTTCTAGGGACAGAAAACTGTAGGTAGGGAGAGTGTGTCAGTTTCTTTCACTGTCAAAGTCCTTGTTTCCAGGGACAGAGAAGGACACCTGAAGGTAGCCCTTATTGCTTTTTTCCCATCTCCCTGCAGGCCATCTATTAGAATGTCTGGAAGGCAAACAAGGAGAGGCAGACAGTCAGGAGGCAATAAAAGAGGGCAAGCAGGCTCTGTGTCTGGGGGCAACAGTGCTGGTCGTGGACGCGGTGCATTGTCATCAGCACATGGCCATGGGACACGCTTGTCCTTCTTTTCGGCAGCTGGACATGTTGAGCCACATCATGCCGAAGACTTGGTAGAGTGGATGACCAAGCCCTCCTCCTCCTCCTCATCCTCTCTCACCCAGGCTCAGGGTACTGGAAAAGCAGCTGCCAAAGCGTCCTCTTCCCTGGTATCAATGTCAGACTCATCATCAGTCACTCCTTCCCTAGACCCACCATGTCCTCCTCCTGAGGAGTCCCCCGAACTGTTTCAGCACAGTGTTGGGTACATGCTCCAGGAGGATGCCCAGCGTTTCGAAGGGTCTGATGATGAAACCCAGCTAGAGGAAGGCAGTAGCGTGAGAGCAGACAGAGGGGATGCTCAAGAAGGACACCAATCTGGCAGTCATGTTCCAGCAGCTGCAGCATACTGCCAGATTGGCTCCAGTGATGAGGAGGGAGGTGATGATGAGGTCACTGACTCCACGTGGGTGCCTAATAGGAGAGAGGAGGAGGAGGAGGATGAGGAGGAGGCACATCTCCAACGAGGCAGGATGCCCTTTGGTGGCCAGCGTAAGGGCAGTACACCGACGGAATCACACCGCAGAGCTCCGCCTGTGCAGGGCGCTGCTTCTGCCCGTCATTCAAAAAGTTCTTTGGTGTGGGCCTTTTTTGAGGCTAGTGCATCAGATCGCACAGCTGCTGTTTGCAACATATGTCTCAAGCGTATATCGCGTGGCCAAAACATCAGCCGCTTGGGTACCACATGCCTGACCAGACATATGTTGACCTGCCATGCAGCTCGTTGGCAAGCCTACCTCAAAGACCCACACCAAAGAACAAAGCGGACCTCTCCTTGCACCGCATCAGCTGGGATCTCCAACCCCACTATAACTTCAGTCCTCTCTGAAACATGCACTGAGAGGAATGAAGGTGTAGAATTAGGTGTGTCACAGCCAAGTACTTGCGGCCACTCTGCTAGCAGTACACCGACGTCCGATTCTAGCAGGCAAATTTCCCTGCCCCAGCTGCTGGACCGTCGAAAGAAGTTCACTCCCAGCCATCCACATGCCCAGCGGTTGAATGCTAGCTTGGCTAAATTGCTAGCGCTTCAACTGCTGCCTTTTCAGTTGGTAGACTCGGCCCCCTTCCGTGAGTTTGTGCAATGTGCAGTTCCTCAGTGGCAGGTTCCCAAACGCCACTTTTTCTCACGGAAGGCTATTCCGGCTCTCTACCAGCATGTGGAAGGCAATGTCTTGGCCTCGCTGGACAGGGCGGTCACCGGTAAGGTGCATATTACCGCTGACTCATGGTCCAGCAGGCATGGACAGGGACGTTACCTTTCTTTCACGGCCCATTGGGTCACTCTTTTGGCAGCTGGGAAGGATGCAGGACAAGGTGCAGTAGTGTTGGAGGTTGTCCCACCGCCACGCCTCCAAAATGCTACTACTGGTTGTGACACACCTCTCTCCTCCACCCCCTCCTCTTCTTCTTCCTCCATGGCCTCTTCCTGTGGTTTGTCCTATGAACCAGCGGTGCTCCGTAGCCGTTCACGGGGCTACGCAAGTACGCAGGCAAAAAGATGCCATGCCGTGCTTGCGCTGGTGTGTTTGGGGGACAGAAGCCACACTGGGGCAGAGGTCCTGTCTGCTCTGCAGGGCCAGGCCGAGAGGTGGTTGACGCCACGCCAGCTTAAGCCAGGAATGGTGGTTTGCGACAATGGCACCAACCTCCTCTCCGCCCTCCGACAGGGACAACTGACCCATGTGCCCTGTGTGGCTCACGTCCTTAACCTGGTGGTGCAGCGGTTCTTGGGCAGGTACCCGGGCTTACAGGATGTCCTGAGGCAGGCCAGGAAAGTCTGTGTGCATTTCCGCAGATCTTATAATGCCAGTGCTCGCCTGGCTGAGCTGCAAAAGGAGTTGAACCTGCCCAAGAACCGCCTTATATGTGACATGCCCACCAGGTGGAACTCAACGTTGGCCATGCTGCAGCGGCTGCACACGCAGCAGAGGGCCATCAATGAGTACCTGTGCGACTACGGCACCAGGACAGGGTCAGGGGAGCTTGGTTTTTTTTCTCCACGCCAGTGGGGCATGATCAGGGATGCATGCACTGTCCTGGCACCATTTGAGGAGGCCACGAGGATGGTGAGCAGTGACAGTGCATGCATCAGTGACACTGTACCTCTTGTCCACCTGTTGGAGCACACGCTGCGTGGAATAATGGACAGGGCACTTGAGGCAGAACAGAGGCAGGAAGAGGAGGACTTCTTTGCCTCTCAAGGCCCCCTTTACCCAGACAGTGTTCCTTCTGTCCCATCCATCGCACAGGAAGAGGAGGAGGAGGAGGAGGAGGAGGAGGAGGAGGATTGTGTCAGCATGGAGGTGGAGGCTGGCACTCAGCATCATCAGCAGCAGTCTTTTAGGGATGATTTACAGTCCCAAGAAACCAGTGGACTTGTACGTGGCTGGGAGGAGGTGGCTGCGGATCATGTCGTCCTTAGTGACCCAGAGGACTCCGGAGCGAATGCCTCAGCAAACCTACGCTGCATGGCCTCCCTGATCCTGCAAAGTCTGCGGAAGGATCCTCGTATTCTTCGGATCAAGGAGAGGGACCATTACTGGCTGGCCACTCTCCTTGATCCACGGTACAAGGGTAAGGTTGCGGACCTTATGTTACCGTCGCAGAGGGAGCAGAGGATGAGACAACTCCGGGAGGCCTTGCAGAAAGGTCTGTGCAACGCGTTCCCAGAGACTGGGAGGTTACAAACTCCTGGTCCTGGACAACGAGTTGCTGAGGCTTCGGCCAGTCAAAGAAGGAGCGGTGGGGAAGGTGGCCGTCTGACCGATGCGTTCAGACAATTCTTTAGTCCGCAGCCCCAAAGTATGATCGGTTCCAGCAACCATCGCCAGCGTCTGATAAACATGGTGCAGGAATATCTAGGGGCAAGGTCAGACTTGGACACCTTCCCCACCGAAAATCCTCTGGCTTACTGGGTCTTGAGGATGGATCACTGGCCAGAGCTTGCACAGTATGCAGTTGAGCTACTGGCCTGTCCTGCATCCAGCGTTCTTTCGGAACGCACATTCAGTGCTGCTGGAGGATTTGTCACGGATCACAGGGTGCGCCTGTCCACCGACTCGGTTGATCGACTGACTTTCATCAAGATGAACCAGTCTTGGATCACCACCAGCTACCACACACCTGATGCTGATATAACAGACTAATTGATTTTAACATGTCACATCCCTTCAAGACTGATGCTGATGCTGAGTGCCTGTGCTGTTATGTTGACTGGCTATCCTCCTCCTCCGAGTCCTCAATGATACGATTGATGATGATAGCTTGGAAGATCATTTTTGTTTATGGGTGCCGCCACCAGTGGCTAAGGCCCAATTTTTCAGCCCCTGTTTTACAGGGGCGTGTAATTACATTTTTTTTTAGCAATAATTTGCCATAGGGCTCATTGCTGTGCTCCAAGTACAGTATCTGTGAGGGGTTGGAGTGTTGTGGCACCAGTGCCTAAGGCCCAATTTTTCAGCCCCTGTTTAACAGGGGCGTGTCATTACAATTTTTGAAGCAATACTTTGCAACAGGGCTCATTGCTGTGCTCCAAGTACAGTATCTGTGAGGGGTTGTAGTGTTGTGCCACCAGTGCCTAAGGCCCAATTTTTCAGCCCCTGTTCAACAGGGGCATGCAATTACAATTCTTGATCTAATAATTCACAGCAGGGTCCATTGCTGCACCCACCAAGAGTAACTCTGAGGGCTTACAGTCTTGTGGCAACGCCACCACCACCACCACCACGAAAGGCCCAATTTTTCAGCCCCTGTTCAAAAGGGGCATGTAATTACAATTCTTGATCTAATAATTCACAGCAGGGCCCATTGCTGCACCCACCAAGAGTAACTGTCAGGGCTTACAGTGTTGTGGCACCAGCACCACCATCAAAGCCCCAATTTTTACTACCACTGTTCAACAATTATATGTAATTAAAATTCCTGATATAATAGTTGACAGCAGGGCGTTCCAGCACCAACCAAGAGTAACTGAGTGCTTACAGTGTTGTGCCAACACCAACAACTAAGGGGCCTATTTCTGCAGAGTATATACGGCAGGTCCCTACTTTCAAACATCCAACTTACAAACGACTCCTACTTGCAAACGAAAGAAGACAACAGGAAGTGAGAGGAAATCTACCCCTAGAAAGGAAAATTCTCTCCTGTAAGAATAAATATGGGAGAAAGGGGTCTCATCTGTACTGATGCTTTATCAGCAATCCTTGTTTCAAGAAAAACACCACATTTCAAAAACAGTTGTCATTGGGACGGAAAGTGAGGTGAAATGTTCTGAACAGGGGCACAGACAGCAAAACAAATGTTACAGGGGTGATAACCCTTACCTATGTTTCCCAAAAAGTTTAAAAATAGATTTTTGGGCTGGAGCTACACTTCAACAATGTACCTGTTCAAAATTACAAACAGATTCTACATAAGAACAAACCTGCAGTCCCTGTCTTGTATGCACCGCCTGTATACGGCTGTTTAGAGTATATAGGGCCTTTTTTATTTTATGTGCGGGGTTCCCCTTAATATCCATACAAGACCCAAAGGGGCTGGTAATGGGCTGGGGTAGGGGGGGGGGGGGTCATGGGGTAGCTATGCCATTTTTCTTAAAGAATTTCATCCATATTACCGGGACCAGACATTACATTAAAGCCGCAAGCAGTTTTAAATGGCTTTTTTTTCCTTTAGAAGTGTCATTTTGTGCAGGGACAGTTCTAAACACGGGAAACACGTGGCACTTCACAGGCATACTTTAGACACCCCCCAGGTACGATATTTAAAGGAATATTTGACTTTTTTTTTTTCACTTTATGCATCATTAAAATGACTGCTCCCGAAAAACGACCGTTTTTAAAACTTCTTTTTGCATTGATACATGTCCCCTGGTGCAGAACCCGGGTTCCCAAACCCTATTTATGACAATAACATGCATAATAGTTGTTATAATTAGCACTTTAGAATTCGAACGTTCGCATCCATTGTATTTAATAGGGTTCTAATGTTCGTTCGAACTTTCGGTCGGTTCGCGGGTTCTGGTGCGAACCGAACCCGGGGGTGTTCGGCTCATCACTACATGAGAGCTGTATAGACATGGGAGCAGACCACTAAGCCATTGTGCCAAGTACAAGACCTGCATAATAGTGTAGTATGATTAAAGAATGAACATAAATAATTACCGCTTTATAGCCACCTAAATGAAAAAATAAAAACATGAAAAAAACAACATACAACAAATAGGTAACCTAAATGTTTAATACATGAAATTTTACATAATAGCAGACATTACTATGTAATAATCCTTCATAACTGCATTCGTTAGCAAAAGAAGGAAAAAAACTAGGAATACTAATTGCAATATACAGCAATAGATAGAGCACATCTCATATAAAAATGTTTCTTTCACATACATGGATCATGGTTACAGTGCAGTGCTATATAAAAACTAGGCTTGTGCAATTCGTTTCGTAACGAATCGAAATTCGTCCGAATTTAGCAACTTTCGGACATTCGGAAGCATTCGAATTTCCGAACACAGCAATTATGAATAAAACCGAATCCGAAATAAATTATACCGCAAAATAGCGAATGCCCGAAGGTCTTCGGCATAATTCGTTATGAAAAAAGTTACGAATGTACGAATCCATTCGAAGCACAATAACACTCACTCTGCTCTCTGCTTCTCCCTCACCATGCTGAACTCCCTCTCAAAATGGTGTACAGGGGGCGGAGGCTATAGCCGCATGAAAAAACGAAAGTAAAATACGAGATTTCGAATCCATTCGAAGCACAATAACACTCACTCTGCTCTGCTCTCTGCTTCTCCCTCACCGTGCTGAACCCTCTCAAAATGGTGTACAGGGGCGGAGCCTATAGCCGCATGTAAAAAACGAAAGTAAAATACGAGATTTCGAATCGTTACAAATAACCGCTATGTATTTAGAAAAGTACAAATCCATTCGAAGCACATTAGGCATAATAGGCAGCGTCGTTGTGAGAGAGACACGGAAAATTACGAATCAACGAACCCAAAAAAAGTTACGAAAGTAGGAGTTGTGTCCAGAATCAACGAAAAACAACGTACTCTACCGAAAGTACGAATTATAAAGCAACAAAAAATTCAACGAAAAATGTCGCTTGCAAAAATACGAATGAGTCCGAACACGAAAAATCCCGTCTAGCAAAATTACGAATGATTACGAATCAACAGGACAGGAAAGAAACGAACCGAAACGGAACGAATTTTTCCGTTGTGCACAAGTCTAATAAAAACTCAGTGGAAATTGGCATTTGCGCGTACGCGGATTCGCTAATTAGCGCTGATTTCACATTTACTAACACTTGTTTGCTGCTAATAGCGCTCTTTTTCATTCACAAATTCGCGCATGGAATTTTTAATTGTCAAAAATTGGAGCTATTATTTGCGATGTGCTCAGTACTTCCTGGAGTTATAGTAAATCAGCCCCACAGTGTCAAAGCGACCGCGCTTATGAAGATTTTGATGAGTGGTGGAGGATGATCCAGGGCCTGATTTAAATCGTTGCTGGGAAAATCAAGAGGCTGAACATCTGCGAGGATGGTCCTCATTTATGGCTTTTTCTGCCAGACCCATGTCGATCAATGCCGATTGCAAATCCTCAGAGGAGTGACATACATATTTAGTTTCCAGATGGGTGAATCGGAGGCAAAAGGGAAATCCCCAGTGTTAGGAGATTTGGTTATGCTGGAGCACTTGCAATTGTGGCTTAAGTGCATGTCTCTTGGCAACTGTAAGTGGAGACAGGTCAGTGAACAATTGAAAGGCGTTACCCTGGAAGCTGAGGGTATCTTTGTCTCTAACAGCTGCTAGAAGCTGTTCTTTGGTGCGGTAGAAGTGCAGCTTGGCAATAATGTCCCTAGGGGGACCATTTGGTTTACGTGAAGCTAAAGCTCTGTGCACTCTGTCCATTTCAATTCTATCAATAGGGGTACCAGGTATCAGTTCCTGGAAAAGCGCCGTTATGGTTGCCTGTATGTCAAGGACAGTTTCAGGTATACCTCTGATCCTTAAATTTGACCTGCGGTCCCTATTTTCCTGATCTTCTAAACGTGTTTGTAGAATTACATTTTCTTCTTTAATAGATGAGAGTTCTGAGCTGTGGTGCTGTGTATAGTTATCAATTACATCAACTCTCTTTTCCAGTTCAGCAGTTCTCTGACCAAGTTCTCTAATCTCCCTTGTCAGTTTATTTGTAATATGGTCAGATGTCTCTTTAAGTGCTTTCTGTAGCATTAATTGTTTAAACATGTCAATCTGGGCCCCAGTATGTATAGGTGAGTTTTCACTATCAGTCACATCAACTTTATGAGGTATTATTTGACTGAGAGACTGTGTCTTCACTGAGGTGTTTGAAGAACGCTGTGAGGAGGAGGGAGAAGCCGCCATGTCAGCTGTCAGCACATAGACCATTCTTCTAGGTCTGCTCGGTTTAAATTGTGATTTTTTTACCTTTAAACACCATACCAGGAGGACTGGTGTACTGTTCTGAGCTTCCACAGCAAATTTGAAAGAGTTCCGGCGCCGCTAGGAACCGTAGTTCTCCGGTATTTCCCCCGTGGAGCTCTAAGGAGACATTACTTTCTCCTCAGGCAGCCACGTATGCGCCCCCTAGGTCATGTTTTTTCTATTCCCTTTCAAGTTTGCTAGGTTTGAATTTGCCTCTTCCTTAATATAGTCTTGAAAAGTAAATACTTGTAGAATCTCTTTCCATTTATGATGATAGAATGTCCATGAACACGGAGTACCAAACTATTTTACATAATTTCCAGAGATGTTGGAATATTCTGGTGACATCCAATCATTTAGTTGATATTGCCTCCATTTAATCCGGTCAGCAACTTCTTGAAGAAGAACAGGCAATTTTATCTTAAATATCCTTCCTAGCTCATTATGCATTTGTGGTAGGACGTACCCTTGGTGTCCATTAAGCTTTGCCAGAGCATAAAGAACTGCATACTCCCCCATTTGGTTTCCCAGGCGTGCAGAAGGATGAGTAGTCCACTAGGGATGAACCCCCCCCGGTTTGGTTCGCACCAGAACCTGCGAACGGACCGAAAGTTTGCGCAAACTTTAGAACCCTATTAAATACAATGGACTCGAACGTTCGAAATCAAAAGTGCCAATTATAACGGCTAATATGCAAGTTATTGTCCTAAAAAGGGTTTGGGTACCCGGGTCCTGCCCCAGGAGACATGTATCAATGCAAAAAACGCTTTAAAAACTTCTGTCTTTTCGAGAGCAGTGATTTTAATGATGCTTAAAGTGAAAAAAAAGAGAAATATTCCTTTAAATATCGTACCTGGGGGGTGTCTAAAGTATGCCTGTGAAGTGGCATGTGTTTCCTGTGTTTAGAACTGTCCCTGCACAAAATGACATTTCTAAAGGAAAAAAAAGTCATTTAAAACTGCTTGCGGCTTTAATGTAATGTCTGGTCCCGGGAATATGGATGAAAATCATTGAGAATAATGGCATAGGTTCCCCCCCCCCCCAGCCCACTACCAGCCCCTTTGGGTCTTGTATGGATATTAAGGGGAACCCCGCACCCAAATTAAAAAAGATGCCTTATATACTCTGAACAGCAGTATACAGGCGGTGCAAACAAGACAGGGACTGTAGGTTTGTTCTTAAGTAGAATCTGTTTGTAATTTGGAACAGGTACATTTTTTTAAATGTAGCTACAGCCATAAAATCTATTTTTAAGCTTTTTGGAAAAAAATGAAATTTTTCTCTTTGGACGAGAAAAACGATCGTCTGTGGGCTTTTTGTCGTTTTTCTCGACGGGAAAAACGGCATTAATCACGACGAGAAAAATTAGAACATGCTCTAATCTTTCTCGTCGTGATTCCCGTCGTTTTTTTCCGCGCCATGTTTCCCTATGGGAAAACTGCCGCGGAGCCCACACACGGTCGTTTTTTTTCGACCCCAAAAAAAATGGCATTTAAAACGTCCGTGTGTGGGGGGAACAAGCTGTTCCTCGTTTTTCACGTCGATTTTCTCGACAGTGTTTTTACCGTCGAAAAAAAATCGATCGTGTGTACGCGGCATTACAGGGGAGAATTTCCCTTCCTAGGAGTAGGAGTAGGAGTATTTTGTAAGTGGGATGTTTGAAAGCAGAGGCCTGCCGTATATACTCTGCAGAAATTTGGCCCTTAGGTGTTGGTGTTAGGTGTTGGTGTTGCCACAACACTGTAAGCCCTCACAGTTAATCTTGGTGGGTGCTGGAACGCCCTGCTGTGAACTATTATATCAAGAATTGTAATTACAAGACATTGTTGAACAGTGGTAGGAAAAATTGGGCATTTGGTGGTGGTGGTGGTGGTGGTGGCACAACACTGTAAGCCCTCACAGTTACTCTTGGTGGGTGCAGGAATGGGCCCTGATGTGAAATATTAGATCAAGAATTGTAATTACATGCCCCTGTTGTACAGGGGCATAAGAATTGGGCCTTTGGTGGTGGTGGTGGTGTTGCCACAACACTGTAAGCCCTCACAGTTTCTCTTGGTGGGCGCAGGAATTGGCCCTGCTGTGAATTATTACATCAAGAATTGTAATTACATGCCCCTGTTGAACAGGGGCAGAAAAATTGGGCCTTTGGTGGTAGTGGTGGTGGTGGTGTTGCCACAACACTGTAAGCCCTCACAGTTACTCTTGGTGGGTGCAGGAATGGGCCCTGCTGTGAATTATTAGATCAAGAATTGTAATTAAATGCAGGGGCAGAAGAATTGGGTCTTAGGCACTGGTGCCACAACACTGCAACCCCTCACAGATACTGTACTTGGAGCGCAGCAATGAGCCCTGCTGCAAAGTATTGCATCAAAAATTGTAATTACACGCCCCTGCTAAATAGGGGCAGAAAAATTGGGCATTAGGCACTGGTGCTGGTGCCACAACACTGCAACCCCTCACAGATACTCTATTAGGAGCGCAGGAATGAGCCCTGCTGCAAAGTATTGCATCAACAATTGTATTTACACGCCCCTGTTAAACAGGGGCTGAAAAACTGGGCCTTAGGCACTGGTGCTGGTGCCACAACACTGCAACCCCTCACAGATACTGTAGTTGTAGCACAGCAATGAGCCCTGCTGCAAAGCATTGCATCAAAAATTGTAAATACACGCCCCTGTTAAACAGGGGCTGAAAAATTGAACCAAAAATGTTCTTTCAAGCTATCAGCATGATCATTGAGGAGGAAGAGGATAGTCACTCAGCATAACAGGAAAGTCACTCAGCATCAGCATAGGCAGTCTTGAAGGGATCTGACATTTCCAAAAAAATGATTCGGTTCCATCAATATCAGGTGCTTGGTAGCTGGTGGTGATCCAAGATTGATTCATTTTTATGAAGGTCAGTCGATTGACCGAGTCGGTGGACAGGCGTACCCTGTGATCGGTTACAAAGCCTCCAGCAGCACTGAATGTGCGTTCCGAAAGAAGGCTGGATGCAGGACAGGCCAGTAGCTCAATTGCATGCTTCTGCAAGCTCTGGCCAGTGATCCATCCTCAAGACCCAGTAACCCAGAGGATTTTCGGTGGGAAAGGTGTCCAAGTCTGATCTTGCCCCTAGGTATTCCTGCACCATGTAAACCAGACGCTGGCGATGGTTGCTGGAACTGATCATACCTTGGGGCTGCGTACTAAAAAATTGTCTGAACGCATCGGTCAGACGGCCACCTTCTCCACCGCTCCTTCTTTGACTGACCGAAGCCTCAGCAACACGTTGTCCAGGACCAGGAATTTGTAACCTCCCACTCTCTGGGAAAGCGTTGCGTAGACATTTCTGCAAGGCCTCCCGAAGATGCTTCATCCTCTGCTCCCTCTTTGACGGCAAGATAAGGTCCGCAACCTTACCCTTGTAACGTGGATCAAGGAGGGTTGCCAGCCAGTAATGATCCCTCTCCTTGATCGCACGAATACGTCCGCAGGCTTTGCAGGATCAGAGAGGCCATGCAGCGTAGGTTTGCTAAGGCATTCGGTGCGGAGTCCTCTGGGTCACTGAGGACGACATGATCCGCAGTCACCTCCTCCCAGCCACGTACAAGTCCTTGGGTGTCTTGGGACTGTAATTGATTCCCTTGAAGATTTCTGTTGATGCTAAGTGCTAGGCTCCACCTCCATGCTGATGCAATAATCCTCCTCCTTCTCTTCCTGTGTGATAGGCGGGCCAGCAGGAACACTGTCTCGATAAAGGGGGCCTTGAGAGGTAAGGAAGTCCTCCTCTTCCTCCCTCTGTTCTGCCTCAAGTGCCCTGTCCATTATTCCACGCAGTGTGTGCTCCAACAGGTGGACAAGAGGGACAGTGTCACTGATGCATGCACGGTCACTGCTCACCATCCTCGTGGCTTCCTCAAATGGTGCCAGGACAGTGCATGCATCCCTGATCATGGCCCACTGGTGTGGGGAAAAAAATCCAAGCTCTCCTGACACTGTTCTGGTGACATATTGGCACAGATACTCATTGATGGCCCTCTGCTGCGTGTGCAGCCACTGCAGCATGGCCAACGTAGAGTTCCACCTGGTGGGCATGTCACAGATTAGGTGGTTCTTGGGCAGGTTGTAATCCTTTTGCAGCTCATCCAGCCAAGCACTGGCATTATATGACTGGCACAAATGCCCACAGAGTTTCCTGACCTCCTGTAAGCCCGGGTACCTGCCCAAGAACCAATGCACCACCAAGTTAAGGACGTGAGCCAAACAGGGCACATAGGTCAGTTGTCCCTGTCGGAGGGCGGAGAGGAGGTTGGTGCCATTGTCAGAAACCACCTTTCCTTGCTTAAGCTGGCGTGGTGTCAACCACCTCTGAGCCTGCCCCTGCAGAGCTGACAGAATCTCTGCCCCAGTGTGGCTCCTGTCCCCCAAGCACAGAAGCTCAAGCACCGCATGGCATCTTTTTGCCTGTGTACTTGCATAGACCCTTGAATGCCTACGGATCACCGCTGGTTCTGAGGACAAAGCACAGGTAAAGGCCATGGAGGAAGAAGAAGAGGAAGGGGTGGAGGAGAGAGGTGTTTCAGAATCACCAGTAGTAACATTTTGGAGGTGTGGTGGCGGAACAACCTCCAACACTACTGCACCTTGTCCTACATCCTTCCCAGCTGCCAGCAGAGTCACCCGATGCGCCGTGAAAAATAGGTAACGTCCATGTCCATGCCTGCTGGACCATGAGTCAGTGGTAATATGCACCTTACCGCTGACCTCCCTGTCCAGCGAGGCCAAGACATTGCCTTCCACATGCCGGTAGAGAGCCGGAATCGCCTTCCGTGAGAAAAAGTGGAGTTTGGGAACCTGCCACTGAGGAACCGCACATTCCACAAACTCACGGAAGGGGGCAGAGTCTACCAACTGAAAAGGCAGCAGTTGAAGTGCTAGCAATTTAGCCAAGCTAGCATTCAACCACTGGGCATGTGGATGGCTGGGAGCGAATTTCTTTCGGCTGTGCAGCAGCTGGGGCAGGGAAATTTGCCTGGTACAATCGGACGTTGGTGTACCGATAGCAGAGTACTTGGCTGTGACACACCTAATTCTACACCTTCATTTCTCTCAGTGCAGGTTTCAGAGAGGACTGAAGGTATAGTGGGGTTGGAGATCCCAGCTGATGAGGAGCAAGGAGAGGTCCGCTTTGTTCTTTGGTGTGGGTCTTCTAGGTAAGCTTGCCAACTGATTGAATGGCAGGTCGACATATGTCTGGTCAAGCACGTGGTGCCCAAGCGGCTGATGTTTTGGCCACGCGAGATACGCATTAGACATATGTTGCAAATGGCAACGGTGCGATCTGCTGCACACGTCTGAAAAAAGGCCCACACCAAAGAACTTTTGGAATAACGCACAGAGAGAGCAGCGCCCTGCACATGCGGAGCTCTGTGGTGTGATGCAGTCGGTGTGCTTCCCTTAAGCTGGCCCCTGGAGGGCATCCTGCCTCCTTGGAGATGTGCTGCCTCCTCCTCCTCCTCTCTCCTATCAGGCACCCACGTGGAGTCAGTGACCTCATAATCCCCTCCCTCCTCATCACTGGAGCAAATCTGGCAGTATGCTGCAGCTGGGGGAACATGACTGCCAGATAGCTGTCCTTGTTGGGCACCCCCTCTCTCTGGGCTCACGTTACTGCCTTCCTCCAGCTGGGTTCCATCATCGGAGCCTTCAAAACGCTGGGCATCCTCCTGGAGCATGTACCCAACACTGTGGTCAAACAGTTCGGGGGACTCCTCAGGAGGACATGGTTGGGCTAGGGAAGGAGTGACTGATGATATTGAGCCGAGGGAAGAGGCCACTTTGTCAGTTGCTTTGCCAGACAAAGTACCCTGAGCCTGGGTGAGAGAGGACGAGGAGGATGAGGACGGCTTGGTCATTCACTCTACCAAGTCTTGGGCATGTTGCGGCTCAACATGGCCAGCTGCCGAAAAGAAGAACAAGCGTGTCCCACGGCCACGTGCTGATGAGGATGCACCGTGTCCACGACCAGTACTGTTGCCTCTAGACACAGAGCCTGCTTGCCCTCTTTTATTGCCTCGTGACTGTCTGCCTCTCCTTGTTTGCCTTCCAGACATACTAATGGCCCGCAGTGAGATGTAGCTGCACAAAGGTGGGATGTATATATATATATATATATATATATATATATACATATACATATATATAGCTGTACTGATTATAATGCAGCTGTCAGAATCAACTGCCTGCTGTGGTATTAGTATGGGAAAATCAGCAATTGTTTTCAGTTAGTTTTAGGTGAAAACTGTGCAGAGGACACTGAAAATACTTGCAGCTCTCTGCCTGTGGTTTTATTAGGAGAACACCACTATAATAGTCACTAACTGTATTCAGGTAAGCTTTACGTGAACGCTATGCAAAGCACACAGTACACTAAGTGAAACACTGACTGCAGCTAGCACAATCACCTGCCTGCCTGTCACAGTATAGAGAATAACAGGAACGGATCTAGCTAAACTGAATACAGTGTATAAATATTTATACAACACCTAGGATGCATATATATCCTCTACACACTGTAACTGCAGCTAACTGACGCGCCTGCCTGCTCTATCTAAATTAATATAAATGACACTGTCTCTCTCTGTATTCTCTCTCTTTTAACAACTCCAACACACTACACAAGGCCGCTAAGCCAGCGGCCTTATATAGTGTGGGGCGTGTACTAAACTCCCTGAGCCATAATTGGCCAAAGCCACCCTGGCTTTGGCCAATTACGGCTCTCCGTTTTTTCCGCGCTGTGATTGGCCAAGCATGCGGGTCATAGTGCATGCTTGGCCAATCATCAGCCAGCAATGCACTGCGATGCCGCAGTGAATTATGGGCCATGACGCGCCACTAGAATTTGGTGCGAACGGCCCATAATGTTCGATCTTTGTCGAACGATCGAACAGCCGATGTTCGACTCGAACATGGGTTAGACTCGAACACGAAGCTCATCCCTATAGTCCACATGAAAGCATCTGATTGCACGTTGATGGAAAGTGATCTCTTTTTGTCATTTAGATTAATGCGGGAGCTACTCCCATGGTTTGCATAGCTGAAGGTTGTTACAAGATTTAATTTGCGGAAGTCATAATACCAGATGATTAAAAAATTCAAAGCAAGCATCATAAAAAAAACACTCTTCTTCTTTAAATTTTGGTCCATTTCTAAACGGATACTTTAAAGTCCTAGATATAAATAAGACAAAAGGGAAAATTACAAACTACTTTTAGACGTGACATTGTTGCATATATTAATCTTTTTAAAAGCTAACAAATACAGTCCTAGTCCATGAAAGCCACACTGCAGTGGCCTATGGGTAAATCATTAATGTTGTTATAGGTGAGAAGAGGAAAGGAGAGCACTTGAGTGATCAAAAATCGATAAGATGCATCTTGGAACCGTTAATAAGGCTGGATGAACATTGTGTAAATCAAATGTATTAAAATCTCTCACTGCTCATAATTTTTTTTAATATTCCTCCTAGGACACTTACACTTTCCTATATTTTTATAACTACATGACTTTAGCTTTTAACATTCTGAAAACTCAAGCCGTAGATGGTCCTTCAATCACAACCCAGCACAGCAATAGTCAATTAACTGGTGCTGGTTGGCACCACCTTTGCATTCAGGCAATCAAAGGTTGATGTATTGAAGGGATAACAATTTGTACTTTGATACTACCTCATTTTAAACTGTTTAATGATTTATATTTTTGGGTAATAAAAATGGGTTTTGGTTTTAATATGCATGGTATGTTCTTTGGGGTGCCAATAATGTCCTAAACATATTCCACACATAATTCTTCCATATAACATGGGGTGTGGTGCCCTTTCAATACATTAGTACTGTTGGTAAGCCTCTACTTTCACCACCCTGTAGAGACTCTCCTCCAGCATTCCCTAATCATGGCTAGTCAGCAGTGAAAATTCCTCTAACCACTTTGTTAGCATGGATGGGGGTGTTGATCATTATTTTTTTTAAACTTATGAGTTTAAAGCTGGATACAATTTTCTTAAGATTTTTTTCCTTAAGATTTACCAAAACCATATAATATGAGGTCAAGCCAAAACACTTTAAATTTGTATGCAATCAGGCAGGCTCCTGCACTACATAGTTGAAGGTAAATCTGCAGGAAATTGAACAACAAAAGTTGTATAGTGTGTATCCAGCTTTAGATGCCTATGAGCCTGGCAAATGCATGAAAAAAATCACCAAATGATTTAAAGTGTATCTAAACTCGCGAGCAAAAATTTATAGTATTGCAGATTACTGGTTCTTAGATGTGGTGGCTGAATTAGATTTATTTTTTCACACCTGTCCCCATTTATTTTAACCTGGTATTCCTGCTATTGGGAGGGAAGTCTTTACTGTAGCGGGAATGTGTTAGGGCTACAATTTAACAATTTATTGTCATTCTCAAACAGTGGGTACAGTGAGCACTAGATAATATTCAGCTGCTCGCACTAAGAGGTGACAATATCTCACTTGGTCAAAAATATAAAAGTGGTGCATTGTTTCACATTCGCTGCTGGTCTCATTAGAAGAGGACTAGAAGGCGCTTAGAAATACTAAGTCTGTATGGATGGTCTGCTACTCTTTGGACACTGGGATTGCTGAGACATGTAGTTCCATATTGTCTGTGCTGCTTTCCAGACATTGGAACTCCCCTTTTCCCCACTTTGAAGATCCTTTTTCTGCAGGAGCCACTTGCTGCTAAAACCTGTCCTGGCCCAATACTAGTGTATGCCCAGAATCATCCAAGGGTTGCAATGTCTGCTCTCTCTGCTGTGTGCTTAGAGTCCTCCATAGTTTGCCCTGTCTGCCCCTTCTGCTGTGTGCCCAAAATCCTCCAAGGATTGCCCTGCCTGCCCTATCTTCTATATGCCCAGTGCCCTTCAATGTTTGCCCTGCCTGCACTTTCTGCTGTGTGTCCAGAATCCTCCACAGATTGACCTATCTGCCCTCTCTGATGTGTGCCCTGAGCCCTCCACAGATTGCCCTGCCTGCCCTCTCTGATGTGTGCCTAGAGTCCTCCATGGATTACCCTGCCTGCCCTTTCTGCTGTGTGCCCATAATCTTTCAAGGATTGCCCTGCCTACCCTATCTTCTGTATGTCCAGAGCCCTCCATGGGCTGCTCTGCCTTCTCTTTCTGCTAGCTGTCCAGAATCCTCCACAGATTGACCTGCCTGCCCTCTCTGCTGTGTGCCCTGAGCCCTCCACAGATTGCCCTGCTTGCCCTCTCTGTTGTGTGCCTAGAATCTTCCAATAATTACACTGCCTGCCCTCTCTGCTGTGTGCCCAGAGTTCTCCAAGGATTGCCTTACCTGTCCTCTCTATTTTGTGCCCAGAGCCCTCCATGGATCACACTGACTGGACCTCCCAAAGCCAAGACCACCATATCCACTACTCAGGACAGTCAGACTTGCGTAGTGTGAGTCATTTAACCCTTCACACCTTACCACCCCTTGCTGTGCCATGCTACCACCCAGAGGATTGTTTCCCCTTGCCATGCCTTACTGTCGCCCTGTGGACTGTTTCCCTTTTTGTTTTTCCATATTTTCACTTCATGGACTGTAAACCCTGGCTGTACATATTACCACCCTGAGGACTGTCTCCCCTTGCTGTGTCAAATAGCTCCTCCATGAACTGTGTATCTGTGCTGTGCCATATTGCTACTTTGTGAACTGCTTATCCATGCTGTGAAATAGTACTACCCTGTGGACTGTCTTTCTGTGCTGTGGCCTATTGCCGCCTCTCCTGTATACCCAAGGCCCTAAATAAACGCCCACATGTTGGGTTCTGTGCGATTTGACTTTGTGTGATTTCTCTCTCTGCATTTTTAGTATGTCACAGGGGGTAACACTAAATATTGATTTGATTTGGATTTGTCTTCTGTTAATTTACTTTCCATTTTCCTAATTGATAACAATAAACTGTTAACATTTCTATTTCTGAAAGCATTTCTCATTTACAGCATTTTTAACATGTTCCTAAAAATTTTGCACTGTAGTGTGTGCAGCACCCTCTAGCTAGTGTACTAGGTGTACATATGTTTAGTTTTTAGTGTAGGTAAATTGGCTTGGTTGAGGGAAATGACTGGGTTGGGAATCTGGGTCAGGGATTAGTGACTCAGGAGCTGGATGACTCATCTGGCAGCTCTCTCTGACAGTTCCCCCTGGTCCAGGAGTTGGTAGAAACTTCCAGAACTGGAGGGTGGGAGTAAGGAGGGGCTGTCATGCATATTTATGAGGTTCTCAACCAATCCCCAGAAGAAGAAGCTGTAAGAGGAGCAGGCTCAAATAGGCATGAGTCATGGCAGCAAGGGGAGTCTGGTGGAATATGGAGTGCTGAGTAGGCTGTCAGAGGCCCTTGCAGGGCACCCCTCTAGTTTTGGGGGATGACCTTGAGTCTGGGGCTCGGCTACTGGAAGATTCCCTGTAAAACACATGGGGGAAACCCTTCCTGGAGACACGAGAGCAAGGAGAATGAACATCGGGAGCAGGTGAGCATGTCTGGGAGATCTCCTGAGAGTCACCCGGGTGGGTTTGTGAGTGTCCGTCTGGAGGACTGTGGAGAGATGTTAACCTGGAGGGCTAGTGAAAGGGGCAGCTGCAGCCAGCAGAGTTGGCAGTGTCTGAAAAGATGGTGCTGGGTAGGGATGAGCTTCGTGTTCGAGTCGAACATACGTTCGACTCGAACATCGGCAGTTCGATCGTTCGACGAAGATCGAACGATTTGGGCCGTTCGCGCCAAATTCGAGTGACGCGAACGGCCCACAATGCACTACGCCATCGCAGTGTCATCCAGGCGCTGTGATTGGCCAAGCATGCACTGTGACCCCGCATGCTTGGCCAATCACAGCGCCGGCAGCGAGGAGAGCAATGATTGGCCACAGGCAGGATGCCTGTGGCCAATTATTGCTGAGGGGGTTTAGTACACGCCCCACACTATAAAAGTCCGCCAGCACGGCGGCCTTGTGTAGTGTGTTCCGGAGCAGGGAAAGAGAAGCATAGGCAGGGACAGTGTCATTTTTTTCCTTTACTAATCCTGGATTCCTTGTGTTTAGGGACAGAGGATAGGTAGGGAGAGTGTCAGTGTGTCATTCTGTGCTAAACCTTGTTTGTAGGGACAGAGAAGGACAGTGAGGGAAAGTGTCAGTGTGCTATTCTGTGCTAAACCTTGTTTGTAGGGACAGAGAAGGACAGTGAGGGAAAGTGTCAGTGTGCTATTCTGTGCTAATCCTTGTTTGTAGGGACAGAGAAGGACAGTGAGGGAAACTGTCAGTGTGCTATTCTGTTCTAAACCAATCTTGCTGAACCGTATTTGAAATCCTTGAGTTTAGGGACAGAGAAGGACACTCGTGGAAACTATCAGTGTGCTATTCTGTGCTAAATCTTGTTTGTAGGGACAGAGAAGGACAGTGAGGGAAACTATCAGTGTGCTATTCTGTTCTAAACCAATCTTGCTGAACCGTATTTGAAATCCTTGAGTTTAGGGACAGAGAAGGACACTCGTGGAAACTATCAGTGTGCTATTCTGTGCTAAATCTTGTTTGTAGGGACAGAGAAGGACAGTGAGGGAAACTATCAGTGTGCTATTCTGTGCTAAACCAATCTTGCTGAACCATATTTGAAATCCTTGAGTTTAGGGACAGAGAAGGACACTCGGGGAAACTGTCAGTGTGCTATTCTGTTCTAAACCAATCTTGCTGAACCATATTTGAAATCCTTGAGTTTAGGGACAGAGAAGGACACTCGGGGAAACTATCAGTGTGCTATTCTGTGCTAAACCAATCTTGCTGAACCATATTTGAAATCCTTGAGTTTAGGGACAGAGAAGGACACTCGTGGAAACTATCAGTGTGTTATTCTGTGCTAAATCTTGTTTGTAGGGACAGAGAAGGACAGTGAGGGAAACTATCAGTGTGCTATTTTGTTCTAAACCAATCTTGCTGAACCATATTTGAAATCCTTGAGTTTAGGGACAGAGAAGGACACTCGGGGAAACTATCAGTGTGCTATTCTGTGCTAAATCTTGTTTGTAGGGACAGAGAAGGACAGTGAGGGAAAGTGTCAGTGTGCTATTCTGTCCTAAACCAATCTTGCTGAACCATATTTGAAATCCTTGAGTTTAGGGACAGAGAAGGACACTCGGGGAAACTGTCAGTGTGCTATTCTGTTCTAAACCAATCTTGCTGAACCATATTTGAAATCCTTGAGTTTAGGGACAGAGAAGGACACTCGGGGAAACTATCAGTGTGCTATTCTGTGCTAAACCAATCTTGCTGAACCATATTTGAAATCCTTGAGTTTAGGGACAGAGAAGGACACTCGTGGAAACTATCAGTGTGCTATTCTGTGCTAAATCTTGTTTGTAGGGACAGAGAAGGACAGTGAGGGAAAGTGTCAGTGTGCTATTCTGTCCTAAACCAATCTTGCTGAACCATATTTGAAATCCTTGAGTTTAGGGACAGAGAAGGACACTCGGGGAAACTATCAGTGTGCTATTCTGTGCTAAATCTTGTTTGTAGGGACAGAGAAGGACAGTGAGGGAAAGTGTCAGTGTGCTATTCTGTCCTAAACCAATCTTGCTGAACCATATTTGAAATCCTTGAGTTTAGGGACAGAGAAGGACACTCGGGGAAACTGTCAGTGTGCTATTCTGTTCTAAACCAATCTTGCTGAACCATATTTGAAATCCTTGAGTTTAGGGACAGAGAAGGACACTCGGGGAAACTATCAGTGTGCTATTCTGTGCTAAACCAATCTTGCTGAACCATATTTGAAATCCTTGAGTTTAGGGACAGAGAAGGACACTCGTGGAAACTATCAGTGTGCTATTCTGTGCTAAATCTTGTTTGTAGGGACAGAGAAGGACAGTGAGGGGAAGTGTCAGTGTGCTATTCTGTCCTAAACCAATCTTGCTGAAGCATATTGCAAATTCTTGTGTTTAGGGACAGAGAAGGATAGGCAGGGGACAGTGTCAGTGTCTTTGTTGCTAAGCCTCCTGCACAGTATACACCTGAAGGTAGCCCTTATTGCTGTTTTTCCCATCTCCCTGCAGGCCATCCATTAAAATGTCTGGAAGGCAAACAAGGAGAGGCAGACAGTCAGGAGGCAAAAAAAGAGGGCAAGCAGGCTCTGTGTCTGGGGGCAACAGTGCTGGTCGTGGACGCGGTGCATTGTCATCAGCACGTGGCCATGGGACACGCTTGTCCTTCTTTTCGGCAGCTGGACATGTTGAGCCACATCATGCCGAAGACTTGGTAGAGTGGATGACCAAGCCCACCTCATCCTCCTCATCCTCTCTCACCCAGGCTCAGGGTACTGGCAAAGCAGCTGCCAAAGCGTCCTCTTCTCTGGTATCAATGTCATCATTAGTCACTCCTTCCCTAGACCCACCATGTCCTCCTCCTGAGGAGTCCCCCGAACTGTTTGAGCACAGTGTTGGGTACATGCTCCAGGAGGATGCCCAGCGTTTCAAAGGATCTGATGATGATACCCAGCTAGAGGAAGGCAGTAGCGTGAGAGCAGAGAGAGGGGATGCTCAAGAAGGACACCAATCTGGCAGTCATGCTCCAGCAGCTGCAGCATACTGCCAGATTGGCTCCAGTGATGAGGAGGGAGGGGATGATGAGGTCACTGACTCCACGTGGGTGCCTAATAGGAGAGAGGAGGAGGATGAGGAGGAGGCACATCTCCAACTAGGCAGGATGCCCTTGGGTGGCCAGCGTATGGGCAGCACACCGACGGAATCACACCGCAGAGCTCCGCCTGTGCAGGGCGCTGCCTCTGCCCGTCATTCAAAAAGTTCTTTGGTGTGGGCCTTTTTTGAGGCGAGTGCATCAGATCGCACAGCTGCTGTTTGCAACATATGTCTCAAGCGTATATCGCGTGGCCAAAACATCAGCCGCTTGGGCACCACATGCTTGATCAGACATATGTTGACCTGCCATGCAGCTCGTTGGCAAGCCTACCTTAAAGACCCACACCAAAGAACAAAGCGGACCTCTCTTTGCACCGCATCAGCTGGGATCTCCAACCCCACTATATCATCAGTCCTCTCTGAAACCTGCACTGAGAGGAATGAAGGTGTAGAATTAGGTGTGTCACAGCCAAGTACTTGCGGCCACTCTGCTAGCAGTACACCGACGTCCGATTCTAGCAGGTAAATTTCCCTGCCCCAGCTGCTGGACCGTCGAAAGAAGTTCACTCCCAGCCATCCACATGCCCAGCGGTTGAATGCTAGCTTGGCTAAATTGCTAGCGCTTCAACTGCTGCCTTTTCAGTTGGTAGACTCGGCCCTCTTCCGTGAGTTTGTGCAATGTGCGGTTCCTCAGTGGCAGGTTCCCAAACGCCACTTTTTCTCACGGAAGGCGATTCCGGCTCTCTACAGGCATGTGGAAGGCAATGTCTTGGCCTCGCTGGACAGGGCGGTCAGCGGTAAGGTGCATATTACCGCTGACTCATGGTCCAGCAGGCATGGACAGGGACGTTACCTTTCTTTCACGGCCCATTGGGTCACTCTTTTGGCAGCTGGGAAGGATGCAGAACAAGGTGCAGTAGTGTTGGAGGTTGTTCCACCGCCACGCCTCCAAAATGCTACTACTGGTTGTGACACACCTCTCTCCTCCACCCCCTCCTCTTCTTCTTCCTCCATGGCCTCTTCCTGTGGTTTGTCCTCGGAACCAGCGGTGCTCCGTAGGCGTTCAAGGGGCTACGCAAGTACGCAGGCAAAAAGATGCCATGCCGTGCTTGCGCTGGTGTGTTTGGGGGACAGGAGCCACACTGGGGCAGAGGTCCTGTCTGCTCTGCAGGGGCAGGCCGAGAGGTGGTTGACGCCACACCAGCTTAAGCCAGGAATGGTGGTTTGCGACAATGGCACCAACCTCCTCTCCGCCCTCCGACAGGGACAACTGACCCATGTGCCCTGTATGGCTCACGTCCTTAACCTGGTGGTGCAGCGGTTCTTGGGCAGGTACCCGGGCTTACAGGATGTCCTGAGGCAGGCCAGGAAAGTCTGTGTGCATTTCCGCAGATCTTATAATGCCAGTGCTCGCCTGGCTGAGCTGCAAAAGGAGTTGAACCTGCCCAAGAACCGCCTTATATGTGACATGCCCACCAGGTGGAACTCAACGTTGGCCATGCTGCAGCGGCTGCACACGCAGCAGAGGGCCATCAATGAGTACCTGTGCGACTACGGCACCAGAACAGGGTCAGGGGAGCTCGGGTTTTTTCACCACGCCAGTGGGGCATGATCAGGGATGCATGCACTGTCCTGGCACCATTTGAGGAGGCCACGAGGATGGTGAGCAGTGACAGTGCATGCATCAGTGACACTGTACCTCTTGTCCACCTGTTGGAGCACATGCTGCGTGGAATAATGGACAGGGCACTTGAGGCAGAACAGAGGCAGGAAGAGGAGGACTTCCTTGCCTCTCAAGGCCCCCTTTACCCAGACAGTGTTCCTTCTGTCCCACCCATCACACAGGAAGAGGAGGAGGAGGAGGAGGAGGAGGATTGTGTCAGCATGGAGGTGGAGGCTGGCACTCAGCATCATCAGCAGCAGTCTTTTAGGGATGATTTACAGTCCCAAGAAACCAGTGGACTTGTACGTGGCTGGGAGGAGGTGGCTGCGGATCATGTCGTCCTTAGTGACCCAGAGGACTCCGGACTGAATGCCTCAGCTAACCTACGCTGCATGGCCTCCCTGATCCTGCAAAGTCTGCGGAAGGATCCTCGTATTCCTCGGATCAAGGAGAGGGACCATTACTGGCTGGCCACTCTCCTTGATCCACGGTACAAGGGTAAGGTTGCGGACCTTATGTTACCGTCGCAGAGGGAGCAGAGGATGAGACAACTCCGGGAGGCCTTGCAGAAAGGTCTGTGCAACGCGTTCCCAGAGACTGGGAGGTTACAAACTCCTGGTCCTGGACAACGAGTTGTTGAGGCTTCGGGCAGTCAAAGAAGGAGCGGTGGGGAAGGTGGCCGTCTGACCGATGCGTTCAGACAATTCTTTAGTCCGCAGCCCCAAAGTATGATCGGTTCCAGCAACCATCGCCAGCGTCTGATATACATGGTGCAGGAATACCTAGGGGCAAGGTCAGACTTGGACACCTTCCCCACCGAAAATCCTCTGGCTTACTGGGTCTTGAGGATGGATCACTGGCCAGAGCTTGCACAGTATGCAATTGAGCTACTGGCCTGTCCTGCATCCAGCGTTCTTTCAGAACGCACATTCAGTGCTGCTGGAGGATTTGTCACGGATCACAGTGTGCGCCTGTCCACCGACTCGGTTGATCGACTGACTTTCATCAAGATGAACCAGTCTTGGATCACCACCAGCTACCACACACCTGATGCTGATATAACAGACTAATTGATTTTAAAATGTCACATCCCTTCAAGACTGATGCTGATGCTGAGTGCCTGTGCTGTTATGTTGACTGGCTATCCTCCTCCTCCTCCTCAATGATACAATTAATGATGATAGCTTGGAAGATCATTTTGGTTTATGGGTGACGCCACCAGTGGCTAAGACCCAATTTTTCAGCCCCTGTTTAACAGGGGCGTGTAATTACAATTTTTGATGCAATACTTTGCAACAGGCCTCATTGCTGTGCTCCAAGTACAGTATCTGTGAGGGGTTGCAGTGTTGTGCCACCAGTTCCTAAGGCCCAATTTTTCAGCCCCTGTTCAACAGGGGCATGCAATTATAATTATTGATCTAATAATTCACAGCAGGGCCCATTGCTGCGCCCACCAAGAGTAACTGTCAGGCCTTACAGTGTTGTGGCACCAGCACCACCATCACCACCACCACCACCACCAAAGGCCCAATTTTTCAGCCCCTGTTCAACAGGGGCATGCAATTATAATTATTGATCTAATAATTCACAGCAGGGCCCATTGCAGCGCCCACCAAGAGTAACTGTCAGGCCTTACAGTGTTGTGTCAACACCACCACCACCACCACCAAAGGCCCAATTTTTCAGCCCCTGTTCAACAGGGGCATGCAATTATAATTATTGATCTAATAATTCACAGCAGGGCCCATTGCTGCGCCCACCAAGAGTAACTGTCAGGCCTTACAGTGTTGTGGCACCAGCACCACCATCAAAGGCCCAATTTTTACTACCACTGTTCAACAATTATATGTTATTACAATTCCTGATATAATAGTTGACAGCAGGGCGTTCCAGCACCCACCAAGAGTAACTGTGAGTGCTTACAGTGTTGTGCCAACACCAACACCTAAGGGGCCAATTTCTGCAGAGTATATACGGCAGGTCCCTACTTTCAAACATCCAACTTACAAACGACTACTACTTGCAAACGGAAGAAGACAACAGGAAGTGAGAGGAAATCTACCCCTTGGAAGGAAAATTCTCTCCTGTAAGAATTAATATGGGAGAAAGATGTCTCCTCTCTACTGATGCTTTATCACCAATCCTTGTTTCAATAAAAACACCACATTTCAAAAACAGTTGTCATTGGGACGCAAAGTGAGGTGAAATGTTCTGAACAGGGGCACAGACAGCAAAAAAAATGTTACAGGGGTGATAACCCTTCCCTATGTTTTCCAAAAAGCTTAAAAATAGGTATTTGGCCTGGAGCTACACTTAAACAATGTAGCTGTTCAAAATTACAAACAGATTCTACATAAGAACAAACCTACAGTCCCTGTCTTGTATGCACCGCCTGTATACGGCTGTTCAGAGTATATAGGGCCTTTTTTATTTTGTGTTCGGGGTTCCCCTTAATATCCATACAAGACCCAAAGGGGCTGGTAATGGGCTGGGGTAGGGGGGGGGGTTGATGGGGTAGCTATGCCATTTTTCTTAAAGATTTTCATCCATATTACCGGGACCAGACATTACATTAAAGCCGCAAGCAGTTTTAAATGGCTTTTTTTTCCTTTAGAAATGTTATTTTGTGCAGGGACAGTTCTAAACACGGGAAACACGTGGCACTTCACAGGCATACTTTAGACACCCCCCAGGTACAATATTTAAAGGAATATTTGACTTTTTTTTTTCACTTTATGCATCATTAAAATGACTGCTCCCGGAAAACGTCCGTTTTTAAAACTTCTTTTTGCATTGATACATGTCCCCTGGTGCAGAACCCGGGTTCCCAAACTCTGTTTAGGACAATAACATGGATAATAGTCGTTATAATTAGCACTTTAGAATCCGAACGTTCGCATCCATTGTATTTAATAGGGTTCTAATGTTCGTGCGAACTTTCGGTCCGTTCGCGGGTTCTGGTGCGAACCGAACCCGGGGGTGTTCGGCTCATCACTAGTGCTGGGATCAGTAGCCACAGAAGTAACTAATGCTGGACTCTTAACTTTCTGCTATATATCTAGGGGGCCTTGGGTTCCTGCTTACAAAGGGCTATTGCTTTTAAATCTGACTTCAGTGCTTTTGTCGGGTCTTCACAAGTGTCCCAGCTGAGTTCTGCAAGCAAGTGAGTTCTGGAGGAAGAAGAGGAGTGTATATAGAGACTGTATATAGGAAGATTTGTCCCCAGGGGCGGAACTACCACCATTGCGACCCACGCGGGAACTATGGGGCCCGCAGCCGAGTGGGGCCCAGTGCAGGAGCGGATCCAGACTCCCCGAAAATACCACACTGACATGTTGTCACTTGCACTGCCTCTGCCCGAGTCTCTCTCTCACATCAGCCGATCAGCAGTGCCGAGAGAGAGACTCGTCTAGTGTTATTACACCGCGGCTGCACTGACCAGGAGTCGGAGAAGGTGGGTGGAGACTCGAGTCTCAGGCGAGTGACGTCAGTGAGTCACATTGGACTCGAGTCTCAGAGCCGACGTGACAGGAGCTGGAGCCTCAAATAGGGGAACAGTTGTTGCTGCAGTTTAGAGTCTAGACTTGGCAAGTGACAATCTGCAACTTGTGGCAGGTGACGTGACAAGTGGACAATCCACAACGTGTGGCAGGTGACATGACAAGTGGACAATCCGCAACGTGTGGCAGGTGAGTAGGCAAGTGGAAAATCCGCGACATGTGGCAGGTGATGGGGCAAGTGGGCAATCCGCAACATGTAGCAGGTGACGTGGCAAGTGGACAATCCGCAACATGTTGCAGGTGACGTGACTAGTGGACAATCCGCAACGTGTGGCAGGTGACGTGGCAAGTGGACAATCCGCAACATGTGGCAGGTTATGTGGCAAGTGGACAATCCGCAACATGTAGCAGGTGATGTGGCAAGTGGACAATCCGCAACGTGTGGCAGGTAACGTGACAAGTGGACAATCCGCAACATGTGGCAGTTGACGTGGCATGTGACACACTCAGGGCTCCCACTGATTCTGCATTATGGTGAGTTGAACTATTTCATTTTATATTACAATGTAATAATAGAAATAATGCAATACAATCATCCTGACACCATAACAACCATGGTGCCGGGATGATTGAAGCGCCAACAAATTTTTATTTTGTTGTTCGAATTAATATAAGCTGTTGCCTGGGTACTGTGCCACATGAGTGTGGTAATCTGTTGTTCAATGGCATTAGTTAATTTTTTGTGTGGGGGGGGGGGGCTATACAACATTTTGCTATGGGGCTCTGTGATTTCGAGTTACGCCCCTGGTTGTCCCTGAAGTTGTTCTGAAGTCAAATGGGCATCCCATAATCTCCAATCCTTATCCAAGTTATTATCCCTCAATAAAACAAAAACAAAACAAAGTCATGGACTGTTCATTGACTTTGAGTGCCTGTGCAAATTTGGTGTGCCTGACTGTGCAGGGTAGGGGATTCCAGTATACTTGCAGCTCCTTAGGGGGTGTGCTACATGTGTATATATTATATACATGCATGTTATCTGCTCTTAAGCGTGCTATGAATATTGCAGTGAAAACATACGACAACTGTCCCTAAAACTCATTTTATATACATTAGCGCCAGTTTAGAACTGCCAAGATTCCGCATGTCTGTGTGCAACTACAGACCTGGATCTTAAGGCTCCATGCACACTGGCATAAAAAACGTTGCTTCTACAGGAGTTTTGTGTTCTGCTTGTAGAAGCAACTCAAAGTTATGTGTCCATGTACATTAGGACGTTAAGAGGCATATTTTGAGAACAACGTTTAGAGGCATGAAAAAAAAAACCCTTCTCATTCGTGTTTCTGATTGGAGCTCACTGGTAGAAAAAACGTAAAACTCTCCTAAACTCGTCTAAACTTTGTACAAAAAATGCTCTATATGGACGTTTTTTACTCCAAAGAAAACAGACGTTTTTTTAAGCCAAGTGTGCATGGAGCCTTAATGTGGAGTAACTACAGAGTAGTTGGCTTTGATAAATTCCAGGATTTGTATTCTTCTGCAATTACAGAACATCAGTTATTACTAGACATGGGAGCCGTCGAAAAATTTGTTTCGTTCCGTTCCGTTTCGTATTAAAAAAAAATCGTAATTCGTAATTCGTGTACGGAATTCAATTCGGATTCGTACGAAATACGAATTTCGTACGATGCGTATAACGACCGATTTGACCGGAACGAACAAATGATTCGACCGGAAATGTACTTCCCCACCCAATTCCAGCAGCAATCTTCTCTCTATAATGTCGAATCTTTCCTCTCTATAATGTCAAATCTTTTCTCTCTATAATATCAAATCTTTTATCTCTATAATGTCGAATATTTTCTCTCTATGTCGAATCTTTTTTCTCTATAATGTCGAATCTTTTCTCTCCTATGTCGAATCTTTTCTCTCTGTAATGTTGAATCTTTTCTCTCTATGTCAAATCTTTTCTCTCTATAATGTTGAATCTTTTCTCTCTATAATGTCGAATCTTTCTCTCCTATGTCGAATCTTTTCTCTCTATAATGTTGAATCTTTTCTCTCTATAATGTCGAATCTTTTCTCTCTGTAATGTCGAATCTTTTCTCTCTATAATGTCGAATCTTTTCTCTCTATACTGTCAAATCTTTTCTCTCTATAATGTCGAATCTTTTCTCTCTATGTCGAATCTTTTCTCTCTATAATGTCGAATCTTTTCTCTCTATGTCGAATCTTTTCTCTCTATAATGTCGAATCTTTTCAATTTGGAGCTGAAACTTCGTATTTCGTACAGAATTTGTATCCGTAAAAATTCGTAATTCGGATTCGTAAAAATGTACGAATTTCAAAAAATTCGTACGAATTTTCGATTCGTACAAAACTAATCGCACATGTCTAGTTATTACGTGGCATGAAACTTTGTGTAATCAGCGCCAATGTATTTTCTTTTCTATTCAAGAGAAGAAAGATTTCCCATTTCTGCTCCATGCATAGCGTAATGTATTGTGCATCCTTTTGATTTTCTTCATCTCTAGGTCTCTCTCTATTTCTATTTCAACCAAATGTTTAAAAAAAAACTTCAATGTGTTGATTTCCAGTATTTTTAGGATTAAAGGGTACAGTATTTCCACTTTTTCTGTGAAACTAGAATAATGCCTACTATATATTTGTTACATGTCCCCATTTACATAGCAAAACTGAAAAAAAAATGCAGCTTACCTTCTTTGGATGCACTCTTCTGGATTTTCCAGTAAGTTCTCCTTGTTTTAATGCATCTTACCACGATGAACTCTGTCTGGAGGTAGATATGTCATAAATTGTACTAGATTAGGTTTGGAGTTGGGCTTCTCCATTGTATTTTAATGAGAACTGGAGCCTATCTGTCTGTAGTCCAGCCACTGGGACAGGTCACGTTGACCTAGATGATATGCATGCTTGAAGTCAGCATTGACAACATCTCCTCAGAAGCAATGAAAAAGTAAGTAAGTATTTTTTTTTTTTTTTTTACTTTTTATAGTTATGCAGTGTGAATGAGAGCACACGTACAGTGGAGTTTTCTCAAATGTGACTACAAAATTTAAAATACACTTTAAAATTAAATTTATTTGATAGACCACTATTTTTGTATCATTTATTCACAGTTAATTAATTTATATTATCACCTTGACCTGATTTATTTAAAACTTTTTATTTATTTTTTTCAAATTTAACGTCCTTGCATATTTTGGTAAGTCGGCGTATACATTGAACTTTAACCCCTTCATGGTGGAGGATAAGACAAATCTTGTGGGTCACAGGAGTGCACTTACTTTTGCTCTCCTGTGACCCATAGTCAGCTAATTGCCCTCTATCAGCTGATGTCACAGAGCCGCTCCAGGATCTGGAAGTATCCCAACATCATTGTTGGGATCCACACGGATGCCTGATCGGCAGCTGGCTCAGCCTCTCAGCGCGATGCTGAGAGCTGAAACCAGCTGCTCCGAACCCTTCTCTAGTCCAGTACTCCAGTGGGTGCTGGAGGGGCAGATTGGAGAGCAGTAACTGATAGTCACTGTTTTTTACTCTGAGAACTCTGAGAACTGAGCCATCAGTGGTCATTTGATCTCTCAGTTCTCGGTGTTAGAGCCAACATGGGACAGTTGCAGCATCACACCAATGCTGTAGCATGGAGGTGAGCATGTGTGTTCGTTTGTTTTTTCAAATCCCAGACTTCTACTTTATCCACTTGCCGACCAGCCGCCGCCGTTATACGGCGGCAGGACAGCACGTTCCCTCAATTTGCCGTAGGTGTATGTCAGCTTCTTTAAAGAGCCGTAGCAGCTGCGCCCGCTGTACGGTGGAGAAACTGATGCGCATGGTCGGCGGCCGCGATGTCTGTGGGCCACCCACGATGGCAGGAACGAGAGCCAGAATGAGGATCTGTCAATGTAAACAGACAGATCACTGTTCTGATAGGGGAGTTAGAGAGAGATCTGCTGTTCCTAGTGATCAGGAACAGCACTCTCTCTCCTTCTCTAGTCAGCCCAGCCCCCATACATTTAGAAACATTCCCAGGGAACACACTTAACCCTTTGAGAGCCCCCTAGTGTTAACCCCTTCCCTGCCAGTGACATTTATACAGTAATCAGTGGCTATGTTTAGCTCTGATCGCTGTATAAATGTCAATGGTATCAAAAGTGTCCGATCTGTCCGCCACAATGTCGCAGTCCCACTAAAAAAAGCAGATCACCGCCATTACTAGTAAAAAATATAATAATAATAAAAATGCCAATATCGCCTGTTATGTAGATGCTATAACTTTTGCGCAAACCAATCAATATATTTATTCACATACATGTTCAAGATCACAGATTTCCTTGATTGGTTGCAGCTGTCACTATTTGGTTATCCTATTTGGTTTGATTTTATCCACAAATTTTACACATAGTAGCGTATTAGTATTATTTTAAAACATTTTAAAACAATCAATATACACGTATTACTTTTTTTTTTTTTCAAAAAATATGTAGAATAATACTTATTGACCTAAACTGATAAAGAATAAAAAATTTTGGGCATATTTAATATAGCAAAAAGTTTAATATATATATATTTTTTGTTTATAGCCCAAAAATTTTAAACCGCAGAGGTGATCAAATACCACCAAAAGAAAGCTCTATTTGTGCAGAAAAAGGACGTCAATTTTGTTTGGGTACAGCGTCAAACGACCGCGCAGTTGTCAGTTAAAGCGATGCAGTGCCGTATCGCAAAAAATGGCCTGGTCATTAAGGGGGAAAATCTTCCGGTTTGTAAGTGGTTAATGCCCGAAACCAGTTTTGCAGCTTTTGAGCCCCGGTACACACTGCTGCAACCTCTCATGCGACTTGCTGTGATGTGCAACATCGCAGCAACCAAAAACAAAAATAGTTCCTGCACTACTTTTCTGCATCTTCCTTGAGACATAAATGCCATGGACTGCAATGTTAAAATCACAACAGTTACAAGGAATTCATTTCTTTCTCTTATCTTTGCGACTTTTATTGTGACTTCAGAGGGTTTTGTGAGTTCAGTAATATGTGTCACACTCTGTATTGGCAAAAGTCGCATGAATGTCGCATTGAAGTTGATAGCAAGTCGCAAACAAATCGCAATGCAACGCTGAACAGGAAGTCACACGACTTTGTTGTCGCAGCAGTGTGAACCGAGCCTTAGTAAAACTGTAGCTATCATCGCAACTCGATGGGGTTGATTTACAAAAACTGAAGCACACAGAATCTGGTGCTGTGCATGGTAGGTAGCCAATCAGCTTCTAAGTTCAGCTTGTTCAGTTAGGCTTTGACAAAAAAAATGGAAGTTGACTGGTTTCTATGCAGCGTTGCACCAGATTTTGTTCTCTCCAGTTTTAGTAAAACAACCCTAGTATATCTAGATAAATTAAACCATGGAACAGCTCTCATATAGGGAAGGATCAAACAGAAAGGGATCGGTCTGTCTTATTTGAAGGTTTAAGGTTTGGAGTTGGGCTTCTCCATTGTATTTTAATGAGAACTGGAGCCTGTCTGTAGTCCAGCCATTGGGACAGATCACGTTGACCTAGATGATGCTTGCAGTCAGCATTGACAACATCTGCTTAGAAGCAATGAAAAAGTAAGTATTATTTTTTAAACTTTTTATAGGTATGCAGTGTGAATGGGAACACACATACAGTGGAGATTTCTCAAATTTGACTACAAAAGTGAAAATACACTTTCAAATTTGATTTATTTGATAGACCACTATTTTTGGATAATTTATTCTCAATTTTTTTTTTTTTTTATATTATCACCTTGACCTGAATTGTTTAAAAAATATATTTTTTCATACACCCCCTGGCAAAAAGTATGGAATAACCATTCTTGGAAAATGTTTATTCAATTGTTTAATGTGTAGTAGGCTTGTGCAATTAGTTTCGTAACGAATCGAAATTCGTCCGAATTTAGCAACTTTCGGACGTTCAGAAGCATTCAAATTTCCGAACAAAGCAATTACGAATAAAACCGAATCCGAAATACTGTATATACTCGAGTTTAAGCCGACCCGGGTATAAGCCGAGGTACCTAATGTTACCACAAAAAACTGGGAAAACTTACTGACTCGAGTATAAGCCGAAGGTCAACAATGCCTCACTGTGCCCATCCTCACTGTTCCTCACTGTTCCCATCCTCACTGTTCCTCACTGTTCCTCTCTGTTCCTCACTGTTCCTCACTGTTCCTATCCTCACTGTTCCTATCCTCACTGTTCCTATCCTCACTGTTCCCTAGCTCACTGTTCCCTAGCTCACTGTTCCCTAGCTCACTGTTTAAATTTAACATTGTAAATAGTACCTGAAAAAAAGTTGAGAGGCTGCGGCGTCCATCGTTTAAATCTCGCGGTCTCTTCCTGGTCCCTTCCGTGATAGGCGATTCTCAGCAGACACTCTCCGCCTATCACAAAGGTTCTCTCATCCTCACCCATCCCAGCAGACACTGTGTTCGGTGTTCCGCCAATCACAGACGTCTGCTGGGAAACTGAGGATGAGAGAACGTTCGTGATAGGCGGAGAGTGTCTGCTGAGAATCGCCTATCACGGAAGGGACCAGGAAGAGACCGCGAGATTTAAACGATGGATGCCGCAGCCTCTCAACTTTTTTTCAGGTACTATTTACAATGTTAAATTTCGCTGACTCGAGTATAAGCCGGGAGGGGGGGGGGGGACTTTCAGCCCAAAAAAAAAGGGCTGAAAATCTCGGCTTATACTCGAGTATATACAGTAAATTATATCGCAAATAGCGAATGCCCGAATGTCTTCGGCATAATTCGTTATGAATAAAGTTACGAATGTACGAATCCATTCGAAGCACAATAATGCCGCGTACACACGACCGCTTTTAATGTCATTGAAAAGAACTGCGTTTTTCTCGACGTGATTATTCTCAAGCCTGCCTTGCCTACACACTATCGTCAAAAAAAGTGCTCGCGCAAAGCGCGGTGATGTACAACACGTACGAAGGCACTATATATGTGTCCAGAATCAACGAAAAACAATGTACTCTACCGAAAGTACGAATTATAAATCAACTAAAAATAAGGCTTACATTAATACGAATCATTCCGATTCAACTAAAAATGTCGCTTGCGAAAAGACGAATTAGTCCGAACACGAAAAATCCCGTCTAGCAAAATTACGAACGATTACGAATCAACAGGACCGAAAAGAAACGAACCAAAACTAAACAAATGTTTCCGTTGTGCACAAGAAACAAACCGAAACTAAACACATTTTTCCGTTGTGCACAAGTCTAATGTGTAGAAAGAAAACTAATCACAGACATGCCTCAAAACAACTTTCATTTAACATTCCAACCTTCTGGCTTTAACCACTTGCTTACTGGGCACATATACCCCCAATTGCGTGGTCGTGCGACGTGGCTCCCAAACAAAATTGACGTCCTTTTTTTCCCACAAATAGAGCTTTATTTTGGTGGTATTTGATCACTTCTGCGGTTTTTATTTTTTGCGCTATAAACAAAAAATAAGGCTTACATTAATACAAATCATTCAGATTCAACTAAAAATGTCGCTTGCGAAAACACGAATTAGTCCGAACACGAAAAATCCCGTCTAGCAAAATTACGAACGATTACAAATCAACAGGACCGAAAAGAAACGAACCAAAACTAAACGAATTTTTCCATTGTGCACAAGAAACAAACCGAAACTAAACACATTTTTCCGTTGTGCACAAGTCTAATGTGTAGAAAGAAAACTAATTACAGACATGCCTCAAAACAACTTTCATTTAACATTCCAACCTTCTGGCTTTAACCACTTGCTTACTGGGCACATATACCCCCAATTGCGTGGTCGTGCGACGTGGCTCCCAAACAAAATTGACGTCCTTTTTTTCCCACAAATAGAGCTTTATTTTGGTGGTATTTGATCACTTCTGCGGTTTTTATTTTTTGCGCTATAAACAAAAAAAGTCCAGCAATTTTGAAAAAAACACAATATTTTTTACTTTTTGCTATAATAAATATCCAATTAAAAAAAATAAAATTCTCAGTTTAGGCCAATACGTATTCTTCTACATATTTTTGGTGAAAAAAAATTGCAATAAGAGTATAGTGATTGGTTTGCGCAAAAGTTATAGCGTCTTCAAAATAGGGGATAGAATTATGATTTATTTTTATTTTTACTAGTAATGACGGTTATCTGTGATTTTTGTCAGGACTGCGATATTGCAGCGGACAGATCGGACACTTTTGACACATTTTTGGGACCATTCACATTTATACAGCGAACAGTGCTATAAAAATGCACTGATTACTGTATAAATGTGACTGTCAGGGAAGGGGTTAACACTAGGGGGCGATCAACAGGTTAAATGTATTCCCTGGGAGTGATTCTTACTGTGGGGGGAGGGGACTGACTGGGGGAGGTGACCGATGGTTGTCCCTATGTACAAGGGACACACCATCAGTCTCCTCTCCCTGACAGGGCGTGGATCTGTGTGTTAACACACACAGATCCACGGTCCTGGCTCTGTAACTGCCGATCACGGGTGCCTGGCGGACATCGCGGCCAGCCAGGCACGCGCATCGGCACCTGAGTGACGCGTCGGGCACGTGGCCCTTAGGCCATCAATAGACGGCCTCCCGGCATTGTAGAGCCACCTTGTGGCCGTCAAACTACAATGGCCCGGATATGAAGTGGTTAAGAAACACTTACAAAAAAGAAAGAAAACTGTAGTCAGTTGCAGCTGTTTTTTCAGATCAAGCAGAAGAAAAAAAATTCTGAGGAAAATATTATGGAATCATGAAAAAAAATACTACAGTATACCACTAGTACTTTTCTGCATCACCTCTGGCTTTTATAACAGATTTAATTCTCTGAGGCATGGATTTAGCTATCGACAAATCAATCCGGCTCCAACTTTCTCTTATTGCAGTTGCCAGATAAGCTTTTCAGGTTGGAGCCTTGTCATGGACCATTTTCCTTAATTTCCACAATAGATTTTCAATTGGATTGAGGTCCGGGCTAATTGCAGGCCATGCCATTGACATTATGGGGTTTATTTACTAAAGGCAAATATATTGTGCACTATGCAAAGTGCAGTTGCTCCAGAGCTTAGTAAATGAGGTAAGGTTTCACTTTGCAAAGAATACCCAATCACATGCAAGGAACATAAAAAAAAACAGCATTTTTGCTTGCTCGTGATTGGAGGATGGAAGTCAGCAAGGCTTTTACTCATTTACTAAGCTCTGGAGCAATTGCACTTTGCAAAGTGCACAGTCTATTTAGCTTTAGTAAATCAACCCCTATATGTCTTTCTTGAAGGAAAGTTTTTACTGCTTTGGCCCTATGGCAAGATGCATTTTCATCCTGAAAAATTATGTCATCACCACCAAACATCCTTTCAATTGATGGAATAAGGAAAGCGTCCAAAATCTCAATATAAACTTGTGCATTTATTGAAGATTTAATGACTGTCCTCTTCCCCGTACCTTTACTTGACATGTAACCCCATATCATCAATGATTGTTGCAATTTGCATGTTTTCTTCAGGCCGTCGTCTTCATACATTTCATTGGAACGGCACCAAAAGTTTCAGAATCATCAGCCTGCCCAATGCAGATTTGTGATTCATCACTGAATATCACTTTCATCCAGTCATCCACAGTCCATGATTGCTTTTCTTTAGCCCACTGTAACCTTGTTTTTTTTTTCTGTTTAGATATTAAAGGGGTTCTAAAGGTTTGTTTTTTATTTTCTAAATTTGAGGGGGGATATCTGAAATATGCCTGCAGCTACAGGCATCATTCAGATATCATTCTGTCATGCCGGCGATTCTGCGCACCATAAGAATGATCATAGCGGCAGTTCCGCCGCTTGATCGTTCTTATAGGCGGCGGGAGGGGACATCCCCCCCTCCAGCCACCATCCGGAGCTACTTCGAGCTCTCCCGTGCCATCGGGGGCTCGGAGAACGAAACGGCCAGCGCCGGCTCACGACGATAGAGATTTCCGGTGACCAGATAGATGGTGACGTCACGCCCGTTTTTCACCGATCTCATGCTTTCCAGCCTGGAGGAGAGATGTGGGGTCTTATTGACGCCGCATCTCTCCATAAAGAGGACCTGCCATAATTATTCCTATTACAAGGGATGTATTCAACTCCCCTGTCCCCGGTAGCTCACACTCATGCCGCGTACACACGACCGCTTTTCTCGACGAGAAAAACGGCATTTTTTCTTTTCGCAGAGAAAAACGATCGTCTGTGGGCTTTATGTCGTTTTTCTCGTCGAGAAAAACGGCATAAAAAACGACGAGAAAAATTAGAACATGTTCTAAATTTTCTCGTCGTTTTTTCCAGCATTTTTTTCCGCGGCAGTTTTCCCATAGGGAAACACTGCCGCGGAGCCCACAGACGGTCGTTTTTCTCGTCAAGAGAAAACATGACGGGAAAAACGACCGTGTGTAGGGAACCAAGCGGTTCCCTCGTTTTTCCTGTCATTATTCACGGCGGTTTTTTAACCGCCGTGAATAATGATCGTGTGTACGCGGCATCAGAAGCGAACATGCATGTAAGTCCCGCCCACATATGTAAACGCCATTCAAACCAAGCATGTGAGGTATTGCCGCGTTCGGTAGAGTGCGAGCAACAATTCTAGCACTAGACCTCCTCTGTAACTCGAAAATAGTAACCTGTAAAAAAAATTCAAGCGTCGCCTATGGAGATTTTTAAGTACCGAAGTTTGGCGCCATTCCATGAGTGTGCGCAATTTTAAAGCATGACATGTTAGGTATCTATTTACTCGGCGTAACAGCATCTTTTACATTATACAAAAAAATTGGGCTAACTTTACTGTTTTGTTATTTTTTAATTCGTGAAACTGTTTTTTTTTTACAAAAAAAGGCGTTTGAAAAATGATTGCACAAATACCGTGCAAGATAAAAAGTTTCAATGACCGCCATTTTATTCCCTAGGGTGTCTGCTAAAAAAATATATAATGTTTGGGGGTTCTGATTAATTTTCTAGCAAAAAAATTATGATTTTTACATGAAGGAGAGAAGTGCCAGAATAGGCCCGGTGGAGAAGTGGTTAAAGGAACCTATTTAGAAAATAAAAAAACAAACATTTACAACCCCTTTAACCACTTAACGACCGCCCACCGCCGATTTACGTCGGCAGAATGTCACGGACAGGCAGAATCACGTAGATCTACGTGATCGCCTTTGTGCAGTTGGGGGGTCCATCCGGACCCCCCTTCACTGCAGTGAGCGGCCGTTAAGTGTTCGGGAGCGATCAGGCATGAGGGGGCGGCCGCTCGATTCCGCCCCCCCCTCTCGCGATCTCTCCCGGCCAATGAAAATGCTTCCTCCGCCATGTGATGTAAACAAGGCTGGAGGAAGTGATGTCATCTCCCTCGCCGCGGTCTTTCCGTTCCCGGCGCCGAGCAGAGAAGAAGCAGGTTAGTGCACCAACAGTCCACTGACACGTAGGTACACATAGGCACACAAATCACCCCCCAGTCACCCCCAGATCACCCCCCAGGTCACCCCAAAGCCCCCAATCACAGTGTCACTGATTGCAGTGATCATTTATTTTACTGATCACTGCATTTAGTGTCATCTGTGATTGTAAAAAGTTGCAGGTCAGTTAGGATTAGGCCCCTTTAGGTCCAGGGTAGCCCCCTAACCCCCCCTAATAAAGGTTTAACCCCTTGATCACCCCCCAGGTAACCCTTTCACCCCCTAACTTCAGCGTCACTAAGCGATTGTTTTTCCGATCGCTGTATTCGTGTTGCTGGTGTTTTAGATAGGCAGTTATTTTTTTTTAGGTTCGCCGCAGGTTTTTATTAGTGTCAGGTATTCCCATATATTATTTTAACCCCCTGATTGCCCCTAGAGTTAACCCTTTCACCAGTGATCGCCGTATAAGCGTCACTGGTGTCACTGGTTAGCCAGTAAGTTATTTAGTTATTTAGGTTACCCGTCAGGTTTTTATATAGTGTCAGGTACCCCCATATTTAACCTAATAAAGGTTTTAACCCCCTGATTGCCCCTAGTTAACCCTTTCACCAGTGATCACCATATAAAGGTTACGGGTGACGCTGGTTGATTAGTTTGCTTTTTATAGCATCAGGGCACCCGCCGTATATAACCCAATAAAGGTTTAACCCCCCTGATCGCCCGGCGGGTGAGATCAATTAGGTTTTAGTGCCAGAGAGGGTCTGCGTCGCCCCAGGCAGTGTTAGGTTAGTGACAGTAACGCTAACACCCACGCGCAAAGCATACACCCCCCTTAGTGGTATAGTATCTGATCAGATCTGATCAGATCTATACTAGCATCCCCAGCGGTTTAGGGTTCCCAAAAACGCAGTGTTAGCGGGATCAGCCCAGATACCTGCTAGCGCCTGCGTTTAGCCCCTCCGCCCAGCCCAGCCCAGCCCAGCCCACCCAAGTGCAGTATCGATCGATCACTGTCACTTACCAAACACAACACACATAACTGCAGCGTTCGCAGTGCTTGGTTTTTGGGGCCCTGTACGCGGCTAGGCTCCCAAAAAGTCCCACACATGTGGTATCCCCGTACTCAGGAAAAGCAGCAGAATGTATTTTGGGGTGCAATTCCACATATAACCATGGCATGTGTGAGCAATATATCATTTAGTGACAACTTTTTGTACATTTTTTTTTTCTTTTTGTCATTATTCAATCATTTGGGACAAAAAAAAAAAATATTCAATGGGGTCAACATGCCTCTCAGCAAATAGCTTGGGGTGTCTACTTTCCAAAATGGGGTCATTTGGGGGGGTTTTGTGCCATCTTGGCATTTTATGGCCTTCAAAACTGTGATAGGTAGTGAGGAGTGAAATCAAAAATTTATGCCCTTAGAAACCTTGAAGGCGGTGCTTGGTTTTTGGGGTCCCGTACGCGGCTAGGCTCCCAAAAAGTCCCACACATGTGGTATCCCCGTACTAAGGAGAAGCAGCAGAATGTATTTTGGGGTGTAATTTCACATATGCCCATGGCATGTGTGAGCAATATATCATTTAGTGACAACTTTGTGCAAAAAAAAAAAAGTTTGTCATATTCCCGCAACTTGTGGCAAAATATAAAATATTCCATGGACTGAACATGCCTCTCAGTAAATAGCTTGGGGTGTCTACTTTCCAAAATGGGGTCATTTGGGGGGGTTTTGTGCTATTTTGGCATTTTATGGCCTTCGGAACTGTGATAGGTAGTGAGGAGTGAAATCAAAAATTTGCGCCCTTAGAAATCCTGAAGGCGGTGCTTGGTTTCCGGGGTCCCGTACGTGGCTAGGCTCCTAAAAAGTCCCACACATGTGGTATCCCCGTACTCAGGAGAAGCAGCAGAATGCATTTTGGGGTGCAATTCCACATATAACCATGGCATGTGTGAGCAATATATCATTTAGTGACAACTTTTTGTAATTTTTTTTTTTTTTTTGTCATTATTCAATCACTTGGGACAAAAAAAAAAAATATTCAATGGGCTCAACATGCCTCTCAGCAATTTCCTTGGGGTGTCTACTTTCCAAAATGGGGTCATTTGGGGGGGGTTTGTACTGCCCTGCCATTTTAGCACCTCAAGAAATGAGATAGGCAGTCATAAATTTAAAGCTGTGTAAATTTCAGAAAATGTACCCTAGTTTGTAAACGCTATAACTTTTGCGCAAACCAATAAATATACGCTTATTGACATTTTTTTTACTAAAGACATGTGGCTGAATACATTTTGGCCTAAATGTATGACTAAAATTGAGTTTATTCGATTTTTCTTATAACAAAAAGTAGAAAATATCTTTTTTTTTCAAAATTTTCGTTCTTTTTCCATTTATATCGCAAAAAATAAAAATTGCAGAGGCAATCAAATACCATTAAAAGAAAGCTCTATTTGTGGGAAGAAAAGGACGCAAATTTCATTTGGGTACAACATTGCATGTCCACACAATTTACAGTTAAAGCAGCGCAGTGCCGAATCCCAAAAACAGGCTTGGTCCTAATGGTCCGAAATGGTCCGGGGCTTAAGTGGTTAATGATGGTTTTCATTTGACTTTTCTGTATGTTAATCCCATTTCCTTTAGACGATGTATTACAGTTCGGTCACAGACATAGACTCCTGTTTCTGACCACTTGTTCCTCATTTGTTTTGTTGTGCATTTTCTGTTGGTGCTTTGATGTCTTCCTTGGTCTACCGGTACGTTTCCCTTTAACACCCTTCCCATTTGATTTGTACTTGGTCCATATTTTAAACACAGCTGGCTGGGAACAACCAACATCTTTTGCAACATTCCATGATGATTTACCTTCTTGAAGAAGTTTTATAACCTTCTCCTTTGTTTCAACTGACATCTCTTGTGTTGGAGCCATGATTCATGTCAATCAGGTTGGTGCAACAGCTCACCAAAGTGTGCAAGCACTCTTTTTTTACTGCAGACTAATTAGCAGATGTAATCTGTTTTAGAACTGGTTATTTCATAATATTTTTCCTCAGAATCGAGTGATTCCATATCTTTTCACTTGCAGTGCACTTGTAGTGCAAAGTGGATTTGCCTTTTGTAAATGTAGCAAGGTGTTATTATAGACCGTATCTTAACAGACTGCAATTGATGCCTAATGGGAACGTGGCTCCCTCTGGTGCTCATTTTGTGTTATAATTTGGGAGTTGTTTGGTTCTGTCATGTTAAGAACAAGGCATGGTGGGCATTGTAGTGCAAGAGACAGAGACTCTATTGCCGTGGGTTGGATTGAGACTACAATACCCACAAATCCCACTGTGCTACCAAAATGCAGTGCGCCATGCAAAGCCTACTGGGAGAACTGATTTAAGGCAGAAGCGGGGGCCTCGGCCCGCTCTCTCGGGGCGCCATCTTCAACAGGCAAGAGGCCTGCTGTGTGTGCGCCTAGGCCGGAGAAGCCTGGGCCTAAAGTTATAGAGAGAAAGGATCGCCTGACAAAGGGATCCTTGTGGACAGCCTCGCTGATCGAGCCAGAGAGGGACCGGTCTACACTTCACAGCATCCGGAGTCACCTATCCACCGGCACCTTGTGACTGAGATCAAGGAGAGGTTCCAGACGGAGTGTACCGACGAGGCGAGGCCTCATTGGGTGAGAAGGCACTTGCCTATCCACATAACTGGGTCGCTAGAAGGTGGTTTCCAAAGTTCCACATGTAGTTGCTGGCATCTGCCGTGCCGCAAGTAGGGATACGTTACACCTGAGAGTGATACAGCGGCTGGGAAGAACTAGTGTTTTTTCTGCATATACACTCCTTGCATCAAGTAATTGCCTTTTTATTTTCACACTGTTTATTGGAATACAAATAGATAAGTGCACCAACGAAGCTAGCAGAAGACTGACTGACATTTAAAGGAACAGTCATCCGCTTACTTTATTTCCGGAAGACACTCACCGGTTGTACTGTCCACTAGGGGGAGTCATATAACTTATATCACATATATATATAGTTACAACTGTTGTATCACTTGGTTATTTCACTGTTTGGGTGAGTGGAACTTGGTGGAGAGGTGTCCCAGTGGTGGTGCCATTGCATTGGGAGATTCCTCCACTAAATACTCACTCAAGTCTGACCCCCGGGTCATGTTTAATTGTGTCTGGGAGTAGAGACATTCTGTGCCAGTGGTGTTACATTGACTTTTGCAGGGAGCTGTGTGTAGTCAATATTGTCTGTATAACCATTGTTTTATTGTTTTGCCAAGTAAACACATTACCACTGGTTAAGCTACATCTTGTGTGGGACTCTGTCTATTGCAGCTGTGGGGCAGGTGACCAGCATCCAGGTAACACTATTTAGAAATATATATATTACTGTGTGCTGTTATTGTGGTTCCCTATTGCCATTGGGCTCCACAATCATATTATTGTCCAGGTGTGCCAAGGAGGGGATCGAGCCGAACTTAAGGGGTTGACAGGCAGAGCGCAGACCCAAAAATATAACCAGCAGCTCCTACGGGGGTAGTGCTACATAAATAACCGAAATAATGCCAATGGCATGGCCTGCAATTAGCTCAGACCTCAATTCAATTAAAAATCTATGGTGGAAGATAAGGAAAATGGTCCATGACAAGGCTCCAACCTGCAAAGCTGATCTGGCAACTGCAATAAGAGAAAGTTGGAGTCGGATTGATGAAACAGCTGCAAATGACTACAGTTTTCTTTCTATTTACATTTTTTTAAATGTTTCTTAACCTCCTTAGCGGTAATCCCGAGTCAGGCTCGGGGTGAGTTTTCAATGCTAAGAGCGGTAACCCCGAGCCAGACTCGGGCTGCATCGCAGTATCCAGGGGAAGTAACTTACCTTGTTCCCTGGATCCTGCGATGTCCTCCCGCAGTGTCAGCGATAATTTTTATTATAATTACATTACTATTTGTTATAATTATTTATAGTTATTTATTATATTATAATTTATTATTTTGTGTTTCAAACTTTATCATACCCGGGATGTCTACTAGACTCTTGTTTGGTCAGGTTTAAGTAAGTAATTACTAAGAATTGCAGGCCTACAATACATAACACCAAATTTCCATGCAAAATAATTGTACCGCTTTTGGTACATAATTCCAGACAGAATCATACCGCCAGGGAGGTTAAAGCCAGGAGGTTGGAATGTTAAATGAAAATAGTTTTGAGGCATTTCTATGATTAGTTTTTTTTTCTACACAATTAAACAATTGAATTAACATTTTCCAACAGTTAAATACTTTATGCCAGGGGTTGTATTTAACTTACTCACATATTTTGGCAAGTCAGTGTATAAATTGAACTTTAACCCCTTGATGATGGAGGATAAGACAAATCTTGAGGGTTACAGGAGTGCACTTACTTTTGTTCTCCTGCGACCCAGAATCAGCTAATTGCCCTCTATCAGTTGATGTCACAGAGTCGTTCCAGGATCTGGAAGCATCCCAACAATATTGCTGGGATTCACCAAGATGCCTAATCGGCAGCTGGCTCAGTCTTTCAGCGTGATGCTGAGCGCTGAAACCAACTGCTCCAAATCCCTCTCTAGTCCTGTGCTCCAGTGGGTGCTGGAGGGGCAGATTGGAGAGCAGTACCTCATAATCACTACTCCTCACTCTGAGAACTGAGCTATCAGTGGTAATTTGATCTCTCAAATAAAGAGAGATAAAGGATCAAACAGAAAGGGATCTCATAGCGCATACCATTTTTTAAATTACAATCCATAAAAAAATACATTAAAACACACTCACAAATTCCAGTGCCCACCCCGGCACCCAGGAATCATCTTATGGTTTGAGTATACAAACCACCGCTGCTCTGCTGCAAGTGCCGGCATGCTCTAGACCAGGAATCTCCAAACTACAGCCCTCCAGCTGTTGTGGAACAACACATCCCACAAGGCATTCTAAAACTCTGACATTCACAGACATTACTATGCATGATGGGAATACACCCTGTTCCAAATTATTATGCAAATTCTATTTCAGTGTCACAAAGATTAAATATCTTGTTTTTCAGTTTAACTCATGGATAGCATTGTGTCTCAGGGCTCTTTTGATCAAAGAAAACAATCTCGGACACCTGCCAGGTGAGCCCAATTAAAGGAAAAACTACTAAAGGAGGGTGTTCCACATTATTAAGCACCATTTTCAAGCAATATGGGGAAGAAAAAGGACCTCTCTGCTGCCGAAAAGCGTGAAATAGTTCAATGCCTTGAACGAGGTGTGAAAACATTAGCTATTTCACGAAAACGTAAGCGTGATCATCGCACTATTAAGAGATTTGTGGCTGATTCAGAGCACAGACGGGTTTCGTGCAGATAAAGGCACATTGAGGAAGATTTCTGCCAGATCCACGCATTAGATCAAGAGAACAGCTGCTAAAACACCATTACAAAGCAGCAAACAGATATTTGAAGCTGCTGGTGCCTCTGGAGTCACACAGACATCAAGGTGTAGAGTCCTCCAGAGTCTTGCAGCTGTGCATAAACCTTCCATTCGGCCTCAGCTAACCAATGCTCACAAGCAGAAACGGCTGCATTGGGCAGAAAAATACATGAAGACTAATTTTCAAACAGTCCTGTTCACTGATGAGTGCCGTGCAACCCTGGATGGTCCAGATGGATGAAGTAGTGGATGGTTGGTGGACGGCCACCCTGTTCCAACAAGGCTGCGACGTCAGCAAGGCGGTGTTGGAGTCATGTTTTGGGCCGGAATCATGGGAAGAGATCTGGTCGGCCCCTTTAGGGTCCCCGAAGGTGTAAAGATGACCTCTGCAAAGTATGTGGAGTTCCTGACTGACCACTTCCTTCCCTTGGTACAGAAGGAAAAACTATGCTTTCCGTAATAAAATCATCTTCATGCATGACAATGCATCATCTCATGCTGCAAAGAATACCTCTGCATCAATGGCTGCTATGGGGATAAAAGGATAGAAAGTCATGGTGTGGCCTCCATTCTCCCCTGACCTCAATCCTATTGAGAACCTTTGGAGCATCCTCAAGCAAAAGATCTATGAGGGTGGGAGGCAGTTTACATCCAAACAGCAGCTCTGGGAGGCTATTCTGACATCTTGCAAACAAATTCAAGCAGAAACTGTTCAAAAACTCACAAGTTCAATGAATGTAAGACTTGTGAAGCTGCTATCAAATAAGGGGTCCTATGTTAAAATGTAACGTGACCTGTTAAAATGTTTAAAAAGTTAAAATGTTGTCCAAAGTTTGATTGAAATAGATTTTGATTTCAGTAAATATGCTGCAAACACAACAAATGACAATTTTCAGTTCTTTACAACCTATAAAGTGTTTTGAAACTTAATGTGCGTAATAATTTGAAACAGTGCATTGTAAGTTTTTTTATTTTGAAAAAAAAAACTGTTATCATTAGGAGGTTTGTTCAATAAAATTTGAATTGTACTCTTAATAGTTGATAACATGAGAATTATGCTGACTGTTGCTTACATCAATTATTTAGGTAAATGAGAAAAATATCATTGGCATAATAATTTGGAACAGGGTGTAGTAGTTCCTGAACAACTGGAGGACCATAGTTTGGAGACCCCTGCTCTAGACAAAAGAAGACGTGCCCGCCCCTATGCTTACATGTTTCTTGGGTATCATCAGGAGGTGTAGTCAAGTGCCGCTCTCTAAGCCTCATATACTCAACTTTGTTCTGATGTGGTTCAACTCGTGAAATAGCCGGGAATGAAGCTTCTGTATATACTGTGGCTTCTTTTGGAACACATGTCTCTTGACTATAGGATTCGTCAACTTCTGTTCCTTGAAATTATAATAAAAGACACAACACTGCATGACGTGGTTTTATAATAACAGAAACAAAACAATTTTAACAATACCAATTAAATAATGCAACCAGGAGAGAGTCTTTAGGTGTCCTTAAGACACATTTTTGACTAATATCGACCATGTCCTCAGCCGCACCCCATCCAGCTCAAAGACGTTGGGACTTCCATATTATGACTTTCCCCCAGGGGACCTAGCTCCTGGGAGAACCACCAACAACCAACCAGGTGGGAGTGCCATACCGTAGATGAGCCCCCAATTCTTTAACAATCTGGTTCATCCTTGCCCCCCCCCTAAGACCCCCTGACCCGCAAGCTGCTGCGACACATGTGCAAAACATTAAAAAACAAACAAATATTATTATTTTTATTTTTTTTAGAAAAAATCATGAAACACCAAAATCGTCCCCCACGCAGAATACACCCTAAACCCAGATAACAGGCCGGGAGGGAAGGAAACTCTTTATGTCAACTGAACTTTCCTGAATGATTACCCATCAGCCCTTGCACATAAATACCCTTGACCATCTGACCCTGACCATCTGACCCCTAAGCCACCAATCAGGTAAGCTACGTCCCTACCCCACTAACTACAGCGTTCTTTAACCCTACTCAGACCTGTTCCTCCCTTAGTCATGCTGACCCACCGTCTATTTTCTCTTCTCCAGGTTGCACTTCATGTGACTTGTAGCAAGTTGAGTAGCAATAGCGAACCTGGCATACATTATTAAATTATACTGCATAGAGATGAATTTATTCACTGATAATTAGTTGTATTTATTTAAAGCATTGGCACTTTATATAAGAGGTTCATATTGATTGTATACAGATGAATGTATTTATTAGTTGCAATTATTTGAAAGTTTTCTGGTTGCTAAAAGCAAGTGAGCGTGACTTTAACCCCTTCCCGCCGATGTAACCCCACTGCACTGGGCTTTTTTCAGTGTATCTTCCCCTCTGATCCCTCTGTATTGAATTGTATTGTGATTGTACTGTCTTCCCTGATGTTGTAAAGCGCTGCGCAAACTGTTGGCGCTATATAAATCCTGTATAATAATAATAATAATAATAATCTTCCTTTGTGCTGGGAGCGCACCGCACAAGGTGCTCCCAGCACAGAGTCTGGGGTCTCACTGAGAGCCCCGTACTAACGATCGGGACCCGGAACCCCTGATTCTGAGTCACCTGATATCCGTGGTAGCCTCTGATTGGCTACCACAGTAATCAGTCACTGTGAAGCCCGCCCCTGTGTTTCTCTCTCTGTGAATGGAGAGGAAAGATACAATGCATCTTTCTCTTTCTTTGCAGAGAGCAAAAAAATTGTGTTTAAAAAAAAAAAAAAATATCTAGCTCAAGGTTTGATCAAGATTTTTGCCAGGGTTAGTTTTTGGGTCAAGTAAGGGTCAAATGTCAAGGTCAGGGTCAAAGATCAAGTTCATTATATATTGGGCATGATTGTTTTTTTTAATTAGCATTAGTGTCAGTTAGTGTCAGTGTGTTTTAGAACAACAGGAAAAAGGACTCCAGGTCAGTGTGAGTAAAAGCAACAATAATTTATTTAGTATCCACTTACATAAAGCAATCTTGCCTGCTGCCAGGGATGAGCCGAACACCCCCCTGTTCGGTTCGCACCAGAACCTGCGAACAGACAGAATGTTCGCGTGAACTTTAGAACCCTATTAAATACAATGGACTCGAACGTTCAAAATCTAAAGTGCTAATTATAAAGGCTAATATGCAAGTTATTGTCCTAAAAAGTGTTTGGGGACCCGGGTCCTGCCCCAGGGGACATGTATCAATGCAACAAAAAGTTTTAAAAATTTATGTTTTTACGGGAGCAGTGATTTTAATAATGCTTAAAATTAAAAAATAAAAGTGAAATTTTCCTTTAAATTTCGTACCTGGGGGGTGTGTATGATATGCATGTAAAGTGGCGCTTGTTTCCCATGCTTAGAACTGTCCCTGCTCAAAGTGTCATTTTTGAAGGAAAAAAAGTCATTTAAAACTCACTCGCGGCGATTAATGAATTGTCGGCTCCCGGCAATACATAGAAAAGTCATTGATAAAAAAAAAAAAAAAGACCCTTCAGGTCTGGTATAGATATTAAGGGGAACCCCGCCGCAAATGAAAAAAAAATGCGTGCGATTCCCCCCAAATATCCATACCAGGCCCTTCAGATCTGGCATGGATTTTAAGGGGAACTCCAACCCAAATTTAAAAAAAAATGGCGTGGAGTCCCCCCAAAAATCCATACCAGACCCTTATCCGAGCATGTAACCTGGCAGGCCGCAGGAAAAGAGGGGAGGACGAGAAAGCGCCCCCCCTCCTGAACCGTACCAGGCAACATTCCCTCAACATGGGGAGGATGTCCCCATGTTGATGGGGACAAGGGCCTCATCCCCACAACCCTTGCTCGGTGGTTGTGGGGGTCTGCGGGCAGGGGGCTTATCGGAATCTGGAAGACCCCTTTAACAAAGGGGACCCCCAGATCCCGGCCCCCCTATGTGAATTGGTAAGGGGTACATTGTACCCCTACCATTTCACGAAGAAAGTGTAAAAAAATGTAGAAAAAACACACAAACACCTTGGAAAAGTCCTTTATTAAAAAAAAAACAAAAAAACATTCCAGCGATAAAATCCAGTGTCCCGCGGCGATCCGATGTCCAGCGCTGTCCGTCATTGGCTGAGCCTGAGCGGATCTGATGGGGAACTTCCTCCGCAGTCTATTAAATGTATAGACCCGCCCCTTCTAAAGTTCCCCATCAGGTCCGCTCAGCCAATGAATAGATGTAAGGCTAAGTGGACCAGATGCGGAACGTGAGAAGGGGCGGATCTATTCATGTATTACACAGTGAAGGAAGTTCCCCATCAGGTCCACTCAGGCCAATGACGTAGGCGGGGTCTGACATACCGAGGGGGCGGACCTGATGGGGAACTTCCTTCACTGTGTAATTCATGAATAGACCCGCCCCTTCTCATGTTCTGCATCAGGTCCGCTTAGCCTTACACCTAGTCATTGGCTGTGCGGACCTGATGGGGAACTTTAGAAGGGGCGGGTCTATTCATGTATTACACAGTGAAGGAAGTTCCCCATCAGGTCCGCCCCCTCGGTATGTCAGACCCCGCCTACGTCATTGGCCTGAGCGGACCTGATGGGGAACTGCCTCGCAGTGTAATACATGAATTGACCCGCCCCTTCTCACGTTCCGCATCTGGTCCGCTTAGCCTTACACCTATTCATTGGCTGAGTGGACCTGATGGGGAACTTTAGAAGGGGCAGGTCTATACATTTAATAGACTGCGGAGGAAGTTTCCCATCAGGTCCGCTCAGGCTCAGACAATGACGGACAGCGCTGGACATCGGATCGCCGCGGGACACTGGATTTCATTGCTGGAATGTTTTTTGTTATTTATTTTTTAATAAAGGACTTTTCCAAGGTGTTTGTGTGTTTTTTTTTTACATTTTTTTTACACTTTCTTCGTGAAATGGTAGGGGTACAATGTACCCCTTACCAATTCACATGGGGGGGCTGGGATCTGGGGGTCCCCTTTGTTAAAGGGGTCTTCCAAATTCCGATAAGCCCCCTGCCCGCAGACCCCCATAACCACCGGGAAAAGGGTTGTGGGGATGAGGCCCTTGTCCCCATCAACATGGGGACATCCTCCCCATGTTGAGGGCATGTGGCCTGGTACGGTTCAGGAGGGGGGGGGTGCTCTCTCGTCCCCCCCTCTTCCCCTGCGGCCGGCCAGGTTGCGTGCTCAGATATGGGTCTGGCATGGATTTTTGGGGGGACTCCACGCCATTTTTTTTTAATTTGGGGTGGAGTTCCCCTTAAAATCCATGCCAGACCTGAAGGGCCTGGTAATTGAATTTGGGGAGACCCCCACGCTTTTTTTTTATTTTTTATCAATGACTTTTCTATGTATTGCCGGGAGCCGACAATTCATTAATAGCCGCGAGTGAGTTTTAAATGACTTTTTTTCCTTCAGAAATGACATTTTGTGCAGGGACAGTTCTAAGCACGGGAAACATGCGCCACTTTACATGCATATTATACACACACCCCAGGTACGAAATTTAAAGGAATATTTCACTTTTATTTTTTCACTTTAAGCATTATTAAAATCACTGCTCCCAAAAAAACGGACGTTTTTAAAACTTTTTTTTGCATTGATACATGTCCCCTGGGGCAGAACCCGGGTCCGCAAACACTTTTTAGGACAATAACTTGCATATAAGCCTTTATAATTAGCACTTTAGATTTCTCCCATAGACTTTTCGAATTTACCGCGAACACCCCAATTTGTTCGCTGTTCGGCGAACGGGCGAACAGGCAATGTTCGAGTCGAACATGAGTTCGACTCGAACTCGAAGCTCGTCCCTACCTGCTGCATGCAGAGGTGGTGGGGTGTGCTGTTCACAGAGGCAGTAGACAGGTTTGGCTGGAGGAGAGCTTTATAACCGAGCACAGATCCACTGAGAGGGACATCAGAGACCGACAGTGCCAGCAGGCTCAAAACCGTCAGAGTGCCAGAGGATCGTGACACCAGGTGGAGATACGGTGGCTGCTTGCATGAGTCAGGACCTGCTGCATAGGATTGCAGGAAGCCGACGACGTCAGCAAGCCCTCGCACACCACTGCGAGCTGCCAATACAGGAGACACAAGCTGGGGAGGGATCGGGTCTCAATGCATTTCAGAGGCCCTGTCTCCTTCTTCAGGCTCCTGAAGAAGGAGGTCAGGACTCAAAAACGCATTCCTGCAATCCTATGCGGGGGGTCCCGGCTCGTGCAAGCGCCCACCGTATTTCCACCTGGTGTCCCGATCCTCTGGCGTTCTGACTAGTGGCGGTTTGGAGCCTGCTGGCGCTGCTTGTCTCTGGTGTCCCTCTCAATGGATCAGTGCTCGGTTATACAGCTCTCCTCCAGCCCACCCTGTCTACTGGCTCTGTGTACAGCAAACCACACCACCTCTGCATGCAGTATGCAAGATTCCTTTATGTAAGTGGATATTAAATAAAATGTTGCTGCTTTCACTCACACTGACCTGGCACCCTTTTTCCTGTTGTTCTTTGTTTCTGAGGGAATTCCATACCCTATTAGGAGCTGCCGGCTTGTGTGTCTCCCCTATTATCACCTGCTCAATTATACAATTCGCCTTTGTACCTCCCTTGTCTTGATGTAAGTGAGCACTGATTCACCTACTTTTAGTTGGTGGGCTTTTTCCAGTGTGTTTTAGGTAGGACAAAAAAAAAAAGAAGCAAATTGTGCACTATTGCTTTTGGGCTGTACTACAGGTACAAACAACAAATAACATACACATATGTGGTATCGCTGCGATTGTCAGGAGAAGGAAAATTTATGGTAGGTGATAGGTTATGGTAGTAACAAAAAATATACAGCTACAATTAAAATTAAAAAATAACAAACATGTCATACTTACTTGTTCTATGCAGTGGTTTTGCACAGAGCAGCCCAGATTCTCCTCTTCTCGGGTCCCTCTTCGGTGCTCCTGGCCCCTCCCTCCTGTTGAGTGCCCCCACAGCAAGCAGTTTGCTATGGAGGGCACCTGAGCCGAGCCACAGCTCTGTGTATCCATTCACACATGCAGCCGTGGTTCGGCCCCGCCCCTCTCTCGCGTCTCATTGGCTAACTGACTTTAATTGACAGTAGCAGGAGCCAATGGCACCACTGCTGTGTCTCAGCCAATCAGGAGGGAGAGTCCCGGATGGCCAAGGCACTCGTGGACATCCCCGGATCAAGAGGGGGCTCAGGCAAGTATTAGGGGGGCCAAGGGGGGCTGCTGCATACTGAAGGATTTTTGTCTTAATGCATAGAATGCAATAAGATAAAAAACCTTCTGACTTTACAACCACTTTAATAATAATAATCATTGTTCAATGTGTATTGTAATGTTCAGGGAGCCAGCTAGATCGCAGGACACAGGCTTTTCAATCAAAAAGGAGGTTTAAATAAACTAAACGGCTTCACAGCAGCAAAAACAAAAGAAATAACAGTCTCACCGATTTGTAGAGCTCAGAACTGCTATCACAGTTAAACAGTCCTTACTTTATGTTGCAGGTAACTTCCCCAGCTAGCAGGCTTTTAGGCAGGACACTGCCATGTGCTTTTACAGCTTTTCACAGCTTTCACAGCTTTTCACTGTCCACCATTCACCATCCACAGTCTCCACTATACTCCTCCACACACACCTACAACTTCCTGTCTTGTTTTAAACCACTTCCTTGGACAGGTGCGTTAACCCTTTCTGTTCCCTTAAAGGGACCACAGTCCAAACAGAGGGAAAATATAGCGTCCTTCCAGGACCCAGCCACGGCGTCCTGTACATATCCCCCCCTGTGCCCCAATGCCAAGGAGGTGGAGGCAACAGTGGAGCTAAAACAATGGACTCGGGAGAGGGCATCCGCATTTTCATGCAGTCTCCCGGGCCTATGCTCCACTACAAATTTAAATTCCTGGAGCGCCAGGAACCAACGCGTAATCCTGGCATTAGTCCCTCTACCTTGCCTCATCCATGTTAAAGGGGCATGGTCAGAAATCAGCCTAAACTTCCTCCCCAAGAGGTAATATCTGAGGGATTCCAGAGCCCACTTAATGGCCAGACACTCTCGTTCAATTATAGCATAGTTTTTCTCCGCTGGTGTCAACTTACTACTGAGGAAGACTACTGGGTGCTCCTCACCATGAATAATCTGTGACAACACAGCTCCCAATCCTACATTGGAAGCATCAGTCTAGACAACAAACTCTTTTGAAAAATTGGGTGCTATCAGGACAGGTGTTGGCACAGTGCTGACTTGAGCTCCAAAAAAGCCTTTTCAGCGTCTGCATTCCACTCCACCATGACCGATTTCCGACCCTGAAGCCTCGTACACACGACCGAGTTTCTCGTCCAAAACCGGCAAGAAATGTGCCGCGAGAGCTTTTTTGTCGAGAAAAACGTTCGTGTGTATGGTTTTACGACGAGAAAATTGCCGAGAATCTTGACGAGAAAATAGAGAACCTGCTCTCTATTTTCTCGTCAGGATTCCAGATTTCCTCGTCGTGTTTCTCGTCGGGCTGTTTTGTGACGAGAAAATGGTTCGTGTGTATGCTTTTACGACTCTTCCAAAAGCGCGCATGCTCACAAGCAACTATGAGACGGGAGCGCATCTTCTGGTAAAACAAGCCTTCGTAATGGAGATAGCACATTCGTCACGCTCAAAAATATTGCATCGTTTAAATGTTCTGCATTGAAATCTTCGTTAGAATGTTACATTAATCAAAACGAGTGACCTTCTTTTGCTGCTGATATTCACACAGAGTTATGACTTTTTTTTTTACCTTTTTCATGCTGCTCTTAAGAAGATTTATGTGTATTATATCGTGCAAGTTTTTAGGAATAATTTAAATGGTAATATTTTTAAAAATGATGTTAATTATAATTTTGCAATGTTTTGATAGTGATCTCCCATTTAATTTTGGAATCTATATTAGTTAAATTTCCCACCATGTTTTTTTGATAATCAGATTTAGTTATTCTTTTGGGGGGTGATATCTGTCCCTTTTATTGTCAGTCAAATGTATCTGCTTACTCCAAAGCTAGATTTTAAATTTTTACAAATACACATAGTCAAGTATGAACTTAAACAAAAATCACATTTATTCATGTTTAGAAATAAAATAAAGAGAAGGCAGCGCTGGAGAACCTGCTGCCATTTGTGCATCCCAGGGACCCCAGAGCACACAGCAACCCTGTGTGGACACTAAAATTGGGAGCTTGAGAAGGCCAACATTTCTGAACACAATCTGATGCTGGCCTCCCAGAGGTCAGGAACAGCAGCAGGTGAGATATATGTCCCAAGTCTGTGGTACTACAACAGGCTGCCTTCTGTCCGAACACAATGAAGCAAGGCCATCACTTCCTCTTCTTCCTGGCAACCTTCCCTGCAACCTTCCCTGAAGCCTTCCCTGTAGCCTTCCTTCTTCATTTGGCTGGAGGCTGGCCCACTGGAGGGGTACTCCTGTCAGGAGGAGGAGGAGGAGATGTAGCAGAAGGGGGTGGGGCAGAAGAAGAAGGTGGAGGTGTAGCAGAAGGGGGTGGGGCAGAAGAAGAAGGTGGAGGTGTAGCAGAAGGGGGTGGGGCAGAAGAAGAAGGTGGAGGTGTAGCAGAAGGGGGTGAGGCAGAAGAAGAAGGTGGAGGTGTAGCAGAAGGGGGTGGGGCAGAAGAAGAAGGTGGAGGTGTAGCAGAAGGGGTGGGGCAGAAGAAGAAGGGGGAGGTGTAGCAGAAGGGGGTGGGGCAGAAGAAGAAGGTGGAGGTGTAGCAGAAGGGGGTGGGGCAGAAGAAGAAGGGGGAGGTGTAGCAGAAGGGGGTGGGGCAGAAGAAGAAGGTGGAGGTGTAGCAGAAGGGGGTGGGGCAGAAGAAGAAGGGGGAGGTGGAGGTTGAGGTTGGGTCAGTTGTGCCACCTCACATATGGCGGTATTGGGGGTAATTTTCTCCATCACCCCCTTGTTGAGCAAGGTGATGAGCAGGGGCTCGCATAGGAGGCATTGCTCCATGCTCATCACCTTGAACTTAGCCTCCACTAGGCCGGCAATGGCCTCTTCAGGGGATGTGGGCTCCTGGAGGGTGGCATGGGCCTCACAAATAAGGGCCATTGCTGCCTCACTCGTGCTCCTGTCCCTCCTGCCTCTTTTGTGAAGCCGGATGGGAGGCACCTGGGATCTGGTGCTTCTCCTTTGCCCTGCCACCTCCTGTCTACCACTGGGCCCTGCCACCTCCTGTCTGCCACTGGGCCCTGCCACCTCCTGTCTGCCACTGGGCCCTGCCACCTCCTGGCTGCCACTGGGCCCTGCCACCTCCTGGCTGCCACTGAGCCCTTCCTCCTCCTGCCTGACAGTTTCCAGACCCTCCTCCTGGCTGATTTCATCCTGTGTATGAAAAAGGGACATAGTTTAATATGTTAGTTTAATCTTTGCATCAAACTTTGTAATCCTGATTGAAGCAATTAGAATGTAAATCCATAAATCCTTGCTTTAAATTTACCACTACATCAGATTGACTATTTAGCACCCAATTAAGTGCAGAATAATGTCTACAGATCTTGATTTCACTTGTGGAATCCAAAATATTTTATGTTTGTCATCTTGACATATTTGTCAAACATTAAGTTTATCCCAATACATTTTCTATAAATACTATACCTGGCTCCAGATGGCCAAATCAGGATCATCCAGGATGGCTGCCTCCTCTTGCTCCAGAGAAGGCTCAGGTTGGCTGCAGGGAAGTCTGGGGGGAAGAGTGGAGAGTGATGGCCTTGTCTCAATGTGGTCATCCAGGAAGGACATCCTGTTGTAGTACCACAAAATCGGGACATACACATCATCTGCTGCTGCTCCTGACCTCTGAGAAGCCAGGACCTTAGAGCGTTCAGTCCTGTAGGTACCTCTCAAGCTCCCAATTTTAGTGTCCACTTGTTTTGCTGTGGCTGTGGGCACCTTGGTATGCACAAATGGGAGCAGCTTCTCCAGCGCTGCTTTTCTCACCCCTCTTTTTTTGTGGATGGGGTTTTTCGTCTCCCACAGAGCCGGCAGCTCCCTTACCCGGTCAATAAATTCCGCCAGGAACTCTTTGTCGCTAATAAAGACATTCATATTGTATCTGCAAGTTAAATAAATTATATATAACTAATGTGAGGCAAACAGTCTCACCTCCTTAACATCCTAGTCACCATATATATCCTCCAACATTCTCAAGACAGTATAGGCCAACAATTTGTACAAGTCACAAAATCACATACCTTCGTTCGCACGTCCGTCACTTGAACTCCTCTCTCCGCACACCGAACGTACTATAGTCACATGTGTGTTTGCTATATACACACCACGCATGTGTCAAAATACGAACACGTCGCTCCGCACATGTCGCCCGCCCATGACGTTCTAACTAACATCTTTTCCCCGCCCCTTCTCTTTCGGCGCGCAGACAGATATGGCGGAGTTACAGCAGGTGTCTGATAATTCCGCAACTAACGAGGAGGAGACAAGCCCGGAGACCGAGGAAACGTCACGATCAAGGAGGAGATTCAAGGCATCGAATATGTCTTTTGCGGAGATGGCGGAGATGGTGGACATCTTGCTCAAGGCTGATTATGATGCCAAGCATGGGCCGTATAGCAAACCAAATAGAAGGAAGGCCAAAATCCTCACTAAAGTCGTGAAGAGTCTGAAGGCGAATTTCGGGGTGAAACGCTCAAATGAGCAGCTCAGAAAGAGGTGGTCAGACCTCAAACTGAGGGAGCCAGAGCAGTTGAGGAGCATAAAGAGAATGCTCGCTAAAAGTAAGTAAAAAGTAGACTTTTATGCTATTAATCTTTTTCTAAACTGACATGTTGCTCTTTATTTTGGGTTCTCATATTGGACTCCCTTCCAAAATGTAATATTTTGAACTTGGTTGGGCACAGTAATCGTTCGTTACGTTACCGACACTTCGTTCGGCCACTATCCGCGGTTTTGGCTTATTTTAGAGCCACAAAAGTAATTAGACATCTGCCATTTTTGCTCAAAAATTGTGGCGTATTTTTTCGTCTAGATGATGTGTTTGTAAAGAGAATGAAATGCAAACTTTTATCAGTGTAAAGGAGAGGACACTCAGCAGCTGTTTCCACATCTGTACTTTGGAGCACTATAGTGTGGGCCACCAGACCCGCCTTTTTTGGGTGTCCCACACAGGTGCATCAGAGAATTTTTGTGGTGCCTCCATGTCAAATAAATTACATCCAAATGTGAATACTAAACATATTCTTGGTCATAAATAATGCATTCTTCTTTAAATTCCACCCAAACACACACTTGTACCACACTTCCAAGCAATTTAGCCTGTTTTTATTTTAACATATAGATTTACAGTGTGATAAATAGACATTTTGTTTGATTCTCATAGGGGAGAGAAGACTGGGAGGAGGACACTCCAGGGAGCACATGCACCCCACAACTTCCAAGCAACCCCAAACTCCCAAAGACCCACAACCGAAAGATGTGCAGGAAGTTGAGGTGGAGGAAGGAGAAGTGCAGGAAGGAGAGGTGGATGACGTTGTGGATCTGGTCACCACAACAGGTCAGTATCTGTCACCACAGCTTCAGGTAAGAGATGTAGGTCTGCAGAGTTATAATACCTTTTGTTTTTTGTTTTTAGGGGATATAAATGTTGTGAAGGATAGTACACGGTTCTCTGCTGACAGTGCCCTCCGCCTCATCCAGCAAGTGATGGAATGTAGCACGGAACTGGACCTTATTAAACAAAGAATCCATGTGATGGAACAAACATTTAAAGACATTCTCGATGTTTTGGGGAGAATTCAATAAGCCATCCAAACATGTTTGTTTTTGCAACTTTTCGAATTTTTTTGACAGTCAAACCAGCCAAAAATTGAATCTGCACACAGTGTGTCAACATGTGCTATCTGCCATCAGGGGATATCCATGTACGTCTTTTGGGGGTGCAACCCCTTCCTCGTATCTAAAGTCGGTGAACTGAGGAAGGGGTTGCACCCCCAAAACACGTCCATTGATCACCCCTGATGGCAGATAGCACATGTTGACAATAGGGATCAGGATTGTAAACTTCCTAGATGAAAAAAATCCCAAATGTGTGCATATTCAATTTTTGGCTGGGCGAGGGGTGGCAGGACCCCATATTAGGACGGGCACATAGAGACATAGTTTGTGTAAGTGAATGTTTCAGATTGCTCAGAGGTATCCAATGTTGTAATTTTTGGAATGCAACTGTTATTTTTGTATTTTCATAATCAAAAAATTGCCGGGTTGGGGCCAGGCCAACCCAAAAAACCAGAAAAAACTAAAAATGGTGAGAATGTGCACAGAGTAAAATATTTGACCACAAACAACGTGTAGCTTCTTTTTATAATACCCTCTAAGCTTATTTGGTTATTTTGTTAAATACACTTGGCACTACAAATGCACAAAGACAAACTAGGAGACAGGAAAGAACAAATAATTAAAGGTTTAAACAAGCTTTTTATTGGGATCCTTAGACATAGGCTGGCATAGGAATTGCCCCCTACCCGTGAAATACTCCATGTATTTGTCCCGAACCTCACGGGCATTTTGGGAGGGCAAGCCAGGACGGGCAGATTCCAGGCCCGGCAGGGGATTTGCAGGGGAAAGTCCAGCCTCTGGCAAAACTGAGGCCATATAGGAATTCGATTTTTGGCTCAGAAAGTTGTGTAGCACACAGCAGCATAATACGACATAGTTTATTTTGTAGTCCGCCAAGTGTATTGAAGTCATAAAAAGGCGGAACCGGCTGGCCATTATGCCAAAGGCATTTTCGACAACTCTTCGCCCCCAGGCCAGCCGGTAATTGAACACCCTCTTCTCTGGGGTCAGGGTCCTCTGGGGAAATGGCCTCATAAGATGCCGTCCGAGTCCGAAGGCTTCATCAGCCAAGAAAACAAAGGGGAGTCCTTCAATACTCCCTGCATCCGGTGGCAATGCAAGGTCGTCACTCTGGAGACGGAGGGCAAACTCCGTCTGGATGAAGGATCCCCCATCGGACATCCGGCCATTCTTCCCTACATCAACATAGAGGAATTCATACCGTGCTGACACCACCGCCATCAGCACAATGCTATGAAACCCCTTGTAATTGTAGTAGTAGGACCCAGAATGGGGTGGCGGCACGATGCGGACGTGCTTCCCGTCTATGGCACCACCGCAGTTGGGGAAGTCCCACCGCGTGGCAAACTCCGATGCCACAGTCTGCCATTCCTGTGGCGTGGAAGGAAGCTGTGGAGTGAAACAAGATGAAATAATATTAGAATACCAAAGTCAGACATTACAAGGAAATTCGATAAAAAAAAAAAAAGGTCAACATCAATCAAATTCTACGTTTATTAAGGTGTTTAAAATAAGTATAAGGGAAGGCTCATTTATCAGATTCATCACCCCCTCTGATGGGCCATTACTAAATTATTTTGGGGGGGGGGAGATGTGTTTGGCCACAGGATAGCATTGCAGTGGCGGTGCGTCCAGAGTGGGCGCTGGAGCACTGCCCCCTCTCTCCTGTGCATTAACCTATGTATTGTCTATGCCGCCCACTATTCAGGTGGATGGCCTCTTGTAAAGCGACCGACATATGAATAATTGCGGCATTTAGGGGGTTCAAATTGCATAGCAGAAACAGGTAGTAAAATAGTCTTGCACATTACAACCTGAGGGATGTAATTGGCTTCCGAAAAGTAAAATAGGGGACGCGGGGGGGGGGGGGCATTCCTTGGGGAAACACTGGCAGGCTGCTCTGCCAATCATGTTCACCAAGTCTGTTTAATGGTAACATGATTGGCTGATGCAACATCAAGGGAAGGAGAAGACATCAAGGACAGAAGAAGCATGGCGCTGACCACAAGAAGGTAAGTGCAGGGCTGGGGGGAAAATGGCTGCATTAGAGGGGACTAAATGGCTGCATTGGAGTGAACAAAATGGCTGCATTAGAGGGGACAACTGGGGGCGTTTAATAGGCACCAGAGCAAAAAAGGAGGAAGTTTATTTCCTAAATTGGAGTTTGAACCCCCAAACATTTGGAGCAACAGGCGCCCCTGCTGGAAAAGTTAGTGAAGGGAAATATTTATGGAGGAGAAAAAAGGGGCAATCTAAAGCTTCCAGCATGCATGGGGACAAAGGGGATCATTCTCAGCATATTACAATCATGGTAATTAGGGAAGGATGAAAGAAATACAATACATTAGCATACATGTAATACATAAAATGTGATGTTAAGGGAGAAAACTTACCCTAATATAGTCCTCCTGCAGGACTTGTATAATGGCAGAACAGGTGTCTGGGATTATGAGGCCCAGAGCCTGGGGGGAGATGCCTGTAGTGAACTTCAAGTCCTGAAGACTTCTCCCTGTCGCCAGGTACCGTAAGGTGGCGATGAGCCTCTGCTCAGCACTGATGGCTTCCCGCATAACGGTGTCCTGCCTGGTAATATAGGGGGACACCAAAGCCAACAGTTCCTGAAAAACGGGGTCAGACATCCGCAGAAATATCCTGTAGTCCTCAGGATTATTCTCGACGATCTCCCGCAGCAGAGGCATATGGCAGAATTGGTCCCGCTGGAGCAACCAATTCTTGGTCCATGAACTCCTCCTCACACCATTCATGGACTGGTCTTGGTCCAAAACAAGCAGACCAACACCAAGCGCACGCACAGCACGAACTCGACGACGAGAACGTCCAGGCGACATGGCTAATAAGAAACGGTCGTTTTATCAGAACGTACAGAACAGAATGCACTTTAGAACAGCAAGGCCTATGAATAACGAACTGAAAATCAGAAACGAACAGGCAAGAACGCACTGTAAAACAGATACGACCTGCCTAGACGCCCTGAAAGTCAAGATACGAACCCACAAGCACAAACTGAACCGCAGAAAACGATCTGAAAAGTACGAAGACTGAAAAGCGCCAATCGTCTCTTCCCAAACTTTTACTTCACACGCGGTAACACGAGATCAGCAAAAGCAGCCCAAGGGGTGGCGCCAAGAAAAAAGATCTTCCCCTTTATAGTGCCCTTGTACGTGCTGGACGTGAGCGCGGAGAACAACAAGGAAATTGGGAAATGTCAGTGTGTACGCATAGAAAGCTTGACGAGAAAATCGACAAGCTTAACAAAAATCTCGTCGAAAAAATCGACGTGTTTTTTACGACGAGAAACTCGGTCGTGTGTACGAGGCCTGAGTCAGATCGGTCAATGGAGCCACCAATGTGGCAAAGTTGGGTACGAATCTCCTGTAGTATCCCACCATGCCCAGGAATGCACGTACCTGCTTTTTTGTGAGGGAGCGGGGCCAATTCTGTATAAGAATGCTTGTTGCGCTAAATAAAAAAAAAGAAAAACAACAAATAAAAACAGCAGCTAACACAATATTGTTGGGTACAATGAACAGCAATAAAAGTTTGTGGTGTAGCGCTAGAACAAAAGAAAAAATTAAAATAGATGAAGCAGTTCATATGTAACACTCAAATGCATGGAGATGGGAGATTGAATCCAGTCCCAGAGATCCAGGGGGAAGAGAGGTGATCAAGTAATGAAAAAGCTACAACCAACACCCAAACACACTGACTCTTACCGTCAGTACATATAAAATGCACATTATGACTCCAAAAAGAGTCTTGAATCAATTTATTTTCTTAAAAAGAGTATTGAATGCACTCACATGTGAATCAAATAAAATACGCATGAAGTAAGGAAAGCGACCAGCACTTCCTACCAATAAGATGGCCCTCTACTGTCCAGACATCCAGCAGCTATGCAGCATTAGCCTTCCTCCACTTGGCCCGATGTTTCTCCACTAGGGATGAGCTTCGTGTTCGAGTCGAACATACGTTCGACTCGAACATCGGCTGTTCGATCGTTCGACGAAGATCGAACAATTTGGGCCGTTCGCGCCAAATTCGAGTGACGCGAACGGCCCACAATGCACTACGCCATCGCAGTGTCATCCAGGCGCTGTGATTGGCCAAGCATGCACTGTGACCCCGCATGCTTGGCCAATCACAGCGCCGGCAGCGAGGAGAGCAATGATTGGCCACAGGCAGGATGCCTGTGGCCAATTATTGCTGAGGGTGTTTAGTACACGCCCCACACTATAAAAGGCCGCCAGCACGGCGGCCTAGTGTAGTGTGTTCCGGAGCAGGGATAGAGCAGCATAGGCAGGGACAGTGACTTTTATTTCTTTCTTGCTTAACCTGGATTCCTTTAGTTTAGGGAAAGAGAAGGATAGGTAGGGAGAGTGTCAGTGTGTTTTGTGCTTGTGCTATATTGTGCTTAAAAAAAACATTTTTTCTAGGGACAGAAAACTGTAGGTAGGGAGAGTGTCAGTTTCTTTCACTGTCAAAGTCCTTGTTTCCAGGGACCTGGAAGGACAGTGAGTGAATTCTCCTTGTGCTAAATTGTGCTTAAAAAAAACATTTTTTCTAGGGACAGAAAACTGTAGGTAGGGAGAGTGTGTCAGTTTCTTTCACTGTCAAAGTCCTTGTTTCCAGGGACCTGGAAGGACAGTGAGTGAATTCTCCTTGTGCTAAATTGTGCTTAAAAAAAACATTTTTTCTAGGGACAGAAAACTGTAGGTAGGGAGAGTGTGTCAGTTTCTTTCACTGTCAAAGTCCTTGTTTCCAGGGACCTGGAAGGACAGTGAGTGAATTCTCCTTGTGCTAAATTGTGCTTAAAAAAAACATTTTTTCTAGGGACAGAAAACTGTAGGTAGGGAGAGTGTGTCAGTTTCTTTCACTGTCAAAGTCCTTGTTTCCAGGGACCTGGAAGGACAGTGAGTGAATTCTCCTTGTGCTAAATTGTGCTTAAAAAAAACATTTTTTCTAGGGACAGAAAACTGTAGGTAGGGAGAGTGTGTCAGTTTCTTTCACTGTCAAAGTCCTTGTTTTCAGGGACCTGGAAGGACAGTGAGTGAATTCTCCTTGTGCTAAATTGTGCTTAAAAAAAACATTTTTTCTAGGGACAGAAAACTGTAGGTAGGGAGAGTGTGTCAGTTTCTTTCACTGTCAAAGTCCTTGTTTCCAGGGACCTGGAAGGACAGTGAGTGAATTCTCCTTGTGCTAAATTGTGCTTAAAAAAAACATTTTTTCTAGGGACAGAAAACTGTAGGTAGGGAGAGTGTGTCAGTTTCTTTCACTGTCAAAGTCCTTGTTTCCAGGGACCTGGAAGGACAGTGAGTGAATTCTCCTTGTGCTAAATTGTGCTTAAAAAAAACATTTTTTCTAGGGACAGAAAACTGTAGGTAGGGAGAGTGTGTCAGTTTCTTTCACTGTCAAAGTCCTTGTTTCCAGGGACCTGGAAGGACAGTGAGTGAATTCTCCTTGTGCTAAATTGTGCTTAAAAAAAACATTTTTTCTAGGGACAGAAAACTGTAGGTAGGGAGAGTGTGTCAGTTTCTTTCACTGTCAAAGTCCTTGTTTCCAGGGACCTGGAAGGACAGTGAGTGAATTCTCCTTGTGCTAAATTGTGCTTAAAAAAAACATTTTTTCTAGGGACAGAAAACTGTAGGTAGGGAGAGTGTGTCAGTTTCTTTCACTGTCAAAGTCCTTGTTTCAAGGGACAGAGAAGGACACCTGAAGGTAGCCCTTATTGCTTTTTTCCCATCTCCCTGCAGGCCATCTATTAGAATGTCTGGAAGGCAAACAAGGAGAGGCAGACAGTCAGGAGGCAATAAAAGAGGGCAAGCAGGCTCTGTGTCTGGGGGCAACAGTGCTGGTCGTGGACGCGGTGCATTGTCATCAGCACATGGCCATGGGACACGCTTGTCCTTCTTTTCGGCAGCTGGACATGTTGAGCCACATCATGCCGAAGACTTGGTTGAGTGGATGACCAAGCCCTCCTCCTCCTCCTCATCCTCTCTCACCCAGGCTCAGGGTACTGGAAAAGCAGCTGCCAAAGCGTCCTCTTCCCTGGTATCAATGTCAGACTCATCATCAGTCACTCCTTCCCTAGACCCACCATGTCCTCCACCTGAGGAGTCCCCCGAACTGTTTCAGCACAGTGTTGGGTACATGCTCCAGGAGGATGCCCAGCGTTTCGAAGGGTCTGATGATGAAACCCAGCTAGAGGAAGGCAGTAGCGTGAGAGCAGACAGAGGGGATGCTCAAGAAGGACACCAATCTGGCAGTCATGTTCCAGCAGCTGCAGCATACTGCCAGATTGGCTCCAGTGATGAGGAGGGAGGTGATGATGAGGTCACTGACTCCACGTGGGTGCCTAATAGGAGAGAGGAGGAGGAGGAGGATGAGGAGGAGGCACATCTCCAACGAGGCAGGATGCCCTTTGGTGGCCAGCGTAAGGGCAGTACACCGACGGAATCACACCGCAGAGCTCCGCCTGTGCAGGGCGCTGCCTCTGCCCGTCATTCAAAAAGTTCTTTGGTGTGGGCCTTTTTTGAGGCTAGTGCATCAGATCGCACAGCTGCTGTTTGCAACATATGTCTCAAGCGTATATCGCGTGGCCAAAACATCAGCCGCTTGGGTACCACATGCCTGACCAGACATATGTTGACCTGCCATGCAGCTCGTTGGCAAGCCTACCTCAAAGACCCACACCAAAGAACAAAGCGGACCTCTCCTTGCACCGCATCAGCTGGGATCTCCAACCCCACTATAACTTCAGTCCTCTCTGAAACATGCACTGAGAGGAATGAAGGTGTAGAATTAGGTGTGTCACAGCCAAGTACTTGCGGCCACTCTGCTAGCAGTACACCGACGTCCGATTCTAGCAGGCAAATTTCCCTGCCCCAGCTGCTGGACCGTCGAAAGAAGTTCACTCCCAGCCATCCACATGCCCAGCGGTTGAATGCTAGCTTGGCTAAATTGCTAGCGCTTCAACTGCTGCCTTTTCAGTTGGTAGACTCGGCCCCCTTCCGTGAGTTTGTGCAATGTGCGGTTCCTCAGTGGCAGGTTCCCAAACGCCACTTTTTCTCACGGAAGGCTATTCCGGCTCTCTACCGGCATGTGGAAGGCAATGTCTTGGCCTCGCTGGACAGGGCGGTCAGCGGTAAGGTGCATATTACCGCTGACTCATGGTCCAGCAGGCATGGACAGGGACGTTACCTTTCTTTCACGGCCCATTGGGTCACTCTTTTGGCAGCTGGGAAGGATGCAGGACAAGGTGCAGTAGTGTTGGAGGTTGTCCCACCGCCACGCCTCCAAAATGCTACTACTGGTTGTGACACACCTCTCTCCTCCACCCCCTCCTCTTCTTCTTCCTCCATGGCCTCTTCCTGTGGTTTGTCCTATGAACCAGCGGTGCTCCGTAGCCGTTCACGGGGCTACGCAAGTACGCAGGAAAAAAGATGCCATGCCGTGCTTGCGCTGGTGTGTTTGGGGGACAGAAGCCACACTGGGGCAGAGGTCCTGTCTGCTCTGCAGGGCCAGGCCGAGAGGTGGTTGACGCCACGCCAGCTTAAGCCAGGAATGGTGGTTTGCGACAATGGCACCAACCTCCTCTCCGCCCTCCGACAGGGACAACTGACCCATGTGCCCTGTGTGGCTCATGTCCTTAACCTGGTGGTGCAGCGGTTCTTGGGCAGGTACCCGGGCTTACAGGATGTCCTGAGGCAGGCCAGGAAAGTCTGTGTGCATTTCCGCAGATCTTATAATGCCAGTGCTCGCCTGGCTGAGCTGCAAAAGGAGTTGAACCTGCCCAAGAACCGCCTTATATGTGACATGCCCACCAGGTGGAACTCAACGTTGGCCATGCTGCAGCGGCTGCACACGCAGCAGAGGGCCATCAATGAGTACCTGTGCGACTACGGCACCAGGACAGGGTCAGGGGAGCTTGGTTTTTTTTCTCCACGCCAGTGGGGCATGATCAGGGATGCATGCACTGTCCTGGCACCATTTGAGGAGGCCACGAGGATGGTGAGCAGTGACAGTGCATGCATCAGTGACACTGTACCTCTTGTCCACCTGTTGGAGCACACGCTGCGTGGAATAATGGACAGGGCACTTGAGGCAGAACAGAGGCAGGAAGAGGAGGACTTCCTTGCCTCTCAAGGCCCCCTTTACCCAGACAGTGTTCCTTCTGTCCCACCCATCGCACAGGAAGAGGAGGAGGAGGAGGAGGAGGAGGAGGAGGATTGTGTCAGCATGGAGGTGGAGGCTGGCACTCAGCATCATCAGCAGCAGTCTTTTAGGGATGATTTACAGTCCCAAGAAACCAGTGGACTTGTACGTGGCTGGGAGGAGGTGGCTGCGGATCATGTCGTCCTTAGTGACCCAGAGGACTCCGGAGCGAATGCCTCAGCAAACCTACGCTGCATGGCCTCCCTGATCCTGCAAAGTCTGCGGAAGGATCCTCGTATTCTTCGGATCAAGGAGAGGGACCATTACTGGCTGGCCACTCTCCTTGATCCACGGTACAAGGGTAAGGTTGCGGACCTTATGTTACCGTCGCAGAGGGAGCAGAGGATGAGACAACTCCGGGAGGCCTTGCAGAAAGGTCTGTGCAACGCGTTCCCAGAGACTGGGAGGTTACAAACTCCTGGTCCTGGACAACGAGTTGCTGAGGCTTCGGCCAGTCAAAGAAGGAGCGGTGGGGAAGGTGGCCGTCTGACCGATGCGTTCAGACAATTCTTTAGTCCGCAGCCCCAAAGTATGATCGGTTCCAGCAACCATCGCCAGCGTCTGATAAACATGGTGCAGGAATATCTAGGGGCAAGGTCAGACTTGGACACCTTCCCCACCGAAAATCCTCTGGCTTACTGGGTCTTGAGGATGGATCACTGGCCAGAGCTTGCACAGTATGCAATTGAGCTACTGGCCTGTCCTGCATCCAGCGTTCTTTCGGAACGCACATTCAGTGCTGCTGGAGGATTTGTCACGGATCACAGGGTGCGCCTGTCCACCGACTCGGTTGATCGACTGACTTTCATCAAGATGAACCAGTCTTGGATCACCACCAGCTACCACACACCTGATGCTGATATAACAGACTAATTGATTTTAACATGTCACATCCCTTCAAGACTGATGCTGATGCTGAGTGCCTGTGCTGTTATGTTGACTGGCTATCCTCCTCCTCCGAGTCCTCAATGATACGATTGATGATGATAGCTTGGAAGATCATTTTTGTTTATGGGTGCCGCCACCAGTGGCTAAGGCCCAATTTTTCAGCCCCTGTTTTACAGGGGCGTGTAATTACAATTTTTTTAGCAATAATTTGCCATAGGGCTCATTGCTGTGCTCCAAGTACAGTATCTGTGAGGGGTTGGAGTGTTGTGGCACCAGTGCCTAAGGCCCAATTTTTCAGCCCCTGTTTAACAGGGGCGTGTCATTACAATTTTTGAAGCAATACTTTGCAACAGGGCTCATTGCTGTGCTCCAAGTACAGTATCTGTGAGGGGTTGTAGTGTTGTGCCACCAGTGCCTAAGGCCCAATTTTTCAGCCCCTGTTCAACAGGGGCATGCAATTACAATTCTTGATCTAATAATTCACAGCAGGGTCCATTGCTGCACCCACCAAGAGTAACTCTGAGGGCTTACAGTCTTGTGGCAACGCCACCACCACCACCACCACGAAAGGCCCAATTTTTCAGCCCCTGTTCAAAAGGGGCATGTAATTACAATTCTTGATCTAATAATTCACAGCAGGGCCCATTGCTGCACCCACCAAGAGTAACTGTCAGGGCTTACAGTGTTGTGGCACCAGCACCACCATCAAAGCCCCAATTTTTACTACCACTGTTCAACAATTATATGTAATTAAAATTCCTGATATAATAGTTGACAGCAGGGCGTTCCAGCACCAACCAAGAGTAACTGAGTGCTTACAGTGTTGTGCCAACACCAACAACTAAGGGGCCTATTTCTGCAGAGTATATACGGCAGGTCCCTACTTTCAAACATCCAACTTACAAACGACTCCTACTTGCAAACGAAAGAAGACAACAGGAAGTGAGAGGAAATCTACCCCTAGAAAGGAAAATTCTCTCCTGTAAGAATAAATATGGGAGAAAGGGGTCTCATCTGTACTGATGCTTTATCAGCAATCCTTGTTTCAAGAAAAACACCACATTTCAAAAACAGTTGTCATTGGGACGGAAAGTGAGGTGAAATGTTCTGAACAGGGGCACAGACAGCAAAACAAATGTTACAGGGGTGATAACCCTTACCTATGTTTCCCAAAAAGTTTAAAAATAGATTTTTGGGCTGGAGCTACACTTCAACAATGTACCTGTTCAAAATTACAAACAGATTCTACATAAGAACAAACCTACAGTCCCTGTCTTGTATGCACCGCCTGTATACGGCTGTTCAGAGTATATAGGGCCTTTTTTATTTTATGTGCGGGGTTCCCCTTAATATCCATACAAGACCCAAAGGGGCTGGTAATGGGCTGGGGTAGGGGGGGGGGGGGGTCATGGGGTAGCTATGCCATTTTTCTTAAAGAATTTCATCCATATTACCGGGACCAGACATTACATTAAAGCCGCAAGCAGTTTTAAATGGCTTTTTTTTCCTTTAGAAGTGTCATTTTGTGCAGGGACAGTTCTAAACACGGGAAACACGTGGCACTTCACAGGCATACTTTAGACACCCCCCAGGTACGATATTTAAAGGAATATTTGACTTTTTTTTTTTCACTTTATGCATCATTAAAATGACTGCTCCCGAAAAACGACCGTTTTTAAAACTTCTTTTTGAATTGATACATGTCCCCTGGTGCAGAACCTGGGTTCCCAAACCCTATTTATGACAATAACATGCATAATAGTTGTTATAATTAGCACTTTAGAATTCGAACGTTCGCATCCATTGTATTTAATAGGGTTCTAATGTTCGTTCGAACTTTCGGTCCGTTCGCGGGTTCTGGTGCGAACCGAACCCGGGGGTGTTCGGCTCATCACTATTCTCCACCAACGTGTGTCATCAGGGGCGTGGCTAAGATGCAGAGCATTGCTGTTGAAAACAAAGCTTCAGCTGAAACTGGTGTGAGCAATAGTCAGCTTCTGGGGGAAGAGTCTGCATGGACAATACAGAGACTTTGCCTGGACCAGGCACAGCGGCTGTTTCTGTGAATGGTGGAGGAGATGCTGGGAGCAGTAGTGCCACAACCCTCCAGGAGTCTGCCGTTTTTAAGAAAATAAATTGATGCTTTTTGGGATGTTTGCGCAATGAGCCTTGTCTCTTTTGTTTTTATCTCCCAAACACATGTCATGCCTTTGGAGCCACTGAGATTTTTAACTTTCTGCTGATTCCCAAGCATGTCCTGATTGATTAAGTCCATAGAAGGAGGATCTGTAGGAATTCTTTTTGGAGTCATAATTACCTTGGGAAGTGAGAGTTCCATTTGATACCATCTGCTACATGTGCATTTTATATGTACTGATGGTAAGAGTGGTGGCTTTTTCGAATTCTGTATAGCCTCTACCTTGCTGACCTGAGGTTTCACCACCCCTCTACCCACAATATAGCCCAGGTATTTCACCTCCTCCATTCTCAAAGCACATTTTTCAGGGTTTGTTGTAAACCCCTCCTTCCAAAGAGAGTCCAGTACTGCCTGGACTTTGGGCAAGTGTGATTCCCAGTCTCTGCTAAAAATGACTATGTCGTCCAAGTACACTGAGGCATACTCCCGGTGAGGTCGTAAAATCCTATCCACTGCTCACTGGAATGTGGCTGGAGCATTCGTTTGTACTGAAAACTCCCTTCTGGGGTAGAAAAGGCAGTTTTATCTCTAGCAGCCTTAGTCAACGGGATTTGCCAATACCCCTTGGTAAGGTCTAATGTTGTGATATTGAGGATAAATAGTGCGGTGCTATACCAATGGAAAGCTTCACTAAATGTTAAAGTGACAACCAAACTAATGTAATAGACATCACAATGATGTGAGACTGAAAGTAAATTCAATAAATCACGATAAAACGTGTATGATGTGGGTACTTCTACGAGGAAGTCATTTGCCAGGTGATCCTACTCTTAAATATAAGAAAGCTTTGATAGAAATTATCAATGAAGGTTACTCCCTCAACATCTTAAATAAGAAGGAACAGGAGTTCTTGGTTCCATTGGCACCTCAAATTCCTGTCATCTACTATTTGCCTAAAGTGCACAAAGACCCAGTCAATCCCCCTGGGCGTCCCATCGTCAGTGGGATTGACTCGTCACTTTGAGGATTGGGAAATATATTGATCATTTCCTCCAGCCTCTTGTTAAGTTAGTGCCATTTTATCTGAGGGATACTAAAGACACAATCAAACAACTTGAGAATGTCCAGTATCACAAAGATATAATTTTGGTCACTGCGGACGTGTCCGCATTATATACGTGTATTTCACATCAGTTAGGCTTAGTGGCAGTTGAATTATATCTCACCAGGAACTCCTCCCTCTCCTTTGTGCAAAGGAATTTCATAATGGAGTCGTTGGACTTCGCTACGAGGCACAACTACTTCTGGTTCCAAGGGGCTTTCTATTCCCAGATTAAGGGCGTAGCAATGGGGGCTAAGTATGCCCCTAGTCTCGCTAATCTGTTTATGGCCCAGTGGGAGGAGGATGTCGTCTATGCCCTTGACAGGCCTGAACTGGTCCTGTGGGCCAGATATATAGACGACATCCTCCTCCTGTGGAGGGGCAGTAGAGAGTCTTTGGATAGCTTTATGACTATTCTCAACAACAACGATCGTGGTATTGTTCTGACTTATGAGGCCAGTTCATCTTCCATACACTTCCTTGATCTGGAGATTTCAGCTGTCAATAACCATTTGGAGTTTAAAACGTATTTTAAATCTAAAGACAGGAATGAATACAATCCTGTTGACAGCTGTCATTACCATCAATAGTTAAGGTCGGTGCCTCTGGGACAGTTTCTCCGTCTTAGGAGGAACTACACTCATGAGGGAGATTTCTTTACTCAGTCCAATATCTTAAAACAACGATTCCTGGACAAGGGGTATAAATCCACTGAATTGGATGCGGATATTTCTGCAGTGTCTAAGATAGATAGGGCTTCTCTCCTTGTGGATAAACCAAAAACCACTAGAGATGAGAAGTTTAAATGGTCTTTTTTTACCTCCTATTCCATACAACATGGTGAAATTAAAATCTTAAACAGACACTGGAAGGTGCTTCGTAGTGACAGAATCCTTGGCCCCTCCCTCCCAGAATGGGCGGGAGTGATCTTCAGAGGTGCACGTTCCATTTAAAGTGATTTAGCTCCCAATACGATAGATCCCCTTAAAAAGGTTTCCTTTTTTCCTGAGGCTAATGGTTACTACCCATGCAGGAAATGTAATGTGTGTGTTGCTAATATTCTTGGTAGACGTAGAACTGAAACGTTTACATCTAGCACCGCAGGACGTAGTTACACTATGAGGCACTTCACCACTTGTGTGACGAGGTTCATAGTGTATCTCATTACTTGTCCATGCAAACTTCAATATGTGGGGCGCACCATCAGGAATTTTTCAATCAGGGTCAATGAACATCTGGCTAAGATAGGTATGGGTTGCGATAAACATACCGTCTCTCGTCACTATTTTGAACACCATGCCAAAGATCCTAAGGGCACCCAATTTCAGGTGATAGACAGGTTCATTCCTCATTGGAAGGGTGCTTCCTGTTTATGGGGTGTCTCTAGACTTGAGACATTTTGGATACATGAGCTCAGGTGTTACTCACCCCACAGTATGAACGTTGAATGGGATATCAACTGTTTCATCAACCGGGCGTGAGTACCCTGGGCTCGTGTTATCTTCTCCTTTTTTCAGGATCTATGTCCATCCAGTTGTTTTTTGATCAGGTGTCATCCACTTTGTTTTTTCACAGCATACATGCACTTCATACAGGTGGTGTTATGCTGTGTTTTTACCACAATCCTTAGCACTCAGTTGCGGGATTGATGGTTTTCCTATGAGCAGCTCTTTTTCCTGGGTGATTAAGTGCTTGCACTAATTTAAATCCATTTAAATTTATCATTTGCTTTTAGGATGGAGTAGCGCTGGTTGCTGCCATCTCCATCCCATTGGTACCACGGTGCAGTTTCCTCCCCTTTCTGTTCAGGGGGTGTTGCTGCGTCCTGGTACGATCATGTGACCATTTGTTTACATTCTATCCCATGAGTCATGTGCACGCCATGGGATAGCGGAGTGTCGTCTCGGCATGCGTGCGTCGTGACGTCACGCTCGGATGGGATTAGTACACAGTGGAGTGTCATCCCGGCGAGACGTGCGTCATGACGTCACGGCGAGACGTGTTTGATATGGCCGCATCCCCTACTGAGAGCCTGATCGGGATTTACATGTGTCACATCTGATGGTGAATGGGGTTCTTAACCCCCAATTGTGAGTCGGGCTGCGGTTCCCCTTCTGAGTGGTGGATCACATTTATTGTGACTACCCTGAAGAGGACACCGCTTTACATTGGATGATAGGGCCAAGGAAGTGACCGACCACACCACATGATGCGGCATAGTTTTGCCTCTCATTGGTTGTTATTTTTCTTTCTTTTGATTCTTTTGGACCTGTGATAGGTCTAAAGTTTAATCGATAGTGAGGCTTGAGGTGCAAAAAATGGGTCACTTTTATTTACACCAAGCATTATGTGGCATATTAAGATTAGGTATATTGTATGCTAATAGGTATCTGTATGGAAATATGTGTATCTGTATTTTGGTATTGACTTTAGTTGATTGTGACTGCAGGGATTTTGATGTCATTTCCGGTCCTGACTCTGCCCTTCAGGGGTGGGTCAGGCTCTCTCATACCTTATAAATGTTGGCAATGTGGGGGTGCAGGAATATGCCCCTGTTGATGACTTTGGAGTCGAAATGCGTCGGACCTGCTTTGCTGCACCCCACATTGCTTTTACCTTGTGATCACTTTTTTAATGTTTTGTCAACTTTTTGTATGACAATTTTATTTGAATAAACCCTGATACGGTTTTATTGACCTGCACCATTGAGAGTCTTCCCTTTTGTCTCTATTTTTTCATCTTTGTTTTTTGGAGCCCGTATGCTGGAGAAACTTGCATTTGCATCTCAGTTTATTGGATCTCCCTCTTTAGGATGGTTCGAGACATCCACGGCATCCTGTTCCATCGTTCATGGTCATTGAGACCTCAAGCCTACCTGACTCACTGTCATATGACAGATGAGTCCACCGGTTGCGGTAAGAGTACCCCACCTATTCATTGCCTCAAGTGTTATGATTGCATCAGTCAACATTTTGTTTTCTTCACTTTGATATTCCGTGGAAAGATATTCACTGAATGTGTTTAAGGCGTTTGGACTTTATTTAAAATTATGGATAAAAACAATCGCGGAAAAAATTTCCGCGATAGTTTTTATCCATAATTTTAAATAAACACTTTTTATCTGCTTATTACAATGTACTTCACCATGGCGTCCCTCTCTTTTTATTGAGCTGTTGATCAAAGAGACTGTAAGACCCCGGTTATATACTGGTTGCAGCGGTGGAAGAATCTGCAGAAATCCTCTGTTGTGTTTACGCTGGAAATCGGTTAGGGGTTTATCTGACCCTTTTGGATACATCTATAAGATCTGTGGAAGTGGTGGGGAGGAAGAAAAAAAGAGAAAAAAAAGCTGCGGTGATCTGCTGTGGAGTCTATGCTGGAGAGTGATCAGGGCTGTATCTGACCCTTAGAGGTCTATCTACAAGGTGAGAGGCTGGTGCCACCGGGGGAGGATTGTGGAATTATATATATACCTGTGGTTTTCCATTTGATGTGAATACTGGGACTCCCACACCTGTTCTTTTCCCTCTCCTCTCCTTGTCTACCGGATTATTTCCATCTTTCCAGGGAGATTGTTATGGATTATACAAACTATATGACCATACACTTTTATTTTTGATAATTATCACGTTTGGATACACTTCCGTTTTGGATAATTATCACGTTTGGACTTACATCATAATTTTTTGCATTTCATATACAGTTTATATTATGTTTGGATGCACTGAAGAATTCAGGTTATTTTACTTATATTCACAAATACTTCAAGGAAGTTGGTGTTTTAGTTACTAATATTGTATGTTCTTTTGAACTATTTATTTGTTTTTTGCACTCTGCATATGTTTTATTTAATTGCACTTTAACTACTAGCGCTGCTTCACTATTTTCTTTATCTCTGTTTGTGTTGGTACACTATAGAAGTTCAGCAGCTGTCTGTCATTATTTTTCACTTTAATATATTTTTTATTAGACAGTAGTATTTTTATTTAATTACATCAAGTGGTAAGCGCACTAGTACACCCCTTTTTAATATTCAAGAACACTCTTATGCTTAACAGGTTCACTTTCCCATTCTCTTTAATAAAGTCAAGTAGTCCGCGAGGTCTCCACCCATATACCAACTCAAAGGGCAAAAACCCAGTGGAGGTCTAGGGCACTTCCCGGATAGCAAACAGGAGAGCTGGTAACAGGCAGTCCCAGTCTTTCCCATCCCTTTGTACCACTCTCTTGAGCATAGACTTAAGGGTCTTATTAAAGCGTTCCACCAACCCGTTCGTTTGGGGATGGTAGACCGATGTAGGCAGCTGTTTAATCCGGAACAGCTTGCACACATCGGCCATAACTCTCGACATAAACGGGGTGCCCTGGTCTGTGAGTATTTCCTTGGGAAAACCAGTCCGTGTAAACAACTGGAATAATTCCTGGGCAATAGCCTTAGAGGAGGTATTCCTCAGGGGAAGCGCCTCAGGATATCGGGTGGCATAGTCAAGAATCAACAATATGTAGGAGTGATCTCGAGCCAACTTTACCAAGGGACCCACTATATCCATGGCTATCCTCTTGAACAGGACCTCAATTATGGGCAGAGGGACCAAAGGGCTCCGGAAGTGAGTCACCGGAGCGGTAAACTGACAGGTGGGACAAGAGGTACAGTATTTCTTTACCTCTGCTTTCAGACCTGGCCAGTAAAACCGGTCGGTGATCCGTGCCTTCGTCCTCTCAACTCCCAGGTGTCCCCCTAACACATCGTCATGGGCCAGGTCCAGAACCTTTCGTCTATATTGTTGGGGTACCAACAATTGTTCTACCACATTTTCTCTCACCTTTAACCAAATCATTAGCATTTTCATCATCTGGATCCACATTAAGAACATTTGGCATTTCAGGGTTATTCCTCTCAGCAGCAGGAACAGGGGGGCTAGTTTCTCCCCAGTCTCTGAACTGTTCTCCTTGTTCCCACAGTTTTGTAAACAACGGACAGTCTCGTCCTATTATAACATCATGTACCAAGTTCTTTACCACCCCCACCTCTTGAGTACCAGTGCCACATGCTGAGGAGATGGACACCGAGATGAGAGGGTACTCAGTAGTGTCCCCGTGAATGCACACCACCCGTAAAGTTTTGCTTCCCGAACCGATCTTCCCAATTACTCTAGGATGAACCAGGGATACCATGCTTCCGGAGTCCAACAAAGCCCAGGCAGGGAGGTGGTTCACTTGGACTTCACACTCAAAGTTTTCCTCACCCAGGTCGAGATGTGTGGTGCATACTTTATGGGCATAAAAAGACCCCCTCCGAAGACCCCCTGAATTCCATGGGCTCCTCTTGCAGTGGGCAGTGTGCCCGGGTATGACCCCAGGAATGACATTGCCAACATTGTACATCCCCTCCTCTCCGAACAGGAACAGAACGCTGAGGAGGTACTGGGAGTGGCTCTTGGCCTTCCGGGGTGTTTTCTCCAGGACTCCTTGGAACATCCTTTCGAAGGGCAGCAGTTGGTCAAACAGGCTGTGGCAGACTGGGGTCTATGCTCTTGGTAGGTCCGAGCAGGTCCTCCACCACTGTATATCGTTCCACATTCTCGAAAAGGAGGTTTACTGTTTTGAGGTCTCCATGGCTGACCCACCGTTGAAGGTCGTCTGGCAGGGATCTCAGGTATCGGTCCAGCGCGACCCGTTCCACGATTTGGGGTCCATACAACACCTCAGACTGCAGCCATTTTTTAACCAGTTGCACCAGGTCATGCATTTGAGACCGGGGTGGCCGATCTGAACGATACTTCCATTGGTGTACTCGTTGGGCCCGAACGGCCGTAGTCACCCCCAGATAAGCCAGAATTTCTGCCTTTAGCTTTTGATAATCTTTAGCATCATCTGGTGGCAGGTCGAAGTAGCAACCTCCTCTCCGCCCTCCGACAGGGACACCTGACCCATGTGCCCTGTTTGGCTCACGTCCTTAACTTGGTGGTGCAGCAGTTCTTGGGCAGGTACCCGGGCTTACAGGATGTCCTGAGGCAGGCCAGAAAAGTCTGTGTGCATTTCCGATGGTCATATAATGCCAGTGCTCGGCTGGCTGACCTGCAAAAGGAATTTAACCTGTCAAAGAACTGCCTAATCTGTGACATGCCCACCAGGTGGAACTCAACGTTGGCCATGCTGCAGCGGCTGCACATGCAGCAGAGGGCCATCAATGAGTATCTGTGCCAATATGGCAGGGTCAGGGAAGCTTGTTTTTTTTTTGCCACGCCAGTGGGTCATAATCAGGGATGCATGCACTGTCCTGGCACCATTTGAGGAGGCCACGAGGATGGTGAGCAGTGACTGTGCATGCATCAGTGACACTGTCCCTCTTGTCCACCTGTTGGAGCACACGCTGCGTAGAATAATGGACAGGGCACTTGGGGCAGAACAGAGGGAGGAAGAGGAGGACTTCCTTTCCTCTCAAGGCCCCCTTTATCCAGACAGTGTTCCTGCAGGCCCGCCTATCACACAGGAAGAGGAGGAGGAGGATTGTGTCAGCATGGAGGTGGAGCCTAGCACTCAGCATCAGCAGCAGTCTTCAAGGGATCATTTACAGTCCCAAGATACCCATGGACTTGTACGTCCTGAGTGACCCAGAGGACTCTGGACCGAATGCCTCAGCAAACCTACGCTGCATGGCCTCCCTGGTCCTGCAAAGCCTGCGGAAGGATCCTTGTATTCGTGCTATCAAGGAGAGGGATCGTTACTGGCTGGCAACCCTCCTTGATCCACGTTACAAGGGTAAGGTTGCGGAACTTATCTTGCCATCGCAGAGGGAGCATCTTCAGGAGGCCTTGCAGAAAGGTCTGTGCAACGCGTTCCCAGAGACTGGGAGGTTACAAGTTCCTGGTCCTGGACAACGTGTTGCTGAGGCTTCGGTCAGTCAAAGAAGGAGTGGTGGAGAAGGTGGCCGTCTGACCAATGCGTTCAGACAATTTTTTAGTTCGCAGCCCCAAGGTATGATCGGTTCCAGCAACCATCGCCAGTGTCTGGTTTACATGGTGCAGGAATACCTAGGGGCAAGATCAGACTTGGACACCTTTCCCACCGAAAATTCTTTAAGTTACTGGGTCTTGAGAGAAAGAGATTTTTACCGCTCCAGGTGAACACGCTCCAGCAATTTGTAGTATCAGGACTACCGTGGGTGCCAGCAATGCACGTAGCATATAGAGAAGAAAATAAAAAATATGGACAGCTGCACTCCAAAAAACCTTTGACGGTCGCCTTTATTGTAAAAAATGGAAGATCACACCAAAAATCATCACAGCATAGCCGGGGTAACAGCTTACATGTTTCACACTGAAGGTCAGTGCTTAATCATAGCTTGAGGATGGATCACTGGCCAGAGCTTGCACAGTATGCAATAGAGCTACTGGCCTGTCCTGCATCCAGCGTTCTTTCGGAACGCACATTCAGTGCTGCTGGAGGCTTTGTAACCGATCACAGGGTGCACCTGTCCACTGACTCGGTCGATCGACTGACCTTCATAAAAATGAATCAGTCTTGGATCACCACCAGCTACCAAGCACCCGATGCTGATGTAACCGAATAATATTTTTTGAAATGTCAGATCCCTTCAAGACTGCCTATGCTGATGCTGAGTGACTATCCTGTTATGCTGAGTGACTATCCTCTTCCTCCTCAATAATCATGCTGATAGTTTGTAAGAACATTTTTGGTTCTGGGCACCGCCACCAGTGGCTAAGGCCCAATTTTTCAGCCCGTTTAACAGGGGCATGTAATTACAATTTTTGATGCAATACTTTGCAGCAGGGCTCATTCCTGTGCTCCAACTAGAGTATATGTGAGGGGTTGCAGTGTTGTGGCACCAGCACCAGTGCCTAAGGCCCAATTTTTCAGCCCCTGTTTAACAGGGGCATGTAATTAAAATTTTTGATGCAATACTTTGCAGCAGGGCTCATTCCTGCGCTCCTACTAGAGTATCTGTGAGGGGTTGCAGTGTTGTGGCACCAGTGCCTAAGGCCCAATTTTTATGTCCCTGTTCAACAGGGGCATGTAATTACAATTCTTGATCTAATATTTCACAGCAGGGCCCATTACTGCACCCACCAAGCGTAACTGTGAGGGCTTACAGTGTTGTGGCAACACCACCACCACCACCAAAGGCCCAATTTTTCTGCCCCTGTTAAACAGGGGCATGTAATTACAACTCTTGATCTAATATTTCACAGCTGGGCCCATTCCTGCGCCCACCAAGAGTAACTGTGTGGATTTATAGTGTTGTGGCACCAGCACCACCACCAAAGGCCCAATTTTTCTTACCACTGTTCAACAATGGCATGTAATTACAATTCTTGATATAATAGTTCACAGCAGGGTGTTCCAGCGCCCACCAAGAGTAACTGTGAGGGCTTACAGTGTTGTGGCAACACCAACACCTAAGGGCCAAATTTCTGCAGAGTATATACGGCAGGCCCCTACTTTCAAACATCCAACTTACAAACGACTCCTACTTGCAAACGGAAGGAGACAACAGGAAGTGAGAGGAAATCTACCCCTAGGAAGGGAAATTCTCTCCTGTAAGAGTTAATATGGGAAAAAGGTGTCTCCTCTCCACTGATGCTTTATCACCAATCCTTGTTTCACTAAAAACCCCAAATTTTCAAAAAACTTTTGTCATTGGGACAGGTGCACAGACAGCAAAACAAATGTTACAGGGGTGATAACCCTTCCCTATGTTTTCCAAAAAGCTTAAAAATAGATTTTTTTGGGCTGGAGCTACACTTTAAAAATGTACCAGTTCAAAATTACAAACAGATTATACGTAACAACAAACCTACAGTCCCTGTCTTGTTTGCACCGCCTGTATACTGCTGTTCAGAGTATATAGGGCCTGGGGGCCCCACGCCTTTCCTTTTTTAATTTGGGTGCGGGATTTCCCTTAATATCCATACAAGACCCAAAGGGGCTGGTAATGGGCTGGGGGAGGTGGGGGTACCCATGCCATATTTCTCAATGAAGCCGCAAGCAGTTTTAAATGACTTTTTTCCCTTTAGAAATGTAATTTTGTGCAGGGACAGTTCTAAACACGGGAAACACGTGCCACTTCACGGGAATACGATAGACACCCCCCAGGTACAATATTTAAAGTAATATTTCAAGTTTTTTTCACTTTAAGCATCATTAAAATCACTGCTCCCTAAAAAACAGACGTTTTTTAAAACTTTTTTTGCATTGATACATGTCCCCTGGGGCTAGGGTGACCACATTTCCAAACTGCCATTCAGGGACAATTTTGCCAAGGTTGGTTGTGTTAAATGTAGTTTCGGGGTTGACGGTATTTCGGCGGCGAGTGATTTGTCGGGTGAATGGCTGGTTATAGCACTTATATCATCCCAATACCATGCTTGGAATTTATTTATATTATTACATTGTAATAATAGACCCCCTTCCCTCAGTATAGACCCCCTTTCCACTAAGTATAGGCCCCCTCCCTCAGTACAGACCCCCTCCACTAACTATAGGCCCCCTCCCTCAGTACGGACCCCCTCCACTAAGTATAGACCCCCTCACTCAGTACGGACCCCCCTCTCCACTAAGTATAGACCCCCCTCTCTCAGTACGGACCCCCCTCTCCACTAAGTATAGGCCCCTCCCTCAATACGGACCCCCTCCACTAACTATAGATCCCCTCCACTAACTATAGACCCCCTCCCTCAGTACGAATCCCCTCCACACTAAGTATAGAACCCCTCCCTCAGTACAGACCCCCGCTCCACTAAGTATATACCCCCTCAGTAAAGACCATGCTTTCTTGTACCTATAAAATATGCTTTGATTGCTTTGTCTGAGCCTAACTCAAAGAATATCATTAAAATAGTCAGAGACTGTATAGCAGAGGTATGGACATAATACAGAAGATGGTCAGAGACTGCAGACATGATACAAGAGATGGTGAGAGACTGCAGATATCAAACAAGAGATGGTCAGAGACTGCGGACATGATACAAGAGACCTAATACAGGAGACATGCTCCAAGAGACTGTCAGAGACTACAGACATGATACAAGAGATTGTCAGAGACTGCAGACATGATACAAGAGATTGTCAGAGACTGCAGACATGATTCAGAAAATGATCAGACTGCAGACATGACATAGGAGATGATCAGAGACTGCAGACATGATACAGAAATTGGTCCACCCGTAGCCTGCCACCAGATGCAGTGTGCCACTTTCCATCCGTAGCCTGCCACCAGATGCAGTGTGCCACTTTCCACCCGTAGCCTGCCACCAGATGCAGTGTGCCACTTTCCACCCGTAGCCTGCCACCAGATGCAGTGTGCCACTTTCCACCCGTAGCCTGCCACCAGTCCGACACACCGGAGCCCCGGGAAAGTGAAAACCCCTCCCGCCGCTGGCTGCTGATGTGACTCCTCTCATGCGGGGGTCAGGGTTGTCACATCTTCAGCAATGAGGGGTTCATGCTGGGACCTGGGTCACATTCCCCAAAAGTGAAGGACTACAAGTCCCAGCATGGACCCCTGATATCTAAGGATGTGATCCCCCCAAATTGAAGGACTACAGGTCCCAACATGGACCCCTGAGAATTAAGGGTGTGAGCCCATAGATTTCACATGCTAATGCTGGGACCTGTAGTTCTTCACTGATTAAGGGGGGGCATCTTCAGTTCCGGGGGGAGTTCATGCTGGGGCCTGTAGTCTTTCACTTTTTTTGGGGGGGGGGGTCACATCCCAGCATGAACCTTGCCCTGATATCTAAGGATCTGTCCTCCTTCCATCCCTCCAAGTGTGTAATCTCATCTGTCAGTGTCCTCTCTTCTTCTGCTGACCCCTTATCTGCCTTCCTTCCTCTTATCAGTGCTAGCTCCAGGCTAACACACACTCAGAGCTCCTGTGAAGTGCTGACAGTTCAGCACAGAATGCTGGCTGCTGGGGGAGAGCTGACTGAGGATTTTAACCCCATCTGTCATGGTGAGTGCTTTGGATTGTACTTGCCTTTCCTTCATCTCTCCTTCTTGAACGTTTGCATGCTGTTGGTTGGAAGATGCAGGGAGGAGGTGGGTGGAGCTAATGAGTTGGCGCGGAGGAGGAAGTTAAATCTTCCTGCTCACGCGCTGTGCATGCTGGGGCTCTAGTCCTCTCCTCCTAATGACGTCACTGGTTGCTACACGCCAAGCGGGCGGCAGAGCTAGCAACCATTTGGGCACTGAGCCAGCGGCTAATGAAAAAAGGGTCTCACCAGCCAGGGGTCCACCACAGGCTGTCAGTGAGTGACAGCAGCGATGTGAGGGATATTTTAGGGGGCATCAGAACAGTCCAGGGCCAGGGGGCTATTCCAGGACACTATATTGTCCCGGAATGAAGGTGCCCGGGACCCGGGACAGACCTGCTAATTGCGGGAATGTCCCGGGCAATCCGGGACACGTGGGCACCCTACCTGGGGCAAGACCCGGGTCCCCAAACCCTTTTTAGGACAATAACTTGCATATTAACCTTTATAATTAGCACTTTTGATTTTGAACGTTCAAGTCCCATAGACTTTAACAGGGTTCTAAGGTTTGCGCAAACTTTCGGTCCGTTTGCAAGTTCTGGTGCGAACCGAACCCGTGGGGGTGTTCGGCTCATTCCTAGTGGTGGATGGGGTGGGTGGACCAGTATACAGATACATTGAAAAATCTGTGTGCAAAGTTACCTACGGCAAAGAATAATAATGATGATACAATTATTACAACATAAAAAAAAATAACATGCTTATACTCTCCTCTGTGCACCTGGCCCTGTCCTCCCCTCCCACCTGACTGCAACTCCTCTTCTCCTCTGTGCACTTGACTCTATCCTCTCCTCCACCTGGCTACAACTCCCTCTCTCCTCTGTGCACCTGGCTCCATCCTTCCCTCCACCTGGCTTCATATCCTCTTCTCCTCTGTGCACACGGCTCCATCCTCCCCTCCACCTGGCTGCAACTTCCCCTCTCTTTTGTGCACCTGGCTCTGTCCTCTCCTCCACCTGGCTACAACTCCCTCTCTCCTCTGTTCACCTGGCTCCATCCTCCCTTCCACCTGGCTGCAACTCCTCCTCTCCTCGGTGCACCTGGCTCCATCCTCCCCTACACCTGGCTGCAACTTCCCCTCTCTTTTGTGCGCCTGGCGCTGTCCTCTCCTCCACCTGGCTACAACTCCTCCTCTCCTCTGTGCACCTGGCTCCATTCTCCCCTCCACCTGGCTGCAACTCCTCCTCTCCTCTGTGCACCTGGCTCCGTCCTCTCCCCCACCTGGCTGCAACTCCTCCTCTCCTCTGTGCACCTGGCTCCATCCTCCCTTCTACCTGGCTGCAACGCCTCCTCTCCTCTCTGCACATGGCTCCGTCCTCCCCTCCACCTGGCTACAACTCCCTCTCTCCTCTGTGCACCTGTTTCCGTCCTCCCCTCCACCTGGCTGCAACTCCTCCTCTCCTCTGTACACCTGGCTCCTCCCCTCCACCTGGGTGTAACTCCTCCTCTCCTCTGTGCACCTGGCCCTGTCCTCCCCTCCACCTGACTGCAACTCCTCTTCTCCTCTGTGCACCTGACTATATCCTTCCCTCCACCTGGCTGAAACTTCCTCTCTCCTCTGTGCACCTGGCATCATCCTTCCCTCCACCTGGCTTCAACTCCTCTTCTCCTCTGTGCACCTAGTTCCATCCTCCCCTCCACCTGGCTGCAACTCCCTCTCTCTTTTGTGCACCTGGCTCTGTCCTCCCCTCCACCTGGCTACAACTCCCTCTCTCCTCTGTGCACCTGGCTCCGTCCTCTTCTCCACCTGGCTACAACTCCTCCTCTCCTCTGTGCACCTGGCTCTGTCCTCCCCTCCACCTGGCTACAACTCCCTCTCCCCTCTGTGCACCTGTTTCCATCCTCCCCTCCACCTGGCTACAACTCCCTCTCTCCTCTGTGCACCTGGATCCATCCCCTCCTCCACCTGGCTGCAACTCTTCCTCTCCTCTGTACACCTGGATCCATCCCCTCCTCCACCTGGCTGCAACTCCTCCTCTTCTCTGTGCACCTGGCTCTATCCTCTCCTCCACCTGGCTGCAACTCCTCCTCTCCTCTGCGTACCTCCCCTCCACCTGGCTGCAACTCCTCTTCTCCTCTGTGCACATGGCTCCATCCGCTACCTATTTGAATACATCGTAAATTTGATTTTTGCATACTACAGGTATCACATCTATTTATTGGATTATAAATATATATATATATATATATATATATATATATATATACACACACACAGTATATATGTTAGAAGGCTAATTTATTAGGCCTGAATTTATGGGATGAGTCTCTGGCACTATATCTGCACCTCTCTTGGGTCCCTCAGTGTCTGCATTCTTTTCCATTTTTGTATACTTTGCCGACTCTTCCGGTTCCTGTCACATGGTTTCAAGTGAGATCGCAGATTACGGATTATTTGTTACACTTTCGTATTTCCTGACAATGCTTTTTCGTTTAGATACAGTACCTGCCGTCGATATTGTGTCAATCTCGCCTCTACTAGCAGCAAAATTGACACCCGCGAGCCCCGTCGCGGGAGCCAGCGCCAAGCTATGTCACTCCTCCCGCTCGCCACCCCCAATGGATTCCTATGGATGCATGGCATCTCGTGGGGGTGGCGAGCGCGAGAAGCACAGCCTCGCATCGCCGGTTTCCAGTGCTATCCTATCGCGCTGGAAACACAAAATCGGCGGCACCTACTGTATCCTCATATCTCTCATTTGGTGCTGTTTCACATTAGATCTTTCGTATTTGTTTGGTACATCAGTTTCTGTGTTTACTCTTAAAAATGTTCTACTGCTCTTCGATTCATTTAGAGCTTGGTCCAGCGGTACCAATTTAGGGGGGGTACGTTATAGCAAGGGGGCAGCTGGTCTCAGGTCCTTTCTTTACTAGATTGCACTCATTTCATGTTAACCACAACAGGATTAAAGGGTCCCCTTGAAATCCATCTTTGTGGTCTTTTCGTAATTTCCGTTTAGTGCTATGAAGAAAAAAAAAAGGGGGGTTTTCAGAAGAAGTAGTTGTCTTCATGGTGCCATCTGTATTTTCTATCTCTATTGGGGCACGTTGACAGCTATATACACAGTGGGTATGGAAAGTATTCAGACCCCCTTAAATTTTTCACTATTTGTTATATTGCAGCCATTTGCTAAAATCATTTAAGTTAATTAATTTTTTCCTCATTAATGTACACACAGCACCCCATATTGACAGAAAAACACAGAATTGTTGTCATTTTAGCAGATTTATTAAAAAAGAAAAACTGAAATATCACATGGTCCTAAGTATTCAGACCCTTTGCTCAGTATTTAGTATTTGCACCCTTTTGATCTAATACAGCCATGAGTGTTTTTGGGAAAGATGCAACAAGTTTTTCACACCTGGATTTGGGGATCCTCTGCCATTCCTCCTTGCAGATCCTCTCCAGTTCTGTCAGGTTGGATGGTAAACGTTGGTGGACGGCCATTTTTAGGTCTCTCCAGAGACGCTCAATTGGGTTTAAGTCAGGGCTCTGACTGGGCCATTCAAGAACAGTCACAGAGTTGTTGTGAAGCCACTCCTTCGTTATTTTAGCTGTTTGCGTAGGGTCATTGTCTTGTTTGGAAGGTAAACCTTCGGCCCAGTCTGAAGTCCTGAGCACTCAGGAGAAGGTTTTCATCCAGGATATGCCTGTACTTGGCCGCATTCATCTTTCCCTCGATTGCAACCAGTCGTCCTGTCCCTGCAGCTAAAAAACACTCCCACAGCATGATGCTGCCACCACCATGCTTCACTGTTGGGACTGTATTGGACAGGTGTTGAGTAGTGCCTGGTTTTCTCCACACATACCGCTTAGAATTAAGGCCAAAAAGTTCTATCTTGGTCTCATCAGACCAGAGAATCTTATTTCTCACCATCTTGGAGTCCTTCAGGTGTTTTTTTAGCAAACTCCATGTGGGCTTTCATGTGTCTTGCACTGAGGAGATGCTTCCGTCGTGCCACTCTGTCATAAAGCCCCGACTGGTGGAGGGCTGCAGTGACGGTTGACTTTCTTCAACTTTCTCCCATCTCCCGACTGCATCTCTGGAGCTCAGTCACAGTGATCTTTGGGTTCTTCTTTACCTCTCTCACCAAGGCCCTTCTCCCCCTATAGCTCAGTTTGGTCGGACGGCCAGCTCTAGAAAGGGTTCTGGTCGTCCCAAACATCTTCCATTTAGGGATTATAGTGGCCACTGTTCTCTTAGGAACCTTAAGTGCAGCAGAATTTTTTTTGTAACCATGGCCTGATCTGTGCCTTGCCACAATTCTGTCTCTGAGCTCTTCAGGCAGTTCCTTTGACCTCATGATTCTCATTTGCTCTGACATGCACTATGAGCTGTAAGGTCTTATATAGACAGGTGTGTGGCTTTCCTAATCAAGTCCAATCAGTATAATCAAACACAGCTGGACTCAAATGAAGGTGTAGAACCATCTCAAGGATGATCAGAAGAAGTGTTAAATATATGAGTGTCACAGCAAAGGGTCTGAATACTTAGGACCATGTGATATTTCAGTTTTTTTTTTAAATAAATCTGCAAAAATGTCAACAATTCTGTGTTTTTCTGTCAATATGGGGTGCTGTGTGTACATTAATGAGGAAAAAAATGAACTTAAATGATTTTAGCAAATGGCTGCAATATAACAAAGCGTGAAAAATGTAAGGGGGTCTGAATACTTTCCGTACCCACTGTATGTATGTATGTATATATATATATATATATATATATATATATATATATATATGTGTGTAGCGGGGGTCCCAAATTTAGGGATTGCTATGCCAAATTTAAGGGTGATTCGAGTGGTAGTTGGCTTGAATCTTTCAATTTTGCTGGACTTTGCCTTGCAGCTGTTTTGCCTGGTGTGCAGTTCCCCTTAGGAGTATGGGTGGCGCTGTCACTTATCCTCGGGGTTGAACCACAGGTAATGGGGCAGCGATTTGGTGTCTCCTCTCGGCAGCCGTCCGGTGGGTGTGGTCTACATGCTGTGCATGCCGGGAGAGGATACAAAAGGGGCAGATGCCGCCTTGGAGGGGTCTTCTGTTCGTTCTTGGTTCTAGAGTCGGAGTCCTGGTGCATGGCGTGTGGCCCTCCAGGCCATGGGGCCACGTGCACTTCAGTCCCAGGCACATTTAGTCCTGGGACTGCAACTTCAGCCCTGGGCCCAGCACCTTTAGCTGGAGCCCACTTCACAAGAAAGAACCCCAGGGTGGCGCCTTGCGAGGGGACCCCTTTCTAGAAGAGGAGGCTGGGGAAGGACCGTTCCGAAGGACTGGTGAGAGATCACAGTGAAGGAAGGGGCCCAGTAACTCTCTGGAGGGATGTCATCCATCCGGAAAAGGGGATCTAAACAACGGGACCATTAGGAGGTTTGGGACACTATAGATTCTGTGGCAGAGGATCTCCTGAATGCATATATTAGGGAATCTAATAAACTGTTCAAGTTACACAACGGCTGGTAGTGCCTTCGGGTGACTATCCGGGTGAGCTATACCCACTCAGGATCGATTGGCGAAGAAACAAGAGTGCCTGAACTGATCTGTCTTCTTAACACCTTTCTCTTCTCCTCATTTGTGGATGTTCGTGCATAAAGAAATAAACTCTCTGTTGGAGTTGACGCTGGTGTGGACCTTGGAGTTACTTGGGGCAGAGACTTTTGTCCTTACACTATAGGGACAGAAACCAACTCAGGGGGTCCCACTGCAAAGACCCGTGAGTGAAAGTAAGTGTGCTTAACCTCTGCAACCCAGGGGGTACGGGCATGGTGGGATTCGTGCACGCCTTCCTCTCCAGTGAACGAGCCAAAGAGTGGAGAAGGAGGGTGGCCGGGGTGCTTTATATATATATATATATATATATATATATATATATATATATATAGGAATTTTCTTTTACTCAAACTGTCAATTTTCAGAGGTGGTATACTACCCGAGTATATATCTGACTCTTGTCGAGTCTTGTCTTCAGTGTCACGTGTCTGCATTACTTGTTATCAGATGTGGTTTATTTATTTTTATTTTTTTCACAGTTTTCCGACACATACATAATACGTTAGGTATTTCAATGTTTTGTAATACTGACACATATAGTTGGCAGTCATACACTTGCTGTTACCTAACCCGTTCTTCAGGTCATCAGGCAGGCAGATCAGTAGTTTCATTCATTAATTAGTCTGATTGCAACAGGCTCTCACGGTCTGCCACACCCTATAAGACTAGACTTGTTTTCTAATCTACAGGTATATTAATGCTTCACATTCTTAAAGGATAAGTTCACCTTTTTTTTTCTTCTAAATTCCAGCTCCCCTATGCACCAATATAGCATTTATGTACTTTTTTTTGCAAAAATAACAAAGCTTTCCATAAAATCTACAGACATGTACCTTACTGTCCTCCATCCATGATTCCAAATGTATATATTGTTTCTCTCTTACGTTCTTTCAGACTAGAGGTCATGACACAGGAAGGAGTTGATCAGCTGACCTCATTAGCACACACCCTGCATCCTTGTCATTCCCGGGCGCACGCTTTTTAAATGAGATGCAATTAATCAGTGATCATCCTTCTAACTAATTACACAATATACAATCAGATTGCAGTGTATGGCCATCCACCTGAATGGGCTGCCCTACACACAGAAATTTCCCCAAAGAAGCTTCAAAACTTTATTGGTGCAGCGCATTTCTGAAATGCAAGGGAACGCACAGATGTGAATGGAGCCTCATTGTTCTTGTGTTATCGCACCAATTTCACTTTCAGGCCCCATTCACATCTAGCATAGTGGGAGCGAATGTTTTGTGGCTCGTTTTTCCTGTGACACGCATAGGGCAGCCCGTTGATTTCAATTGGCTGCACTATATGTGGCTTATGGGACATTTTGGCGTTTGGTGGGTTCTGTGTTTTTTACTGTGCGTTTTGCAGCATTTACCCCTCGTTTTTTCACATGGCAAAATGTTTGTTTGCTTCTGTGTTTGGTGTGCCATTAACAATTAATGGCAATGAAAGCGCAACTTGTAATTTTAGGTGTATCAAGGTAGCCATACACTGTACAATCTCCTTTAAATCTGCCATCAATTATGTAGTGCAATGGCCTGCCTGATTGGATATAGAGTGATTGGCTGGATAGGTGTTTCCTCCTATTATATAAATTTGGTAAATCTAAAAGGAGATTGTGTGGGAATGTGAGTTCCCGCTATTCATAGTTGTTTCTGTCCACTCCCTTCTATGTCGCTGGACATATCTATTCCACTTAGGGTTCTTCCAGGCACTTCTAGTACCCCTGCACTGTCTGTCCCAGGTATGGAGTGACTGGAGTCATATTCTCCCACGGTTACACCTGCACATTTTGTACCCCCTACCCTTTGAAAGGATATTCTTGAGGATAAAGAAGTTAATCTAACCTCTCTCCTGATCGCAGCCAATGGCGTTGCTGAAAATAAGTCTTATGGCTCCGGTGAAGTCTCGTTCAACCTCAAAGCCAAAGATCCCCGGTTAAATCGTAAACTCACTGTGGCTGAGATTGTGTTGGATTTTGGTACATACAGAGACATAATTTTGCTCAATCAAATCTAATAGGAGAGAGGAACTGGATACCTATTTGCATATAGTGGTGGATCTGGCTTATAAGTACGGTGGCACAGCATTTTATGATTATCACAAAGCCTTTGTGGCTAAAGCGGCTGTGTCACTTTCACAATTCAAGTTTCAGACTAACTAGGGTAGGCTGGACATGGAACTGTTCTTTAAACAGTTGCAGGTTTTACGTTTCCAGTCTGCTCGCTTTGTCAGTCAACAGCTTACACTGCTAGCTCTGCTAGTCCCAAAATACCAGCCAAGCAGCTCTCTTCGGTCCTCCCAAGACCTCCTGCTCTCTAGCTCCCTTGTCATCGCCTCCAGGATTTCTCCAGAGCTTCTGACAACCTTTGAAACTCCCTACCCCAATCTGTCCAACTGTCCCCTAATCTATCCATATTTAGATGATCCCTGAAAACCCTTCTCTTTAACCACTTAACGACCGCTCACTGTATATATATACATCGGCAAAATGGCACGGACAGGCACAATCACGTACCTGTGCGTGACTGCCTTCGTATGGGTGGGGGGTCCGATCCGACCCCCTCCAGGACAGTGAGCGGTCGGTATCGCTCCAGGAGCGATCGATGATGAGGGGGTGGCCATTGGTTTCTGGCCACCCCCTCACGATCGCTCCCGGCAAATAAAATGCTTCCTCTGCCTGTGTAATGTAAACACAGGCAGAGGAAGTGATGTCATCTCTCCTGCGGCGCTCACATATACCGAGCACCGTGGAGAAAAGATGTCAGGTTAGTGCACAAACACTACACTGACACATAGGCACACATAGGAACACGATCGCCCCCCCCCCGTCACCCCCAGATCACCCCCCAGTCACGGTGTCACTGATTGCAGTGATCATTTATTTACTGATCACTGCAGTGACATTTGTAACTGTAAAAGTGTCAGGGCAGTTAGTGTAGGTCCCTTTAGGTCCAGGGTAGCCCCCTAACCCCCCCTAATAAAGGTTTAACCCCTTGATCGCCCCCTAGGTAACCCTTTCACCCCCTAGCACCACTGTCACTAAGCGATCGTTTTTCTGATCGCTGTATTAGCGTCTGTGATGCCGCTAGGTAGTCAGTTATTTTTTTAGGTTCGCCGCCAGGTTTTTATAGCGTCAGGTACCCCCATATATTACCTAATAAAGGTTTAACCCCTTGATCGCCCCTGCAGGTAACCCTTTCACCCCCTTTTGCCAGTGTCACTAAGCAATCGTTTTTCTGATCGCTGTATTAGGTATGCTGGTGCCGCTAGGTAGTCTGTTATTTTTTTTAGGTTCGCCGCCAGGTTTTTATAGCGTCAGGTACCCCCATATATTACCTAATAAAGGTTTTAACCCCCTGATTGCCCCTAATTAACCCTTTCACCAGTGATCACCGTATAAGTGTTACAGGTGACGCTGGTTAGTCAGTTTGCTTTTAATAGTGTCAGGGCACCCGCCGTATATAACCCAATAAAGGTTTAACCCCCTGATCGCCCGGCGGGTGATATCAATTAGGTTTTAGCGTCAGAGTCAGAGAGGGTCTGCGTCACACCCCAGGCAGCGTCAGGTTAGTGCCAGTAGCGCTAACACCCACGCGTGAAGCATACACCTCCCATCTATACTAGCGTCCCCAGCAGTTTAGGGTTCCCAAAAATGCAGTGTTAGCGGGATCAGCCCAGATACCTGCTAGCACCTGCGTTTTGCCCCTCTGTCCAGCCCAGGCCCCCCAAGTGCAGTATCGATCGATCACTGTCACTTACAAAACACAACACACATAACTGCAGCGTTCGCAGAGACAGGCCTGATCCCTGCGACTCCAGTGCTGTAGGAGGTGATTTCACCACCACAGTTAAAAAAAAAAGCATATATGCCGAAGCAATGGGGGAAGCAGGGCCGGAGGAGCGATTTTGCTCCTAATGCCTCGTACATATGGTCGAAATTCCGACGGAGGCTTGCCCGTGGAAAAGTCTGACCGTGTGTACGCGGCATAACTTTTGCGGAAGGATGCGGGAGGATGCCCCCATGCTTCGGCATATATAAATGGTGCATGTATGCCCATCATTAGAAGTGGGTGAATGAAGGGAGGTATTATAATGGTGGGCTATATCTCTTTTTTTCGTTCAGCCAACAGGCTGCATGAAAAAAAAGATTACAATACAAGGACCAGCAACGTACTGGTATGTTGCTGGACTTTGAATGGTTATACCAGAATGATACCTGTGGGTTTAGGTATCATCTTGGTATCATTCTTTTCAGCCAGCGGCAGGCTTTTATGTAAAAGCAATCCTAGCAGATAATTAGCCTCTGGACTGCTTTTACAAGCAGTGGGAGGGAATGTCCCCCCCCAGATATAAAAAGCGCCATTGGGAAATTGGGAACGCATTTTATCACACCGATCTTGGTGTGGTCAGATGCTTTGAGGGCAGAGGAAAGATCTAGGGTCTAATAGACCCCAGTTTTTTCAAAAAAAGAGTACCTGTCACTACCTATTGCTATCATAGGGGATATTTACATTCCCTGAGATAACAAAAAAAAAAATGGAAGGAACAGTTTAAAAATAAAATAAAAAAGCAAAATTAATAATTAAAAAAAAAAGCACCCCTGTCCCGCCCTGCTCTTGCGCAAAGGCAAACCCAAGCGTCGCTCTGGCGTCATATGTAAACAGCAATTGCATGATGCATGTGAGGTATCACCGCGAAGGTCAGATCGAGGGCAGTCATTTTAGCAGTAGACCTCCTCTGTAAATCTAATGTGGTAACCTGTAAAGGCTTTTAAAGGCTTTTAAAAATGTATGTAGTTTGTCGCCACTGCGCGTTTGTGCAAAATTTTAAAGCATGTCGTGTTTGGTATCCAGGTACTCGGCCTAAGATCATCTTTTTTATTTCATCAAACATTTGGGCAATATAGTGTGTTTTAGCACATTAAAATTAAAAAAAGTGTATTTTTTCCCAAAAAAATGTGTTTGAAAAATCGCTGCGCAAATACTGTGTGAAAAAAAATGCAACACCCACCATTTTAATCTGTAGGGCCTTTGCGTTAAAAAAATATATAATGTTTGGGGGTTCAACGTAATTTTATTGCAAAAAAAAATTTTTTTTTCATGTAAACAAAAAGTGTCAGAAAGGGCTTTGTCTTCAAGTGGTTAGAAGAGTGGATGATGTGTGACATAAGGTTCCTAATGTTGTGTGTAAAATGCCAGAACAGTTCAAAACCCCCCCCAAATTACCCCATTTTGGAAAGTAGACACCCCAAGCTATTTTCTGAGAGGCATGTCGAGTCCATTAAATATTTTATATGTTGACACAAGTTGCGGGAAAAAAAAAAATATTTTTATTTTTTTTGCACAAAGTTGTCACTAAATGATATATTGCTCAAACATGCCATGGGCATATAAGGAATTACACCCCAAAATACATTCTGTTGCTTCTCCTGAGTACGGGGATACCACGTGTGAGACTTTTTGGGAGCCTAGCCGCGTACGGGACCCCAAAAACCAAGCACTGCCTTCAGGATTTCTAAGGGTGTAAATTGTTGATTTCACTCCTCACTGCCTATCATAGTTTCGGAGGCCATGGAATGCCCAGATGGCACAACCCCCCCCCCCCAAATGACCCCATTTTGTAAAGTAGACACCCCAAGCTATTTGCTGAGAGGTATGGTGAGTATTTTGCAGATCTCACTTTTTGTCACAAAGTTTTGAAATGTGAAATTTAAAAAAATATATATATATATATTTTCTTTCTTCATTTTCAAAAACAAATGAGAGCTGTAAAATACTCACCATGCCTCTCAGCAAATAGCTTGGGGTGTCTACTATTTTTGTGCTATTTTGGCATTTTATGGCCTTCGAAACTGTGATAGGTACTAAGGAGTGAAATCAAAAAATTGCGCCCTTAGAAATCCTGAAGGCGGTGCTTGGTTTTCGGGGTCCCGTACGCAGCTAGGCTCATAAAAAGTCCCACACATGTGGTATCCCCGTACTCAGGAGAAGCAGTAAAATGTATTTTGGGGTGCAATTCCACATATAACCATGGCATGTGTGAGCAATATATCATTTAGTGACAACTTTTTGTAATTTTTTTTTTTTTTTGTCATTATTCAATCACTTGGGACAAAAAAAAAATATTCAATGGGCTCAACATGCCTATCAGCAATTTCCTTGGGGTGTCTACTTTCCAAAATGGGGTCATTTGGGGGGGTTTTGTACTGCCCTGCCATTTTAGCACCTCAAGAAATTAGATAGGCAGTCATAAATTAAAAGCTGTGTAAATTCCAGAAAATGTACCCTAGTTTGTAGACGCTATAACTTTTGCGGCCGTAGTGAACCTCATCCTCCTCCCGCATACCCCTAGACAAGCCAGCCGTTTTATTCACAAGGGGACGGGGAGTGAGGCTGCTACACAGGCAACCCCCCCCCCTCCAAGAGATACTGGTAAAACAGACCCCCCTCCTCTGCTTATGTCCAACAACATCAGAAACAAGTTCATGATTTACAATTACATTCCAACAATGATGTTTTTGGTTGTCCCCCCTTTCTTTTTCTCACCTAGGTTATAGAATAGTTCCTAGAATACACGATGACCAAAATGTATGCATGGTTGTATACCTATAATCTTATCATTTAACCTTGTTTTATTATTTTCAATTTTTAATGGTTATTTTTATTTTTATCCCTATGCCGTCTTGAGGAGCTCTTTTGGAATTCCTCTCACTGCATTGATTCATAGCAATGTGTGTGTAGCGGCCTCACCCCTCTCCCTTTCTTTATCGGTTATATGGCTGTTGTCTAGGGGTACCTGGGAGAGAGAGATGATACACACCATGGCCCATGTCATCCGTAACCAAGAGGTGAAGGCCAAAAGCTTGGGCTTTTGTGTAGGTGTCCTAGAGTCAAGTCCAGTCCTTCGTCCCTGACTCCTTTGCTTTAGTAACCCAAGTTCCACACAGTGAATAGGTACAACTCAATTTTATTCTTCTTGCCAAGCAATAAAACAATCTTTCTCCTTTGGAAAATGAGGGGGACAGATCGAGGCACAATCCTTTCCCTTTTTGCTGCTGCCCACTGTGCTGTCACCAGTGGTGAATAGTCACTGCCACTGACTAGGTAATATAGAACGTGAATTACCTTTGCTCACTTTGCCCCTGTCAGGGGAAGAAATCCGTCCAAGGGAGAAGCGGAGACCTCTCCGTCACCAGCGATGCTGCACCGGACTCTCCGGAGAAGTTACTGCGCACCAGTCCTCACGAACTCAGACACGGGCACCCAAGTCATCAGGGCCCCCTCGGATTCCTCCACCCTCGCGGAACTCAGTCGAAGGTACTGAGCCCCAGGCGTCCGCCATAGTACCTCACCCCAGGCTAAAGGTGCCTGAGATGGACTCCATCTCCGCTCCCGCTAGGCCAAGGGCGCCTAGGCCTGGAACACCAGACCGCCAGCACCCAAGCTGAAGGTGCCTGGGCGCGGCCACGTCCTCCGACTCTCTCCCCAAAATCCGGGTCTCCACCCCTTTTATGATCTCTCCCTTTGCGCCAAAGCGGGTTCCCCGCCCCGCTGTACCAGCTCCAGGGGAGGACAAAAAGGCACGGTTCGCGGTGTGAGTTCAACTCTGGCCCCAGGCAACAGCGCCACCCAGGGATCCCAAGGAACCTCACACCACCAGAGTCCTCACATAATTCAAATACCCGCTACATGTGATATCTAAACACTTTTCAATATATTTGTTAGATACCTTATTAATGTCTTTGCTGTTTCTGTTTTACTGCACAGCTCCCCATGTTTCTGTTCCGGGTTGTTATTGGTTGATCTAATCCATAGGCTTTGTTTCCTCCAACTTTTTTTTCCCCAATCAATCCCCTTGCAGCAGGTCTGCTATTAGCCAGCCAGTGGTGACATTCCCTTGTTTATGGGAGGCGCCTTACCCGCCCCTCTGCTGCTTGTTACTTACATATGCTTGGCCCGCCCAGCCGCTCTGATTGGATGCGACGGGCAAGGTTAGCCAAGTCACGCAGGCGCTTTGGAGCCAGTGATGGCAAGTGTCTGACAACTCTTCCCTGTTCAGTCTTCTTGCAGCGTGTCTACTACTGGTTAGCCAGTGATGATGTTTCCCTATGGGAGGCGCTTTCTTTGCTCCTCTACAGCGTGCTATCCATACGTGCTTGGCCCGCCCCGCCGCTCTGATTGGATGCGCCGAGAAAGCTCAGCCAAGTCACGTATACGCATTGGAGCCAATCACGGCATCCCCGTAGTCGCGTCGCCACGACATCATTGCCGGGATCAGCATTTAAATAGTGAGCAATGGCGGCACTATGCACAGCTATCTCCCGCTGCTGAGACTGTAACTACAGGCGGAGAATCCCGGTCAACACACTGTGGAAGGTAGGTTACCATGCCAGGCTAATCCGCATGTCTGAGAGGTCTGTTTTACCAGTATCTCTTGGAGAGGGGGGGGGGTTGCCTGTTTAGATACCGCTCAGTAAACTCTTCAATATTATTTGTATATTCCAGATACAATTCCTGAATACACCCCTTTTGGACATATAAATCTCTTAATTGGTGGGAATGTCCCTAATTATTTTATGAACCCTATTATAAGTGTCCACTGCTGGGCTGTATTCTGGGCTGCATGTTACTAGTTGAAGGTTCCTGCTAATACCCCTATCAAGAACTCTCCCAGATTTGTATTTACTGGTAAGCATTATTTTGGCCTTAAACATTTGTGGTTCATACACCCCTGAATCTCCCTCCTTTTATGTCCTTTTGTCTGGCTTCTCTGGTCCATTACTACCATGCTAAATAAGAGGCTTTCATACGCAGATTGTTCTTCTTCCTGGAGCAACAAAAGGATTGATTCCTGTGATTTTGCTGATGTCCATGATTACAAGTATACTCTCCGCCTGTTTTCCTATTTTTTACGTTTGAAATGTAATTTACTGCCAAATCATACATTAGTGCCCCCCCCCCTCTTTCCCTTCCCTTCCCTTTTCCCTTCCCTCTTCCTTCCCCATTCCCTTCAATACACTACTGTTGCTGCCAAAATATATTTATATACCAAAGGGTGGGTCCCCCTGGTGGGCTATGGTGGTTTGTGCAGTAGATCAGAAGCTTACTAAAGCAAAGAAAAATGTTTTTTATGTTTATTTGTTGTGTTTTTAAAATTAGTGATCTGTATAAACTTTTTATCTTGTAGAATTTGCCATAAGCTCCTGAAGAAGCGTTCATTCCAAATAACGCGCAACATGTCGAGCTGAGCTTTACATGACACATCGCCTTCCACATATTATATTTTTTTTCATCTATAGGAAGTGACCTTGGTGTCCTCATTTTCAATTTATTGTACCTTTTAGGTCTAAGGTGGTGTGTTATGAAATTTGTGTTCTTAGGCTTTTTCATTAATGGTCATTATTGTCAATTAGGTGTTTTTTTTTTTATATAATTGTATGCATCTTCTTGAATAAATATACATAAATTTTAACTCTATATGTCTTTAACCACTTAAGCCCCGGACCATTTGGTAGCTAGAGGACCAGAGGTGAATTCAGAATTTTGCACTGCGCTGCTTTAACTGTAAATTGTGCGGACATGCAATGTTGTACCCAAACGAAATTTGCGTCCTTTTCTTCCCACAAATCGAGCTTTCTTTTAATGGTATTTGATTGCCTCTGCGATTTTTATTTTTTGCGATATAAACGGAAAAAGACCGAAAATTTTGAAAAAAAATGATATTTTCTACTTTTTGTTATAAGAAAAATCGAATAAACTCAATTGTAGTCATACATTTAGGCCAAAATGTATTCAGCCACATGTTTTTAGTAAAAAAAATGTCAATAAACGTATATTTATTGGTTTGCGCAAAAGTTATAGAGTTTACAAACTAGGGTACATTTTCTGAAATTTACACAGCTTTAAATTTTTGACTGCCTATCTCATTTCTTGAGGTGCTAAAATGGCAGGGCAGTACAAAACCCCCCCAAATGACCCCATTTTGGAAAGTAGACACCCCAAGGAAATTGCTAAGAGGCATGTTGAGCCCATTGAATTTTTTATTTTTTTGTCCCAAGTGATTGAATAATGACTAAAAAAAAAAAAAAATTACAAAAAGTTGTCACTAAATGATATATTGCTCACACATGCCATGGTTATATGTGGAATTTCACCCCAAAATACATTTTGCTGCTTCTCCTGAGTACGGGGATACCACATGTGTGGGACTTTTTGGGAGCCTAGCCGCGTACGGGACCCCGGAAACCAAGCCCCGCCTTCAGGATTTCTAAGGGCGCAAATTTTTGATTTCACTCCTCACTACCTATCACAGTTTCGAAGGCCATAAAATGCCAAAATAGCACAAAACCCCCCCAAATGACCCCATTTTAGAAAGTAGACACCCCAAGGAAATTGCTGAGAGGCCTGTTGAGCCCATTGAATATATTTTTTTTGTCCCAAGTGATTGAATAATGACAAAAAAAAAAACAAAAAAAAAAAATTACAAAAAGTTGTCACTAAATGATATATTGCTCACACATGCCATGGTTATATGTGGAATTACACCCCAAAATACATTTTTCTGCTTCTCCTGAGTACGGGGATACCACATGTGTGGGACTTTTTAGGAGCCTAGCCGCGTACGGGACCCCGAAAACCAAGCACCGCCTTCAGGATTTCTAGGCACAAATTTTTGATTTCACTCCTCACTACCTATCACAGTTTCGAAGGCCATAAAATGCCAAAATCGCACAAAACCCCCCCAAATGACCCCATTTTGGAATATAGACACCCCAAGCTATTTGCTGAGAGGAATGGCGAGTATTTTACAGCTCTCATTTGTTTTTGAAAATGAAGAAAGAAAATATATATATATATATTTTTTTTTTTTTCAATTTTCAAAACTTTGTGACAAAAAGCGAGATCTGTAAAATACTCACAATACCTCTCAGCAAATAGCTTGGGGTGTCTACTTTCCAAAATGGGGTCATTTGGGGGGGTTTTGTGCTATCTGGGCATTCCATGGCCTCCGAAACTGTGATAGGCAGTGAGAAGTGAAATCAAAAATTTACACCCTTAGAAAGCCTGAAGGCGGTGCTTGGTTTTTGGGGTCCCGTACGTGGCTAGGCTCCCAAAAAGTCTCACACATGTGGTATCCCCGTACTCAGGAGAAGCAACAGAATGTATTTTGGGGTGTAATTCCACATATGCCCATGGCATGTTTGAGCAATATATCATTTAGTGACAACTTTGTGCAAAAAAAAAAAAAAAAATTGTCGTTTTTCCGCAACTTGTGTCAACATATAAAATATTCCATGGACTCGACATGCCTCTCAGTATATAGCTTGGGGTGTCTACTTTCCAAAATGGGGTCATTTGGGGGGGTTTTGAACTGTTCTGGCATTTTATACACAACATTAGGAAGCTTACATCCACTCTTCTAACCACTTGAAGACAAAGCCCTTTTTGACACTTTTTGTTTACATGAAAACATTTTTTTCTTTTTGCAAGAAAATTATGTTGAACCCCCAAACATTATATATATATTTTAAAGCAAAGGCCCTACAGATTAAAATGGTGGGTGTTGCATTTTTTTTTTCTACACAGTATTTGCGCAGCGATTTTTCAAACGCATTTTTTGGGTTAAAAAATACACTTTTTTTAATTTTAATGCACTAAAACACACTATAATGCCCAAATGTTTGATGAAATAAAAAAGATGATCTTAGGCCGAGTACATAGATACCAAACACGACATGCTTTAAAATTTCGCACAAACGCGCATTGGCGACAAACTACATACATTTTTAAAAGCCTTTAAAAGCCTTTACAGGTTACCCCAGTAGATTTACAGAGGAGGTCTACTGCTAAAATGATTGCCCTCGATCTGACCTTCGCGGTGATACCTCACATGCATGGTGCAATTGCTGTTTACATATGACGCCAGACCGACGCTTGCGTTCGCCATTGGGCAAGAGCAGGGCAGGACAGGGGTGCTTTTTTTTTTTTTCTTTTTTTTTTTATTATTAATTTTGCTTTTTTATTTTATTTTTAAATTGTTCCTTCCAAGTATTTTTTTTTTAATCATTTTTATTGTTATCTCAGGGAATGTAAATATCCCCTATGATAGCAATAGGTAGTGACAGGTACTCTTTTTTTGAAAAAATTGGGGTCTTCAAGACCCTAGATTTTTCCTCTGCCCTCAAAGCATCTGACCACACCAAGATCGGTGTGATAAAATGCTTTCCCAATTTCCCAATGGCGCTTTTTATATCCGGGGGGGGTCATTCCCTCCCACTGCTTGTAAAAGCAGTCCAGAGGCTAATTAGCCGCTAGGATTGCTTTTACATGAAAGCCGGCCGCAGGCTGAAAAGAATGATACCAAGATGATACCTAAATCCGCAGGCATCATTCTGGTATAAACATTCAAAGTCCAGCAACATACCAGTACGTTGCTGGTCCTTGTTGGACATGTATTGTAATCTTTTTATTTCATGCAGCCAGTTGGCTGAACGAAAAAAGAGATTGATCGGTGGGTATGCCCACCATTAGAATACCGCCCTTCATCCACCCACTTCCAATGATGGGCATACACGCACCATTTATATATGCCGAAGCATGGGGGCATCCTCCCGCAAAAAAGTTATGCCGCACACACATGGTCGGACTTTTCCACTGGCAAGCCTCCGTCGGAATTTTGACCGTATGTACGTGGCATTAGGAGCAAAATCGCTCCTCCGCCCCTGCTGCCCCAATGCTTCGGCATATTTGCTTTTTTTTTTTAACTGTGGTGGTGAAATCACCTCCTACAGCACTGGAGTCGCAGGGATCAGGCCTGTCTCTGCGAATGCTGCAGTTATGTGTGTTTTTGTTTTGTAAGTGACAGTGATCGATCGATACTGCACTTGGGTGGCCTGGGCTGGACGGAGGGGCAAAACGCAGGTGCCAGCAGGTATCTGGGCTGATCCCGCTAACACTGCGTTTTTGGGAACCCTAAACTGCTGGGGACGCTAGTATAGATCTGATCAGATCAGATATTGATCTGTTCAGATACTATACCACTAAGGGGGGTGTATGCTTCACGCGTGGGTGTTAGCGTTACTGGCACTAACCTGACGCTGCCTGGGGTGTGACTCAGACCCTCTCTGACGCTAAAACCTAATTGATATCACCCGCCGGGCGATCAGGGGGTTAAACCTTTATTGGGTTATATACACGGCGGGTGCCCTGACACTATAAAAAGCAAACTATCTAACCAGCGTCACCCGTAACACTTATATGGTGATCACTGGTGAAAGGGTTAACTAGGGGCAATCAGGGGGTTAAAACCTTTATTAGATAATATATGGGGGTACCTGACGCTATAAAAACCTGCGGCGAACCTAAAAAAAATTACCAGCTACCGATCTGCATCACCGACACTAAGACAGCTTTTAGAAAAACGATTGCTTAGCGACAGTGGTGATGGGGGTGAAAGGGTTACCTGGGGGGGCGATCAAGGGGGTTAAACCTTTATTAGATAATATATTGGGGTACCTGACGCTATAAAAACATGCGGCGAACCTAAAAAAAATTACTGGCTACGATCTGCATCACTGACACTAAGACAGCGTTTAGAAAAACAATTGCTTAGCGACAGTGGTGATAGGGGGTGAAAGGGTTACCTGGGGGGCGATCAAGGGGGTTAAACCTTTATTAGATAATATATTGGGGTACCTGACGCTATAAAAACCTGCGGCGAACCTAAAAAAAATTACCGGCTACCGATCTGCATCACAGACACTAAGACAGCGTTTAGAAAAACGATCGCTTAGTGACAGTGGTGATAGGGGTGAAAGGGTTACCTGGGGGGCGATCAAGGGGGTTAAACCTTTGTTAGATAATATATTGGGGTACCTGACGCTATAAAAACCTGCGGCGAACCTAAAAAAAATTACTGGCTACGATCTGCATCACCGACACTAAGACAGCGTTTAGAAAAACAATTGCTTAGCGACAGTGGTGATAGGGGGTGAAAGGGTTACCTGGGGGGCGATCAAGGGGGTTAAACCTTTATTAGATAATATATTGGGGTACCTGACGCTATAAAAACCTGCGGCGAACCTAAAAAAAATTACCGGCTACCGATCTGCATCACAGACACTAAGACAGCGTTTAGAAAAACGATCGCTTAGTGACAGTGGTGATAGGGGGTGAAAGGGTTACCTGGGGGGCGATCAAGGGGGATAAACCTTTATTAGATAATATATTGGGGTACCTGACGCTATAAAAACCTGCGGCGAACCTAAAAAAAATTACTGGCTGCCGATCGGCATCACTGACGCTAAGACAGCGATCAGAAAAATGATCGCTAAGCGACAGTGGTGATAGGCGGTGAAAGGGTTATCTGGGGGGTGATCAGGGGGTTAAACCTTTATTAGGGGGGGTTAGGGGGCTACACTGGACCTAAGACTAAACTTTGGTGACACTTTTACAGTCACAAATGTCACTGATTGCAGTGATCACTAAATAAATGGTCACTGCAATCAGTGACACTGTGACTGGGGGCTGGGGGGGGGGTGATCTGGGGGGTGATCTGGGGTGATCTGGGGGGCCTGGGGGGGCGATTTATGTCCCTATGTGTCCTGGTGTCAGTGTAGTGTTGTGTGCACTGACCTGATATCTTCTCTTGTACGGCGCTCGGTATATGTGAGCGCCGCACCAGAGATGACATCACTTCCTCCTGCTCCCTCTGTCTGACACAGACAGAGGGGGCATTTCCATCTGCCGGGAGCGATCGCGAGGGGGTGGCCAGAAACGAATGGCTGCCCCCTCATCCCGGAACGCTCCCGGACACTTAGCCACCGCTCACTGTATAGGAGGGGGGTCCGATCGGACCCCCCAACTGTACAAAGGCAATCACGTATGCTCTACGTGATTGTGCCTGTCGGTGCCATTCTGCCGACGTATATATACAGTGAGCGGTCGTTAAGTGGTTAAAGTCCATCACCTGTCAACTTATTCTTGTCAAATCTGACCTTTTGGGACGTGGCACTGCTTTTATATCTTCATATCCACAGCCCCACTCTGTGATGATATGATTCTTTATTTCTTATTCCCCGAGAGGCAGTCGGATTTTCCCCGGATCAACTTTACCTAAAAAATTTCAGTACCCAGTTATATTATGTACATTTAAGAAATAATCCAGGCCTTTCTTAAAGCAATCTACTAAGCTGGCCAGAACCACCTCTGCAGGGTGTCTATTCCACATTTGCACAGCTCTTACTGTAAAGAAACCTTTCCGTATTTGGAGGTGAAATCTCTTTTCCTCTAGACGTAAAGAGTGCCCCCTTGTCCTTTGTGTTAACCGTAAAGTGATTAACTCAACACCAAGTTCACTATATGGAGCTCTTATATATTTGTACATGTTGATCATATCCTCCCTTAATCTCCTCTTCTCAAGAGTGAATAAATTCAGTTCCTCTAATCTTTCCTCATAGCTGAGCTCCTTCATGACTCTTATCAGTTTAGTTGCCCTTCTCTGCACTTTCTCCAGTTCCCCGATATCCTTTTTGAGAACTGGTGCCCAAAACTGAACTGCATATTCCAGATGAGGTCTTACTAATGATTTGTACAGGGGCAAAATGATATTTCTCCCTCTGGAGTCCATACCTCTCTTAATACAAGAAAGGACTTTGCTCGCTTTGGAAACCGCAGCTTGGCATTGCATGCCATTATTGAGCTTATGATCTACCAAAACCCCCAGATCCTTCTCCACTACGGATCCCCCCAGTTGTACTCCCCCCTCTAGTATGTATGATTCATTCATATTCTTAGCCCCCAAGTGCATAATTTTACATTTATCAACATTAAACCTCATCTGCCACATAGTCACCCAATTAGACAGTGCATTGAGGTCAGCTTGTAAATTGGAGACATCCTGTAAGGACGTTATTCCACTGCATAGCTTGGTGTCATCTGCAAAGACAGAAATGTTACTTTTGATCTCAGACCCAATATCATTTATAAAGATATATACAAACAACACAAAGTTTTTTTTTATTAAAGATTAAAAACAAAACAAAAAAATCATGCATATTGTATTCCAAATCAATAGGCTGGACTAAATTCCTCTGTACCCTTATTCCTTCCTTTTTTTTTTTTAAGTTTTCTTCAATGCTAAAACACTGGCGTTGCTGGTACTGGTGATAAATAGTGCAACCGGTAAGGGGAAATAGTCTCCCACATACATATCTCTCCTGGCAGTGATTTGCATTAAGTCTGCAATTAGTCTGCATAGTTATCAACATACACATGTAGTAAATGCTTTTGCAGTAGGCTCCCACTGAAAGACACATCCATGTTATCAGATGTATGTCAGCACTAATAAACCCAAGACATGCTTAATTACGTCCCACTGTTTGTCTGAGTTTTGTGGTCACAGCTCCATAATTGGCCGTGTTAACATCCAGATAGTGAGGTGTAAGATGAGGCTGAGTTCACACCTCCGACGGATGCGGCTCGCAGCAGAGGGTTCAGTATGTCCCTGTTCTCCGTTTCAGGGACGAATCAGGGTTGAATTTTTGCCTGAATTCGGCCCTGAAACAGAGTCAAAAATGCACAGCACTCCTGTGCAAGCCGCTCGGCAGCCGCAATAGAGGTATGTGAACCGGCTCCATAGAGAGCCGGTCACAATCTCCTGTCATGCAAACAGGATGAGGGGAAACCCACATCCAATTCGCATAGGTGTGAACCCAGCCTGAAATCCACAACTGTTCAATGTGAATAGACCCTTGTATATGCAACCATTAGAAAATCCACTAAACTATGGGGTTAATTTTCTAAGGCAAATAGGATGTTAATGTCGCAAGGAAAGTTACACTTTGCTTATTTCAGGAGAATAAAAAGAAAGGCATGTTTAGTTTTCACTTGATTGGATGATGAAAATCAGCAGAGCTTAACCTGTAGGCAGGTGCAGGTATTCTTACAATGTGTAGGTGGCATTGTTCCTCTGCTACAGGTGAGGAGAAGTTCAAATAGGAGATTGTCCTCTTATGAGCTCCGGTGGTCATCTTGGGGAAGACCGTTTTATTATTGGATGCTGAAGTTTTGCCAGATCTTAGGCAGCCATCTTGATAGGGAACCTTATAAATAGGGTGACTCGCATCAATCAGGCATGCCTAAAGTGAGTGTGAGAAAGAGGGCACAATCCTGCTGGCTAGGGATATTAAAGTGGAGGTCCCCTGGAAAAAAAAATATTAAAAGCCAGCAGCTACAAATACTTCAGTTGCTGACTTTTAATATTAGGCCACTTACCTGTCCTGGAGTCCAGCGACGTCGGCAGCAGAAGACGAGCAATCGCTTGTCACTCTGCTGCCCCCACCGCTATCCTCGGTGAGGGAACCAGGAAGTGAAGCCTGGAGGCTTCACTGCCCGGTTCCCTACGGCGCATGCGCGAGTCATGCTGCGCCGTTCTCACTGGTCCCTGTTGTGTTCTGGGAGCCGTGTGTCTCCCAGAACACAACAGGTATTCTGCGGGAAGTGACGTACTACCCGCAGAATACCCGCAGAGAGGACTCCCGGGAGTGGGTGCAAATACCTGTCTTAGACAGGTATCTGCACCCCCCCTCCCCCCTGAAAGGTGCCAAATATGACACCGGAGGGGGGAGGGGTTCCGCTTTAAGCAAAGCAGGGAAATGTTTTAAATGTTCACAAAAGGCTAAGATCCTTCTGTGGTTTATGCTATGCTCTGGTACCTGGGACAAGGACCCAGAACAGCCTCAAAAAGTAGGAAACCGTGGAAGCCATGTATGGTGTGGTACCACCATCTCTGAAGCAGCAGCACTCTTCTGCCATTTGTGACTGTGAGACAATAAATGCTGAGTTGGCATTGTCAGCGCTGCTCTGTTCTACTTCTTCCTTCAGTAATTTCTCTCCCCAGTCTGCCTGTTCCAACTAACTCACAATACATACTGTGACCTCAGAGACTCTGTAGTGGTTTCTTTCTGGTTGAGCACTTTGTCTTGGCCCCACCTACACACCTTGTTCACCAAGCTCTTGGGATATTTTCTTTACAAAGTGCACAGTATTTAGTTTTTAATAAGTCAACCTACCTGATCACAATACCAAGATTAGCTCCCTTCAATCTAGATTATGCATATACAGTATGTGACTTCACAGATGTGGGTCATCTTCTGGGTGGTCGCATATGTGCCTACTTGTGTTTGTGCTGAGAGCTTGCTACGCATCACACTCTCAGAACAAGGAGTAAGCTGTCACTAACAAGGCTTGGACTAACGATCGGGAGCTGAGAGGACCGTCTTAACCACTTCAGCCCCGGACCATTCGGCTGTCAAATGACCGGGCCACTTTTTGCGATTCGGCACTGCGTCGCTTTAACTGCCAATTGCGCGGTCATGCGAAGTGACGCCCAAACAAAATTGATGTCCTTTTTTTTCCCCACAAATAGAGCTTTCTTTTGGTGGTATTTGATCACCTCTACAGTTTTTTTTTTGCACTATAAACAAAAATGGAGTGACAATTTTGAAAAAAAACCCAATATTTTTTACTTTTTGCTATAATAAATATCCCCCAAAAATATATAAAACATTTTTTCTTCCTCAGTTTAGGCCGATAAGTATTCTTCTACATATTTTTGGTAAAAAAGCGTTTATTGATTGGTTTTCGCAAATGTTATAGTGTCTACAAAATAGGGGATAGTTTATGGCATTTTTATTAATAATGTTTTTTTTTTTTTACTAGTAATGGCGCCGATCAGCGATTTTTATTGTAACTACGACATTATGGCGGACACATCGGACACTTTTGACGCCATTTTGGGACCATTATCATTTATACAGCGATCAGTGCTATAAAAATGCACTGATTACTGTGTAAATGACACTGGCAGGGAAGGGGTTAACCAGTAGGGGGCTAGGAAGAAGTTAAGTGTGTCCTAGAAAGTGATTCTAACTGTTTGGGGGCGTGGCTTACTGTTACACGACACTGATCACTGCTCCCGACGAGAGGGAGCAGTGTCCTGTTAGTGTCCTGTCACTAGACAGAACGGGGAGATGCCTTGTTTACACTGACCTCTCCCCATTCTGCTGCTCTGTGACCTGATTGCAGGACATCAGCGGACATCGAGTCCACGTTGGTCCCGTGGGCACTGTCACGGAGATCGCGCCCGCACGGCACAAGATTCAAAGTAACGTAAATATACGTTACTTTGTGCAGCCGTGCCATTCTGCCGACTTAAAAGTACAGGAGGCAGTCGGAAAGTGGTTAATCATATGATTGCTGTGATATCCTGTGATTGGATAATATAGTGATCAGTCACTGTACAGCCATTCCCTCCTAAATGGAGAAAAAAAATACAATGGCCAACTGTAGCTTGTTGGAGTCTGTGGGCAGGGGCTCTATCAGAATCTGGAAGCCCACTTTAACAATACGGGGGCACCCAGATACCGGGTTGTGCAAAAGAGGCCCTTATCCTCATCAAAATGGGAACAAGATGCTCTGCCAGGGAGTCTACAAAGGCAAGGCACTACCCATGTTGAAGTCATGTGGGCTAGTATGGTTCAGAAATGGTGGCTACACACTTGCCTCCCTCATTCCTGACCAGCCAGGCTGCATGCTCAGATTGAGGGTCTGGAAATTTTATTTAGGGGGACCTCATTCATTTTTTTTTTGCATGGGAAGCCCCGTTAAATTGCATACCAGACTCAGTCTAGGTTCACATCTATGTGGTTGCGGTTGATGCGTTTTTCAGGCACATTGTGTTGTATTTTTAAACCCAAGTTTTGATGCATTTTTGCATGCATTATTCATGCATCTTGCGTTTTGCATTTTGTGTGTGTGTTTTTTTAATGTCCCTTTAAAAACACTGTATATAGCTGGTTGCTAAGGAGTGGGCCAGAAATCCGGCTGCTGCATCCCTAACAACCGATGAGTCATGTAAGAAAAAGGAATTGCTGCCAAAAAAATTGTGCCCCCCCTCCAAAGCCATACCAGGCCCTTATCCGAGCATGCAGCCCGGCAGATCAGGAAATGTAGGGGATGAGCAAGCGTCCCTTCCTCCTGAACCATACCAGGCAACATGCCCTCAACATGTAGGGGAGGTGTTTTGAGGTAGGGGACCTCTGAACCCCCACCCAAAGCACCTTGTCCCCATATTGATTTGATATCTATTTAATTGATACATCATCTTGTTATACAGTAGAACCTCGTATTACGAGCATAATCTGTTCCAGGAGTATGCTCGTAATCCAAAGTACTCGCATATCAAAGCGAGTTTTCCCATTGAAGTCAATGGATACAAAAATAATTAGTTCCGCATTGACTTCAATAGGATGCAATACCGCAACCGGCCAGAGGTGGGGTGGTCGCCGGAGAGCCTCGGAAATGGCCAGAAAGGCCTAAGGACACATCGGCTGACCTTGGCAAACGTCGGAAAGGCTCAGAAGCAGAGTATTTCCGTGTATCTCCAAGCATTGCAGGACGGCAGTGTTCGGCTGCGATCGCCGCTGTTCGGCTCTGCTTATCTCCGGCGCCCCCGCACGTCAGGCCAAATGCAGTACTGCAGGCCCTATTAGGTTGAATTCTGCTCGTCTTGCGAGACAACACTCGCAAACCGAGTCAGAATTAAAAAAAAAAAAAGTTACTCGCAAATCAAATTGCTCTCAAACCAAGTTACTCTTAAACCGAGGTTCCACTGTAATTTATAAAATTATATTTTACCAGAAATTGGGTATTATGTTCTTTTTGTGTGCACTAAAATACAGGTCTCTGTTTTAAATATATATATATATATATATAATGTTTGAGGGTTCTAACAAAAATATTGATTTTAAATTCTGTGTGTGAAAAAAAGTTTAAATTGCCCCAGACAACAAGTGGTTAAACTATCCCTGTCGCCTTCATTTACATGGCTGGTGATTATTATCAGCCATGTAAGTTACTAGGGCCCATGATCTCACAATGATCTCACCGGTTAAGGGCTAGGCAGTGCCTGCACCCACCATCGTCCTTAACAAACGTTGACAGCGGGAAGCTGTCACGTGTAATAGTGAACACAATACCACTATTATACAGTATCTCACAAAAGTGAGCACATCCCTCATATTTTTTGTAAATATTTTATATCTTTCCATGTGACAACACTGAAGAAATGACACTTTGCTACAATGTAAAGTAGTGAGTGTACAGCTTGTATAACAGTGTAAATTTTCTGCCCCCTCAAAATAACTCAACACACAGCCATTAATGTCTAAACCACTGGCAACAAAACTGATTACACCCCTAAGTAAAAATTTCCAAATTGGGCCCAAATATCCATTTTCCCTCCCAGGAGTCATGTGACTTGTTAGTGTTACAATGTCTCAGGTGTGAATGGGAAGCATATGTGTTAAATTTGGTGTTTGCTCTCACTCTCTCATACTGGTCACTGGAAGTTCAACATGGCACCTTATGGCAAAAAACTCTCTGAGGATCTGAAAAAATGCAGTATTACTCTACATAAAGATGGCCTAGGCCCTAGGCTATAAGAAGATTAATGCTGCGTACACACGAACTGATTTTCCGTCTGAAAAACTGCGATGAGAGCTTTTCGTTGGGAATCCCAGCCGTGTGTATGCTCCATCGCAGTTTTTCCGACGGGAAAACTGCAGAAAAAAAAAAAGAGAGCAGTATCTCTTTTTTCCTGTCAGGAAAAAAATCAGAGCGGGAAAACCGTTCGTCTGTATGCTTTTCCGACGTGAAAAAAAAACGTGCATGGTCAGAATCAAGTATGAGACGGGAGCACTCATTCTGGTAAAACTAGTGTGGAGATAGCACATTCGTCACGCTGCAAATTATTGCATTGTTTAATGCAGCGCATTCTTTTCTTCTTTATAATGCTACAATAATTAGGTTGTTTTGCTGCCGATATTCGCAGAGTTATGACAAACTTGTTTCTTTATTATTTCTCGTGATCTCATGAATATTTATTTGTTTTTTAGAGCCAGATCTCCATAATAATGTTTATAAAAAAAAAAATATTGTATTTTTTTGGTAAAAATTTTAATCAAGATCTGCATTTTTTTGTTTTTTATATTTTTTTTAAAAGCCAGCAGCTACAAATACTGCAGCAGTCGCTCGGTCCTCAGATGCTGCCACCGCCATTCTCGGTGAGGAAATCAGGAAGTGAAGCCATGCAGCTTCACTGCCCGGTTCCCTACTGTGCATGCGTGAGTAGCGCGGCGCGCCGTCACTGGTCCCCGCCCTCTCCTGGGAACAGTGTGTTTCCCAGAAGACAGCGGGGGGTGACGCAAAGGGGCGTGACTACCGCGGGAGTCAATACCCAGAAGTGGTGCAAATACCTGTCTATTTTACATCATTAATTTTAGGACAATAAATCTTTTGAAAAATACTATACCTGGCCGCAGCTGGGCGCATCCACTTCTTCCAGGATGGAAGGCTCAGGTTGCTCCTCGGAAGCCTCAGCTAGGCTGGAGGGAAGGCTGGGGGGAAGGGTAGAAAGTGATGGCCTCACTTCAAGCTGGTCGTCCAGAAAGTGCAATTTATTTTAGTAACACAGACTGGGTACATATACATTCTCTGCTGCTGCTCCTGATTTCATGGACTCCAGGACCTTAGTGCGCTCTCTCCTGTATGTGCCCCTCAAGTTCCCAATTTTATTGTCCACATCCTGGATGGTTGCAGTGGGGACCTGTGTCTGTACAAATTGCAGCAGGTTCTCCAGCGCTGCCCTCCTTGCTCCTTTTTTTGTGGATGGGGTTTTTGGTTTCCAGCAAAACAGGCAGCTCCCTGTACCTGTCAAGGAACTCGCACATAAAATCATGTTTTTTTAATGCATTCATTCTTTCTGCAAGACAAAACACAAGCCAAAAATACTAATGTCAGTCTAAACTCTACTAATCTTATCCCTATATAGGCCACAATCTCGAAGCAGTATAGGCCACTGATGACCCAAGTTAAAATGTTACCTTCGGTCTCATGTTCGGCGCTTACTCCTTCCTCCGCACACAGATCGTAGGTACGACACATGCGTGTTAGCTTTATATACACTGCGCATGCGTGAAACTCCGCACACGTCGCCCACCCCTAGCGTTCTTTCTAGTATATTCCCCGCCCCTTCTCTTTGGCGCACAGTGGGAGAGTCATGGCAGACACACAGCAGGTGTGTGATAATAGCACTAACGATGAGGAAAGCCTGGAGAAGAATCGTCCTGATCCAGGAGGAGATATAAGGCCTCAAATATGTCCTTTGCAGAGATGGAGGAGATGGTGGACATCTTGAGGAGGACCGACTATGATGGGAAGCATGGGCTGTACACCAACCCTAATGTGAGAAAGGCCAAGATCATGTCTAAAGTTGTGAGAAGTCTGCACAGGAATTGCTCACTGGTCAGACCTGAAATTGAGGGAGCACGTCCAGTACAGGAGAATCAAGAAAATGCTTAAAAAAAAAAGCACATATTTGTCCTGCGTTCCTATTACTATTATTATTATGATTACTTGCATGTTGCTCCATGTGCTTTTTTTTACTGTTGGACAGTTGAAAATGGCAACTTTCAGGTTAGTGGGCACAGTAATCGGTCGTAGGAAACATTGTTCGCCCACTAAATACAATGTTTTTGGTAGATACAGGGTTAAATAAATTTGGTCATGCCTATTTGTATTAAAAGAAGTTTAGTACATTGTTGTCTAGATGTGTTTGTAACTAGAATGAAATGCAAGCTTGATTCCGTGTAAAGGAGAGGACACTCAGCAGCTGTTTACACATGGACTCAGGAGCACTAGTGTGGGCCATCAGAACAACCTTTTTAGGGTGTCCCACACAGGTGCTCCAGTGGATACTTGGGGTGTCTCCATGTCTGAAACTTGGCCAAAAAACGTAAAGCCCCGTACACACGGTCAGACTTTTGGCCAACAAACTTCATTTTGAGCAAGTTGGACCAACAATCCGACCGTGTGTACGGACAAACTTTTTGTTTTGTTTTTTGTTTTCATCGGACAAAAGTTCGGTCTGCAAACGGACAAACTTTTGGCCAACAAAAGTCCGATGGAGCAAAGTCCGACCGTGTATACAGAAAACCATTGGACTTTTGTCCAATGGACAAAACAAATAATGTTGAAATCAACCAACAATAGCAGAAGTTGACCAAAGGGTGGCGGAAAAGAGCAGAAAAACCATGCGATGTTGGAAGAAGTTTTGGGAAAGTTTACAGAAAAGTCCTGTGGTGTGTATGCTATGGGTGTTCCCGGCCAACTCCGTTCAGACAAAAATCCACGGAAAAGTCTGATGGAAGTCCGACCGTGTGTATGAGGCTTTAGTAGTCCAGATTTGGTAAGGGGAAAAACATGTCTTCAGCTTGGAACTCTGCCAAAACAGACAATTGTACCCCACTTCCAAGCAATGTTTCATATTCCTATTTCTGGCGTAAAATATCTGTGTGCTAAGTATACCTTTTGTTTCATTCTTATAGGGGAGTGAAGACTCGGAGGACACCACTCAGAGGACACCAGGAACTCCACACCTCCTAAAGAAGGGCACCAGAGAGGTGAATGAAGTGGTGGAAATTGTCAAAACAACAGGTCAGTGTCTGTCATCACAGCTTCAGGTAAGAGATGTAGGCCTGCATATTTATAATACCTTTTTTTATTATTAGGTGATGAACATGTTGGAGAAGAAGAAACACCTCATTTCACAAGTGCTAGTGCACAATCCAGGAAATCATGGTGTGTAGTCGAGAACTAGACATCATGAGGAATAATATAAATCTTATGGATCAAAAATTTAAGAACATGATTGATGTTTTGGGGTGAATCTAAAGAAACACAAAATCACCCCCCCCTTTTGTTTTTTTATGCACTATTTTAAAAAATGTTCCTACTTTCTTCAAGCCAAATTTTGAAGATGCACAGTGTGTCAACATGTGCTATCTGCCTTCAGGGGATATCAATGTACGCGTTTCTCGCAACTCGAGTAGGTGAGAGGAAGGGGTTGCACCCCCAAAATACATCCATTGATCCCCCATGATGGGAGATAGCACATGTTGACATTAGGCATGGGATCAGGAGGAAAATCCCCATTTTGCCTCACAATTTGTGTGCATCTTCAAAATTTGCCTTGTTCAGGGGTGACATCACCCCATCTGATAAAGGCAAGATTAACACAGTTTGGACATACTATAATGTCTGATATTGCCTTCAGTTTTTCAGTGTTGAACTTTTTAAGTTCCAGAGTTGTGTATGTTATGTTTTGAAACATGCCTGTTTATCCCCAAAAAAAGCTAAAAAAAAAAAAAAAAAGTTGTATTTTAACCCAAAATATTTTATAACGCACATGTGAATGTGCACAGAGTAAAACTTTTTATAAACAACTATGCGTGGCTTCTTATTTCAATGCTCAATACCATTGTTATTAATAAGTTGGTGTTTACAGTGACAATGGGTGTTATTTACTAAAGGAAAATCCACTTGGCACTACAAGTGCACTAGGAGAACCTAGGAGACAGCTAAAAAGAAACAAGCAATAAAGAAAATTCTAGATTTTATCAGATCTTTTTTTTTTTTTATTATAAAAAAAAATGATTTAAACATTGTCTGGCATAGCAATAGCCCCCCTACCCGTAAAATAATCTACAAATTTTTGGCGCACTTCGTGGACACTTTAGGGGGGCAAGCCAGGACGGCCAGATTACAGGCCAGTCAGGAGATTCCCTGAAAGTCCGGCCTCAAACACAACTGAGCCAAGATAATTTTGTGAATTTTGGCGTAAAAAATTGTGCAATATGCAGCAGGACAAGATGATGTGGTTAAGTTTGTATTCCGCCATGTGGATTGCTGTCAGAAATAGGCGGAACCGGCTGGCCATTATCCCGAAGGCATTCTCAACGACTCTTCGGGCTCTGGTCAGCCGGTAGTTAAAAACCCTCCTCTCCTGGGTGAGGGTCCTCTGGGGGAATGGCCTCATCAGATGTGGTCCCAGACCAAAGGCTTCATCTGCGACAAACACAAATGGGAGTCCTTCCTCTTTGTCTTCATCTGGTGTCAATGCCAGCCCACCCCTCTGGAGATGTCGGGAGAACTCAGTCTGGGCGAAGACTCCACCATCCGACCATTCTTCCCCACGTCCACATAGAGGTCATATTGTGCAGACACCACCGCCATTAACACGATACTATGAAACCCCTTATAGTTAAAATAATATGACCCCGAATGGAGTAGTGGCACGATGTGGACGTGCTTCCCATCTATTGCACCTCCACAGTTGGGAAAGTCCCACTGGTGGGCAAACTGGGATGCCACACTCTGCCATTCCTGTGGCGTTGAAGGAAACTGTGGAGTCAAACCAGAAAAAAATAATTAGTACTTTTGCACATAACATTGTAAGCAGATTATACTATGTAATACTGACACATATAGTTGCCAGTCAAACGTTTCACATCACTTCGTTACACTTTTACTGTTACCCAACCCATACTTCAGGGCATCAGGCAGATCAGTAGTTTCATTCACTAATTAGTCTGATTGCCACAGGCTCTCATGGTCTGCCACACCCTACGTGACTAGACTTGTTTTCTAATTTACAGGTATATTAATGCTTCATGTTCTTAAAAGATAAGTTCACCTTAGTTCACCTTTTTTAATTTTTTCTAAATTCCAGCTCCCCTATGCACCAATATAGCATTCATGTACTTTTTTTGCAAAAATATCAAAGCTTTCCATAAAATCTACAGACATGTACCTTACTGTCCTCCATCCATGATTCCAAACAAATCTATTACTTCTATCTTATGTCCTTACAGACTGTATGTCATGACACAGGAAGGAGTTGACCAGCTGGCCTCATTAGCACAAACCCTGCTTCATCCACCCTCCCATTCCCAGCTGCACATTTTTTAAATGAGATGCAATCAATCAGTGATCACCCTTCTTACTAAATACACAATATACAATCAGATTGCATAATGTAAGGACATCTTTATACAAGTACATAGGAGGGAGTGGACAGAAACAGCTGTCAAGCCCCTTTTACATCTCTGCATAGCGGGAATTCGCATTCCCACATGTTTTTTTATTTTTTTATTTTTAGCGAGGGGTGGAGGCGTTTTGGAGCATTTTAATTCATCACGCATAGGGCAGTCCATCCACCTGAATGGGCTGCCCTACACACAGCTTCAGAACTTTTTTTAGACTGGAGAGAACGTTTTGTGGCTCGTTTTTCCTGTGACACGCATAGGGCAGCCTGCTGATTTCAAACGGCTACACTATATGTGGCTTATGGGTCATTTTGCCGTTTAGTGGGTTGCGTGTTTTTTACTGTGCGTTTTGCAGCATTTGCCCCTCGTTTTTTCACATGGAAAAATGTGTGTTTGCTTCTGTGTTTGGTGTGCCTGCAAAGAGGTTGGTGACCTCTGCTATGGGCTCTAGCCCCAGATCTTTTCCGATGGACTTGTTTCATCGGAAATTCCGATCGTGTGTGGGTACCATCAGACTTTTTTCCATCGGTGTTTAGAAATAGAACATGTTTTAAATTTTTTCCGATGGAAAAAAAACCGATAGGAAATTCCTATCGTCTGTGTGGAACTCCGACGGAGAAAAAACCCACGCATGCTCAGAATCAAGTCGACGCATGCTCGGAAGCATTAAACTTCATTTTTCTCAGCTCGTCTGAGTGTTTTACGTCACCCGCGTTTTGGGCGGTCGGAATTTAGTCTGACAGTGTGTATGCAAGACAGCTTAAACGGAATTCCGCTGAAAAATTTTAGACCATCGGATACTCCGATCGAGTGTACAGAGCATTAGTGTTCTTTTACGGCAGTATATTAAAGTGCCTTAGTGCACTTTTACAGCAGTATTTTAAAGTGTGTTAGTGCAGGTTTACTCCAGTATATTAAATTGTTAGTGCACATTTACTGCAGTATATAGAAGTGCGTCAGTGCAATTTAACTGCAGTATATTAAAGTGTGTCAGTAGAGTGTGTCTGTGTAGTGAGTACTCAAGTTAAAGTGCACCAAACACAACTTTCTATTGATTAAAGTGCATCCAAGTACACATTTCCCCTTCTCTATTACATTTCGGTAATAAGCCCCCCCCCCCCAATCATGTCTGGGAGGCCAATAAGAAGAGGCAGATGTTCCCATGGCATTGTGAGGGGTCAGCAGCGTATGTGTCCAAAGGCAAAGATGGGTGTGGTCTGTCCTCAGGCAGGGCACCATTTCCTCAGTTAAGTGATGTTGACCGTGCTATTCAGCCCCAGCATGCAGAGGAGGTGGTGGACTGGTTTACTAAACCATCCTCATCCTCTTCATCACCTGTCACCCAAGCAGAGACTAGTGAGCAGTCCACAGCAGCTGCATTTTGCATGGAGGAGTCAACTGAGTTATTTGAACACAGCGTCAGCCACTTGCACCTTGACAATGCACAGTCATTACTTGATTCTGATGTTGGTGTTGAGGTTTAGGAAGGTAGGAACATGAGCCTATAGAGAGGGGAGAACACTGGTAAACAAAAAATTTGCAATCATGTTCCCCCAGCCACAGTGTATTGCCAAGTTGACTCCGGTGATGATGACGATGGAGGGAATGATGACGATGAGGTCACCAACGCCATTTGGGTGCTGAATAGAGCAGAGAAGGAAAGTGGGGGTAAGGCGCAACCTCAACGATGCAGCCATAATGGAGGAGTAGAGAGCAGCCACCCTATTCCATCACATTGTGGAGCTGTTATCTCCCGGCCAACTTCCCACAGCTCAGCTGTCTGGGCCTTTTTAGCACATGTGCAGCTGATCGCACTGTTGCAATTTGCAAAATCGGCCTCAAGATCCAGATCAAGTGTGGCAAAAACATCAGCCATTTGGGTACCAAATGCTTGACAAGACATTTAACCTCCCACCACTCAGCCCTATAGCAAGAGCACCTGAAAGCCACACAAAAGGAATGCAATTCTGCTCCTCCTCACCCCTTAACTTTTAGATCTACCCCCCGCTATATCTCATGACCTGTCAGCAGCCTCCACTGACAGGGATGATGGTATTTCAAAGGGTGTCACAGGTCCTTGCAATACATCTGCCAACAGCATACCACCAGCTGTAGAGTATAGCAGGCAAATTCTCTGCCCCAGTTGTTGCAGCAAAAAAAAATAAAAAAATCACTGCCACCTACATGCCCAGCATATAATTTCAAGCTTGTCAAAGCTGCTGGATTTTTAACTCCTGCCTTGCCGTTTGGTGGATTCTGCCCCCTTCCAATATTTTTGCAGAATGTGCTATAACACAATGGCAGGTTCCCAGTTGCAATTGTTTTGCATGCAAGGCAATTCCAGCGTAGTACCATCACGTGGAAGGAAATATTGTGGCATCGTTGGGCAAGGCAGTCAGCCGTAAGGTCCACCTTACTACTGACATGTGGTCCCGCAATCATGGTCAGGGAGGCTATATTTTGTTGACAGCACGCTGGGTAACTCTGCTTGCAACTGGGAAAGATGCATGACAGGGCTCAGTGCTGAACCTATTTTTGCCACCATGTCTCCATACAGCTGGTGGTGATGATCCAAGATTTGTCAGCTCCACCCCCTCCTCCTCCATGCCCTCCTCTGCTAAATTGTCCTATGACCCACCAGCATGCCCTAAGCGTTCAAGGGGCTATTCAATGAGTTAGGCTAAAAGATGCCATGCAGTGCTTCTGCTGGTCTATTTAGGGGACAGGCGCCACACCAGAGTAAAGATTCTTTTAGCTCTACAGGGGCAGGCCAAGAGGTGGTTCACCCCATGGACGCTTGATCCAGGAATGGTGGTGTGCAACAATGGCACTAACCTCCTGTCCACCCTTAGATCAGAAAAGTTGACACATGTGCCATGCCTGGCACATGTCCTCAATTTGGTGGTGCAGCATTTCTTAAGTGGGTACCCAGGGTAGGAAGATCTGATAAAGCAGGAAAGAAGAGTCTGTAGCCAGTTCAGGCGGTCATAAACAGCCATTGCTTGGTTAACCAAAAATCCAGCGGTAATTCCACCAGCCTGAAAATCGCCCAAATTTGTGAAATGCCTACAAGGTGGAACTCAAGTTTGGCAATGCTGCAGTGGCTACACATGCAGATGACCGTCAGCGAGTACCTCTGTGAGTATGGCACATTGACAGGCTCAGGCTGGCTCTGCTTTTTCCCCCCAACCCAATGGCTGCTGATAAAGGATGCATGCACTGTCCTGTCACCATTTGAGAAGGCCACAAGTATGGTGAGCCGTGACAATGCATGCACCAGTGACACAATCCCTTTTGTGTTCCTGTTAGAGCAAACTCTGCATGACATTATGGACAGGGCACTTGCGACAGAGCAGCGGGAGGAAATGGAGGACATCCTTTCCTCTCAAGACCTGCTTTATGCATACACCATTCCTGCAAAGCCACAGAACACACAAGAGGAGGAGGATGGTGACAGTTTTGGAGGCATAAAAGCAGAGGAAGATATACGTCAAACCTTAGGAGATGGTTTTCTATCCCCAGAACCCTTAGGATTAGTATGTGGCTGGGAGGAGGCAGTTCAGTGGCCCTAAGGACTCTGCTTTTTATGCCTCCGCAAACTTGTGGTGCATGGCTCTCTGTCTTCAAAAGCCTGCAAAAGGACCTGAGAATTTGTGGCATCAAAGAGAAGCATCACTATTGGTTGGCAAGCCTCCTTGACCACCGTTATCAAGGGGAAAGTCTCAAAAATCCCGTCCTGCATCCATCATGCTTTGCAAATGGACATTCAGTGCTGACGGAGGTTTGTGACAGATAAAAGAGCACGTCTGTCCACAGACTCCATTGACTGGCTGACATTTATCAAAATGAATAATTCCTGGATTAGCAGTAACTATCAAGCACCTAATGCCAATGATGTTGATTAAGTGTTTTTGGATGTTGAATCTCTGCAAGACTGTCTAGGCTGCCTAGCTTTATTGTGAAAAAACTTTTTTGGTATAGGTTTCATGGTCATAATTAACACCCAAGGACCAATATTTCCACACCTCTTTGACAGGTGCGTATAATTTACATTTTTGACAGCACGGCCAATTCTTGTGTAGCACTACCCCCGAAGGAGCTGCTGGTTTTGTTTTGGGTCTGTACTCTGGCTATCAACCCCAGGAATTTGGCTCGAACCCTCCCTTGGCACAACTGGTCTACACAGGGATAGTGGAACCCACTGGTAATTGGGAAACACAATAATATCACACAGCAATAAAATTGTAAATAAAGTTGTTACCTTGTAATGGCCACTTGTCCAGCAGGGTAACAGATAAACTCCACACAGAATTCTGCTTAACCAAGGGTCAATTTTACTTGGTAAGAAAAGTAACAAAGTTAGACATACAGTACAATTGACTCCTACAGGGCCCTGCAAGAGTCAATGGTTAGCAGGAAATTATAGTTAGAAAACATTCAAAACATAGAATCACAGTTCTGGTGTACACTTTCTATATATTTAAACTAACTGCTCGCGAGCTCCCCCTAATGGGCAATACTGTACACGTGTCCCGGTAATACTTGTTCTAGACAAGCCTGACTGAGTTCAGTACAAAGTTCCTTCCAGCAGTAAAAGTCTTCGCTAGCATTTGTTGGTGCACATTAAACATATTTGTAATCCATCAGGTTATGAAAAGAAGGCAAACTGAACATCCACAATGTTTATGAATATGTAACTTGCTGGCGGTGCAAACGCCAATCCTTAAAACACGCGGCCACAGTGAGATGCACCATGTCTTTGCGTGTGACGCACTACTCTGATAATGGCAGATCTTTAAAAGTCACAGTCCTATACAACAGTTAGTCAATTCTGGGCAGGTGCCCGCTCACCAAAGCAGGCCTTGTCCCGCCGGTACGTTCCGCTGTCGGTGTTCCAGTCAGGGCCGTTTGAAGGAATTTGGGGGCCCCAAGCAGATTGAGAATTTGGGGCCCCCAAGCGGGGGGGGGGCTACTGATTTTTTTTTGAGAAGCGGGGGGGGCGGGTTTGGGCTGCTACACAATTTTTTTAGATTTTGTTTTTTAATTCAGAAGCGGAGGGGTGCTACTGAGATTTCTACTGATTTTTGGTTTTAATTTAGAAGGGGGGGTGCTAACGCGGGACATCGATCGCGGGAGGAGGGGCCGCCGTTCGCGGGAGGGGGACCACCGATCGGGGGCGCACCAATCGCGGGAGGGGGGGCCTGCCGATCGTGGCAGGGGGGCGCGGATCGCGGGGGGGGCCGCGGATCACATGAGGGGGGCTGCCAATCGCGGCAGGGGGGGGGGCGCGGATCGCGCGGGGGCCGCGGATCACATGAGGGGAGCCGCCAATCGTGGGGGGGCCACCGATCGCAGGAGGGGGGCTGCCAATCGCGGGAGGGGGGGGGCGCCGATCGCGGGGGGGGGGCGCAGATCGCGGGAGGGGCGCCAATCGCGGGTGGGGGGGGGGCCGCCGATCGCGGGTGGGGGGGCCACCGATCGCGGGAGGGGGCGCCGCCGATCACGGGAGGGGGCGCCGCCGATCGTGGGTGGGCCGCCGATCGCGGGAGGGGGGCCGCCAATCGTGGGAGGGGGGCCGCCGATCGCGGAGGGGGGGGGCCGCCGATCGCGGAGGGGGGCCACCAATCGCGGAGGGGGGGCCGCCAATCGCGGGAGGGGGGGCCGCCAATCGCGGGAGGGGGGGCCGCCAATCGCGGGAGGGGGGCCGCCAATCGCGGGAGGGGGGCCGCCAATCGCGGGTGGGGGGGCCGCCGATCTCAGGAGGGGGGCCGCTCTGCTGGGGCCCCAGGCCAGCTGGGGGCCCCAAGCAGTTGCTTGGTTTGCCTCTCCTGTTCCGACGGCCCTGGTTCCAGTCCACGGTCTTTCCGCAATTTAAGTCTCCGGTCCCTCACACAGCCGCACAAGGTGTCGGTAGATGAGCGACTCCGGTCTCTGTGGAGCGAGAGCTGGTCACACGGAAAAGGATCCCTCCTTGGGCAGAGTGATCCTACTTGACAACTATAGGCCCAGGCTTTAGGCCTAGACACACCAGCAGCAGGCCTCAACACAGGCTTCCTGCTTGGTAGAAGGCGAAGTCCAGAGAGAGTGAGTGTAGCTCCTCCCTGCATTTAAGTAATTTCCCCCAGAAGGCTGTGCGAAGATGCAATGCACTCTGGTAGCACAGCTGCACTGTTGGTTCCATAGTCTATGTGTTACCCATGGCAATGGAGTCTCTGGCCTCGTACACACGACCGAGTTTCTCGGCAAGAACCAGCAAGAAACTTGCTGGCAGAGATGTCTTGCCGAGAAACTCGTTCGTGTGTATGGTTTCTCGTCAAGAAAACCGACAAGTAATCTCGACGAGAAAATAGAGATCCGGCTCTCTATTTTCTCGTCGAGATTCTCGTCGGCATGTTTCTCGACGAGAAAAGTGAGTGTGTGTACACTTACCTGTCCTCCCGGAAGCCCGCGCATGTTCGAAATGAATTCGACGCATGCGCGGTAGCTTCCTAGGCATAGGTAGGGTATACCAAGATGGCGGCGACGGCATCGAATGTGACGAGCGCATGCTCGTCGTATTCGATGACGTCACCGCGTACGCTCCATTTAAAGAACCGCGGGTTCTTTGAATCGAGCGTGTGTACACTCGGCCGGGACAAGTTTCTTGTCCAAGAATCTCGTCGAAAAAAACAACATGTTTTTTTCGACGAGAATCTGGGCCGTGTGTACGAGGCTTCTTTCTCTCTGTACTATAAGTTCCATAATGCACCGTTCCACACAGTTAAACAAACAGTTGCTGCAATGTCATAAAAGAGACTCTGGAGGGAGCTGGGTTATTCTCAATACAACAACAGTCTTATAACTATACTGCAAAGTGGCACCCCGCTACACTTGCTTTTATTGAGAGTGAAAATGTTAAAGGTTGCACTGTCTAATAAACAAAGAAAAAACTCTTATGCCCCATACACACGATCGTTTTTCATGCCGTTAAAAATGCCATTTTTAAAAATGGGCATTAAAACCGATCGTGTGTATGCTCCAGAGCATTTTTAACGACGTGAAAAACGGCCATTAAAAATTTCGAACATGCTCTATTTTTTCACGTCGTTTTTCATGTAGTTTTTTTTAATGACGTGAAAAACGATAGTGTGTATTCTTTAACGACGTGAAAAAAACGCGCATGCTCAGAATCAAGTATGAGACGGGAGCGCTCGTTCTGGTAAAACTAGCGTTCGTAATGGAGATAGCACATTCATCACACAGTAACGGACTGAAAAGCACGAGGCTGAAAAGCGCGAATCGTCGCTCAAACTTTACTAACATGAAGGGTGGCGCCATTCGAACGGAACTTCCCCTTTATAGTGCCGTCGTACGTGCTGTACGTCACTGCGCTTTGCTCGAGCGTTTTTTTTAATGATCGTGTGTACGCAAGATAGGCTTGAGAGGAAACATGAAAAAAAAACGACAAGAAAAACGTCGGTTTAAAAAAATGGCATGAAAAATGATCGTGTGTATGGGGCATTAGACTCCATTCACACAGGGGCAACACGACTTCCAGCGTGACTTTGGTAGGCAACTTGGACACGACTTTAGTCTGAATAACAGCACGACATGAAGCTACTTACAAAGCAACTTGAAGTTGCTTCCAGGACAGGAGACATTCCATTGGCCAATAAAACAAGAATCAGCTCTGTGGGAGGGAGGGGTTTGCCTGAGAAATGTATGTTCTCTTCCTGGAAAGTTGCTTCTGTTAAGACAGTCATCCGACATCTGAGGCGACTTCCATTGAAATCAATGGGTACAGGTCGCCTAGCAGTCGCCTAGAAGTCGGATTGAAGTAGTACAGGAACCTTTTTTGAAGTCGGAGCAACTGCAGTAGTGTGCAAGAAGACATCTTCATTCACTTACATTTATTTTCTCATGCAGCGTGACTTGAGGTGACTAGGGGCGACCTGGGGCATCTTGAAGTCGGATCCAAAGTTGCCCCTGTGTGAATGGGCTCTTATTAAGAAATATAGCAAACACAGTGTATCAACTAGTAATAAATAAATAGTTCAATAAACAAGTGTCAATGTGTATCAAAAATCATTCCATTAGTATTCAACCTACTGGATGTGCTATCCACCATTCCAAGTGATAATAAAGTGTAGCGGGTGTTTGAATTCATGTGAGGACTCTGGTGGTGTGGGGTTCCTTGGGGCCTACAGGTGGCGTTGTTGCCTTGGGCCGGAGCTGAACTCACACCGCAAACTGTGCCTTTTTGTCCTCCGCTGGAGCTGGTACGGCGGGGCGGGGAACCCGCCGTGATGCGAAGGGAGAGGTCATAAAAGGGGCGGACACCCTGAGCGTCGGGGCAGAGAGTTGGAGGACGCGGCCGCACCCAGGAACCTTCAGCTTGGGTGCTAGCGTTCCAGTGTTCCGGGCCTAGGCACCCTTGGCCTAGCCGGAGCGGAGATGGAGTCCATCTCAGGCACCTTTAGCCTGGGGTGGGGTACTATGGCGGATGCCTGGGGCTCAGTACCTTCGACTGAGTTCCGCGAGGGTGGAGGAATCCGAGGGGACCCTAACTCCTTGGGTGCCGTGTCTGAGTTTGTGAGGACTGGTGCGCAGTAACTTCTCCGAAGAGCCCGGCATCGCTGGTGACGGAGAGGCCTCCATTTCTCCCTTGGACGGACTTCTTCCTCTGACAGGGGCAAAGTGAGCAAAGGTAATTCACGTTCTATATTACCTAGTCAGTGGCAGTGACTATTCACCACTGGTGACAGCACAGTGGGCAGCAGCAAGAAGGGAAAGGATTGTGCCTCGATCTGTCCCCATTTTCCAACGGAGAAAGATTGTTTTATTGCTTGGCAAGAAGAATAAAACTGAGTTGTACCTATTCACTGTGTGGAACTTGGGTTACTAAAGCAAAGGAGTCAGGGACGAAGGACTGGACTTGACTCTAGGACACCTACACAAAAGCCCAATCTTCTGGCCTTCACCTCTTAGTTATTGAGGACATGGGCCGTGGTGTGTATCATCTCTCTCTCCCAGGTATCCCTAGACAACAGCCATATAACCGATAAAGAAAGGGAGAGGGGTGAGGCCGTTACATGTGGGGGCATCGTATCCAGGATATGTGTATGGTGTCTGAAATTGAACTTTGCTGCCCGGAGGAGTTCCGAGTAGGTCAGCCATATTGGCCAACGCGCCACGAGGCAACCCATAACTGTGTAGTTCGTGGGCGGGGCAAGGGAAAAGCCTGCGAACAAGTGAGAAGCCCGTGAACAAGTGCAGAAGGTGGGAGGAGTCTGGCCACGTGAACGTACGCACGTGGAGATTCCGGCGCAGGTGGGTCAGTGCGCAATGGAGCAGCAAAGAGAGAGGATGGCTTTAAGTGCTCCGTGGATTTCCGTTCCTTCCTTTGCGGATATGTCTTCTCTGGCTGCTCCGATTATGGATACGGGGATAAGACTAAGGCCCCGGGGGCAATTGGCTCTCTTTACCTGCAGAGACATGGAAGCCCTCGGTGTGATCTGTCCTGGCTGTTTGGGACTGGTGGTACAGCTGAAGCCGTTCGGGCGCTGTGAGGTCTGCAAAGAATTTCTCTTTGAGGTGGAACCATCCACAGAAAAGCCTCGGGCTTTCCACCTCAACTACCTCACAGGGACTGCCACTCCGGAAGGAGAGATCGATGCTGGTGCGTTCTCCGTGCGCACTGATCCGGGCGAAGGGACTGCCCAAGCAGAAGTGAAAAGAGAGAAATCCGAGGATGCTGCCTCGGTCACCAGCAGCTCCCTGCTCCGGCCGCCGAAGAGAAAAGTCGGCCTAGTGATGGCCTCGTGTGGTCGTGGAAGAGCTTTGCCCCAATGCTTGCCTGGCCTGGATGGCTCCGGTAGAAAAAGTCCTGGACATCCCTGTTCTTTTAAAGGCCCAGGTGAGCCAGGGATTGGGACTGTCTGCGTGGTTAAAAGTGGCGGTAGCCCACAGTCGGTAGAGGCCATCAAGGGGGATAGTTCCGTGACAGGGAATTATCTGCCCGCTGAGTGCTACGACACCTCTGACAATGGCGATGATGGGGAGATAGACGAAATCTTCCAACAGAAGGGATGGGACAAGATGAAGCTACCCTCGTCCTGTGTTGCAAGGGACCTGCCCATGTCTACTAAAGATAGTACACCTCGGGTAGAGGCCTCAGCGCCAAGGGAAGAAGCTGGTTCTCTGTCTGAAGTTCCCCTTCTGGATTCAACATCCATTTCACCTGCTCCTGTTGCGAGAGTGCAACGTCAATCACTCCTAGGCCCAGGTCTACCGAGGTGGTGAACGCACCTCGCCACCCAGAAGCGATTGTTCCACCTGGAGAAGGAGACCGAGCTACTATGCCACCTTTGTCAAGGCTGCAGCGTCTCTTTGGCCAGAAGGTTGCTCAGGAATATGGGTGGGAATACCCGTATCTGCCTCGGGAACTGCTCTATGAGGTGGAGGTCTTTCGGCAAAGATGGTATGATACCTTTGTATGGGACAAACTGAAAGTACAGCAAGCACGGCGGCACCTTTCCTGTTCACTAACGGTCACCAAGAAGTTTCAGGACTGTAAAGCTAAATGGATGCTGGGAAGACACATTAATGCGGACAAAGTGGTGATCTGCCGCAAGGAAGGAAAGAGTGTTGAGTACCATGTGGAGGCATTTGATGATCGTCTGAAGCCTATATCATTGCCTCATCCAAGTTTTTACCTGGAAGGGGAAAAAGACTCCTGTGTGCTTTTCTTTTCTATTCCTGGCTGAACTTTCCGGAGTGCCTTTCCTCGAACACAGGGACTGTGCCCTAGTTTTTTTTTGTATTTGGGCAGTTCTACTCGTTGGAAATATGGGAGCTGTTTTTGTTTGTTCTCCCTTCTTCTCCTGGCACTCAAAAGAAATCAGTGACTTTGGGTTTTAGATAGTGTAGGGTCACAGAGAAAATGATCAAGAGGAAAGTTCAGCTGGAAGTGATGAGTGTCTTGACCGCGGCACTGTCACCAGGTGGCAGTGTTGCGCAACGATTGTTTTTTTTTTTTACATTATGCAGCACTTATTGCGGTGAATGGGTTTCTTCTAGGATAGACTCATTCATTCCAAGCAAATACACATGTTGGTAGGATGTATGTTTCTTTTCTTTCCCTCTGCAGGAGACTCGTCTGTCAAGACTACTGAGAATGGGTGGTCCTTAGATAGCCAGAGGGAGGGAAGAATGTAAATGTGTGAGATATTTAAAGTGTTTTATTGGAAAGTTTTATAGTTATATTGTTTTAAGTTTTCCCTTTCCCATTCAGGTCATGGCACAATTCAGGGCTAAATTGTGTAGTTTGGTTTCTGGGCTGAACTTATGTCACCACCCTTGTGGGATATGAGCTTGTACCAGACACTGGGGACCAGTGTCAAATCACCAGGGGCAGAGTGTAGCGGGTGTTTGAATTCATGTGAGGACTCTGGTGGTGTGGGGTTCCTTGGGGCCTACAGGTGGCGTTGTTGCCTTGGGCCGGAGCTGAACTCACACCGCAAACTGTGCCTTTTTGTCCTCCCCTGGAGCTGGTACGGCGGGGCGGGGAACCCGCCGTGACGCGAAGGGAGAGGTCATAAAAGGGGCGGACGAGCTTTGGGGCAGAGAGTTGGAGGACGCGGCCGCACCCAGGCACCTTCAGCTTGGGTGCTGGCGTTCTGGTGTTCCGGGCCTAGGCACCCTTGGCCTAGCCGGAGCGGAGATGGAGTCCATCTCAGGCACCTTTAGCCTGGGGTGAGGTACTATGGCGGATGCCTGGGGCTCAGTACCTTCGACTGAGTTCCGTGAAGGTGGAGGAATCCGAGGGGACCCTAACTCCTTGGGTGCCCGTGTCTGAGTTTGTGAGGACTGGTGCGCAGTAACTTCTCCGAAGAGCCCGGCGTGGCATCGCTGGTGACGGAGAGGCCTCCATTTCTCCCTTGGACGGATTTCTTCCTCTGACAGGGGCAAAGTGAGCGAAGGTAATTCACGTTCTATATTACCTAGTCAGTGGCAGTGACTATTCACCACTGGTGACAGCACAGCAGCAAGAAGGGAAAGGATTGTGTCTCGATCTGTCCCCATTTTCCAAAGGAGAAAGATTGTTTTATTGCTTGGCAAGAAGAATAAAACTGAGTTGTACCTATTCACTGTGTGGAACTTGGGTTACTAAAGCAAAGGAGTCAGGGACGAAGGACTGGACTTGCCCGTGGCCAATTATAGCTCAGGGGGGTTTAGTATATGCCCCACACTATAAAAGGCCGCCAGCGCGGCGGCGTTGTGTAGTGTGTTCCGGTTCAGGGAGAGAGAAGGATAGGCAGGGACAGTGTTAGTGATATTTGTTAATTTACCTTGTGTGTAGGGAGAGAGAAGGATAGGCAGGGACAGTGTCAGTGATATTCTGCTAAACCTTGTGTGCAGGGAGAGAGAAGGATAGGCAGGGACAGTGTCAGTGATATTCTGCTAAACCTTGTGTGCAGGGAGAGAGAAGGATAGGCAGGGACAGTGTCAGTGATATTCTGCTAAACCTTGTGTGCAGGGAGAGAGAAGGATAGGCAGGGACAGTGTCAGTGATATTCTGCTAAACCTTGTGTGCAGGGAGAGAGAAGGATAGGCAGGGACAGTGTCAGTGATATTCTGCTAAACCTTGTGTGCAGGGAGAGAGAAGGATAGGCAGGGACAGTGTCAGTGATATTCTGCTAAACCTTGTGTGCAGGGAGAGAGAAGGATAGGCAGGGACAGTGTCAGTGATATTCTGCTAAACCTTGTGTGCAGGGAGAGAGAAGGATAGGCAGGGACAGTGTCAGTGATATTCTGCTAAACCTTGTGTGCAGGGATGGAGAAGGATAGGCAGGGGACAGTGTCAGTGATATTTTTGCTAAGCCTCCTGCACAGTATACACCTGAAGCTAGCCCTTATTGCTGTGTTTTCCTGTTGTGTAACACAGGCAGGCATCTGCAGCACTTACAGCGGGCGTAGTGTGCCTCCTGCACATTATACACCTGAAGCTACCCCTTATTGCTCGTAGTTTTTTTTCTTTAGTGTTACACTAACAGGCATCTGCAGCACTTACAGCGGGCGTAGTGTGCTTCTTGCAAAATATACACCAGAAGCTAGCCCTTATTGCTGTGTTTTCCTGTTGTGTAACACAGGCAGGCATCTGCAGCACTTACAGCGGGCGTAGTGTGCTTCTTGCAAAATATACACCTGAAGCTACCCCTTATTGCTGGTTTTGCCATCTCCCTGCAGGCCTTTAGAATGTCTGGAAGGCAAACAAGAAGAGGCAGACAGTCAGGAGCCAATAAAAGAGGGCAAGCAGGCTCTGTGTCTAGAGACAACAGTGCTGGTCGTGGACGTGGTGCATCGTCATCAGCACGTGGCCATGGGACACGCTTGTCCTTATTTTCGGCAGTTGGACGTGTTGAGCCGCATCATGCCGAAGACTTGGTAGAGTGGATGACCAAGCCCTCCTCATCCTCCTCATCCTCTCTCACCCAGGCTCAGGGTAGTGGCAAAGCAGCTGCCAAAGCGTCCTCAATGTCATCATCAGTCACTCCTTCCCTAGACCCACCATGTCCTCCTCCTGAGGAGTCCCCCGAACTGTTTGAGCACAGTGTTGGGTACATGCTCCAGGAGGATGCCCAGCATTTCAAAGGGTCTGAAGATGATACTCAGCTAGAGGAAGGCAGTAGCGTGAGAGCAGAGAGAGGGGATGCTCAAGAAGGACACCAATCTGGCAGTCATGTTCCAGCAGCTGCAGCATACTGCCAGATTGGTTCCAGTGATGAGGAGGGAGGGGATGATGAGGTCACTGACTCCACGTGGGTGCCTGATAGGAGAGAGGAGGAGGATGAAGAGGAGGCACATCCCCAACGAGGCCTCCGGGGGCCAGCGTAAGGGCAGCACACCGACTGAATCACACCGCAGAGCTCCGCCTGTGCAGGGCGCTGCCTCTGCCCGTTATTCCAAAAGTTCTTTGGTGTGGGCCTCTTTTGAGTCGAGTGCATCAGATCACACTGCTGCTGTTTTGCAACATATGTCTGAAGCGTATCTCGTGTGGCCAAAACATCAGCTGCTTGGGCACCACATGCTTGACCAGACATATGTTGACCTGCCATGCAGCTCGTTGGCAAGCCTACCTTAAAGACCCACACCAAAGAACAAAGCAGACCTCTCCTTGCTCCGCATCAGCTGGGATCTCCAACCCCACTATAGCTTCAGTCCGCTCTGAAACCTGCACTGAGAGGAATGAAGGTATAGAATTAGGTGTGTCACAGCCAAGTACTTGCGGGCACTCTGCTAGCAGTACACCAACGTCCGATTCTAGCAGGCAAATTTTCCTGCCCCAGCTGCTGAACCGTTGAAAGAAGATCACTCCCAGCCATCCACATGCCCAGTGGTTGAATGCTAGCTTGGCTAAATTGCTAGCACTTCAACTGCTGCCTTTTCAGTTGGTAGACTCGGCCCCCTTCCGTGAGTTTGTGCAATGTGCGTGTAACGTACCTTAGGTGTGAGCCTGACGTGCAGAGAGGGACCTCCCGTACAACCCCGGCTCAGAGACCACTGGAGTGGGGACAGTGGTGGTAAGAGCACGGTGAGGTAAGGGTGCCTGTCTGTTCCTCACTGCTTGGAGTGGTGGAGCCGAGTGGAGACTGGAACGGCTGGTTCCGGAAGCAGCGGATGCAGGTCAGCAGGTGCAGCTTGCAGAGCAGAGGATGCAGGTCAACAGGTGCAGGTTTGCAGAGCAGGGATGCAGGTCAACAGGTGCAGGTTTGCAGAGCAGGGATGCAGGTCAGCAGGTGCAGGTTTGCAGAGCAGGGATGCAGGTCAACAGGTGCAGGTTTGCAGAGCAGGGATGCAGGTCAACAGGTGCAGGTTTGCAGAGCAGGGATGCAGGTCAACAGGTGCAGGTTTGCAGAGCAGGGATGCAGGTCAACAGGTGCAGGTTTGCAGAGCAGGGATGCAGGTCAACAGGTGCAGGTTTGCAGAGCAGGGATGCAGGTCAACAGGTGCAGGTTTGCAGAGCAGGGATGCAGGTCAACAGGTGCAGGTTTGCAGAGCAGGGATGCAGGTCAGCAGGTGCAGGTTTGCATTGCAAAGGATGCAGGTCAGCGTGTGCAGCTTGCAGAGCAGAGGATGCAGGTAAGCTGGTGCAGGTTTGCAGAGTCAGACAAGCCGGGTCATACACATCAAGGTAAACATCACAAGTGGCAGGCAGAGAGTAGTCAAAGTCCAGGCCGAATCTTGGCAACAGGCAGACTGGCAAATAACTGAGCAGGGTCAAACGAGCCGAGGTCAGGACTGGAGACAGAAGCGTGGTCAGGAAGCCGGGTCAAACACAGGAACAGGATACAAGCACAGAATCAGGAACTCAGGGAAGAGAAGCAGATCAAACCGCAAGGGGCAACATCTCTGGAATGTCTTTTATAGGAAGTACATGGGAGGAGCAAGGGGTTCAGAGTTCAACAGTAATCAGACACCAAGCAGAGTAGTCTAATGGATCAGATAGGTTATCCAGCAGATCAGGCAAGGAACTGTCCAGCATCTCAGATAGCTCCACTGGAAGAGTCAATGCCAGACACAGAAGAGGTCCCAGGTTCAAGTCCAGCACGTCCCTGACAGTGCGGTTCCTCAGTGGCAGGTTCCCAAACTCCGCTTTTTCTCACGGAAGGCGATTCCGGCTCTCTACCGGCATGTGGAAGGCAATGTCCATGCCTCGCTGGACAGGGCGGTCAGCGGTAAGGTGCATATTACCGCTGACTCATGGTCCAGCAGGCATGGACAGGGACGTTACCTTTCTTTCACGGCCCATTGGGTCACTCCTTTGGCAGCTGGGAAGGATGCAGGACAAGGTGCAGTAGTGTTGGAGGTTGTTCCGCCGCCACGCCTCCAAAATGCTACTACTGGTTGTGACACACCTCTCTCCTCCACCCCCCTCTTCTTCTTCCTCCATGGCCTCTTCCTGTGCTTTGTCCTCGGAACCAGCGGTGCTCCGTAGGCGTTCAAGGGGCTACGCAAGTACACACGGAAAAAAGATGCCATGCCGTGCTTGCGCTGGTGTGTTTGGGGGACAGGAGCCACACTGGGGCAGAGGTTCTGTCAGCTCTGCAGGGGCAGGCCAAGAAGTGGTTGACGCCATGCCAGCTTAAGGCAGGAATGGTGGTTTGCGACAATGGCACCAACCTCCTCTCCGCCCTCTGACAGGGACAACTGACCCATGTGCCCTGTGTGGCTCACATCCTTAACCTGGTGGTGCAGCGGTTCTTGGGCAGGTACCCGGGCTTACAGGATGTCCTGAGGCAGGCCAGGAAAGTCTGTGTGCATTTCCGCAGATCATATAATGCCAGTGCTTGGCTGGCTGAGCTGCAAAAGGAGTTGAACCTGCCCAAGAACCGCCTTATATGTGACATGCCCACCAGGTGGAACTCAACGTTGGCCATGCTGCAGCAGCTGCACACGCAGCAGAGGGCCATCAATGAGTACCTGTGCGACTATGGCACCAGGACAGGGTCAGGGGAGCTCAGGTTTTTTTCACCATGGCAGTGGGGCATGATCAGGGATGCATGCACTGTCCTGGCACCATTTGAGGAGGCCACGAGGATGGTGAGCAGTGACAGTGCATGCATCAGTGACACTGTACCTCTTGTCCACCTGTTGGAGCATACCCTGCGTGGAATAATGGACAGGGCACTTGAGGCTGAACAGAGGCAGGAAGAGAAGGACTTCCTTGCCTCTCAAGGCCCCCTTTACCCAGACAGTGTTCCTTCTGTCCCACCCATCCCACAGGAAGAGGAGGAGGAGGAGGATTGTGTGGCACTCAGCATCAACAGCAGCAGTCTTTTAGGGATGATTTACAGTCCCAAGAAACACGTGGACTTGTACGTGGCTGGGAGGAGGTGGCTGTGGATCATGTCGTCCTTAGTGACCCAGAGGGCTCTGGACCGAATGCCTTAGCTAACCTATGCTGCATGGCCTCCCTGATCCTGCAAAGTCTGCGGAAGGATCCTCGTATTCTTCGGATCAAGGAGAGGGAACATTACTGGCTGGCCACTCTCCTTGATCCACGGTACAAGGCTATGGTTGCGGACCTTTTCTTACCGTCACAGAGGGAGTAGAGGATGAGACAACTCCGGGAGGCCTTGCAGAAAGGTCTGTACAACGCGTTCCCAGAGACTGGGAGGTTACAAACTCCTGATCCGGGACAACGAGTTGCTGAGGGTTCGGTCAGTCAAAGAGGGAGCGGTGGGGAAGGTGGCCGTCTGACCAATGCGTTCAGACAATTCTTTAGTCCGCAGCCCCAAGGTATGATCAGTTCCAGCAACCATCGCCAGCGTCTGATATACATGGTGCAGGAATACCTAGGGGCAAGGTCAGATTTTTTCCCACTGAAAATCCTCTGGCTTACTGGGTCTTGAGGATGGATCACTGGCCAGAGCTTGCACAGTATGCAATTGAGCTACTGGCCTGTCCTGCATCCAGCGTTCTTTCGGAACGCACATTCAGTGCTGCTGGAGGATTTGTCACGGATCACAGGGTGCGCCTGTCCACCGACTCGGTTGATCGACTGACCTTCATAAAGATGAACCAGTCTTGGATCACCACCAGCTACCAAGCACCTGAAGCTGATATAACAGAATAATTTATTTTCAAATGTCACATCCCTTCAAGACTGATGCTGATGCTGAGTGACTGCCCTTTTTATGTTGACTGACTATCCTCCTCCTCCTCCTCAATGATACGATTCATGATGATATCTTGGAAAAACATTTTTGTTTCTGGGTGCCGCCACCAGTGGCTAAGGCCCAATTTTTCAGCCCCTGTTTAACAGGGGCATGTAATTACAATTTTTGATGCAATGCTTTGCAGCAGGGCCCATTCCTGCACTCCAACTAGAGTATCTGGGAGAGGTTGCAGTGTCGTGGCACCAGCACCAGTGCCTAAGGCCCAATTTTTCAGCCCCTGTTCAACAAGGGCATGTAATTACAATTTTTGATGCAATGCTTTGCAGCAGGGCCCATTCCTGCACTCCAACTAGAGTATCTGGGAGAGGTTGCAGTGTCGTGGCACCAGCACCAGTGCCTAAGGCCCAATTTTTCAGCCCATGTTTAACAGGGGCGTGTAATTACAATTTTTGATGCAATACTTTGCAACAGGGCTCATTGCTGTGCTCCAAATACAGTATCTGTGAGGGGTTGCAGTGTTGTGGCACCAGTGGCTAAGGCCCAATTTTTCAGCCCCTGTTCTACAGGGGCATGTAATTACAATTCTTGATATAATAGTTGACAGCAGGGCGTTCCAGCGCCCACCAAGAGTAACTGTGAGTGCTTACAGTGTTGTGCCAACACCAACACCTAAGGGGCCAATTTCTGCAGAGTATATACGGCAGGCCCCTACTTTCAAACATCCAACTTACAAACGACTCCTACTTGCAAACGGAAGGAAACAACAGGAAGTGAGAGGAAATCTACCCCTAGGAAGTGAAATTCTCTCCTGTAAGTGTTAATATGGTAAAAAGGTGTCTCCTCTCTACTGATGCTTTATCACCAATTCTTGTTTCAATAAAAACTCCACTTTTCAAAAACAGTTGTCATTGGGATGGAAAGTGAGGTGAAATGTTCTGAACAGGGGCACAGACAGCAAAACAAATGTTACAGGGGTGATAACCCTTCCCTATGTTTTCCAAAAAGCTTAAAAATAGATTTTTTGGCTGGAGCTACACTTAAACAATGTACGTGTTCAAAATTACAAACAGATTCTACTTAAGAACAAACCTACAGTCCCTGTCTTGTTTGCACCGCCTGTATACTGCTGTTCAGAGTATATAGGGCCTTTTTTTAATTTTGGGTGTGGGGTTCCCCTTAATATCCATACAAGACCCAAAGGGGCTGGTAGTGGGGTGGGGGGTACCCATGCCATTTTTCTCAAAGATTTTCATCCATATTACCAGGACCAGACATGACATTAAAGCCGCAAGCAGTTTTAAATGGCTTTTTTTCCTTTACAAATGTCATTTTATGCAGGGACAGTTCTAAACACAGGAAACACGTGCCACTTCACAGGCATACTTTAGACACCCTCCAGGTACGATATTTAAAGGAATATTTGACTTTTTTTTTTTCGCTTTATGCATCAATAAAATGACTGCTGCCGAAAAAACGGCCGTTTTTAAAAGTTAGTTTTGCATTGATACATGTCCCCTGGGGCAGAACCCGGGTTCCCAAACCCTTTTTAGGACAATAACATGCATATTAGTCGTTATAATTAGCACTTTAGATTTCGAACGTTCGCATCCATTTAATAGGGTTCTAACATTCGTGCGAACTTTCGGTCCGTTCGCAGGTTCTGGTGCGAACCGAACCCGGGGGTGTTCGGCTCATGCCTAATAGCCATGCCTTTTCCAATTGGCACCAAGGCTTGATGTCTGTGTTTGTAAACCAGTCTTTCAGTTGGTTCAAGACAGCTGCTGTGTAGTAGTCTTTTAAAATAGGCAGGCCCATCCCTCCCACCGATGTATGTTTCTGTTGAATTAAGAGAGAGCATCTAGCTCTACCTCCTGCCCAAATAAATCTTGAGAGTTGTTTCTGCATTATTGTAAAGAATGAGGCTGGTATAGGAATAGGGAGGGCTCTAAAATAGTAAGTTATTTTAGGTAGTAGTAGAATTTTGTATGCTGCTAGTCTACCTGCCCAGGATAAAAAGTGTTTTTGAATCCTGGATATTTCCTGTTGAATAGTAGATATGAGAGGGACATAATTAGAGCAATATAGGTTGGAAATAGGGGAAGTAAGATTGATTCCCAGGTAATTTATAGATCCCGTGGACCAAGGGTATGGCAGAGTTTGTTGCAAGGTAGTTTTGGTGGATCCGTCTATTGCCATACTAAGTATGCATGGTTTGGATGCATTTACTTTATAGTATGACACTTTACTAAAAAGAAGGAGTATTTTGTGTGCTGTTGGCAAGGAGAAGGACAGCTTAGACAGTGTCAGTATGACATTATCTGCAAACAATGAGTTTTGTGTTGTTTTCCCTGTGAGTGAATGCCTTGTATTGCTATATGAGACCTGATCTTCTCTGCCAGGGGTTCCATAACCGGGGCAAAAATCAATGGGGACAAGGGACAGCCCTGTCTGGTCCCATTTGTTATTTGGAAATTTTAAGAAAACATTCCTTTCGGAGAAAGGTATGCTGAAGGGGAAGAATACAACGCTAGTATCTCTTTCTGAATTGGACCTATCAAACCAATTTTTTCTAGAACTCAATGTAGATACCCCTAATGTATTCTATCAAAAGCCTTCTCTGCATCTAACGCAAGAAGCAGAGAAGGCTCCCCCAAGTTTTCCACCTGATGTATGAGATTCACCATTCTTCTAGTGGCATCGGTGGCCTGATGGCCAGATACAAATCCCACTTGGTCTTGATTGTTAGATTAATTAATTTCAGGAATAAATTTATTAGCAATTATCTTAGCATACAATTTTACATCTGCGTTCAATAATGATATCGGTCTAAAGTTCTGTGGTAAATTCTGTTCCTTGCCAGGTTAAGGCAGGGTGACTATTGCGGCTGTCAGCATTTCAGGTGGAAAAGAAGCTCTGGACATCGCGGCATCAAAGACCTGTAGTAAGTATGGAGATAGAATTGTATTGAACATCTGATAATATTCAGAGGAGAAACCGTCTGGGCCTGGTGATTTATTATGAGGTAAGCTCTTAATTAGTTTCTCTATTTCTGTTATAGTGAATGGTTGGTTTAGTGTGGACAAGTCTATTTGTGATAGTGTTGGTAAGTTTATTGATTTGAGAAAGTCTGTTATAATGTCGTCATTTGGTTGGTATGTGTCATGGTTATTCTTAAGGTTATAGAGCGATTCATAATAGTCACTGAATGCATCAGCTATATCTTTTGAATTGGAGACTAAATTGCCCGTTAGGGGGTTTGTCATACTTAGGTTTTTTTGTTTTGACACCTTTTCTCTCAATTGGTTGGCCAACAACTTCCCCGCTTTATTCCCACATCTGTAGGAGTTAGCTTTTAGGGAGCGAAGGTGTTTGTCATGCTCGGGAAACAAAAAGAGAGCGAAGTTCCTGTCTAGTGTCAAAAAGTTGGTCTCGGGTTTTTTGTGTAGTAGATTGTTTGTTAAGATTTTCTAGAGCTTGAATTTTAGTTAACAAGTCGTTGAGCCGCTTTGTCTTCTGCCTCTTTAATTTTGCACTCAATTGTATTAGTAGAACTCTAGCATATACCTTGTGAGCATTCCACAGTGTGAAGGGATCGTCGACCGTAGGGGCGTTAATCTCAAAAAATTCCTTAAGGACATTGCTAATATGTTTTCTATTTTCAGGTTGAGAAAGGGAGTAGATATCGATGCACCATCTATTCGCCCTGGTTTCGGATCGACGATCCCCCACTCCAACGGAAATTGGTGCATGGTCAGACCATGTAATCACATGTATCTCTGATTTGATAATTAGTTGCAACAAAAATTTGTCTACCAAAAAAAGGTCTATACATGAATATGTATGATGTACATTAGAAAAGAAGGTGAAGTCTCTTTCTGTGGAATGCTGACAACGCCACACATCATACAACCCTGAAGATGAAATAAAACTGAGCTAACATTGCTCTACATTGTTGATTTGGTGTGGAGCTGGAAAGGTCCATATTTTTATCCGGAATGGTGTATAAATCACTGCATAAGATCACATGTCCTCGTTTAACAGAGGAAACTTTTTTCCAATTTTTTTTAAGAAAGGAAAGTTGTTTGGTGTTTGGAAGATAGAGGTGCACCAGGGAGTACGTAACATTGTTGATTTTGCATACAATGATCATAAATCTACCTGAATCGTCCAAATGGGTGGACAGGCATTTGAATTGGACAGAGTTGCTGATAGCAATCGCCACGCCACCCTTTTTTTTTGGTCCATTGGCTGTATATACGTGTGGAAATTTGCGATTTTGGAACACTGATGGACTGTGGGATATGAAATGAGTTTCTTGAAAGCAGACTATGGTACTCTGAAGCCGAATTGCTTCCTTCCAGGCCATTTGGCGTTTGTGAGGGCTGTTCAGGCCTTTCACATTGAACGATGTGATTTTAAATGCCATCTTGTGTAGCAAGATGAGGTTTGTGTTGTATGTGGTAAGAGAAAAAATTGAGTCTGTTAATTACCTGGTGCAGTATCACTTGTAGATGTTGCTGCAGTGGAGAGAGAAGCGAAGGAATTATGTGTGTTCACCAAAGTCTAGAGATAGAAGTCCATCGTGGAGGCACTCTGAAGAGAAGAACTGTTAGTGAGAAAACAATAAAAGAAACAAACAGAGGTGTAAAAAAATTGCCGATTCTTATCAGAATCTGTGTGGACAAATAACCGCTGTAACTTGAGGGGTAACAAAAAGAACTTTGTGGCATTTCCTTGGGTCATCAGTGAATGTGATGAGAAAGTATTGAAAAATTAGATGCTCAGCCTACTTCTGTGTCTGAGTGTGCACGGGCTGGTGAAGGTGAAGGAGACAGATCATCCTGGATATTATCTGGCTCAATAATTCACCACTATTTCAGGAGTCGCAGACCATCCTTTACATTTGTTATTGCGTGCGTAGTACCATCTTTTGTGACTAGCAGCTTGGCAGGGTATAACCAACGATATGCAATTTTGTGATTATTCAAAGGCTTAGTAATGGTAGCCAGTTGCCTACGGTGTTGCATGGTGAAGGCAGACAGATCAGCAAATGACAGTTCCTGTAATTCAGGGGGTAAATCATCCCGGCGCCTTGTGGACATCATAAATTGATCTTTAATATGATAGAAATTAATCCTGACTATGGTGTCCCTTGGCAGATGTGCAGGGATGTGTTTGGGCCTTGCCAGTCTGTGTATACGATCGATGATGAGGTCTTCTAATGCTACTTCAGGTAACAACGCTTTCATAATGTCAGTGAAGTATTTTTTTAAATCTTGGGGCTTAATCGATTCTGGTATCCCCCTGATTTTGACGTTATTGTGTCTTGATCTGTCTTCCAAATTTGCTAATTTGGCATTTATTCTCAGCAATTCGTCGTCACTGTCATTATGGGCATCTACCAAGTCATTGAAAGTGGATGTGAATTACCCTATTTTGGACTCAATGTGGGTCACTCTTTTGGAGACTGCTGACACTTCTGATTTGAATTGCTGTGTTATTTCCATGATGTCTGCATGCAATGTATAGCGCAGGGACACCAGCATATCTTTTAATGTTGTGTCCATTACTGGTTGATTAGACGTGGGAAAGTCAGTAATGGAGTCCTGCAACTCCCTGGTGTCATCTAGTAAGGAGTCAAAGCAGCTTACCTCCGTAGTTACTTCTGGTGAGGCGGATGTTTTCTGTCTGCTCTTTGCTGGGCTGCTGGATGCTGACGGCAGTATGGAGTTATTTCCACGGCCTTGCATGTTGTTGTTTTGTTCATGGCTTGCTCTGTGGGATGGATCGTGCTGCGAGTGAGAGCCGCATGTGGAGCTTCCAGGTCCGCCGGCGCCATTTTGCTTGTTATGGCGGCGCGGCAGCTGGAAGAAATCAGCCATTCTGCTTAGTTTTGTAAACTTTTTTCTTTTCCGCGATGGCATCGGGGAAGGTGCCCGCACAATATGTGCCTGTTTGTTCTGGAATCCGAGGCTCTGAGTTGCTGTAATAGCCTCCGATGACCCATGCTGGAACGGAGCTGTATCAGTGAGCAGCCATTCACCGCGCCGGCTAGCCACGCCCCAGTTTTTTCTTTGTTTACGAGACAGCACAATCTTTTACATTTTCAAATTTTTGTCATTATCTCCTTGTATCCAAAGAGTGATAAAAGTGCAGCAGTCTACACTTATAATTAGCACAAGATTTTCACACACATTTCATCAAGAGTACCTCTATTGGGTTATGGTGTGACGGGACCACCAAAGACCAATTTTTCTGCACCTGTTACTTCTAGCCAAACTCTGCAAAACAGACACCAGAATTTATTCCAAAAAATCTCTAATCTTGTTCCGAGTGCACTAAATTATGGCCTCACCATACAGACTGTCTCCCCAGGGCATTGTTTATAACATTTTTGGCCTTTTATGAATCAAATTTTTGCCGCAGCAGGTTCTATACACAGTACAAAAGTGCCACTTTACAGGCAGACTAAGGGGACCCCCCAGGCACTATATTTTAAAGGAGTTTTTGATGGTTATTATTTCACTTTAAAGCGGAGCTCCAGTCTTTTTTCAGTTTATTAAAAGTTAGCAGCTACAACAAGTGTAGCTGTTGACTTTTAATAAACAGACACTCACCTGTCCCACTGTCGATGTGACTGCCGTAAGCCTCGCTCCTCTCCCCCTCCTCTCTGCGGCGCCATCATTGCAACTGTGGGTGCCTGGCTGTGACAGCTTGCGGCTTCACAGCCGGGCGCGCACTGCGCATGTGCGAGTTGCGCCGCGCTCGCCTAGTAGCCAGGCAATCTTCTGGGACCTGTGATGTGTCCCAGAAGATTGCAGAGAGGGAGGGGCCACCTAGGAGGAGAGGAGGAGTCACCTAGGTGGTCAAGCGACAGAAGGAGGAAGTGGGACCAGAAGTGCTTGTCAAAACCAGGTACCCACTCCCCCCCAAAAGAATTACATGCCAAATGTGGCATGTAAGGGGGAGAGGAGTGCTTAAAGGAGTGCTTTTGGGTGGAACTCCGCTTTAAGCATCAGTAAATCACTGCTCATTTAACCACTTAACGACCGCTCACTGTACATATACGTCGGCACAATGGCACCAACAGGCACAATCACGTACAGTGTACGTGATTGCCTTTGTACAGTTGGGGGGTCCAATCGGACCCCCCTTCTGTACAGTGAGCGGTCGGAATTAGTCTGGGAGCGATCCGAGATGGGGGGCGGCCATTCGATTCTGGCCACCCCCCCCCGCGATTGCTCCCGGCGAATGAGAATGCCCCCTCTGCCTGTGTAATGTAAACACAGACAGAGGAAGCAGGAGGAAGTGATGTCATCTCTTGTGCGGCGCTCACATATACCGAGCGCCTTACAAGAGAAGACATCAAGGTTAGTGCACAAACACTACACTAACACCAGCACACATAGGCACATAAATCGCCCCCCCAGATCACCCCCCAGCCCCCAGTCACAGTGTCACTGATTGCAGTGACCATTTATTTACTGAACACTGCAATCAGTGACATTTGTGACTGTAAAAGTGTCACTACAGTTTAGTTTTAGGTCCAGTGTAGCCCCTTAACCCCCCCTAATAAAGGTTTAACCCCTTGATCACCCCCCAGATAACCCTTTCACCCCCTAGCACCGCCGTCGCTAAGCGATAATTTTTCTGATCGCTGTCTTAGCGTCGGTGATGCAGATCGGTAGCAAGTAATTTTTTTTAGGTTCGCCGCAGGTTTTTATAGCGTCAGGTACCCCCATAAATGATCTAATAAAGGTTTAACCCCCTTGATCGCCCCCCAGGTAACCCTTTCACCCCCTATCACCACTGTCGCTAAGCGATCATTTTTCTGATCGCTGTCTTAGCGTCGGTGATGCAGATCGGTAGCCAGTATTTTTTTTTAGGTTCGCCACAGGTTTTTATAGCGTCAGGTACCCCCATAAATTATCTAATAAAGGTTTAACCCCCTTGATCGCCCCCCAGGTAACCCTTTCACCCCCTATCACCACTGTCGCTAAGCGATCATTTTTCTGATCACTGTCTTAGCGTCGGTGATGCAGATCGGTAGCCAGTAATTTTTTTTAGGTTTGCCGCAGGTTTTTATAGCGTCAGGTACCCCCATATATTATCTAATAAAGGTTTAACCCCCTAATTGCCCCTAGTTAACCCTTTCACCAGTGATCATCATATAAGTGTTACGGGTGACGCTGGTTAGTTAGTTTGTTTTTTATAGTGTCAGGGCACCCGCCGTATATAACCCAATAAAGGTTTAACCCCCTGATCGCCCAGCGGGTGATATCAATTAGGTTTTAGCGTCAGAGAGGGTCTGCGTCACACCCCAGGCAGCGTCAGGTTAGTGCCAGTAACGCTAACACCCACGCGTGAAGCATACACCCTCCTTAGTGGTATAGTATCTGAACAGATCAATATCTGATCTGATCAGATCTATACTAGCGTCCCCAGCAGTTTAGGGTTCCCAAAAACGCAGTGTTAGCGGGATCAGCCCAGATACCTGCTAGCACCTGTGTTTTGCCCCTCCGTCCAGCCCAGGCCACCCAAGTGCAGTATCGATCGATCACTGTCACTTGCAAAACACAACACACATAACTGCAGCGTTCGCAGAGACAGGCCTGATCCCTGCGACTCCAGTGCTGTAAGAGGTGATTTCACCACCACAGTTAAAAAAAAAAAAGCAAATATTCCGAAGCATTGGGGCAGCAGGGGCGGAGGAGCGATTTTGCTCCTAATGCCGTGTACATACGGTCGAAATTCCGACGGAGGCTTGCCCGTGGAAAAGTCCGACCATGTGTGTGCGGCATACCTTTTTTGCGGGAGGATGCCCCCATGCTTCGGCATATATAAATGGTGCATGTATGCCCATCATTAGAAGTGGGTGGATGAAGGGCGGTATTCTAATGGTGGGCATACCCACCCGATCAATCTCTTTTTTCATTCAGCCAACTGCATGAAAAAAAAAGATTACAATACATGTCCAACAAGGACCAGCAACGTACTGGTATGTTTCTGGACTTTGAATGGTTATACCAGATTGATGCTTGCGGGTTTAGGTATCATCTTGGTATCATTCTTTTCAGCCAGCGGCCGGCTTTCATGAAAAAGCAATCCTAGTGACTAATTAGCCTCTGGACTGCTTTTACAAGCAGTGGGAGGGAATGTCCCCCCCGGATATAAAAAGCGCCATTGGGAAATTGGGAAAGCATTTTATCACACCGATCTTGGTGTGGTCAGATGCTTTGAGGGCAGAGGAAAGATCTAGGGTCTAGACCCCAGTTTTTTCAAAAAAAGAGTACCTGTCACTACCTATTGCTATCATAGGGGATATTTACATTCCCTGAGATAACAATAAAAATGATTAAAAAAAAAAATATGGAAGGAACAATTTAAAAATAAAATAAAAAAACAAAATTAATAATAAAAAAAAAAAAAAAGCACCCCTGTCCTGCCCTGCTCTTGCCCAATGGCGAACGCAAACGCCGGTCTGGCGTCATATGTAAACAGCAATTGCACCATGCATGTGAGGTATCACCGCGAAGGTCAGATCGAGGGCAGTAATTTTAGAAGTAGACCTCCTCTGTAAATCTAACGGGGTAACCTGTAAAGGCTTTTAAAAATGTATGTAGTTTGTCGCCAATGCGCGTTTGTGCGAAATTTTAAAGCATGTCATGTTTGGTATCTATGTACTCGGCCTAAGATCATCTTTTTTATTTCATCAAACATTTGGGCAATATAGTGTGTTTTAGTGCATTAAAATTAAAAAAAGTGTATTTTTTCCCCAAAAAATGCTTTTGAAAAATCGCTGCGCAAATACTGTGTAGAAAAAAAATGCAACACCCACCATTTTATTCTGTAGGGGCTTTGCTTTAAAAATATATATAATGTTTGGGGGTTCAACATAATTTTCTTGCAAAAAAAAAAAATATGTTTTCATGTAAACAAAAAGTGTCAAAAAGGGCTTTGTCTTCAAGTGGTTAGAAGAGTGGATGTAAGCTTCCTAATGTTGTGTATAAAATGCCAGAACAGTTCAAAACCCCCCCAAATGACCCCATTTTGGAAAGTAGACACCCCAAGCTATATACTGAGAGGCATGTCGAGTCCATGGAATATTTTATATGTTGACACAAGTTGCGGAAAAAAGACAATTTTTTTATTTTTTTATTTATTTTTTGCACAAAGTTGTCACTAAATGATATATTGCTCAAACATGCCATGGGCATATGTGGAATTACACCCCAGAATACATTCTGTTGCTTCTCCTGAGTACGGGGATACCACATGTGTGAGACTTTTTGGGAGCCTAGCCGCGTACGGGACCCCAAAAACCAATCACCGCCTTCAGGCTTTCTAAGGGTGTAAATTTTTGATTTCACTTCTCACTGCCTATCACAGTTTCGGAGGCCATGAAATGCCCAGATGGCACAAACCCCCCCAAATGACCCCATTTTGGAAAGTAGACACCCCAATCTATTTGCTGAGAGGTATTGTGAGTATTTTGCAGATCTCGCTTTTTGTCACAAAGTTTTGAAACTTGAAAAAAAAATATATATTTCTTTCTTCATTTTCAAAAACAAATGAGAGCTGTAAAATACTCGCCATGCCTCTCAGCAAACAGCTTGGGGTGTCTACTTTCCAAAATGGGGTCATTTGGGGGGGGTTTGTGCTATTTTGGCATTTTATGGCCTTCGAAACTGTGATAGGTAGTGAGGAGTCAAATCAAAAATTTGTGCCTAGAAATCCTGAAGGCGGTGCTTGGTTTTCGGGGTCCCGTACGCGGCTAGGCTCCTAAAAAGTCCCACACATGTGGTATCCCCGTACACAGGAGAAGCAGCAAAATGTATTTTGGGGTGCAATTCCACATATAACCATGGCATGTGTGAGCAATATATCATTTAGTGACAACTTTTTGTAATTTTTTTTTTTTTGTCATTATTCAATCACTTGGGACAAAAAATAAAAATATTCAATGGGCTCAACAGGCCTCTCAGCAATTTCCTTGGGGTGTCTACTTTCTAAAATGGGGTCATTTGGGGGGTTTTGTGCTATTTTGGCATTTTATGGCCTTCAAAACTGTGATAGGTAGTGAGGAGTGAAATCAAAAATTTGCGCCCTTAGAAATCCTGAAGGCGGTGCTTGGTTTCCGGGGTCCCGTACGTGGCTAGGCTCCTAAAAAGTCCCACACATGTGGTATCTCCGTACTAAGGAGAAGCAGCAGAATGTATTTTGGGGTGCAATTCCACATATAACCATGGCATGTGGGAGCAATATATCATTTAGTGACAACTTTTTGAATTTTTTTAAAAAAAATTTTTGTCATTATTCAATCACTTGGGACAAAAAATAAATAAAAATTCAATGGGCTCAACATGCCTCTCAGCAATTTCCTTGGGGTGTCTACTTTCCAAAATGGGGTCATTTGGGGGGTTTTGTACTGCCCTGCCATTTTAGCACCTCAAGAAATGAGATAGGCAGTCATAAATTTAAAGCTGTGTAAATTCCAGAAAATGTACCCTAGTTTGTAAACGCTATAACTTTTGCGCAAACCAATAAATATATGCTTATTGACATTTTTTTTACTAAAGACATGTGGCTGAATACATTAGAAAATATCTTTTTTTTTCAAAATTTTCGGTCTTTTTCCGTTTATATCGCAAAAAATAAAAATCGCAGAGGCAATCAAATACCATTAAAAGAAAGCTCTATTTGTGGGAAGAAAAGGACGCAAATTTCGTTTCGGTACAACATTGCATGTCCGCACAATTTACAGTTAAAGCAGCGCAGTGCAAAATTCTGAAATCACCTTTGGTCCTTTAGCTACCAAATGGTCCGGGGCTTAAGTGGTTAAAAATATTTTTTTGCAAAAAAAATGTCATTGATACATGTCTCCCAGGGCAGTACCTGGACCCCCATACTATTTGAATGCCCAATAATCTAAGCCCTGGAAATGGCCAGTTTTGATTTTTCCAGTTCCGGTCCCATAGACCTCAATGGGGTTCATTATTCGGCTCTGAATTTTCACGATGTTCAAGAGTTCTGACGCAACCTGGACAGTGGTTCGACCCATCTCTAGCGTACCATTTATAAATGGCTGTCCAAAAATATGCATCCACCTCCCCACCATTTTTTTTTTAAATACAGGTGATATAGGGGTGTCAAGGTATAATAATTTAGCATTTTAAATCCAAGAGCACAAAATAATAATGGGGTGAGAGGAGATGAGAAGAAAGATCGTTATTTTTTTACTTAGGGAGTGTCAGAAATATTGTGGCAAGTATAAGGCCCTGCCAATTGTGGTTTAACACCTTCTACAGATGGCCTTTTCCATAGAAATCTGAACATGGCAGCAATCTCTGTTGACTTCAGTGATCTGACATATGTGGCCACTATAATAGGCGCTTGTCCCAGTTGCAAAGGTACATGTTGCTGAAAATTCTGGAGGACTATGTGATGGAATTCTCTTTGAAATTCCCTTAAATGAGTGAAGGATTATCCTGGGTAATTGAGGTGGATAGGCAGTAAATTTATGAAAAAACTGTTTGTTAATGCTTGCGAGTATCAAAGCCCTTTCACTCCTTTCAAGAGTACACTTTTACCACCAGAAAGTTTAGGAGGACCTATGAAGTGATTTCACCGTCTACGTGAACAAGGTGGTGTTGGTGCACCCTTGTGGTGGCATTTTAATGTGTATCAGAAGAACCCTGATAAGGGCAAATTGATGGATTTTGTTTGAAGTGCCTATTACTGTTCATTATCTTTAATCTGCATTGTTTAATTTTATTACAAATGTTTTTTTTTTAAGATTTGTACTTTTTTAAGCTATAACTGTAAAATAAACCCGTTGTTGTTGTTGTATATATTGTTTGGGTATTATTGTGATAATGTCTATATACATGTTGTTGGGTGTGCAGCATTCTAGGGGAGTACCTCTATTATGGCATAGGGACATGTCATAGTAAAGCAGGGGAGAAGTGTAAGCAGGAGTTTGGACCCTGCTCTGTTCTTTTTTTGGGTGTGGATTGGAACCTTCTCTGAGTAGTTGGTATAGAAGACATAGGATAAGTCAGAGTGGGGTTGGATGGGAAGAAGAAGCCAGAGAGTCTCTCAAGAGGTGGTAGTGCTCTCCAATGAACGATACCCCTTATCGAGCCTGGTTTATCTCAAGAATTCCCTCAGAGTATGATGGAGTAGGGAATGAAAGTGACAACAGAATGATGGCTGGCAACCCCTCTGAGCAAGATCTATGTATTTGTTATAGGAAGATGATCCCTGAGTCTGGGATAAGCTGTAGCTCTGAGGAAGGGGGTGCGCCCCCAAAACATGTTAGCTGTACCCCGTGTTCTGTGCATGTCCATGCACTGTGTTTATGGCCTTTTGTCAGTTGCATTTTGTTAATACCCACTTTTATACAAAAATGTCTTATTACTAAATTATTTCTGGTATTGCACCTAGGTGTAACCACCCACCATTTTTGTTTTTCTTCTGGGATAAGTTGTGTCATTTCTAAAGTCAATAAACCATTGGAAAGGAATATCTGACTGGACATTTTTGGGAGATGGCTCTGGCTTCAGGCCTGTGTGCATGTGTTAGGATACAAGTTGGTGGAGCTCTCCTGAAGGCAGGAAGGCCAGTAAACCCAAATTCCCTTGCATTTCTTTAAGCAGCAGGTGAATGCCTCTTAGCCAGCATGCAAAGTAGTTGGTAATGACCTGGGCCCAGCTTACATACATGCCCATAAGCATGCACATTTTTGCACACACACATCACAGTGTATGTCTGGGTGTTTGGGCATGTCCACTGGCACCAAGCTGGCTACTTAAACTTTAGCTGTGCACAAGATCATTGCTGAATACTCTGTCTGTCTTTGCTCCTGTGTTCCTAATCTTGAAACTTATACTGGCCATGTTATTAACCCAGGTTCCACCTGACCTGCATTAGGATTACCCGTGTCTGCCTATGTTACTGTCTTCATTACTAACCTTGGCCTCAACTTCAGACCATAATTCTACCCATTGAATTTGTACCTGTCTGCCTGCATGTTGCCGACCTCTGCTTATCTCTGACTTTTGTCTTGCCAATGTTTTGATGCCTTCCTGCTCAGTTTTTACTTGTCCCGGCTTGTGACTTGGTGTACCACCAGCCTTGCCCCTGCTCATCTAAAACCAGTACTTCTAAGTTCAAGTCTTTAGTATCTGCACCCTGGCATTTGTGCCCTTCCATCACCTGTCTCAACTTCTAGGGGTGCTTGGACAGTGCCTGTGCAAAAGGCCAACTTTGTCATCAATGCTCATTAGAGTTGATGCTTGGTATTTTAAATCAACTATGATATGATAACAAGCAACATTGTCCTCCCTATGAAATAGTTACATACAGTAGTTAGTAAAGGTTTTAAAAAAAGATATAGGTCCATACAGTTCAACCTGTGAGTGTGTATGTTTGTGTTTATTGCTTTTCATTATACGTATGTAGCGGGTGGTTACATTTAGGGGGAAGCATCTGAGTGGTAGCCAGGCTCAGATGCACTAATTGTTAGGTCTCATGGACCATTTCTATCCCTGGGAGATAGTACTGGTGTGTAAGTTCACTGGGGCCTATGGGTGGCGCTGTTGCTGTGGGCCCGGGTTGAACTGCAGTACGAGGTTATGTCCTTTTTGTCCCCTCTTGGCAGTGGTGCAGCAGGGCGGGGAACCTGCTGTGCCTGTCGGGAGAGGATATAATAGGGGCCTGGTTGGGTGGTCTCTGGGTGCCCTAGGCCCATCTCAGACACCTTCAGTCTGGGGTGAGGTACTTTGAGAGAGGCCCGGGCCCAGTACTGTTTCCTCCACTGGTGGCTGGTATAATCCAATCATTTAAAAAGAACCAACAGACCTTCCTGCAGTGTGCTCTGCCTCCTGATTCTCCCAGCACACGGCACTGCTGATGGGAGTGGGCGGGGGATGTGAAGCAGCAGAGATCACACAGCAAGTGCAGGACACTAAAGGGGAAGGGGAAGACACACACCAGGATCGGAGCTTCTAACTACTGTACATACATCGCTGGACAGTGTATGTAATTAGAAGCAATAACTGCTGTCCCCACAGTGGCAAGTAAGCTGACCTGAATGCTCAGTCCACCCCTGTCCGCCAGAACCGTTCTGGCGGACAGGGGTGGACTGAGCATTCAGGTCAGCTTACTTGCCACTGTGGGGACAGCAGTTATTGCAGGAGGACAGCAGTTACAGCAGGAAGGTCTGTTGGTTCTTTTTAAATGATTGGATTATACCAGCCACCAGTGGAGGAAACAGTACAACGAGAGGCAGAGGGAATATAATGACTCCGGAGTCGTGACACCCCCAGGATCAGTACCAATACCCCGCAGAGGGTGATATCTGCAGGCTCTTCTGACCTTGCCACAGTGGAGGTCCACCTTTTGTGGTAAGGTACCCATCTTGATTCCCTACACACCGTGGTGGATGCAGTTCTTCTATGCTTTCTGTGGATTCATCTTGGGCTCTATCTTTTTCCAAACATCTCCTCACAACCCCCTGTTTTTTTCATCTGAAGCAACTGTTTGTCGCATTGGAACTGTTTGCTATATTGGACCTCATTTGAACTATCAAGGAATAGACTATTCCCTCTTCTGTCTTTTCAATATTTAGAGCACTATTGCAGTAATACTTGACAACAGTATTGTGCCTTATATGTTTCATTTTAATATCACATATTAAGTTGATCACTATTTTAGTATTCTGAGTAGGGGTTGAGTCCCTGTTTTGCTTATTTATTTTTTGGTGTTTATATACATATTAATTTATTCACCTTCACTCATATATATTTTTCACTTTTTTAGAGGAACTCTCATCAGTGTTTTACTCTTTTCACAGAACAGGGGGAACACTGTGTAACCAGGGCTGCAGATCTGGATCACCGGTGAATCTATCACCCCTCTCTCTCACTCCAGCACTTTGAAGGCGATTTTTATTCATGTGAAATGTGAGTTGTATGTATGTGGTGTTTTGTTTACAATTAAACCTTTTTTAAAACGTTATTACGCTATTGCGTGCCTCTGTCATTTTTTGCATGTGGTGTATATGAGGTGAGTCTTTGAACAAACCAGGAGCAAATAGTGGCTTTTGAGCTGGGCTATCATCGGGAGGACCAAGATACCTGTGTTTTACATCAGGGCTCCATAACCTATATAGGACAAAGGAAATAAAGGAGGACCTCAGCAGGCTAATGCTATTAATTGCAGGCTTATTTTTTAAGCCCATAAGGTGAGGGTACACCTGGTGGGTGATGTGTGCACACCGCATGAAGACACAATTATCACATAATTGATGTTAATATGGACTTTCATTGTTCAGTTTACTACTTTATTAAGGACTGAGTGTAAATCACGGAGCTTGAGCACTTTATTTATTTCTTTTCATTTATATATCCTCCGACGCGTGCGCCCCACGTGACCTGACTGATGACGCCAGACGCTCTACCAGCGTCGGCGGGTTGGACTTCCCAGGACGCAGATAAAAGCAGGCGCAACAGCTGATAGTCAGCTGTGTGCTGCCTGGAGGACACATCCTCACACATCTCCCCGGCATGTAAAGTAAGTAGATGATCGAATCTCTCTCATGATGCTGCGCAAGACCTTTTCTTTTCAAGACCTTTTCTTTTAAACTTAATCCTTACGATACTATCATTACTTTGCAGATCTTCCCCTACCAGGGAAATCTGATTCATTTAGGCATCTGGACACATCTGCTTGTTAATTTACCTTGGTCACATTATCTGGCAATAGACCGTTTAACATGGTAATTAACCACTTCCATACTGGGCACTTATACACCTTCCTGCCCAGACCAATTTTCAGCTTTCTGCGCTGTTGCACTTTGAATGACAATTGTGCGGTCATGGTACACTGTACCCAAACTAAATTTTTATCATTTTGTTCCCACAAATAGAGCTTTCTTTTGGTGGTATTTGATCACCTCTGCGATTTTTATTTTCTGCAAAAAAAAAATACCGAAAATGTTGAAAAAAAAAAGTTTTTTTTTGGTTTCAGTTACAAAACTTTGTAAATAAGTTAGTTTTCTCCTTCACTGATGGGCACTGATGGGGCTGCACTGACGGCCACGGATAAGGCGGCACGGATGGGCACCGATGAGGTGGCACGGATGGGCAACGATCGACGGCACGAATGGGCAACGATCGGCGGCACGGGTAAGCAACGATCGGTGGCACGGGTGGGCACAGATAGGCAGCACGGGTGGGCACAGATAGGCGGCACGGGTGGGCACTGATGGGCACGGATAGGTGGCATGGATGGGCACTGATAGGTGGCACGGGTGGGCACTGATAGGTGGCATGGGTGGGCACTGATAGGTGACACTGTACTAATGGATGCCAATCAGTGCCAAACAATAATGCCTGCCAATCAGTGGTGCCCATTGTGGGCACTGATTGGCATCCATTGTGGCACTGATTGGCATCCATTATCCCTGGTGGTCTAGGGTGGCATACCTTATATATCTTTATGGTGTGCTTCCCTGGTGGTCTAGTGGCATCCCTGGTGGTCTAGTGGCATCCCTGGTGGTCCAGTGGGCATCCTCGGGGGGGGCTGTGCTGATAATCGATCAGCACAAACCCCCCCTGTCAGAGGAGCAGCCGATCGGCTCTCCTCTACTCGCGTCTGACAGACGCGAGTGAGGAAAAGCCGATGACCGGCTTTTCCTGTTTACACTGTGATCAGCCGTGATTGGATCGGTGTTGCGGGGTGTCAGACTGACACCCCGCAGCAACGATCGCCGCGATGTGCGCCCCCGGGGGCGCGCAGCGGCTCAAAATCCTGAGGACGTCATATGACGTCCTGTCAGGATTTTGCAACCACTTTGCCGACGTCAATCCGCTATAGGGCGGGCGGCAAGTGGTTAAATACCTGCTTATTTATTTCATCACCTTTTTTTCACCCCCCCCTTTTTTCATTTTATTCTAGGTTTCTTTCCCCTTTCCTCTTCCAGCCGCCCCCCCTCCCCCGCCCCTTCCCTTCTTCCCTTTCCCTTGCTTCCCTTTCAACCCAACCCCTCTCCTCTCTCTTTCACCTTCCCCCCTCCCTGCCCTCTCCCTTGTCCCCCCCTCCCTTTCCCCCCCCCCTCCCCCCTCTCTTTCCCCCCCCCCCCTCTTCCCCCCTCTCCTTCTTTCCCTCTCTGTTCTTTTACCCTGCTCTTTGTTCTTATTCTTTTACACAATTACTGTTTAAACCAGACATTTCTTTGTTTTCTTAACACACATTTATACTTTTAATACACATAGGTTATCACTACACAATCCAGAGTCCCTCCCAAATAGCCTATTATTTTAAATTCTACTGGTGTATATCTTCAAATATATATATATATATATATATATATATATATATATATATATATATATATAGGGTGGAGTATGTGTATATGTATATGCGCACCTCCTTTACCATCAGGAAACTGTTGATATGTATATTTTCTTACGACACATCATATACCAATTATGTCTTTTAGAGACTTTTTCCATCTTGAGAGGGGTCCGATTTGATCTTCAGCATATACATATTTTGTCTTCATGCCTAGTATTTATGAGATGTTTTTGTATGTGTCCTCCTAGAGGTGGGTGTCACCCATATTTTAAATATTAATGCCCATCCTCTATCAGATCACATATTATATGGGCTCTTCCCCATGTGGTCTGGTTTGTGGACACCTTATATTGACATAATTTTCTCTAACCATTTTTTAGACCACTGAAACCTCCTGTTTTTGGCGTCCCTAGTGGGGTTACCAACCCTAAATTGCATACCTGGAATTCTGATCCATGATTTGGCTTTCTGTGGTCCAGCACCCATGGTGAGAGTGTGAAATGGGGCCTGGCTTTTATGGTTCGGGGAATGTTTATTTGTCACTTTTACCATGAATTGCATTTTTCTATATCCAAGTTATACTTACCATGTTTTCTCTCCATTCATAGTGACGTGACAACAATTTTTTCATATGTCTACTGAAAATGAATGCATGTATAGATAGAGCTCCTGAAGAAGCGGATTCTTTTTATAGAATCATAAACGTGAAACATGTCGAGCGAGCATTGCATAATATGTATGTACAGTTATTACTTTCCATTGTTTTCAATGGTATGATATATTGAACGTCACAAAATCATCTTTGTCTCTATGAATTGTACAAATCTCTCTTTTATATAATAATTTTGTAATAAAAACCTTTTAAATATATATCCTTTACGGTTTATCAGTACGCATAAGGTGCCTACACAGTCCACATTAGCCTCGTTTTCCTTTCCATATAAATATTGACGGGACGAAGGCACCAATCTATATAATTTTCCTACTTATAGCACTCTAAATATATTTCATTTATATATATATTTTTTTTAAATGATGTTACGTTTTATATTTTGTTATATATAATATTTTCTTACTGGATATCTGATCATCACTTATTTTAAGGGTTGAATATTAACGCTGCACAGTGTGTTATATACAGTGGGGAGAACAAGTATTTGATACACTGACAATTTTGAAGGTTTTCCTACTTACAAAGCATGTAAAGGTCTGTCATTTTTTATCATAGGTACTCTTCAACTGTGGGAGACGGAATCTAAAACAAAAATTCAGAAAATCACATTGTATGATTTTTAAATAATTATTTTGCATTTTATTGCCTGACATAAGTATTTGATCACCTACCAACCAGTAAGAATTCCGGCTCTCACAGACCTGTTATTTTTTATTTAAGAAGCCCTCCTGTTTTCCACTCATTACCTGTATTAACTGCACCTGTTTGAACGCGTTACCTGTATAAAAAACACCTGTCCACACACTCAATCAAACAGACTTCAACCTCTCCACAATGGCCAAGACCAGAGAGCTGTGTAAGGACAGCAGGGATAAAATTGTAGACCTGCACAAGGCTGGGATGGGCTACAGGAAATAGGCAAGCAGCTTGGTGAGAAGGCAACAACTGTTGGTGCAATTATTACAAAATGTAAGAAGTTCAAGATGTTGGTCAATCTCCTTCGGTCTGGGGCTCCATGAAATATCTCCCCTCGTGGGGCATCAATGATCATGAGGAAGGTGAGGGATCAGCCCAACTACATGGCAGGACCTGGTCAATGACCTGAAGACAGCTGGGACCACAGTCTCAAAGAAAACCATTAGTAACACACTACGCCGTCCTGGAATCCTGCAGGGCATGCAAGGTCCCCCTGCTCAAGCCAGCACATGTCCAGGCCTGTCTGAAGTTTATAATACAAGTAATAGGCGCAAAAAATATATAAAATGGTAATATCCAATGTCTAGTATATGTGAGACAACAAAGTCTCCTTACTTCTTAATTACTTCTCCTTCAATGGAGACTTCTACTTGCAACTACAGGGTACAGCGATGGGGGCTAATTTTGCTCCTTCTTACGCTAATCTGGCGATGGGTTTCTGGGAAAACCAATACATCCACAACCACCACCCTTTCTCCGCCAATATAATAGTCTTCAGCAGATATATAGATGACCTCATCATCATCTGGGATGGCACCACTGACCAAATCAATTCATTTGTTCAGTATTGTAATGATAACACTTATGGACTGTCTTTCACCCAAGAGAGTAATAAGACCTCTCTAGCCTTTTTAGACTTAGAGCTTGGGCACGATGGAGCTGAAATATATGCTAAGAACTATAATAAGCCTACTGCTGGGAATTCATACTTACATTTCAACAGTTGCCATTACCCCAAATGGATCAACAATATCCCTAAAGGCCAATTTTGCCATCTCAGACAAAATTGCACTAGAGACACCGATTACATTGAACTCAGTGCCAACTTAAAAAACACATTTTTAGAAAAACAGTACCCTGTCGGCTTAGTAGAAGATGCATATCAGCACTACCTTCAAGGGAAACCAAAAAAGAACAAACCACCATTGAGAGATCATTCCAGCAGGTTCATCACCACCTTTCATCATAAACATAAAAAAATTGAAAAAATATTATCTAATCATTGGGACATTCTTTTACAAGATCCCCATCTTTAAAAGCATCCTCCCTCTGCATTCCAAGGTCACATACCGTAGGGCTCCCAATCTCAAAAACAAAATCACCCAGAGTAAAATGAAGACTACTCCTGCCTTCTCTTCAGTACCCATGCTTTTACCCTTGTTGGGGATGTTTCAATGTCGCAAGAAACTATGCAAGACTTGCAAATTTGTTGAACATTGCCAACGATCTTTTTGTACAAAAGGCACTACCTACCCCCTCAAAGAATTCTACAATTGTTCTTCTGACTTTGTGGTATATGGTCTTACCTGTCCCTGCGGGCTCATCTATGTTGGCCGTACTATACGACCCCTTAGACAGCGCTTCGGAGAGCACCGAAGGAACATTGAGGGTGGCACGGATCCACACAGTGTCCCCAGACACTTCGCTGTGGCCCATGAAGGATCCACCACCGGTCTGAGAGTCTGGGTCATTGAACAGGTCCCCAGCTCTCTATCATCAGCCGAGCGTTTAAAAAAACTATGTGCAAGAGAAACCTACTGGATCTATAGCCTTGATGTGCTCTCGCCAGGAGGAATTAACAAATGCATTGAGGTTTCCACTATTCTCTGATGATCAGTCTCTTTCCTATATATATATATATATATATATATATAATTTTTCTATTCCATTACCTTTTTTGTCATCATTATTTTTAATGTATCCTAGGTTGTGTATATTTGTCCATACACATACACATTCCGTTCTCTCTCCCCCCCCTTCCCCCCCTTCTCCCCCCCACCTCCCCTTCCTCATACACCTCTCTCCCTTTCCCCTCCCCTTCCTTTCCCCCCCTTCTATGTACACATACATGTCCACCTATACACATATCCTATTCACCAGCATATAAGCCTTCTCTCCCCCCCTTACGCATGTGTTTACTACCTCATATTTACTTATTATTAGTATATATATATTTTTTCATTCTATTGTATATACATGTATGTACTGTATAATTCTGTATATATATATATATATATATATATATATATATATATATATATATATACTTTTATTTGTACTTTTTATGTTTACTTTTATGTATACATGTGTATCTACACATATGGTCATTATTGACATCGCTGCATCCATATATTTATCTCACTCGGAAGCAGTGGTATCAATTCCATCCCCCCCCTTTAGCCACAATCCCATCCTCTAATTTACCCCCCCCCTTTTACCATTTCATCATTACCATCACTTCCAGTTCAGCATAAATATCATCTTTTTAACTAGTCATTCATTACTATTTTCCCCAGGTCCATGTATTTCATTTCACACATCATCATTTTTTTTATATTTTTTAAAATTATTTTTAAAATTATTTTTATAGTCCTTATAGTTTTTATTAACTTAACTTCCCCATTTGCTCATTCTGTGTTCAATTTCCCAACATCCATCATTTTTATAATATGCTCTTGTTTTCATAATGACCCCCCTTCTTAACCTGTTAAGATGGTTTTCCACCCTCCTATTCATGTGTTCTTTTAAGTGATGTTCCCCATCCAGTATTGTAATTATTTCCACCTACCCAGCCTGTGTCATTAATTAAACGTCCTACTCGCTATGTCAATACACATCCCAATGGGCTGGACTAACACACTGGCCACCCCCTTCTCCTCCATACATATACCATTGGCTCATCCAGTTCCCTATTCACCAGCTTGAGAAAGGAGCGCGGCCGTCATACCATTTGCGGCTAGCACGCTCAGAAACGCGTTGCATACCCGGTGACGTCATCGCCCTTCGCCTGGATCCCAGCTTGCTCTCTAAGCCTCGCTTTGATGCTCATGCCTTGCAGCGGAGCGCGCACCATCTAATGGCTCTAGAGAAACACCGCTGAGGAGAACACATCTACAGGCGTTTGGACAGCTTGACTATACTGATGACCCCTGCCCACTGTGACTCATATATGCCTGCTATTATCATCCTAAATGTGAGTTGCCATTACTTTTAACTTTGTGTTGATTAAAAATATCCATACAGTCTGCACCCAGAGGCACCTCTCTTTCTTGTTTTTTCCTGTCTGAAGTTTGCCAATAACCATCTGGATGATCCAGAAGAGGAATGGGAGAAGGTCATGTGAGACAAAAATAGAGCTTTTTGGTCTAAACTCCACTCACCTTGTTTGGAGGAAGAAGAAGGATGAGTAGAACCCCAAGAACACCATCCTAACCGTGAAGCATGGAGGTGGAAACATCATTCTTTGGGGATGCTTTTCTGCAAAGGGGACATGACGACTGCACCATTTTGAGGGGAGGATGGATGGGGCCATGTATCGCGAGATCTTGGCCAACAACCTCCTTCCCTCAGTAAGAGCATTGACTGGGTCTTCCAGCATGACAACGACCTAAAACACACAGCCAGGGCAACTAAGGAGTTGCTCCGTAAGAAGCATCTCAAGGTCCTGGAGTGGCCTAGCCAGTCTCCACACCTGAACCCAATAGAAAATCTTTGGCGGGAGCTGAAAGTCTGTATTGCCCAGCGACAGCCCCGAAACCTGAAGGATCTGGAGAAGCTCTGTATGGAGGAGTGGGCCAAAATCCCTGCTGCAGTGTGTGCAAACCTGGTGAAGAACTACAGGAAACATATGATCACTGTAATTGCAAACAGGTTTCTGTTCCAAATATTAAGTTCTGCTTTTCTGATGTATCAAATACTTATGTCATGCAATAAAATGCAAACTAATTACTTAAAAATCATACAATGTGATTTTCTGTATTTTTGTTTAAGATTCCATCTCTAACAGTTGAAGAGTACCTATGATAAAAATTACAGACCTCTACATGCTTTATAAGTAGAAAAATCTGCAAAATCGGCAGTGTATCAAATACTTGTTCTCCCCACTGTAAAATGAAAAGGTAGAAGGCAGCCCCCCTTATACTTACCTTAGCCCCATCTCAGGCCACCGCTATGGCCAAGAGCAGCAGCACACGTATAATGCATAGAATCTTGCCATCATTAGACAGCAGAGATTATAGGCTAAAGACTCATAGTCAGTCAAAGTTGCCATGTGATTACTGAGATGGCCAATCACAGTGATCACAAATATAAACAGTACTACTACTGCAGAGGGAGGCTTTGTTCAAGGTGGGGGACAAGGGGGACAGGGGGGGGAGACGGGGGTTGGATGGTTGAAGTGCTGCTGATTGTAATGCCCTGTATACATGGTCGGTTTTTCCGATGAAAAAAGTCAGATGGACTTTTTTCATCGGAAAAAACGATCATGTGTGGGCCCCATCGGACTTTTTTCCATCGGTGTTAAAAAATAGAACATGTTTTAAATTTTTCCGATATGAAATTTCGATCGTCTGTGTGGAACTCCATCGGAGAAAAATCCACGCATGCTCAGACTAAATTAAAAGACGGGAGCGCTCGTTTTGGTAAAAATAGCGTTCGTAATGGAGATAGCACATTCGTCATTCTGTAACGGACTGAAAAGCACGGAGAACTTTTACTAACACGCAGTAACAAGAAATCAGCAAAAGCAGCCCAAAGGGTGGCGCCATTGGATTTGAACTTCCCATTTATAGTGCCGTCGTACGTGTTGTACGTCACGGCGTTTTGGACAGTTGGAATTTTGTCTGATGGTGTGTAGGCAAGACTGATGAAAGTCGGCTTCATCGGAATTCCGACGGAAAATTCCATCAGATTTTATTCCATCGGAAATCCGATTGTGTGTACAGGGCATTAATGTTGTGGGATTCTTTTAGATGAGATTTAAAATGTCACTGACCTCCAATGTTGTGGAATTGTTTTCGGGGTGTAAAGTGCTCCTGAACACCTGTAGTGGACTGTGTTTCTTTTTTGAATGCCGCTGACCACAAATGATTGGAGGGTTCTTTCGGAGGGAGGATTGAAATGCCACTGATCACCAATGTTTGTGGGATTGTTTTGGGGGAGGGTTAAATGTTTTGGATTTATCCATGGCATCTAGCCATTGCGCAATGCAATTTCAGTGCAATGTCATTTCATATTTCAGGAAACCTACTGTACTTCCAATAATAATGGAAGATTTGCACTTGGCTTCAATGGATGAATTTTAAAGGCTAAGCACCTCAATACTAGCATGTTTCTTTGTTTTTAAAAATGGTTGCAAAAAAAAAAACAACATCACCTTGGGGTGTATTTAATGTTCTGGCATTTTGATTTTATATAACGGAAACCCAAGGGAACATGGATTATTTTTCAAAATTCATAGTTATATAAAATATATGAAAAATATCTATATAGATACTGTATATAAATATATATTATATACAGTATAAGTACCTAAATCCAATTGAGAATCTGTGGCAAGACTTGAAAATTGCTGTTCGCATCCAATCTGACAGAGCTTGAGCTCTTTTGCAATGAAGAATGGGTAAAAATGTCCCTCTCTAGATGTGCAAAGCTGGTAGAGACATCCCCAAAAAGACTTGTTGCTGTAATTGCAGCAAAAGGTGGTTCTACAAAGTATTGAATCAGAGGGGCTGAATATAGATGCACACCACACTCCTCAGATATTTATTTGTAAAAAAAATCTGAAAACCATTTATCATTTTCCTTCCACTTCACAATTATGTGGCACTTTGTGTTGGTCTATCACATAAAATCCCAATAAAAGATATTTACATTTTTGGTTGTAACATGACAAAATGTGGAAAATGTCACAGGGTATAAATACTTTTTCAAGGCACTGTTTTTATATATAGATATAATATATCTATATATAGATAAACAAACTTACTGTATATCTACAGGTGAAACTCGAAAAATTAGAATATCGTGCAAAAGTTCATTAATTTCACTAATGCAACTTAAAAGGTGAAACTAATATATGAGATAGACTCATTATATGCAAAGCAAGATAGTTCAAGCCGTGATTTGTCATAATTGTGATGATTATGGCTTACAGCCAATGAAAACCCCAAATCCACAATCTCAGAAAATTTTAATATTGTGAAAAGGTGCAATATTCTAGGCTCAAAGTTTTCCACTCTAATCAGCTAATTAAGCCATAACACTTGAAAAGGGTCCCTGAGCCTTTAAATGGTCTCCTAGCCTGGTTCAGTAGGAATCACAATCATGGGAAAGACTTCTGACCTGACAGTTGTGCAGAAAACCATCATTGACACCCTCCATAAGGAGGGAAAGCCTCAAAAGGTCATTGCAAAAGAAGTTGGATGTTCCCAAAGTGCTGTATCAAAGCACATTAATAGAAAGTTATGTGAAAGCGAAAAGTGTGGAAGAAAAAGGTGCACAAGCAGCAGGGATGACCGCAACCTCTAGAGGATTGTCAGGAAAAGGCCATTCAAAAGTGTTGGGGACTTTCACAAGGAGTTGACTGAGGCTTGAGTCAGTGCATCAAGAGCCACCACACACAGACGGATCCTGGACATGGGCTTCAGATGTCGTATTCCTCTTGTCAGGCCACTCCTGAACAACAAACAACGTCAGAAGCGTCTTACCTGGGCTAAAGAAAAACAGACCAGGTCTGTTGCTCAGTGGTCCAAAGTCCTCTTTTCTGATGAGAGCAAATTTTGCATCTCACTTGGAAACCAAAAAGCCAGAATATGGAGGAAGAATGGAGAGGCACACACTGCAAGATGCTTGAAGTCCAGTGTGAAATTTCCACAGTCTGTGTTGATTTGGGGAGCCAGGGTCAACGCAGCCGTCTACCAGGAGATTTTGGAGCACTTCATGCTTCCTTTCCGCAGATGAGCTCTATGGGGATGCTGACTTCATTTTCCAGCAGGACTTGGCACCTTCCCACACTTCCAAAAGCACCAAAACCTGGTTCAATGACCGTGGGATTACTGTGCTTGATAGGCCAGCAAACTCGCCTAAGCTGAACCCCTTAGAGAATCTATGGGGCATTACCAAGAGAAAGATGAGAGACATGAGACCGAACAATGCAGAAGAGCTGAAGGCCGCAATTGAAGCATCCTGGTCTTCCAAAACACCTCAGCAGTGCCACAGGCTGATAGCTTCCATGCCACGCCGCATTGAGGCAGTGATTGCTGCAAAAGGGGTTCAAACCAAGTACTGAGTACAAATGAATGCTTATACTTTTCAGAGGTCCGATATTGTTCTATGTACAATCCTTGTTTTATTGATTGCATGTAATATTCTAATTTTCTGAGATTGTGGATTTGGGGTTTTCATGAGCTGTAAGCCATAATCATCACAATTATGACAAATCACGGCTTGAACTATCTTGCTTTGCATGTAATGAGTCTATCTCATATATTAGTTTCAACTTTTAAGTTGCATTAGTGAAATAAATGAACTTTTGCACGTTATTCAAATTTTTTGAGTTTCACCTGTATAAATAGATATCTATATATAGATATACAGTAAGTTAGTTTAACAGTCGCACACCAATGCCAGATTTATTCTAATCCACTTCAGATAATTGCCAGCTTATATACAAAAAAAGACCATAGGTTTGCCTGTAGTCTATAGCACATACAAAGACAGCAACACCTGCAAATTTGTATAAATGGCCTTGAAGGTTATGTTGCTCTTAGTGGTTAGATTTCAGCTAATTCACCCCAGGTCAAATAGGACAAAATAATTCCATTTAACACAACTATTGTTACATCTTGTCTGTCCCACAATGAGATGAAAATTTGATTTACGATCAAATAAGACAAATTTGATATCTGCAAAAAAATAAATTAAGGCTGTCCTTTTTGCAACAGTGGAGACAGGTCAGCGGCAATTCCAATCCATTCTGGAAGGAATGCGGCTTCATATTTGAAAACTTTAAGAAAAGAAGAGTTTGGTAAAGTGTAGTTTGTAAGATAGATGGTTTCACCACCAACCAAGTATGCAGCCCAATAGCCAAATGTCCCTATGGTCATAATGGTGTGGTTACAATGTACCAGGAGGGCAAAATCACGGACAGGAGAACGTTCCTTACCATATACAGCAAAATGTACATCTCCTAGAGAGGTATTAATGTTCTGTTTACACCAATCCATCTCATTACTGGTCACCACAAAGAGGAGGTTATCATACTTATTTCTGAAATAATCCATAGCTTTTTGAATATAGTTTTTGTCAGCTACCACAACTTTCCATTGCTGAGCCATCTCCCTTATATAGTCCCCCCTGCGAACATGAACTCCAATAAAGGTCACATTTTTTCTATTTCCTTTCAGGTATGCAAGGTATGAATTTGCCTCTTCCTTAATATGGTCTTGAAAAGTGAATTCTTGTAGAATCTCCTCCCTTATGTGATGATAGAATGTCCATGAGCACGGAGTACTATAGAATTTAACATATTGTCCAGAGATTTTGGAATATTCTGGTAACATCCAATCATTCAGCCGATATATCCTCCATTTAATCCGGTTAGCAATTTCCTGATGAAGAACAGGCAATTTTATCTTAAATATCCTTCCTAGCTCATTATGCATTTGTGGTAAGACATAGGCTTTGTGTCCATTAAGCTTTGCTAGAGCATAAAGCACTGCATACTCCCCCATTTTGTTTCCAAGGAGTCCTACAGGTTCTGCAGTCCACATGACAGCATTTGATTGCACTTTGATCGGAAGTGATCTGTTTATGGCATGTAGGTTAACGCAAGAGCTGCTCACATGGTTTGTATAATGGAATATTGTTGATTTCTCGGTGAAATAATACCAGAAAATTAATACTTTAATAGCAAATATCATAATAAACACGCCCATCTTCTTTAAATTGAGGCCCATTTCTAAACAGATTTTTTCAAAGTCCTAGATATAAATAAGAAGATAAGAAAATCACAAAAGGTGTTTATATGTGACATTGTTAAGTTACAGTATATACATTAATCCTTTTAAAAGCTTTCAAAAGCGGTATTAGTTCATAAATGCCACAAGAATACCTTCACTGTAGTGACCTACGGTATGGTGAAGTCAGTAATGTTGCTATAGGTGGTGATCAAAAGGGAAAAGTAAAGGAGAGTATATATACCGTATTTATCGGCGTATAACACGCACCGGCGTATAACACGCACCCCAAGTTTAGGAGGGAATTTTAGGGAAAAAAACTTTTAGGAGGGAAGTTTAAGGAAAAAAAAACTTACATTTAAATGCAGCCTTACCAGTGTCCGTTGCAGCCTTGTCAGTGCAGCCTTGCCAGCAGTGTCCAGTGCAGCCTTTGCCCAGTGTCCAGTGCAGCCTTTGCCCAGTGTCCAGTGCAGCCTTTGCCCAGTGCAGCTTTACCAAGTGTCCAGTGCAGCCTTTGCCCAGTGCAGCCTTTGCCCAGTGTAGCTTTGCCCAGTGTCCAGTGCAGCTTTACCCAGTGTCCAGTGCAGCCTTTGCCCAGTGCAGCCTTTGCCCAGTGTAGCTTTGCCCAGTGCCCAGTGCAGCTTTACCCAGTGTCCAGTGCAGCCTTTGCCCAGTGCAGCCTTTGTCCAGTGCAGCTTTGTCCAGTGCAGCCTTTGCCCAGTGTCCAGTGCAGCTTTGCCCAGTGTCCAGTGCAGCCTTTGCTAAGTGCAGCCTTTGCCCAGTGTCCAGTGCAGCCTTGCCCCAGTTTTCAAAATTGGCGCCGCCGAGATCGCCGCAGAGACTGGGCGGAGCGGGGCGAACGCCGCCGAGAACGCAGGGACTGGGCGGAGCCGAGATACACATAGCCGAGTGTACTCGGCTATACTCGGCTTTTCTCGGCTTCGCTCACAGTCACACCGAGTCCCGCCCTATGATGGACATATCACAGGTCCAATGGCGGGACTGGGCGTGACTGTGAGCAGAGCCGAGAAAAGCCGAGTACACTCGGCTATGTGTATCTCGGCGGCGATCGCTGCGCTCCGCTCAGTCAGCGGAGATTGCCGGGATCAGTGGGTATCAGATTTTCCCCTGATTTTAAGGGGAAAAAAGTGCGTGTTATACGCCGATAAATACGGTACATATGTGATAAAAAGAGATGCTAGTCTTTAAATATTTATTAGGCTTGTAAACCTGAATGGAAAGTTTTGTGGATTGCCAGTCTGGTCTCTGTGTCAAAATCCAGTGGACTCACGATGTGGGTGCTGGCTTGAAGGAAGGAGCTTGTCCCAGCTGTACATAAACTGGAAGAAGAAAGTCCAGATCGTTGCTGCAATCTCCATTCTTCCGGAATGCGGAGGCTGGTACTTCCTTCTTCCAGTATTTAAAGTAGAAATATTGGCAACATGTTTTTATTTTTTTATTTTTGGGGGGGGGGGGCGGGGTTTGAGTTAGGGAGGGTTATACTCCCAGTATAGTTTTTTTTTTCCCTTTATCCCAATGCAGAGATTTACTAACGCTTCCTGTTTCAAAGCCAAAACAGGAAGTGAGAGGAGATCCCTGCAAATGAAGGGAAATTAAGTCCCCATTGGTAAACAGCACAAATCGAGAGGGTGAATCTCCCTAAAGGGGCTACAGACAGCAATAAAAACTGACAGGAGTTCTAATATCTCTAATATCTCCCCTCTCTATCCAAAAAAAATAAAAAAATACATGTAGCTATACTTTAATAAGCTTGTTTAAAGTCATCCCAAATGTTTTTTAATTTAGTTATGTGAACAGTGTGTAAATCAGATGTGTTCAATTCCCTCACTGCTCATAATTTTTCCATGTTGCTCCTAGGCAACGTACACTTACCTATATTTTATAACTTTTTTTTTACAGTTTTTTCCACATTTGGAGTCAAATTTGAAAAAATCACACTTTATGTTTGTTATGTGATACCATTCACACAGCATACATTTTTCTTTTTTTAATATTTCTTACCTTTTAGTAGTGCTGGACAGTTCGATCCTAGCAAAGGTTTGGCCCGAAGATCGCCTGTTCGTCGTTCGGTGAACACCCGAATCTGCGGGTCGCTCGGTGGGGATGTTAGCCTGCCGGGCGCCCCACATTGCAATGAGCACTTCACAGTGCATTCTAGGGCCCTAGTTGGATGAAGTCTTGCACCTGACAAGCTTCACCAATTAGCACTGTCAGAGCCCTGATTGGACAAAGTGATGATGACACTATAAACAGTAACGTCCCATAGAAATCTTTTGTAGTGTATTGAGTGGAGATAGATAGAGCAGGTCTTAGTTTGCTCCTAGTGAGTGTGTTCACTTATTGTGACTCTGAGTGTAGAGTGTTAGTATAGTGTATGAGTATAGTGTAATGTCAGTGTAGTGTGTTAATGTAGTGCAGTGTTTAACACAGCTTTACATAACATTTGACTATGAGAGTAGAATGTTAGTGTATTGTTAGTATAGTGTGTGAATACAGTGTAGTGTGTTAGTGTAGTGCAAGGTTTAACACAGCATTCCATAACATTTAGTGCTGTATACAGTGCTGTATCCATTTTTTCTTTGTTGCTGTGTTTGTTTGTTTTTTTTTGGTCTTTTTTTTGTCCCCTGCCTGACCCCTTTTTTTAATTTATTTTTATTTTATAGTTTTAACATTTCTGTCAGCATCAGACCTCAATTTAAAGTGCACCAAACACCATGTTTCATTAAGAAAAGTGCATCCAATCACACATTTCCCAGTTTCTATTAAATGTCTGGGAGACCAACAAGGAGAAGCAGATGTTCCCATGCCACTATAAGGGGGCCAGCAGCGTCTGTGTCCAAAGCCAATGGTGGACGTGGTCCGTCCTCAGGCAGGTCATGTTTGTCTCTGTTTAGTGATGTTCCCAGTGCTATCCAGCCACAGCATGCAGAGGAGGTGGTGGACTGGCTCACCAAACGATCCTCATCCTTCTCATCCTCTGACCAAAGCTGACACTAGTGTGCAGTCCACCGCAGCTGCCAGAGTGGCTTATTCTGCCTCCTTGTCCACAGCTACTCCTGCCATAGCCCCAGAATCATGCATGGAGAAGTCAGCTGAATTATTTGAACACAGTGTCAGACACTTGCTTCTTGACAATGCACAGACGTTACTTGATTCTGATGTTGATTCTGAGGTAGCGGAGTAACATGAGCATATAGAGAGGGGAGAACACTGATAAACAACAAATTGGCAATCATATTCCCCCAGCCGCAGTGTATTGCCAAGTTGTCTCCAGTGATGATGAGGATGGAGGGGATGATGATGATGAGGTCACTGATGCGACTTGGGTGGCAGATAGAGCAGAGGAGGAAAGTGAGGGGAAGAAAAAACCCCAACAAGGCAGAATGTACTCCAGAGGCAGCCATCATGAAAGAGTAGATGGCAGCTACCCTATTCCATTAAATTATGGAGCTGTTATATCCCGGATCACTTCCCACAGTGATTGGCAGCTGCCTGGGCACAGATTACCATTTCTCTGGTTGTCTAGTTGGCATACCGGGTAGGGTGACCACATTGGGACACCCCCACTTCCCAAAAATCAGCTTGTGCTGTAACAAATCACAGCACAGCCAGTACAGGGGGTGAACACTCTACAGAGAAGCACTGATCGCGCCCCCAAAAAACGCCACCACATCGCCACTTTACTCACTAACAATACCTGTCCTGGCTGGCCGATACCCATTTTACTTTGTTGTAATGCTGGCTCTACACTGCCCCTCAGTGATTAGACACAAGAGGCGGGATTTATGATATCTCCAATCACAAGCAGGGGGCGGGAATTGTGCCTCTCCAGACGTTCAAGGCCAGGACAAGTACTGCCAGTGAGTAAAGTGGCGATGTTGCAGCCTTTTTTGGGGGCATCAGATCGGCCTGGGGGGAAAGGAGGGTGGCTGTGTCAGTTTCATTCCGGGACCCTGTATTGTCCTGGAACGAAGGTGTCTGGGACAGACCTGCATAATGCGGGACTGTCCCGGGCAATCCGGGACACGTGGTCACCCTAATACCGGGTGGTCCAGAGTGGTGACCTTCCCTGGTTAAATAAGGGGGCCCCCAGATCCTGCCCCCCATGTGAATGAGTATGCGGCACATTGTACTCCTACTCATTCACCAAAAAAAGTGTCAAAATTAAATAAATATAAATAAAGAAAACACTCCACCCGCAAAGAAGGCTAACTGCCAAATGCCCGCTCTGCCATTTGACAGTTCTTAAAAAGGTAAGGTGCGGAGCTACCCGGCCTACAGATTCTGATAAGCCCCCATGTTCGATGACCCCCACAACCTACACCTAGGGTGGTCGGGTAGCGGATGCATGCTCGGATAAGGGTCTGGTATGAATTTTGAGGGGGACCCCACACCTTTTTCATTTTGACATGGGGTTCCCCTTAGAATCCATACCAGACCCCCACTGCTTTTTTTTTTTTTTTTTACATTTTTGTATTGCAATGGTTTTGTATTGCCGGCAATTTAAATGTTGTCTTTTTTTTTTTGTTTGTTTTGATAAATGTCAGTTTTGCTACAGTTTTGTTACAGATGGGTCACTTTATAGGCAGACTAAGGGGACCCTCCAGGCACTATATTTAAATAAATTATTCATTTTTATTGTTTCAATTTAAGCATCATTTAAAATCTGCTCCTGTAAAAACTATCTTTTAAAAAAAATGTATAATAATAATAATAAATAACTAAAAACATCAAATGACGGCGGTGCAGCTCTCGTTCTGGGACGACGTCATAGATCAATTTAGATATAAATTTACTGCTAAAGTGAAGCATTTCCATAAAATTATTCCTGTAAAGAAGCTGGAAAAAACTCCAAGATTCAACCCTCAATAAATAATTTGGGTGGTGGTGATTGCATGATGGAGTCATTAGGTGGGTATTTTTGTATAATTTGAGCACCACGTAGTGCCTGTAATGTATGTATGATACCTGACATCAGCAAATGGATACTCCCTGATGTTCTCCCATTCACACTTCTGGTGGTGTTTGTTGTGATCACTGACTCCCTGAAGAAGGAAGAGAGACAAGGAGCTACAGGGGGGTTGTGACGAGGGGTAAACACTGCACATGTCATGTAAAAGTGATTGGGTGGCCATACAGCCACCCAAATCACATTTACCTAAATGCCAGCAGCTCATTAAAAAAAAAAAAACATGCTCCCAGCTGCTGCTGCTGCAGTTGTCTTAAGGGCTGTGTCCCAGGATCAGGAAAAGTACTGTGCTGAATGAACCTTATACAGTTAGCTACTAATGATGAAAAGTCATCAGCAGAGTGTCAGCCCCATGTAACATGAGCTGGGAAGGTTCTGAGGATGGAATATGGCCCAGGTAAACAATTTGGAATTGACAACCAGCTGTGCTGCAGAAGGCTGACATTGCACTTGGAAAAAGAAAAAAAAAATCTTTTTTTTTTTACTCTTTTTAGATTATTTTTTTTAACTTTATTGCTATCACACAAGGGCTAACAATTCCCCTATGTGATAGCATGTGTGGGTAACAGGTATCCTTTATGGAGACATTAGGGATCTATTAGACCTCCAATGTCTCCTCTGCAGCCCAGTGCAGTTTTTCAAAAACATACAGTGGAACCTCGGATTGGGAGTAACGCGCTTAACGAGCGTTTCGCAATACAAGCATTTTTTTTTTAAAATCCTGACTCGGCGTGCGAGTGTTGTCTTGCAAAACGAGCAGGATTCAAGCCTCTGTGGTGTGTAGTACCGCATTTGGCCAGAGGTGCGGGGACGCCGGTGACACTCGGTGCCGTTCGGAAATACTCGGAAACACTCGGAAATACTCAGTTCCCGAGTGTTTCCGAGAGTTTCCGAGTGCAGCTGAGCGGTCTCCGAGTATTTCCGAGTCTCTCCGGCGCTCCCCCCACCTCTGGCCACATGCGGTATTGCATGCCATAGAAGTCAATGTGGAAAAATTATCTTTGTTTCCATTGACTTCTATGGGGAAACTCGCTTTGGTATGCAAGTGCTTTGGATTACAAACATTCTCCTGGAACTGATTATGCTCGTAATCCAAAGTTCCACTGTATTGTGTTTGAATAGCTACACTAGCTGAGAAATGACAGCTGTGACCCTGCAAGTGATGTAATACATGTCCTTTACAGGGTCATTAATAAAAGGTAGAATTGGAGAACAGATGTCTCCTGAGCTCCTCTTGCTTTCACTGGGGAAGCCATTTTCCTCAGTCCCACGCTCCCCAAAGGAATCGTAGAGCTTGGAAACCTGTGCTCTTGTCGGCGGCAGTTGCATGGGGGGTACCTTTTTGCAAGACCCATAAAAGGGATCTGGTGTCTCTACAGCCACCCAATCACTTTTATTGAAAAGCCCTTTGTCTACTCTTAACCCCTTGTCTACCATGCCTTGGTAGACAGGTGGTTATTTAAGTTTTCTTTCAATTGTAGTTTACTTCTGTAAATTGCTGTTCCAAAGATACCATGTGCTAGCCATAGCAAAGACTATTTGAAATAGCTGTATGCGTGTTGGAATAAATATTCCTGGTGCCAGTTTTAATGCAACATAGGGGGCACAGAAGACTTTCACCATATACTTGGTGCTACTGTCTAGACCTGAGCTACCACTAATATGTTACTGTTCACATACCCCTTCACGACAAGCCCAACACATATGTGAGGCAGCAAAAAGATGGGTTTTAACCACTTCGCGCCCGGGCTATAAGCAAAAGACGTCCGCAAAGCGGTCGTCAATTGCTGATAGGACGTCTATGGACGTCCTCTTATTTACTTCCGCGATGCGCGCCACCGCGGGCGCGCGTCGGGGAAAAACTGTGCCCGCCGTGTCAGGCGAGTGCCGATGCGCGTGCCTGGCGGCCGCGATGTCCGCCAGGTACGAGCGATCGGCTGTCACAGAGCCAGGGACGTGGATCTCTGTGTGTAAAGACAGAGATCCACGTCCTGTTGGGGAGAGGAGACGGATGGTGTGTCCCTTGTACATAGGGACAACCATCAGTCACCTCCCCCAGTCAGTCCCCTCCCCCCACAGTAAGAACATCTAGCAGGGAACATATTAACCCCTTGATCGCCCCCTAGTGGTTAACCCCTTCCCTGCCAGTCACATTTATACAGTAATCAGTGCATATTTTTAGCACTGTTCGCTGTATAAATGTGAATGGTCCCAAAAATGTGTCAAAAGTGTCCGATGTGTCCGCCGTAATGTCACAGTCACAAAAAAAAATCGCAGATCGACGCCATTACTAGTAAAAAAATAAATAAAAAAATAATAATAAAAAAATCATAATTCTATTCCCTATTTTGTAGGCGCTATAACTTTTGCGCAAACCAATCACTATACGCTTATTGCGATTTTTTTTTTAACCTAAAATATGTAGAATACGTATCAGCCTAAACTGAGGAAAAAAATAGGGTTTTTTTAAAAAAAATGGGATATTAATTATAGCAAAAATTAAAAAATATTGTGTTTTTTTCAAAATTGTCGCTCTATTTTGGTTTATAGCGCAAAAAATTAAAACCGCAGAAATGATCAAAGACCACCAAAAGAAAGCTCTATTTGTGGGGAAAAAAGGACGTCAATTTTGTTTGGGAGCCACGTCGCACGACCGCGCAATTGTCATTCAAAGCGTGACGGCGCTGAAACCTGAAATTTCGCCTGGGCAGGAAGGGGGTTATGTGCCCAGTTGTCAAGTGGTTAACGCCCACATGCTACACATAACTACAGCCCTCTTGTATATGTTTAAAGGCTAAGTTCACCTTTTTATTTTTACTTTTATTTTTTCAGTTTTCTAAAATCCAGCTCCCCTATGTACCAATATACCACTAATATACCTTGCAGGGGCGGATCCAGAGTCTAGTCTCAGGAGGGGCACTATCAAAAAATATTTTTTTGGGGGGGCAATTTATCAGGGAAATGACTGGTGTTAGCGCTTCAATGATCACGGGAACCATGGTTGTTATGGTGTCAGGTTGATTGAAGCGCATTATTTATATTATTACATTGTAATATAAAATGAAATGGTTCAACTCACTATAATGCAGAATCAGTGGGTGCCCCAAGTGTGTCATTTGTCACGTCACCTGCCACCAGATGCAGCTTGTCACTTGCCACCTCCCCTGCCACACGTTGTGGATTGTCTCTTGCCACGTCGCCTGCCACGCGTTGCGGATTGTTACTTGCCACACGTTGCGGATTGTCACTTGCCACACGTTGCGGATTGTCGCCTGCCACACGTTGCAGATTGTCACTTGCCACATGTTGCGGAATGTCACTTGCCTGCCACCAGATGCAGATTGTCACTTGCCACGTCACCTGCCACATGTTGCGAATTGTCACTTGCCACGTCGCCTGCCACACGTTGCGGATTGTCACCTACCACACGTTGAAGATTGTCACTTGCCTGCCACCAGATGCAGATTGTCACTTGCCACGTCACCTGCCACAAGTTGCAGATTGCCACTTGCCACACGTTGTGGATTGTCACTTGCCTGCCACCAGATGCAGATTGTCACTTGCCACCTCACCTGCCACACGTTGCCACACAGCAGAGAGATGATGTAATCTCTCTGCTGCCTGCACAGTGAGGGCGGAAGTTACTGCAGGGATGCAGGGCGGGCGTGGGGCGGTGAGAGATGATGTCATCTCTCTGCTCCCCCGGCCACCGGCTTGTTGATTGGCCAGCCACCCGTTCACCCACAGAGCCGACCAGCTGACCGCCCACTCTCTGACTCTCACTCGCCACCGAGCCGCCCGCTCAGACTCACAGGCGCAGCACGGTCCGCAACTACCACCCACTCAGACTCTCAGGCGCCCGCAAGTTCCGCAACTACTGTCCGCTCAGACTCCCGGGCTCTGAAAGTTCCGCAACCACTGCCCGCTCAGACTCTCAGGCGCCCGCAAGTTCCGCAACTAAAACTAATTTCTCGGGGGTGGCAATTGCTCCCCCCCCCCCGGATCCGCCCCATACCCCACTTTTAAGTATACAATAGAGTTTATTTACTAAAGCTGGAAAGTGCAAAATCAGGCTCACTTCTGCATAGAAACCCACAAGCTTCCAGGTTTTATTACCAAAGCTTAATTGAACAAGCTAAGGTTAGAAACTCATTGGTTTCTATGCAGAAGTGAGCCTGATTTTGCACTTTCCAACTTTAGTAAATAAACCCCATTGTGTACTTAAAAGTGGGGTATGGCTGTAATAGCTTTCTTTGATTTTCATAACAAGGCCTTACCACGCAGAAAATTCACAAATGCACAAAAAAGCACAATAAAAATGCACCATGCTATGGAACTTCTTTGGAACGATTGTTGGGCATAGGGCAGCCCATTCAAATGAATGGGCTGTTCTATGCATGAGTGAAACCGCTCAAAAATGCCCCCATAAAACGCATGCAGGAATGTGCATTCCCACTATGCAGATATATAAATGGGGCTTGACAGCTGAATGTCCCCATCCATCCATCCGTCCGTCCGTCCGTTCCCTCTTATGTACTAATATATACATGTACTGTAGCATAGACTGTTATCTGATCACTCAGCTCCTGCACACTCTACCAAATGAACAATCTATGGATGTGTATTTAGTAAGAACAGTATTCACTGATTGCATTTGGAAAACGTGTACCTGATGAGGGGTGGTAGTGATGTCCTGCTGCTAATGAGGTCAGCTAATAAACTCCTTCATGTGTCACATCCCAAGGTCTGTCCAGGAAGTAATAGAGAAATTTTTTTTTTATACAGCCAACTGAACACAGAGTTAAGGGTTCTGTAAGATAATTAGAAAGCTTTTTTATTTCTGCAAAAGAAGCATATTAATGGTATATTGGTACACTGGAAGCTGGAATTCAGGAAAAAAGTGAACTTATCCTTCAACCCAATCCAGCTGTTTATTTCTTGATATTACCATAATCTACAACCAAAGAACAACCCAAAATAAATTGTCCTGCTCCTGATATTCACAGCTATACCACATATGTGTATGTTATTTCTTGTTTGTACCCATTTTAGGGCCAAGAAACAATAGTGCACGTTTTGCTTTTTTTTTTATTTTTTTCCTCCTACCTAAAACACACTGACATTGATACTAAATTTAAAAATAAACTCACCCTGACCTTTGACTATGAGCTTTGACTCTGAGCATGATCTTTGACCTTAACCTTGACCTAACTCTAACTCTGATGCCGCGTACACACGACCGTTTTTAATGACGAGAAAAATGCAATTTTTTAAAATGGTCATTTAAAATGAACGTGTGTGAGCTTCCGAGCATTTTTAACGACGTGAAAAATGGCCAAGAAAAAATTGGATCATGCTCTAATTTTTCTCGTCGTTTTTCACATCGTCGTTTTTCTCGTCATGAAAAACGGCCGTGTGTAGGCTTTAACGACGTGAAAAAAAATGCGCATGCTCAGAATCAAGTATGAGACGGGAGCGCTCGTTCTGGTAAAACTAGCGTTCGTAATGGAGATAGCACATTCGTCACGCTGTAACGGACTGAAAAGTACGAGGCTGAAAAGCGCGAATCGTCTCTCACCAAACTTTACTAACATGAAGGGTGGCGCCATCCGAATGGAACTTCCCCTTTATAGTGCCGTCGTACGTGTTGTACGTCACCACGCTTTACTCAAACATTTTTTCCCACGATAGTGTGTAGGCAAGGCAGACTTGAGAAGAATCACGTCGAGAAAAATGCCATTTTTTTCAATGACATTAAAAACGGTCGTGTGTACGCGGCATTACAGTTATCTCCATCAAATCCTGATCAAGTTATTTTATAATTTTCTTTTTTTTACACACTGTGACAGACTCACCAGGGACAGAGGCTTTTGGAGGGGACTGCAGGCTATTCTTTTTCCTACTGACTATGGGCCCTGGCTTTCAAAGGTACACTATTCTTTTGGAGCTGGGTGCCTTCCAAATTGCTGCATTTGTAAATTCCAGAAACCAATATAAAAGAATAGTAGTGGTAAAAAAAGCACCTGTGGGTTTAACCATTTTTTTTGTACAATTCTCCTTTAACCACATCAATACCAGGCACTTGCGCACCTTCCTGCCCAGGCCAATTTTCAGCTTTCAGCGCTGTTGCAATTTGAATGACAATTGCGCGGTCATGCTACATTGTACCCAAACAACATTTTTATGATTTTGTTCCCACAAATAGAGCTTTCTTTAGGTAGTATTTTATCACCTCTGCGATTTTTATTTTTTGCGCAAAAAAAAATAATGTCATTCTTTGTTTTAGTTAATTTTATTTGGGCACTGATAAGGCGGATTTTTCGTGTTTCCTCTCAAGCCTGCCTTGCATACACACGTTCATGAAAAAAAACGCTTGAGCAAAGCGTGGTGACGTACAACATGTATGACAGAACTAAGGGGAAGTTCCATTCAAATGGCGCCACCCATTGGGACGCTTTTGCTGATCCTCGTGTTAATAAAGTTTGGTGAGAGACGATTCACGCTCATGTTTTTCAGTCTATTACAGCGTGACGAATGTGCTATCTCCATTACGAACGCTAGTTTTACCATAACAAGCGCTCCCATTTCATACTTGATTCTGAGCATGCACGTTTTTTTCCCCTCGTAAAAGCATATACACGACCATTTTTCACGACGTTAAAAAGAACGACGTGAAAAACTATGAGAAAAAATAGAGCAGGCTCTAATTTTTTTTCGGGCATTTTTTTCGTCAAGAAAAATGCTCTGGAGCATACACACAACCGTTTTTCACGACCATTTTTAGAAATGCCATTTTTCTCGTCTCGAAAAACGGTCGCGTGTACGCGGCATTAGGAAAAAACTGGGTGACCACGCTAAGTGGCTGTCTGAGCTAGAGCACCACCTTTGAGACCTAGAAGATGAAGTACAGGGCTCTCATGCAGATGATCAACAATATGCTCAAACACAGCAATATCTACTAGTGAAAATGGATGGTCTTGAAAATCGCTCCTGATCGAACAATTTGAGAATTATAGATCTCCCTGAATCTTTTGTTCCTGGCTCCCTGCATTAGATCTGTGCTACATGCATCCCAGAGGCCTTGGGGATCACAGCCCCATGTGTGGTGGAGAGAGCACATTGCGTGGGGACCCCATCAAATGAACAGTGTTCATATAATCCTGTCATCGTCTGCTACCTCAACTACTCTCAAGAGGTATCCAACCTCCAAGGAAGGATCCACCTAAAAGGCTCTGTTTTATCAATAGCCCAGACCATTACAAGTCTCGCTGACATGCCTGCTTGCCACATCTAATCAATGGCTCCCTTCCTAACCGAACTTAATGGACTTTCTCTTCCACTGTTTGTTTGTCCATCCCACTTCCAGCTCATGGTTAGCTTCCTCGTATGTTCACTCTTTTTATCATGATTGCTTCCATCACTCTACCTAATTATTGAGGACTGCACTCACTGTTTCTACTAACAATTAAAATCATGCACAGGATCTATATACCCCACTTGACACCCACACACTCTCCACCACAGGCTGGGGTCCTGTCATTACATTGTTTGCTTCTGGGATCACCTGGAGAACTTTGCTGCTATGGCCACAGGATACCAACCTAGCAATGATCCCTACCCTCTTTTGTTTGGATTCTTTGACACCATCCTCTGAGGCTCGAAAAGAAAGAGCTGGAGTCAGTCGTCTCATGCCACAAAGCCTGGCTCGCAACATCCTTTATGTCTGCTAGGAGGGCTATTCTCAAGTGGTGGACCTCTGCCATTCCTCCATCTGTTGCAGATGTGAAAAGTCATCTACTAAGTCTGCTATGGAAGGAAAAACTAGGAAAAACACACAACAACCTTTATCTCATTTACATATCAAGTGGTACCCACTCCTTGCCCCCCACCTATGAACTCGGGAGTGACCCAGCCCCTTATTCTACCCCTTCAGGATTTATGCTACAGGTTCTGCCTATTGATCATCCACCTTCTTACTAATATTGTACTGCTGTTTGCTATGTGTTATTTGGGTTTCATATGCTATATCCTTTAGTCAATATTGGTGATAATAGCTAGCTATTCAACGATTTGTTCTAGTACACCTTAGTGCAGGGATATGCAATTAGCGGACCTCCAGCTGTTGCCAAACTACAAGTCCCATGAGGCATAGCGAGACTCTGACAGCATCAAGCATGACACCCAGAGGCAGAGGCATGATGGGACTTGTAGTTTGGCAACAGCTGGAGGTCCGCTAATTGCATATCCCTGCCTTAGTGCTTGATAAGCCCAAGCTTACTGATAGCTCATGTTCTGTAAATACCTAGCATAAGCTACATTCCCTTCCCCCTTCCCCCTCTACCCCCCCTTTTTTTGCCAGTACTACGCTTCATAAAAAAAAAAAATCAACCTTTACACAGTGTTGTACCTGCAAATGTATTACTTTTTTGATTTTGTGTTTAAGAAAAGCCAATAAAGTTTCTTTACAAAAAATAAATGTCACATGTTTCATCCCTGAGATTGTGCCATCTAATTACTAGCTTTAAACTAGGTATTAGATTAAAAGCAGACCTCTAGTCATTTTACTTTACTTGATCTTACTCCTATCCTCTTTTTTAAAATTTGCAAGGAAAAAAAAAATGGGGGAGAATACCTATTTCCAGCAGAGCACACCTAGCACATGTGCCTTTCTTGCCTAGGAAAAAAAGATGTCCCTCAACCCGGTCCAAAACCTCATAGGATAGCCATGTCATGCATCACAGGAGCCTTTGGGACTGTGTAGAGAATTCACTGCGCAAGTGAAATGTAGCATCTGCTAGGACCTGGAGGAGACAGCTGGCCTCCTGATGACACAAGATGACAGCTTTTGTCACTTTACAGAAGAACAATTCTTGATTTGCTGGGCTAGTGAGTATGCTATGTCAGCTCAACCCATCAAAGCAAATAAGAAGCTCTTATTAAAATTGTGCGTGTGCCGCTGCACATGCCTGTTCGCCTGTTCACGGCGCTGCGATCTTTGGCTATGCTGGTTTGCGATCCCTGCACTATTGCACCTGGGGATGCGCCTATTTCCCTGATAATGATAGAGATTGGAAGGGGTAGACTCTCTGTCAGGTTTTTTACTGTGTCCCTACTGTATGGAGACATACAGTAAGGAGAAATCCAAAATGTGTTCATTGTTGTGAGAACAAGTGTGTTGCAATGTCTATTTTAGTGATTTTTTAACATAAATATGGGATAACATTTTAAGACCATGGGGTTGATTTACTAAAACTGGAGAGTGCAAAATCTGGTGCAGCTGTACATGGTAGCCAATCAGCTTCTAACGTCAGCTTGTTCAATTAAGATTTTACAAAAAAACTGGAAGCTGATTGGTTTCTATGCAGAGCTGCATCAGAATTGGGATCAATCAGTAAATATGATCAAAGCTCATGATTTTTGCAGGGACGCCGATATGCACTCCACCTGCATTCCACAGTGGCGGAATAGACGTGACATGCAAGATCCCACCCAATGCATTTCGTCAGCACGTCTGACGTCATCAGGGGTCACATCTGGTGACCATGCAAAAATCGTGAGCTCTAATAATTTTTACTGATTGTAAGTGCAACTTTTAGGCATGTATTTTAAATAAACTTGACATACTTCACCATGGGAGGTTTCCTCCTTTTTTATACCATTTTTGGGAGATGTAGTTTTATCTAAGTTTGCTGGCCCTGCAGATTGGCCGAGAGGAACATCAGAAAGGCAATCCTCATTCTGCTTAATGCGACTACCTGTAATGGGGGTGATGGGAGTCCGGTGAGTGGGCTGTGTGTCTGGTGTTGGTGGAGAAAAACAGATATCACTGCGGTGTGGAATTGATAAGACAGTAGTCAATTTAATCCTGTATCTACTAATCTGCACCCATTGGAGACACCTGATGGCTTCAAAGGGACATTGCACAAAATGCACTTTATTTGATCACTTGTATTTACTTGTTCATGCACTTGGTTGGATTTGATGAATTGTTTTAGATTTTTTAATTTGATGAATGTTTAGTATATTTAGGGAGAGGGGTTAGAAAACACATATTCATTCACAGTGATTTAATGATGCTTAAAGTGAAACAATAAAAATAAAAAAAATCCTTCAAATATAGTGCATGGGTGGTCCCCTTATGCTGCCTGTAAAGTGGCACATCTGTAGTGTGTGTAGAACCTGCTGCAGCAAAAATGACATTTATAAAGGACTAAAAAAAAAATTTTCCCTGCAAGATTTCTTTATTTTGTAAACAAAGAATTTAGAGGTTTGGAAAGAATGAACTTTCAAGGCATGTTTGAAAACAATATTATAAAAATATTTTTATTTATAAAAATTATATGGACAAACAATTTTAAAAACATATACATTTGTGAATTTGACTAACAAAAAATCTCAACGGTCCACCATCTTTCCAGAGTCCTTGCAGGCTCAATGTATACAAATAGTCAAGCCTTGTACACACAACCGGTTTTCTCGGCAAGAAATGACAAGAAAACATTTGGGAGAGCTTTCTTGCCGAGAAAACCGTTCGTGTGCATGGTTTCTCGTTGAGAAAACTGTCGTGAATCTCGACGAGAAAAAAAGAAAACCTGCTTTAATTTTTCTCGTTGGGAGTCTCAGTTTTCTCGTCGTGATTCTCGTCAGACTGTTTTTGGACGAGAAAACCGTTCGTGTGTATGCTTTTCCGAGTCTTCAAAAACCGCGCATGGTCAGAATCAAGTATGAGACGGGAGTGCACCTTCTTGTAAAACTAGCGTTTGTAATGGAGATAGCACATTTGTCACGCTGTAACGAACTGAAAGCACGAAGACTGAAAAGCGCGAATCGTCTCTCACTAAACCTTTACTAACACGCAGTACCACGAGATTAGCAAAAGCAGCCCAAGGGGTGGCGCCATGAGAATGGAACTTCCCCTTTATACTGCCGTCGTACATGTTGTACATCACCGTGCTTTAGACCAACGAGATTTTGGATTGACAGTGTGTATGCAAGGAAAGCTTGACACGAATCTCGTCAAGCTTGACAAGAAACCCGTCAAGAAAAACAAAGATTCTCGTCCGTGTGTACTAGGCTTTAGTCTGAGAAATCCTAAACATACAAGGTAACCTGAAGAGGTACAACCCTATAGTAGTTGATAGTGGGTAGCATCAGCTAGTTCAGGAAATATTTGTTCTGCTTTTCAAGGTACAAAGACGCGCTCAACTAGTTTCGCGCTAAAATATGTGCTTCTTCTGGAGCTGAAATATAGAAAGAAACCCCACTTAATTTGCTTTTATTTTTCTCTTTTTCTGTGGACCCTTATGGTCCAGTGTACTTATTTAAAAAAAAAAGTTTAATTGGGGAGTTGTTTTTAGCCATCCATAGTAAGAAAGTATTAAGCAAGTAAGTATATCATCTTAATAATAGTCCCCTGAATCCACTGTATTAAATGACATTTTCCATCAGGTACTAATGTGGTTTATTATGTTTGTTTTTTGTTTTTTGCTGTAAAAAACATCTAGGTGTGTCACGTAGATGGAGACATACCCACCTTGTTATTATATTGTTTATATATTTTATTTTATTTATTCTCTGAATTCATGAGCATTTTTATGCTTGCTATGTATATTCAGTTCATAGGTCTTATGTGACTGCCCTGTGTTTTATAATTATTTTAGCACTTTAACCAAGTTTACATTTAAGGAGCTGCTGGCCGTTGTAGTCCCCTGGCTGAACCCTCTGCCTCAATAGCCCTAGAGAATCATACCCCCCCCCCCCTCCCAGGCCTGTAGAAGGAGCTGGTGCTCTGAGCATGTAGCCTGCTAGCCTGGCCGTCTCTTCCCTTCAGGTGACGTAATTTCCGCTGTGCATTCCACGCTGGTTGGACCTGACTACCTGGTGGCCACAGGATGTTCCAGCCATCTATTCTAACTCCAGCAGCCCCCAGGACAATGCACTATCTGCAGGACAGATTAGAGTGGCATGCCCACATCTTGATGAGCAATATTTTGCTACACCTGTGAGTGTTTTTAGTCTATGTGCATTAATATAGCTTTTAACTGCTACACTTAGGTGGTGCTTCCTTTTTTCTCTTTTCCTTGTCTACCACACAAAGCTGGCTATACTTCGAGGATAGCTGCCACCTTTTAGCTCCCACTGGTCACTCGTGATTCTATGGATTTATTTATGGACTGAAACCATTCTCTCCTATTGCATTTTTCATATGGACTATTTATCCCAATGATCACACACTGTCTTTGCACCAGAAACTGCTGTTTCTTGATCCTTTATCAGCAGCCATTAGTGTGTGTGGGGGGGGGGGGGGAGTCGCCCTGAGTCTGTCAATGTGCCATACTCACACAGGTACTCATTGATGGCCCTTTGCTGCATGTACAGCCACTGCAGCATGTCTGAAGTTGAGTTCCACCTGGTAGGCGTGTCACAAATCAGGTGGTTTATGGGCAGGTGGAATTCCCACTGAATTTCAGCCAACTAAACACTGGCTGTGTATGACTGCCTGAAATGGCTACAGACTCTTCTGGCCTGCTTTAGAAGATCTTGCAACCCTGGGTAACTGTTGCACCACCAAATGTAGTACATGTGCCAAGCATGGCACATGTGTCAACTTTCCCTGTCAAAGGGTGGACAGGAGGTTAGTGCCATTATTACACACCACTATTCCTGGCTAAAGCTGGCGTGGCGTGAACCACCTCTGGGTCTGCAACTGCAGACCTGAAAGAATTTCAGCCCCGGTGTGGCTCCTGTCCCCTAGACAGACCAGCTGAAGCACTGCATGGCATCTTTTAGTCTGATTCATTGAATAGTCCCTTGAACGCTTAAGGGGTACTGGTGGTTCATAGAGCAATTCAACAGAGGAGGACATGGAGGAGGAGGAGGGGTTGGAGCTGACAAATCTTGCATCATCACCACCAGCTGTATTGAGACGTGGTGGCAAAACAAGCTCCAGCACTGAGCCCTGTCCTGCATCCTTCCTAGTTGCAGGCAGAGTTACCCAGTGTGCTGTGAATAAAATATAGCGTCCCTGACCATACTTACTGGACTATATATCAACAGTAACATGGCCCTTGCTGCTGACTGCCTAGCCCAACAATGCCAAAACATTGCCTTCCATGTGACGTACAGAGCTGGAATGCCTATACGTACAAAATAACGACTGGGAATCTGCTATTGTGATACTGCACATTCTGAAAATTCACGGAAGGGGGCAGGACTTGTAAAGCCAGCAGCTTGGAAAAGCTGTAATTTAGACGCTGGGCATATGGGTGACAGTGACTGTATTTTTTTTTCTCTGCAGCAACTGGGGCAGAGAAATTTGCCTGCTATACTTTACAGCTGGTGGTGTGCTGCTGGCAGATGTGCTGCAAGGACCTGTGACACCCTTCGGTATACCATCATCCCTGTCAGTGGAGGCTGCTGAGAGGTCATGAGATATAGTGGGGGGTAGACCTGAAAGGTGAGGATTGAGGAAGAGAAGAATTGCTTCCCTTTTGTGTGGCTTTCAGGAGGGTAAATGCCTTGTCAAGCATATGGTGCCCAAAGGGCTGGTGCTTTTGCCACACTTGATCTGCTTGAGGCAAAGTTTGCAAACACTGCAATCGGCCGCACATGTGCTAAAAAAGACCCAGACAGCTGAGCTGTGGGAAGTGAACCGGGAAATAACAGCTCCACAATCTGATGGAATAGGGTGGCTGCTCTTTACTCTTCCATGATGGTTGCCTGTGGAGGACATCCTGCCTAGTTGTGGTTATGCCTCACTCTCACGTTCCTCCTCTGCTCTACCTGGCACCCAAGTGATTAGTGACCTCAGCATCATCATCATCATCCCCTCCATCTTCATTATCACTGGAGCCAACTTGGCAATACGCTACGGCTAAGGGAACATGACTGCCAATTTGTTGCTTATCTGTGTTCTTCCCTCTCTGTAGGCTCATGTTACTTCCTTCCCCTACCTCAAAACCAACATCAAAATCAAGTAATGTCAAAGCATAGTCAAAGGGGCAAGTGGTGTTCAAATAACTCAGCTGACATCTCCATGCATGATGCTGGGGTTATGGCAGGAATAGCTGTAGACAAGGAGGCAGAATAAGCTGCTCTGGCAGCTGCTGTGGACTGCACACTAGTCTCTGCTTGGGTAATAGAGGATGAGGAGGATGGTTTAGTAAGCCAGTCTGGCACCTCCTCTGCATGCTGTGGCTGGATAGCACGGGCAACATCACTAAACAGGGAAAATGGTTCCCTGCCTGAGGACCACGTTCACCTTTGCCTGTGGACACATACGCTGCTAGCCCCCCTCACAGTGGCATGGGAACATCTGTCTTTCCTTTTTGGCCTCCTAAACAAGGTTGGGGGCTTATGTAAAAGAGACGGGGAAATGTGTAATTGGATGCACTTTAATCAATGAAAAGTGGTGTTTGGTGCACTTTAACTTGAGGACTGCCGCTGACAGAAATGTCAAAACTATAAAACAAAAAAGGGGGAACAACAGTGCTGCAGTCAGAAAAACTGTGGCTTGCAATTCCAAAAAAGGGGGCAGGCACGGGACAAAAAAAAAACGAAGAAAAAAATAACATGCAGCAACCAAAAAAAAAGGGGGGTATACAGCACTGTATACAGCACTAAATGTCATGTCATGTGGTGTAAAACACTGCACTCCACTGACACACTACAATATACTGCAGTAAAAATGCACTGATGCACTACAATATACTGCAGTAAAGCTGCAATGATGCACTACAATATTCTGCAGTAAAACTGCACTGATGCACTGCAGTATACTGCAGTAAAACTACACTGAAGCATTCAAATATACTGCCATAAAACTGCACTGATGCACTTCAATATACCGCAGTAAAGCTGCATGGATGCACTACACTGACACTACAGTAAAACTGCTCTGACGCACTACACTGACTCTTCAGTAAAACTGCACTGATGCACTGCAAAATACTGCAGTAAAACTGCACTGACGCACTACAATATACTGCAGTAAAACTGCACTGCTGCACTTCAATATACTGCAGTAAACTGCCCTGATACACTTCAATATACTGCAGTAAAACTGCCCTGACACACTTCAATATACTACAGTAAAACTGCCCTGACACACTTCAATATACTACAGTAAAACTGCCCTGACACACTTCAATATACTACAGTAAAACTGCCCTGACACACTACACTGACTCTACAGTAAATCTGCATGGACGCACTACACTGATGCTGCACTGTCACATTATTTACACTACACTGACACTCTACACTCACAATAGCACACTATAGCACACTAACTCGCTAGTAGCAATGAACAGAGCCCTGTTCTATCTATCTCCACTCCAACATCACACTGCAAATGGCTTCTTTTGGGAAGGAACCTTTTATAGTGTGGGGTGGGTCTACGAGCAATGAGCCATGATTGGACTAAGTCATAATGACTTGCTCCAATCATGGCTCTGACAGTGCTCTGTGCCCTGATTGGACAAAGCCTTCATTGCTTCAGCCAATCAGGGCTTAGAACGCACTGTGTGACACAAAGTGCATTGTAGGGCATTCGGCAGGTCAAACAAATGGTCAAATGCCCTGCCAATTTGGCTGTTGGCCAAATGGGTGAACAGCCAATGTTTGGGCCAAACTTTTGCTTGGCCCGAACCGTTCGCCCAACATTAATAGACAGCTTGTGCATGTTGTATGCATTTTTTGTATTTCTTCATGTCGTAAATACGTTGTGAATTGTTTTCCTAAAATTGTAAGTACCTCGTATGAGCAACTAGAGCAAAAAAGCTGTAGTTAAAGCAAATACACTGCAAAGGTTTTAATGCTTCCTTGGTTTACAGCAAAGTAACCTTAACAAACAAAGCAAAACAGCAAGCAGTGATATCCTACAATGTGGACTTTGCTAAATAAATACTTCATTCATATTATAATATCTTCTTGGCTGTGTTTCTGTCCTTTTTATGATAAATTGTCTTGTATATATAGTATTTTAAAATTAAATTGTACAATACCTCAACAATTTGCTTCTTGTAGAACCATGCCTATTTTAAATGAATGCCTAACCCTTAATTAAAGTACATTTTGTGCCTACAATGGATTGCTGGATGCAAAGCAAGAAGAGGTATTTCTGATTTTTTTTTTAAATGTGATTAAATATGATCTATATGCTACATAGTTAAAAATACACTACTCAGACATGAGAGCCAAATTAACCAATAGGAATAAGCCCAGGCTTGATTGGATATGAGTACAAATATGTATAAACTGTCCCGCTGGGGAGCTGTCAAAGCGTAACGTCAATCATGCTATACATTAAGGTAAAAAACCTTCTGTGTCACAGCATCCCCCCTCCCCCACCTTATACTTACCTGAGCCCGATCTCAATCAAGCGGATGTGCATGAGAGCTCTCTCTCCGCTCTCTTCCTCCTCACAGGGCAGGTTCATAGCAGCTGAAACCATTGGCTCCTGCTGCTGTCAAATAAATTCTGTGTCATGGGAGAGGGGGGGCGGGGCCATGGCAATAGACTCAGAAAGGGCGGCTCAGGGGCGTGCCCGCATGAGTGACCCCATTGAAAGTGGCTTTCTATGGGGGCTCACGTTGAAGAGGGTGAGCCAGAAGCATCGGCAGGGGACCCCAGAAGAAGAGGATCGGGGGTTCTCTGTGCAAAAGCATTACAGGACAGGTTTGTATAACATGTTTGTTATTGTATTACAAAAAAGTAAAGCTTTACAATTACTTTTGTGTTCACAATTAAAAATGTACTCCTCAAGTCAATGGTTTGGCTATCATGGGTAGGAATTAAAATAGATGTTTTCTGAACGGTATGCTTTACTAAGTGTCCATCATTAAAAGTGAATAGTTTGGATACCTGTGGAGCAAAAACAAATGATTTCATCCAGGTAGCACCTAAATTATAATTACCAACATTCAAGAGACACACCAAAAATCAAGAGCCATTTTTTTCTTTTTCATCCAGAAAGCCATTGTAGGCAGAAAATGTACTTTAATTAGGAGTCGAGCATTAATATAAAATGGGCATAGTTCTACAAAAAGCATATTGTTAACCTATTGTACAATTTAATGTCAAAATACTATATGTAAAGGTTTTTTTTTTGTTTTCATAAGGACAGAAATACAGGCAAAAAGATGTTAACAAATTAATTATGTATACCGTATGTTTAACAATATCCCTTTCTGCCAGGAGAGCTCAGGCAGGTTTTGACATATGTCCAAACACCCCTCAGCTCAATCCTGTTAACCGAAAAACAGGAGTTATGAGAAACCCCATCAAAGTCAAATACAAATGGCAAATACTATTTTTATACTTCCTCCGGTTGTTTCAAACTATAATGGTATAGAAGCAAACATTTAAATACATCCTAACTAAATATAAGGAGACATACACAAATATATACATAATGTATAGTGCATAGTGACATCAATATGTATAAAAATATCTACCGTAAGATGTGGCATAGAGATCCCTCGATGTCGGCTTGCCTGCTTCCTTGATCTAATTAATGTTCAGTTGTTTCAGGAAGTGTATAGATATTAATCCCCACCCTATTATATAACTATCTATGACATAATTTACATAAACTATATATATATATATATATATATATATATATATATACAGTATATATATATGAGTGTGTGTGTCAGAAACCACAACTACTATTAACCACTTAAGGACCGAGCCTCTTTTTCAGATGTGTTGTTTACTGTACAAGTTTAAAAACAATTTTTTTGCTAGAAAATTACTTACAACCCCCAAACATTATAATTTTTTTTTTCTAAAACCCTTTTTTTTCTTATTTATTTTATTTTATTTATTTTTACACTTAAAAAAAATAAATACAAAGAATTTGGTCTGCGTCCTCCTCCCAGGCTGGGAAAAAACGCGACAGGTCCCAGCCTGTCATCTGCCGATCAGGAGTGGGTAGAAGATTTGGATGTGCCCTTGGAGGAACCATTGGAGGGGCATGAGGATGGTTATTCATTAGAGGGCTCAGCCCCTGGAGGAGGCCTTCACAACTTCACAGTCTCAAAGGTTGTTAATTCAATCGCTCACTGAGTGCGTGTTGGTTATAAGTTGCCCTAACAGAGTCGGCTGAGGCCCCCTTTTCCTCTCTGGGTTCTCCAAGGCCTCCTCAAGGGTCACATGCTTTCCCTATGCACCCGTTGCTGGAACAGCTTATTTATGCTGACTGGGAACACCCGGACAGGCATTTTATTCCTCCTAAGAGATTCTCTCAGATTTATCCTATGAAGGAGAAATTCACTAAGAAAAGGAGTGTGCCAGCAGTGGACGCTGCTGTCTATTCCCTGAATAAAAGTCTTACTTGCCCAGTAGACAATGTTCAGGTGTTTAAGGATACAGCGGATAAAAGGCTGGAGTCATCGATTAAAGCCTCATTTGCTGTGTCCGGTGCGGTTGCACAGCCTGCGATAGCAGCTAGACATGTGCACACTGAAATATTTTGTTTTCAGGATTTCATTTTCATCCGAAAAATACATTTATTTAGTTACTCCCGAAATTCGTTTTTATTTATTTCGTTTTTCGTTAGAAATTGCATTCGTCCAAAAATCTGAATTAATTAAGGTCGAATCTGTCATTGAAGGCTTATGGTGTCTGTCGAATGTTCAAAGAAGATTCGACGGAGCAGCTAAACTGTACGACGCCGCAATCGTACATTTCTGGTCGAATGTTCCGCCTACAAGCTATAGTAGAATTCTAATGTTGTATGACTAGTATGACTAGTATTGTTGTCATTGTGGTCAGGCAACGCACTAGCACCTTTGCTTCCATGTGCTGGGTGTTTAGTGTGCCCCTGCCCCTTTAATGGAGGGTGGGCTCCCCCCAGTCACCTGCCCTATATCTATCCATCAGCATACATGTGCTTCCATTGAGGAGACCTTAAATTTTAGAGTTAGAGACTGCAGCATACAGGGAGCCTTGACGCGGCCTGCAGCTTACACATGTATTTGCAAATGCGTGCAACTAAACCCCTGTTTTTAAACGCACTGTTAGACAGGTGAATTCGTTTTGTTGCTGATTGGTTGGTAAGTTGAGCTTGGATATTCTGTGTGTTTTTTATTGACATGCGTCCACCCATCCAGTGCTCCTTGCTGTGAAGACCAGTCATAGATTGGGGCAGTGACATTTTTGTTATATGTATTGGTGTCATTGTGGTCAGGCAACGCACTAGCACCTTTGCTTCCATGTGCTGGGTGTTTAGTGTGTTCCTGCCCCTTTAATGGAGGGTGGGCTTCCCCCAGTCACCTGCCCTATATCTATCTATCAGCATACATGTGCTTCCATTGAGGAGACCTTAAATTTTAGAGTTAGGACTGCAGCATACAGGGAGCCTTGACGCGGCCTGCAGCTTACACATGTATTTGCAAATGCGTGCAACTAAACCCCTGTTTTTAAACGCACTGTTAGACAGGTGAATTCGTTTTGTTGCTGATTGGTTGGTAAGTTGAGCTTGGATATTTTGTGTTTTTTGTCTACATGCATCCGCCCATCCAGTGCTCCTTGCTGTGAAGACCAGTCATAGATGAGGGCAGTGACATTTTTGTTATACAAATCTGTCATTGAAGGCTTATGGTGTCTGTCGAATGTTCAAAGAAGATTCGACGGAGCAGCTAAACTGTACGACGCCGCAATCGTACATTTCTGGTTTGAATGTTCCGCCTACAAGCTATAGTAGAATTCTAATGTTGTATGACTAGTAATAATTATATTTATTAATTATTATTACTAGTCAACCAACATTACAATTTTTCTATAGCCTATGGGCGGAGCATTTGACCATAAATGTCCGCTTGCGGCGATCGTATGTTTTTAGCTGCTTCGTCAAATCTTCATGTCTCTATAATGTCGAATCTTGACCGGAAATGTACGATTGCAGCTTCGTACAGTTTAGCTGCTCCGTCAAATCTTCTTAGAACTTTCGACAGACACCATAAGCCTTCAATGACAGATTCGACGTTTGTATGTTTTTCGATGCTTTGTCGAATTTTCGTCGTTCATGTTGAATTGTCAAGTTAGTTCTAGCTATTTTACTGCTCCTCCTCTTTGGTTACAATCAGCCAATAACATTCATCATCATCATTATTTTTATTTTACTTCCCCCACCCAATTCCAGCAGCAATCTTTTCTCTCTATAATGTCGAATCTTTTCTCTCTATAATGTCAAATCTTTTCTCTCTATAATGTCAAATCTTTTCTCTCTATGTCAAATCTTTTCTCTCTATGTAGTATAATCTTAGACTAATAGGGTTAAGTTTAGGCACATTCGACCACAGGTTCGATAGACACAGATTATTATTGTCAGTGTCATGTCGAATCTCCTATCTATATCGAACTGTTGTCGCAACGAAAACTAAAATAAAGCATTTGTTTATGTCGGATCTTTCGGTTTTCCGATTCTGTGCTTTGGTTTTCGTTTGTTAAATTCGGACAAAAATGCATTCGGACAAAAATGAATGCATGTGTCTAATAGCAACTATTGACATCTGTCAATTCCTTAAAGAGGTTGTAAACCCACTTGTTGGACCTAGAATAAGGCTTACCTATAGGTAGTGGAAATATCTCCTAAACATGCGCCGTTTAGGAGATATTTCACTTGTAGTCCGCTGAAAAACGTAACTGCGCATGCGCGGGGAAGAAACAAAACTAAGTGCAGTTTCTTCCCCAGCCTGTGCCGTGAATGGCGGCTCCTGTGCACATGCATGGGAGTAACGTCACGCGGCTCCAGCGAATCGCAGCGCCCGGAAGGAAGTGGGGACAGAAGATGGATGCTGCCTACTGTGGGGACATCGCTGGATTCTTTTGCAGGTAAGTGGCACATATTGGGCTAGTATGCGATGCATAATAGCCCATTATGCTTTTCATTTGCAGGCTTTGCAGCGAGCAAAAAAGGAAGATAAACCCATCAGGGTTCACTTCCGCTGTTTAAGAAAAAGGTGTAGCACTACCCCCAATTAAGAGAGCTGCCGGTATGGTTTTGGGCCTGTACCGTACTGCTGTCAACCCCCAGAAACTGTCTCTAACCCTCCACTGGCACAGCTGTCCGCAGATGGGATTGTGGAACCCAATAGCAATAGGAACCACAATACCGCAATAGAAAATACAGTCACCGTTCAGAATTGGTTTACCTGTGTTGGCCGTCTCCCTGTAACAGTTAACACTCCACACACATGTTTTCTTAACCATAAAAGTATTTTACTGTATAAGAAATGTCAAGGTTAATCCAATTCTCATTTACTTATGCAGAGCCCTGCAAAAGTTAAAGTGGTAAACATATAAAGGTACCAAACTATAATAAAATCTTATACATACTAAATGTCTTTGAAATAACTATGCTAGCGAGCTTTCCCCCTCGTGGGCAATATGGCGCCCAAACAGTGTCACCGTGAGTTCCAGTCATGTCTGACTACTTTCGAACAGTGTCACTCCAATGAAAGGGATCTTCACTAGCAAAACGTTGGTGCACATAATATTTGTAATCCAAGGGATATTAAATAAAGTTAGCTGAACTCAGGCTATACTTTTGGAAGTGAAGTCACAGGTAATAGTACGCCAAACTTTAACTTCGCAGTTACTGCACAACACACTGTCCCCTGGTGCATAGCATACTGCTCTTATGGCGGTGGGCCCCAAACAAAGGATCACGGGCCTACTAAACAGTTGAGAGTCCTGAGCAAGTGCCCTCTCACCCAACCAGGCCCAGTCTGTTCGGCTGGTTCCGTTGCTGGTGCTCCGGCACGCAATCTCTCCATTACCCGTAGTCTCCGGTCCCTCAGACAACCATATGGAAGTTGATAAATGGCCGCATGTCACTCCTCCTCCTCCTAAATAACCCTTCCCCAGCAGACCTTGCTCCGGGCAATGCACTGTGGGCGTACAGTTGCACTATGGGTACAGTAGTCTTATATAGCATCCACGGCATTGGAGTTCATTTCTCCCTGTACCACAAGTCCCAACATACACCTTTCTTTCCAAGTCAAACAGTAATCATTACATTGTCAAATAGAGTTCCGGAGGGATCTGGGTTCACTTGTATATAAAGTAGTCCTCATAGCATACCAATAAGTGACACCCCGCTACAGGTGAAACAGACCATCAAAGGGGAAGAGGTCCTGGAGCTTCCGGAGCTTCCTACGGCCCTTTGTTTTGCAGTTGACGCCATTAAGGATTCTATTCATCAGCCGTCACGTCTTGCTCTTCTGTTGGTACACATGCGAAGAGTGCTATGGCTTAAGCATTGGTCAGCAGAATTGCCTTGTAAGAAACTGCTGACTGGGTTTCCTTTTCATGTAGAACGTTTATGTGGTGGTGACTTGTATAAGTACATCCAGAAGATCTCGGGTGGAAAGAGTACCCTTCTCCCAGTAAAGAGAAGAAGTAAGCATCCTTCATTTAAATGTTCTGCCTCTCCGTCGCCTCCAGGCCTCTGCCATCAGCCCCAAGAGGAAGGCCCCAAAACCAGTCTCAGTGCCAGAAGAAGTCCTGGGCGCAAAAATCTGCAAATCAGAGTCCCAAGGCCTCCTTAGAAAGGGGCGCCCCCGCTTGCGCGAGGAAGGCTTCTGCAGTTTGCAGGAGCCTGGCAGGAGGAGATCTAGGACAGATGGGTCATCACCATAGTATCTCCATAGTATCTCTGGGGTACAAACTAGTTTCGGGATTTTCCAACGCCTCGTTTTCTAGAATCGAGCGACCCCAAGGCCCTGGTAAAAAGGGCATGATTGTTTCAGGCACTAGACCGGTTGCTGTCTCAAGGGGTGATCATAGAGACACCCTTAGGATAACCGTGAATGGGATTTTACTGGAATCTCTTCACGGTGCCCAAAACAAACAGAGATGTCAGACCCATTCTAGATCTCAAGGGTCTTTTTTCATGGAATCCATCCGGTCAGTGGTGTCCTCCCTTCGAGGAGGAGAATTTCTAGCGTCAATAGGACGCATATCTTCATGTTCCAATTTTCCCTGCTCATCAGAGATTCCTGCGATTCGCAGTAGAGCAGCGACACTTTCAGTTTGTGGCCTTGCCATTCGGGTTGGCCACCGCACCATGAGTGATTACGAAAGTCCTGGCTCCGCTTTTAGCGAGACTAAGAGCCCAGGGTATAGCAGTAAGGGCATACCTATGCGATCTATTACTGATCGATCAGTCCGTAACAGGGCTGGACCTGAGTGTGTAGTCAGCACGGTCAGGTATCTGGAGCATCTAGGTTGGATTATCAACCTAGAAAAGTCATCCTTGCGGCCAGTGAAAAGGCTGGAGTACTTGGGTCTGGTTGTAGACACAGCTCACAAGAAGGTGTTTTTACCCCAGGCAAAGGTCTTCGCAATAAGGGATCTGGTTCACACGGTCGGGACAAGGAAGAGTCCTCCCATCCGCCCAGTGCCGGCCGAAGACATTGTGCTGCCTGGTACCAAGAATGAAATGCTGCCCCCCCCCCCCCAAAAAAAAAAAAAAAAATCACGCCCACCAAAATGCCCCCACATCCATCATTTTATATCATGATAACTAAAGTGGACCTGTCATGGCTCTATAAAAAGGACCTGTTATGGCTCTATTCATGTATATAGGAGTATAAAGAGGACCTTCCATGGCTCTATACATGTATATAGAAGTATAATGAGGACCTGTCATGGCTCTATACATGTACCGTATTTTCCCCGTCTATAAGACGCCCCCATGTACAAGACGCCCCCCACTTTTCCAACCCAAAATTAAGAAATCAATATTTTACACATAGGTAAAACAGAACACATTTTTATTTAGTAATTACCGCAGGTAACGTTTAAATACTAGTATATTATGCAGCGGTTGTTCTTCCTGTTTTCTCCACTGTCTATCATACACTCTGCGGAGGCAAGTCCAAACTGTTTCTCTGCAGCTCTATTCCCACGCTCTTTTTTGCATAGCTGGCTACATTTGGTTTGATTTGGCAGAGTAAGACAATCACTTACTTTTATTATTTTCTGACATCTTGGTCCCAGAACACTCCGGTCCCTGTTGCATCTGTGCATCTCCACTTCCAACAGGATCGCATCTGCTCACTCTCCACCTCCACCCCCAGCTTTAGCTGACGTCAGTAACATACGGCTCGTGATTGGAGAAAGCCACTTGACAAGCTATGGGCCGCGACGCACCTTCGCGGATGTCTCCCAGGCTGACCAACCGTGTATAAGACGCTGTTCGATTTACAGGCTATTATTTTAGGAAAAAATAGCGTCTTATCCACGGAAAAATACGGTTTATAGAAATATAAAGAGGACCTGTCATGGCTCTATACATGTATGTAGGAGTATAAAGAGGACCTGTCATGGCTCTATACATGTATGTAGGAGTATAAAGAGGACCTGTCATGGCTATATACATGTATATAGAAGTATAAAGAGGACCTGCCATGGCTCTATACATGTATGTAGGAGTATAAAGAGGACCTGTCATGGCTCTATACATGTATGTAGGAGTATAAAGAGGACCTGTCATGGCTATATACATGTATATAGAAGTATAAAGAGGACCTGCCATGGCTCTATACATGTATATAGAAGTATAAAGAGGACCTGCCATGGCTCTATACATGTATGTAGGAGTATAAAGAGGACCTGTCATGGCTCTATACATGTATATAGGAGTATAAAAGGACCTGTGCGTAGCCGGCGGCCGCGATGTCACCGGCCACACATAGTGGATTGTCACTTGTCACAACGTCACCTGCCACACATTGCAGATTGTCACTTGCCACAACGTCACCTGCCACACATTGCGGATTGTCACTTGCCACAACGTCACCTGCCACACGTTGCAGATTGTCACTTGCTGTGTCCCAGAGTAAAGGCAGGCAGCAGAGAGCTAATGTAATCTCTCTGCTGCCCGCACAGTGGGGGCGGAACTGCAGTGATGCAGGGCGGGCAGTGAGAGATGATGTCATCTCTCTGCTCCCCCGCCCGCTGTTTGGCCAGCAAGCCCGCTCACTTGCTGACTGTCCCGCCCGCTGACTGTTCCTCTGTTCTGCCCGCATGCTCCATTCACCTTGGCCCAACGCCCAGGTGAATGGAGCGCGCGGGGAGCGGAGCGGGCTGGCTGGCGGGCGGGCGTCAATTTGCCTCACAGCGGAGCGGGCGGAACGGGTTAGCGACAATTTGCCTCACAGTGCAGAGTAGGGTTGCCACCTTTTCGTCAAGCCAAACCCGAACACATTAGCAGCACACGCCAATATATATATTTTTTTGTAGTACATTAAATTCATTACCTCTGTACAAAGCAATGCACAGCTATTTTTTTTTTATTTAGTATACCTTGTACATATATTTTTGTGATTAAATAAAATTTCTAATCATATGGAGTTAATCACAAGAGTCCCCCTTTATATCAGAGTCAACAGAGTTCTCCTTTAGATCTGAATCTGCAGAGTTCCCCTTTACATCTGAATGCACAGGGTTCTGCAGAAGAGGAGTGCAGAGGGTAAGATGGGGGCAGTATGTACAGGAGAGGAGTGCAGAGGGTATAATGGGGGCAGTATGCATAAGAGAGAAGTGTGGAGGGTATGATGGAGCAGTATGTATAGAAGAGGAGTTGAGAGGGTATGAGGGGGGCGGTTTGTACAGGAGAGGAGTGTGGAGGGTATGATGGGGCGGTATGTACAGGAGAGGAGTTTGGAGGGTATGAGGGGGGCAGTATGTACAGGAGAGGAGTGTGAAGGGTATGATAGGTGCAGTTAGTACAGGAGAGGAGTTCGGAGGGTATGATGGGTGCAGTTAGTACAGGGGAGGAGTTCGGAGGGTATGATGGGTGCGGTTAGTACAGGGGAGGGGTTCAGGGGGTATGATGGGTGCAGTTGGTACAGGAGAGGAGTTCGGAGGGTATGATGGGTGCAGTTAGTACAGGGGAGGAGTTCGGAGGGTATGATGGGTGCAGTTGGTACAGGAGAGGACTTTGGAGGGTATGGCGGTGGCAGAATGGGGAGGGATTTCTTGCTGTGTCTATGGGGTGACCAGGGAGTGATGTTGGGAAGATAGGGGAAGGAAAGTGACCATGAAATGATGGGGGGGGGGTAGGAAGCAGCTCTGAGTGACGTCTGTATGAAGTGGTCTGGGGGGGTGATGCAAGCTGGGGGGAGTTGGGGGCTGAGAAGTGGTCAGATAGCGATGTATATAATAAAAAAAAAAACTCATCCACTAAAAACATACAACAATAAATCATACAACAGTACTACAGATCTATGTAATGGAGCTCCCAGCACTCTGTATACCCAGATAATGTGAAGGTAATTGATGACCATTCATGTAACCCTGTGTTCTCCAGGCTCTGAGTGTACAATCAGAGGGGTGAACTCACCACATATATACAGGTTACATGAATGGTTATAAATGACTTCACATTATCTAGTCTGAACAATTGGATTGGAGGATGTTTGCACAGACTTTTCATGCTAAGAAGTGATCTGTCAAATGTGATCGGGCTGCTGCAGACCCCCCCCCCCCACACTCACTATCTCCTCCGATTCTTCTGTCAACTTCTGTTAACCCTTCACTGCATCTCCTGAAGAAAAAAACACCTTGAAAGCAACTACTATCCACCCTAGAAAACTTCTCCCAGAAAAAATCAGCTCACCTCCTCCCTTCCTCTGGCCAGCCTGACAGGAGACAGTGAGCTCCGCCCCCCAGTTCTCACAACACTCCGCACTGGTGATTGGGGGGGGGGAGGTTGATGTCGGAGATAACAGGGACCCCGCACTGCACGAGACTGGAGGGAGGGGGAAGAGACAGAAAGGAGTTTTTTAAATCCAGAACACACACCGCAGCCGCAGGCACAGTGTATTCTTTACAATGCCGCTGCTGCTGTTTCACAGTGAAAGGTGGAGTGGGGGAGAGGAACGGGCGGAATGGGATGGCGGGCAGGCGGCAATTTGCCGCCCCCCTAAAAGTGCCGCCTGGTACAATGGTACCATCGGGTCCCATGGTAGGGCCGGCCCTGCATCCGCCTTTGTATGAGACTGTTAGGGAAGATGGTAGCTTCATACGAAGCAGTTCCCTATGCTCAGTTCCATTCAAGACTGTTGCAAAACAGTATCCTGTCTGCCTGGAGCAAGAGAAGCCAGGATTATGATTGCCTAATGTGTTTGACTCCAAGCATGCGCCAGAGTCTCAATTGATGGATGCTAGCCGAGAATTTGCAGAAGGGGAAGACCTTAATGCCGGTCATTTGGAGGATAGTGACGACCGATGCCAGCCTCTTAGGCTGGGGAGCAATCCTGGAAGAGAACACTGTTCAGGGGGAATGGTCAGAGTCCGAGAAGACCTTATCATTCCCTTAATAAAGCTTATCTATAGGTACAGTAGATATTTTGTAAACTTGCTCCGTTTATGAGATATTTACTCTGTACTGTGCCGATGATGTCATCGGCACATGCGCTGTGAAGAAACGGCCAGTTCCTTCACTAGCGGGTGCTGTGACTGGCGATTCCCGTGCATGCGCGGGAGTGACTTCTGGCCAGTCAAAGAGCCAGAGTCCACGGCCCCAGAAGGAAGAGGGGCGAAGATGGATGCGACCTCCAGCGAGCTTTGTTTGCAGGTAAGTGTCACATAATGGGCTAGTATGCGATCCATTATGCTTTTATTTTGAGGGAACAAAAGAGGAAGCAAAACCTATCAGGGTTTACTTCCTCTTTAAGCAACCTTGAGGAGCTAGATTCCATATGAATTTTGTTCAGACACTCAATAGTATACTACAACAATTTCCTGAGTTCTTTAATCTACGGTGAATTCTTACCGATGTATAAATATCTCCCAATTTAAATTAATAAGTAAATATAATTTATTAAAATACAAGTATAAATAAAAAAAAATATCAGAAAACCTCTCTGATGTGCCTCTGATCCTAGCGCTCAATGGCACAGGAAGGTAGTAACCTGCAGTATAGCAGCTATTATAAAAGAATCAAATGACTAGTAAAAATATGCTTCATTAAAAAACTATAACAAAACATTAACACCGATAATAGAGGAATCTAAAAATTCCAAAAATGATATGCATCCATATCCTACAGTAAAATAAACTGAAGTCTTATAACCCCCTCTGTTGGAACAAGTGAGGCTTGAAAGAAAAGAGTCCAAACTTCAAAAGAACACAACACCAACAATAGAGATGTCCCAAACTATTCGCCGGCGAATAGTTACCGGCGAACATAGCTTGTTCGCGTTCGCCGCGGCGGGCGAACATATGCGATGTTCGGTCCGCCCCCTATTTGCCATCATTGAGCAAACTTTGACCCTATACCTCACAGTCAGCAGACACATTCCAGCCAATCAGCAGCATACCCTCCCTCCCAGACCATCCCACCTCCTGGACAGCATCCAATTTAGATTCATTCGGAAGCTGCAGTCTTAGTGAGAGGAGGGACAGTGTAGCTGCTGCTGATTTAATAGGGAAATCTATAGCTAGGCCAGTGTATTCAGTGTCCACTCCACTCCTGAAATACTCATCTGATCTCTGCTGTAAGGACAGCGTCCTGACAGCACCCCAAAAAGCCCTTTTTAGGGCTGGTACATCAGTCTGCTTTTTTTTTTCCTGGACAGCATCCATTTTAGATTCATTCGGAAGTTGCAGTCTTAGTGAGAGGAGGGACAGTGTAGTTGCTGCTGATTTAATAGGGAAATCTATAGCTTGGCCAGTGTATTCAGTGTCCACTCCACTCCTGAAAGACTCATCTGATCTCTGCTGTAAGGACAGCATCCTGACAGCACCCCAAAAAGCCGTTTTTAGGGCTGGTACATCAGTCTGCTTTTTTTTTTTTTCCAGGCACAGTAGCTTACATTAAAAAAAAAAACAACAGTTTTGACTGCAGTAGAATAGCAGTCAGTTGCCTGCCAGCGTGTGTGTCAGCCCTACAGCGTCTACTTTGCCAACTTCTGCCAGTGCACAGTGCCACTCATATCTGGTGTCACAGTAGCTTACATTAAAAAAAAACAACAGTTTTGACTGCAATAGAATAGCAGTCAGTTGCCTGCCAGCGTGTGTGTCAGGCCTACAGCGTCTACTCTGCCAACTTCTGCCAGTGCACAGTGCTACTTATATCTGGTGTCACAGTAGCTTGCACGCATAGTACAACTAAACTAATCTAAAAAAAATGACAGGCAGAGTCAGGCCACCCCGCAGGGGCCGTCGTGGTCGTGGTGCTGTGATTCCCTTTGGCCCTAGAATAATGCCCAGTGTTCAGAGGCCACGTACCCTGAACTCGAAAAGTTCTGAGGACATAGTTGACTGGCTAACACAGGACACCCAATCTTCTACAGCTTCCGCTCAGAACCTTGACGCACCATCCTTCTCCAGCTCAGCTTCGGGCACCTCTCAAGTTACCACTCGCCCGCCTGCCACCACCACCAACACTAGCACCACAGCTGCTTCACTTGATCTGTCAGAGGAGTTATTTACACATGAGTTGGAAGAAATGAGTGATGCACAAACATTATTGCCAGAGGATGCAGATAAAAGGGATATGTCTCAGTCAGGTAGCATTACACACATGGACGTACGGTGTGATGATGATGATGCTGTACCCACTGCTGCTTCCTTTGCTGAGTTGTCAGATACAAGTGAAGCGGTTGATGATGATGATGTGGATGTCACGTGGGTGCCCGCTCGAAGAGAAGAAGAACAGGGGGAAAGTTCAGATGGGGAGACAGAGAGGAGGAGGAGACAAGTTTGAAGCAGGGGTAGGTCGTCACAAGGAGCTAGTGGCACAGTCAGACAGCATGTATCGGCACCCGGGGTCAGCCAGACAGCACGCCAATCAACGCATGCTGTTGCCACCACCAGAATGCCGTCATTGCAAAGCTCAGCAGTGTGGCATTTTTTTGTGTGTCTGCCTCTGATAACAGCGATGCCATTTGCAATCTGTGCCAAAAGAAACTTAGTCGTGGGAAATCCAACACCCACCTAGGTACAACTGCTTTGCGAAGGCACATGATCGCACATCACAAACACCTATGGGATCAACACATGATGACGAGTAAGTACAAGCAGCACACAAGCTCAAAGCCACCATCCTCCTCCTGGTCCAGCATCTTCAGCCACCTCAACCACTGCTGTCCTCCTTGCCCCCTCTCAACCATCCGCCACTCCGTCTCTCGCCTTGAGCAGTTCCTGCTCATCTGCCCACAGTCAGGTGTCTGTCAAGGACATGTTTGAGCGTAAGAAGCCAATGTCACAGAGTCACCCCCTTGCCCGGCGTCTGACAGCTGGCTTGTCGGAACTCTTAGCCCGCCAGCTTTTACCATACAAGCTGATGGAGTCTGAGGCCTTCAAAAAATTTGTAGCTATTGGGACACCGCAGTGGAAAGTACCCGGCCAAAATTTCTTTTCACAAAAGACAATCCCCAACCTGTACTCTATTGTGCAAAAGGAAGTCATGGCATGTCTGGCACACAGTGTTGGGGCAAGGGTCCATCTGACCACTGATACCTGGTCTGCAAAGCACGGTCAGGGCAGGTATATCACCTACACTGCGCATTGGGTAAACCTGCTGACGGCTGCCAAGCATGTAATGCGTGGCTCTGCAGAGTAGTTGGTGGTGACACCGCCACGACTTGCAGGCAGGCCTGCTGCCACCTCCTCTACTCCTCCTACTCCATCCTCTTCGATAACCTCCTCGGCTGAGTCCTCTTCTGCTGCTGAGTCTTGCTCCACATCAACTGCACCCCCCCAGCTCCCTAGGGGCTATTCCACATACCAGATACGACAGTGTCATGCCGTCTTGGGGTTGACGTGCCTGAAAGCAGAGAGTCACACCGGACCAGCACTCCTGTCCACCCTGAATGCACAGGTGGATCAGTGGCTGACTCCGCACCAACTGTAGATCGGCAAAGTGGTGTGTGACAACAGAAGCAATTTGTTGGCGGCATTGAATTTGGGCAAGTTGACACATGTGCCGTGTATGGCACATGTGTTGAATCTGATTGTACAACGCTTTGTGCATAAGTACCCAGACTTACAGGATGTCCTCAAGCAGGCCAGGAAGGTGTGTGGCCATTTCAGGCGTTCCTACACGGCCATGGCGCACTTTTCAGATATCCAGCAGCAAAACAACATGCCAGTGAGGCGCTTGATTTGCGACAGCCCAACACGTTGGAATTCAACACTCCTAATGTTCGACCGCCTGCTTCAACAAGAAAAAGCCGTCAATGAGTATTTGTATGACCGGGGTGCTAGGACAGCCTCTGCGCAGCTGGGAATTTTTTGCCATGTTACTGGACGCTCATGCGCAATGCCTATAGGCTCATGCATCCTTTTGAGGAGGTGACAAACCTAGTCAGTCGCACTGAAGGCACCATCAGCGACATAATCCCATTTGTTTTCTTCCTGGAGCATGCCCTGCGAAGAGTGCTGGATCAGGCCGTACATGAGCGTGAAGAGGAAGCGGAAGAGTTGTGGTCACCATCACCACCACCAGAAACAGCCTTATCAACATCGCTTGCTGGACCTGCGGCAATGCTGGAAGAGGAGTCTGAGGAAGAGGAGTCAGAGGAGGAATGTGGCATTGAGGAGGAGGAGGAAGACCAACCACAGCAGGCATCCCAGGGTGCTTGTTGTCACCTATCTGGTACCCGTGGTGTTGTACGTGGCTGGGGGGAAGAACAGACCTTCAGTGAGATCAGTGAGGACGAGGAACGGGACATGAGTAGCTCGGCATCCAACCTTGTGCAAATGGGGTCTTTCATGCTGCCGTGCCTGTTGAGGGACCCTCATATAAAAAGGCTGAAGGAGAATGACCTGTACTGGGTGGCCACGCTACTAGACCCCCGGTATAAGCAGAAAGTGCCAGAAATGTTACCGAATTACCGGAAGTCAGAAAGGATGCAGCAGTTCCAAAATAAATTAAAAAGTATGCTTTACACAGCGTATAAGGGTGATGTCACAGCACAACGGGAATCTAACAGGGGAAGAGGTGAAAGTAATCCTCCTCCTACCACGACCACGCCGGCAAGGACAGGATGCTTTACAGACGTGTTGTTGATGGAGGACATGCAGAGCTTTTTAAGTCCTATGCATCGCCACAGCCCTTTGGGGTCCACCCTCAGAGAACGACTCGACCGACAGGTAGCAGACTACCTCGCTTTAACTGCAGATATCGACACTCTGAGGAGCGATGAACCCCTTGACTACTGGGTGTGCAGGCTTGACCTGTGGCCTGGGCTATCCCAATTTGCGATAGAACTTCTGGCCTGCCCCGCTTCAAGTGTCCTTTCAGAAAGGACCTTCAGTGCAGCAGGAGGTATTGTCACTGAGAAGAGAAGTCGCCTAGGTCAAAAAAGTCTAGATTACCTCACCTTTATTAAGATGAATGAGGCATGGATCCTGAAGGTACTGACAGTGGGCGATACATTTGACTAAAAAAGGCCTGATGAGATGAGCTGCCTTGGGCTAAAAATGGTCTGCTGTATTTTATCTCTGGATGCCGGATGACTTGCGTGACTTATCCGCAACAAACTAGGGTTCAAGCCGCAATGTTTTAGGGCACTTTCTGCCTGGAAAACATAAATTTTTCTGGCCGCTGCAACAGCAGCGGCTGCAACAATACCTAGTTTTTCAGGCATGTGTACATGCCTAATTTTTCTGGCCTCTGGTGCTACACTGTGGCTACAAAAACAAAACAAAAAGCACATACATGTGTCAATTCCCCTTCGTGATCGTTACCTTGTTGTGGTGAAGGGGCTTGCGTATCACAATGAAGCGACCACCTCTATGAGTGTGTTGGCAATGGCAATGTTGGCACACCCCAGATGATAAGGTCGTTGCTTCATTGTGAACAGACCAAAAGCGATCGGCTGGATAATTTTGCATAGAAAAAACATGAATTTTCTTTGTGATCATCTAAGGTGATCATTAAAGCCTTGCGGTTGTGCAAATGGACTGTTTGTGGTAGTTTGCGGTGCGTTAAACGGGGAGTTTGGTCTGTCAGAGTTTGGTCTGTCACTGTGAAGCGGGCGTAACCCTTACACTACCTGATCGATACAACATCATACCTGATGTTTTAAAGCTAGTTATTCCAAACAATTTAGGAATGTTAGGTGATTTATGCCCTTTATGGATTAAAACCTGACTCTGCGTCAACTACGTAATTTTCCATGGGAATTTTGCCATGGATCCCCCTCCGGCATGCCACAGTCCAGGTGTTAGTCCCCTTGAAACAACTTTTGTATCACTATTGTGGCCAGAAAGAGTCCCTGTTGATTTTAAAATTCGCCTGCCTACGGAAGTCTATGGCGGTTCGCTAATGCTAATTATCAAGGCTAAAATGCAAGTTATTGTCCTAAAAAGGGTTTGGGGACCCGGGTCCTGCCCCAGGGGACATGTATCAATGCAAAAAAAAGTTTTAAAAACTGCAGTTTTTTCGGGAGCAGTGATTTTAATAATGCTTGAAGTGAAACAATAAAAGTTAAATATTTCTTTAAATTTCATACCTGGGGGGGGGGGGGGGGGGTGTGTGTATAGTATGCCTGTAAAGCAGCGCTTGTTTCCCGTGCTTAGAACTGTCCCTGCACAAAGTGTAATTTCTGAAGGAAAAAAAGTTATTTAAAAGCACTCGCGGCTATAATGAATTGTCGGCTCCTGGCAATAAAGAGAAAAGTAATTGATAAAAAAATAAATAAATGTGTGGGGATCCCCCCAAATTCCATTACTAGGCCCTTCAGGTCTGGTATGGATATTAACCACTTCTGACCGACGCGAGTAGAGGAGAGCCGATCGATGGCTCTCCTGACAGGGGGGGTTCGCGCTGATTTTTTATCAGCGCAGCCCCCCCTCAGATGCCCACACTAGACCACCAGTATGCCGCCCAGGACCACCAGGGAAGCACCTAACATGCGGATGGCCAGGTAAGTCCCCCATGGCCATCCACATGTATAAAAATATGCCTAACTTATGCCAGACAGTGCCCACAAATGGGCACTGACTGGCACCATATTGGCACCATTTTTTTGTGATGCCCAGCAATGCCACCCACCAGTGTCATCAGTGGCACCCACCAGTGTCCATCAGTGCCACCTATCAGTGCCCTTCCGTGCCACCTATTAGTGCCACCCATAAGTACCCATCAGTGCCGCCTATAAGTACCCATCAGTGCCGCCTATGAGAGCCCATTAGTGCCGCCTCTGAGTGCCCATCAGTGCCGCCTATGAGTGCCCATCAGTGCCACCTATGAGTGCCCATCAGTGCCGTATACCAGTGCCACCTATCAGTGTCCATCAGTGCCGCCTATCAGTGCCCATCAGTGCCATAGTTTGGGTACAGTGTAGCATGACCGCGCAATTGTCATTCAAATTAGGACAGCGATGAAAGCTGAAAATTGGCTTGGGCAGGAAGGTGTATAAGTGCCTGGTATTTAAGTGGTTAAGGGAACCCTGCGTCAAATTTAAAAAAAAATGACGTGGGGTTCCCCCAAATATCCATACCAGACCCTTCAGGTCTGGTATGAATTTTAAGGGGAACTCCACGCCAAATAAAAAAAAAATGGCGTGGGGTTCCCCCCAAAAATCCATACCAGACCCTTTATCCGAGCATGCAACCTGGCAGGCCGCAGTAAAAGAGGGGGGACGAGAGAGCGCCCCCCCTCCTGAACTGTACCAGGCCACATGCCCTCAACATGGGGAGGATGCTTTGGGGGTCTGTGATGGGGGGGCTTATCAGAATCTGGAAGACCCCTTTAACAAAGGGGACCCCCAGATCCCGCCCCCTATGTGAATTGGTATGGGGTACATTGTACCCCTACCATTTCACAAAGAAAGTGTAAAAAATAAAAAAAAAACACACAGACACAGTTGTCATTTATTAAAAATAAAAAAATAAAAATAAAAAAACGCATTCCAGCGATGTAATCCAGTGTCCCGCGGTGATCCGATGTCCAGCGCTGCAGTCTTCACTCCACACGAAACGTCATTGGCTGAGCGGACCTGATGGGGAACTTCCTCCGCAGTGTAATAAATGAATAGACCCGCCCCTTCTCACGTTCCCCATCAGGTCCACTCAGCCTTACACCCAGTGAAGGTGACCCCTATTCATTTATTTCACTGCGGAGGAAGTTCCCCATCAGGTCCGCTAGATTACTCCCATAGACTTTTATAGGGTGTTCCGTGGCTTTTAGAATTTGCCGCGAACACCCCAAAACGTTCGCTGTTCGGCGAACAGGCAATGTTCGAGTCGAACATGAGTTTGACTCGAACTCGAAGCTCATCCCTACTACTCACCAGACGCCCATACAAAAGTTGCCTGATAGGTCCTCTCTGGATGTGGCTGTCAGCCCCTCTCGGGATATGCGATGGTCCTGGTCAGTGGATGGATGAGTGCAGCAGTGCGGACATGTAAGGATACAAGGGGAAGCTCCACATAGCATAAAAACATTTATTGTTGACAGTAAAACCCCCTGCATACAAGTAATGCTTAGAATAGACAATAGAAACTTGATTGAAAGTGTGTCACATTGAGCTTTGCATCTGCTCACTCATTTAGTAGTTCCTTACAAACAAAAAACTGCTATAGTGAGTTCCAGGAAGACTCTCACTCCAATGGAACGATGAGTCACGTGGTCACGCCCTGACACGTTTCGTGATTGGCTCACGTCTTCAGAGAGCACAGGCCACGCCTCCTCACTAACTGTTTTAGTAAAGCTGACATGCAGAACGGCAAAGATGGAGCAGACATGGCGCCCCGCGCCACCTCCTCCCCAGACACCAGATACCCACAAGACCATGTCACCAGCCCTGAGGAGATGGATAGCACAGCTCCAGACACAGATTCCTCTCAGCCTTCTCCCGCTGATCGGGGTATGAGAGCAGCTCAAACTCCAGCCCTCTCACCTAACAAAGCACCCCTGCTCAAAAAGCAACACTGGGACCCTCCAGCAGCTATAGGCCCTGACATAACTTGCTCTGACTCCCTAGCCACTCTGATGCCTCTGGCCAGCCCGCGTCTAAACACAGTCTTAAACTCATGCTGCTGTCCCTGCAGAATGATATGCGCAATGAACTAAGGTCTTCAATTTCCATGTTACACTCCAGAATCAATCAGGTATAGGACTGCACTGATGATCTAGAGAAGCAACTCACTGAACACACTGCAGCCTATAATGAAATTGCAGGTGCCCATGATCAACACACTGAGGAGATACACTATCTGCAAGCCAAAGTCTCAGATTTAGAGGACCGTTCGAGGAGGAATAACATTACATTTTGGGGTGTACCAGAAACTGTTAAACCTCCCGAGCTCACCCTCTATATCCAACAGCTATGCCTCACACTTATTCCTCAATTGCGCCAAACCGACATGGTTATTGACCGGGCACATCACATTGTCAAACCTAGCCCCCTCCCTGCATCTGTCCCTCGTGACATACTAGCACACATCCACTTCTTTCAGGTGAAAGAGAAAATTATGGCGGCTGCCAGATCCACCTCTCCACCACCTGATCCCTATGCTGCTCTGTCATTATACACAGACATCTCCACTGCCACAACTCAAAAAAGAAGGGAATTCTCCCAGGTCACTGCAATCCTTAGGAACCACAACATCCCATACAAATGGGGCTTTCCAACTAATCTAGTAGTCACATACCAGAACCAAAACACCAACATCTTTACACCCAAGGATGGAATCAAATGAATGCTTAACTGGGGCCTAATTACCTCACCACCGCCTGAACCGCTACCCCAGTGACCGTCATCACAAAACCAGGATGCCAGGCGCAATGCCTCTGCTACCACCCGCAGGTAAAAACTTTCTATGTCTTTACTCCTTCGAGACACAAGGTGCCTCCTGAAATATCTGATTTAACAAGCCTGCATTCTCTCTTCTCAACAAATGTCCCTGATGAGCTTAATATTGACTGCGCTCTTTATTCTCTCCCCCGAGAAGGAAAAAGTGCCAAGCACTTACATGTATTCTAACTTTTATTTCTTACTGGTTCTGTTTATTGAAATGCTGTACTACTGGTTAATTTTAGATTGTTAGCTACGTTTTGCCTACTGTGTAACACTATTACAGGTCTAACCTAACATCTCTTACACCTATCTGTGTGCGACAACTGAAAGCATAATCCATGTACTCCCCCCCCCACACTAAATACCTGCCAAAATGTCTATCACCTTCACTTCCATCAACGCAAAAGGCTTAAATTTCCCTTGTAAACAAAATTTACTATGGAAGGAGGCATTAGCCCAAACTTCTGATATACTATTGCGTACAGGAGTCCCATTTTATCTCCAGCAAACCCCCCTCCTGTACCCTCAAACAATACCCACACTGTTACTTTGCCAACTCCACCAAGAAAAAAGCAGGGGTTATGCTCGCCATACGCTCCTCAGTTTCCTTCCAACCATTTTACACCAAAATAGATCCTGAGGGCAGATTCATAATTCTAAATGCCGCTGTCAATTGCTAACATGTACTCCCCCAATACTAATCAACAATGCTTCTACAAAACCATAATGAAGAAATTGAAACCTTCCAAACAAGGCCTCTTGATCATATGTGGAGATTTTAACCAAATTGTTAATCCCTCACTAGATACCTCAAAGCCTGCCCATAAACGCTCCACCTCTCTTTCCTCTCTGATCCACTCGGAGGACCTATATGACCCCTGGAGATGCCTCCATGATACAGAAAGGGATTACACTTTTTTTTTACACACACAAAATGCATATTCTCGGATAGATCTCTTTTTGACTGACAAACATACTTTACAACTGGTCCAAGAAACTAAAATTGGACTTATTACGTGGTCTGACCACGCATCGATCTCAATGAAGCTGTTTCCAGCACTCACAACCAAAAACAACACCATATGGAGGCTCAATACCTCTATTATTGCACGCCCACATTATCAAAAACAGATCCTATCCAAACTACAACAGTATTTTACAACCAATGTCGGGTTTATAGACAACCCCTGAATAGGTTGGGGGCCCACGAGAAAAAACAATACAATACCACCACAAACAAACTTCTAGCGCAAAAACACACACTCGAATTGGCCAACAAACATCAACACTCCTCCTTGCTTAGCTCTGAACTACATACAGCTAGAAATGCTGTTAGTGAGCACCTCCACCCAAACTTTGACTACCACCTTAAACGCCTCCACCTACAATCCTATTCACAACACAACAAACCTAGAGCATATCTCACCAGACAACTTAAATGCAAACTAACACAAAATAAAATCCCATACCTTACTGACCAGTGACCACGTTGGTACATGACTTACCAAACCTAAAGACATTGCTGATAAATTCAGCTCCTATTATTATAAGTTATATAATCTCACCAACTCCGCCCCACCACCCTCCTTTGCTGACATAGATAATTTCCTGAAAGACATACACCTTCCCTCACTATCACAAGACCAACTACACCAAATGTCATCTCCATTCTCCCCTTTAGAAGTAGAAATAGCCATTGCTGCTCTACCACTTCATAAAGCTCCAGGCCCTGACGGGTTCGGCAACGAATACTATAGAGCTTCCTCTGAGCTCCTTACCTCACATCTAAGTTGCTCCTTCAACTTCACTGCTAACACTGGCTCCATCCCACCAGGGTCTCTCCAAGCTACTATTGCCACTATCCCAAAACCAGGCAAACCGACTGATGACCCTGCCAGCTACAGACCCATCTCCCAACTAAATACTGACACTAAACTATATGCCAAACTCTTAGCTACACGGCTCTCAAACATCCCACAACTAGTGCATATCGACCAAGTGGGTTTTGTGGCTGGCAGACAAGCATCGGACAGTACCCGCAGATTTATTGACCTACTACAATGGGTGTAATGCCACCAAACGCCTTCTTTGCTCATCTCTCTCGATGCAGAGAAGGCGTTCGACAGGGTGGACTGGTCCTATTTGACAGCGGTATTATGGAAATTCTCAGTGCCGTCCTCCTGCAACACCAAGAGACTCACTCATTCCTTGACACTATCAATGGTACCATAAAGACATGGAAAGCTACTACACAATCTTCTAAAGGCATCCCGTTATGTGTGCTCTACCGCTGGACGCACTCCACAACCTCACACCTAACATCAATTTTTCCGACTGGATCACCGCCGGCATCTCAACTATCGGAAACCTATATGAAGGTCCCACACTTATGTCCTTCAAACGACAACAGGCCACCAAGCATATCGTAGGGAAAGAATTACCGCTCACCAAGCCTCTGAGTCTTTTTGATGCTCCCACCCTACTTAGAACCCACAGGTGCTGGCTCTGCACAAACTTGCAAGAAAGGAAATCACTCTGTATAAGAAGTTCTTGAAGACAGGGACAAAGCTAGACAGGGATGAAGACAGGGACAAGGCTAGTCCCTGTCTTCATTTCAAGTTTGACTGTATGCTGTGATTTGGATTTCACCTTCAATAAAGAACGTCTTATACAGAGTGAGGCAGTCCAGGATGATTTCCTTTCCACCAAGCATATAAGATTTTTTCAAATACCTCAAGACACGCTCAATCCTGTCTAAAGTAAAATGGCCCGAAAATCTATTCCCATGGCATGTAACAAGATTCTTCAACCTAAATGCGCCTTATCGGCATGGAATCTATTTTTTCTACAAGCTCATCACCAATACCAACCACACTTCTAAGACCCCAACGATGCTAAAATGGGAACAGCTATTACAATGCTCTTATACCTCCCAACACTGGTACCACTCCCTTCAAGCTCCTTTGAAAATCTCGAGATGTGTACAACATTGGGTAACTGTCCAAAAGTTATTCCACAACTGGTACCTCACACCAAATAAGCTCGCCTGCATCTATCCAACCTCCACCAATCTCTGTTGGAGAAACTGTGGAACCCCAGGAACCCCACTACACATTTGGTGGAACTGCCCAGTCCTTATCACATTTTGGACTATGCTCTCTTTATTCCTCCTCTCCATTCTACAAACTCCTGTATCCCTAATGCCTCAAATGGTACTATTGGGCCTGGACATGGATCTATGGCCCCGCCCTCCCACACGATTATCTCCTACGTGCTTATCACCACTCGACTAGCTATTGCCAAAAATTGGAAAACCCCCAACCCCCCCTCTAGCTTAGAGCTAATTGCTCTTCTAAATAACCACTGCCTGATGGAATTTATGTACGCCAAAGCCCACCTACAAATTCCTAAATTCCAAAAGCACTGGGATCTTTGGCTCAAACATCCTAAATGCCTGCCTCCCATGAATGCTCTATCACATATCTGAAACCCAAATGCCCTGTCCACACCCAATTGACCATATCTTTGCGCATATACCTGTCAAACACAACACAGTACAGTACAAATGTTCACCCTTACCTTTAATTGCTAAACCTTTGTTGGACATACTCAACTGCTTCTTAAATGTCTTATGTATTCCTTCTAGTGATACGATAACCTGCTTATTATCTGATTACTTATATGTTGATCAGATGCTCAACTCTGTACTTTTCTTAATCTGTATGAACTACAATAAAACTGAGTTTCAAAAAAATAACTAAAAATCTGATAGCTATGATTGCAATTTCTGGCCATCTCGTGTCTGTAGTCTCTAACCATCTTTTTATTATGTCTGCAGTCTCTTACCATACCCTGTATCATGTCTGTGGTCTCTGACCATCTCCTGTATCATGTCTGTAGTCCATCTTCTGTTGTATGTCTCTTTTTTTTTCTAAAGATATGTTTATTGAGTTTTAGAGACATACAAACACAAAACAACAGAAACAACAGAACAACAATAGCAACCTTGTGCCTGGTCTGAAAAAAACATGTGTAAGATCAATTGCAAGTAATAAATATTTTCCGCTCAGCTTTAACAAAAAAAAAAGTATATATATATATACAGTGTATGTATATATTGTGACAGCAGGAAGGTAAAGTCACCTGGTTGCATCCAGGGGGGTAGATATATTTCGCCCAGATTCAGGCTTTACGCCGACTTATACAACTAGGTAGAGAGTTGTATAAGCCCAGCTGAGGCTAGTGGGCTCATGGATGACTCATACCTCTAGGGAGAGTGTGGGGCGTCGTGCAGACAGGGAGTTGATGAGACCAGCTGAAGCTTGTCAGCTCATTTAGGCCTCTATAAGAACTCCCAGCTTCATTAGGTGTTTGCTCATGCCTGGACCCAGACCTGTGTGGACTGTCTAGGGAGAGTGAACCCCTGTGCGGTGAGACAAAGCCTGTGTGGCTATTTGCTTGGACATTTAAAACCAGGGACTTAGGGACTAGGACAGCACTAGGCTGATCCCAGTTGTTAGTTAGGAAACCTGTATGTTTAGTCAGAGGTCAAGTTGACCAGGATTTATTTTGTTTATGTTTCTTTTGCTTTGCTGTGTTTTGTCACTGTAAATAGAAAATAAACCGCACCTTTTTGATTTTGAAAACCACAACCTCCGTTTGCTGGGCCTGTTTTTGTGTGGGGAGCCCATCTCGGGGGTCACACACACCCGCTGCCGAGCTAACCCCCTCACAGTTGGTGGAGAACCAGTGGCAGTTTTTTTTTAAGCCAGCATGGAGGAGATACTGAAGCAGCTGGCTCTAGCAAATGCCAATCAACAGCAGACAAATGCAGGTTTGCAAAAGAGCCTTGCAGCTCATCAACAGAGCCTTGCAGCTCAACAACAGAACTTCGCAGCCCAGCAGCAAGCTCATCAACAGAGCCTTGCAGCCCAGCAGCAGACAAACGCAACTTTGCAACAGAGTCTGGAGGCTCAGCAACAAGCCCAGCAGCAATCTGAGGCCCGCTTCATAGACCTGTTGCAGAAGCAAGAGCAGAGACTACAACAACAGATGGAAGCAGTAATGCAGCAACGTCCGCAGACCAGTGAGGAAAGCCGTCCCACTAATACCGCGTCCTTTGGGGTGAGTCGTTTATTGACAAAAATGACTGGAGAGGATGATCCAGAGGTATTTTGACCACATTTGAAAGGACCGCTGAAAGAGAAAAGTGGCCTGAGGAGCAGTGGGCTGGACTGGTGGCTCCTCTGTTAACTGGTGAATCGCAGAAAGCTTACTATGACCTAGAGCCTAACCAAGCAAAAGACTATGTAATGCTAAAAGCTGAAATATTGGCAAGGCTGGGTGTCACCCAGGCTGTCCGGGCTCAGCGTGTGCATAACTGGACTTTCCAGCTTGGAAAACCCCCCAGGTCTCAAATGTATGATCTCATTCACCTGAGCAGAAAGTGGCTACAGCCAGAGACTTTGTCCGCACCAAAGATTGTGGAACGTGTTGTAATGGTTTTTGAGAGCTCTTCCTACTGCCATCCAAAAGTGGGTAAGCCATGGAGACCCAGAGACGGCCGATGGTCTTGTGGATCGTGTGGAGAAATACTTGGCTACAGAGAACCTGACGGCCTCTTCCAGAGACACTCGGACTTTCCACCCTAAGACCAGACCATCCCCAGGGGCGGATAAGAGGATTCCAAGGGGTGAGGGTGGAGAGAGTGAGAGGGTGGGAGCTCTACCCCAAGTTTGGCGAGAACAGCCTGGGAAATCAGCGGCTCAAGAGGCCGCAAGAAGGATCGTTTGCTACCGCTGCCGGCAAGCGGGACATATTGCAGCCAATTGCCCGGTTGTGGAGGAACCCATGCAGTGTGACTTTCTGACAGGCAGACGTCAGTCGCTGTGTGCGACAGTCGCATGCACTGCCATTCGAGGAACTGAGAAACATTTATGCAAAATGTGTGTTAATGGTAGAAATGTTGTGGTATTGCTGGATTCAGGTAGCCTTGTGACCCTGATAAAGGCTGAGTTAGTTAAAACAGAGGTCTCTGGGAATAGCAAGGTAGCTGTTATTTGTGTGCATGGGGACACCCGAGAGTATCCAGTGACTACAGTGTGTTTCGAGACCCCCAAAGGTACCCTCTCTCATCCAGTGGGCTTAGTATCTCAGTTACCGCATGACGCCATTGTGGGAAGGGATTTTCCGAAGTTCTGGGAACTGTGGGATGATCCTGAGCCCCCCACTGGTGCCCCTATGTACCAGGAATGTGATAGCCAGAACTCCCCTGAGAGTGGTGAGGACTCTCCGGAATTTCCCTTATCAGTATTGGCAGGGGAGACTCAAGAAACTGGAGAGGAGCCCACCTCCTCAGACGAAAACCTACCGTCTGTGGAGTTTTCTGATCTTGAGGTTCACAGGGAAAACTTTGCCACAGAACAATTGAAAGACCCCGCCCTAATAAAGGCACGGGAAAACGTAGTGAAAATAGATGGCGAGTTAGTGAACCCAGATAATACCTGCACTTACCCATACTTCAGCGTAGAGAAGGACCTACTGTATCGGGTGGCAAAAAGGGCAGAAGAAACCGTTGAGCAGCTTGTGGTGCCCAAACCTTACAGGAAGTTGGTGTTGGAGTTGGCCCATGGGCACATTCTTGGAGGTCATCTGGGGACAGAGAAAACCCGAGAGAGGGTATTACAGAGATTCTATTGGCCGGGGGTGATGAAGGACATAGAAAATTATTGTTCCTCCTGCCCTGTGTGTCAGAGGTCGGCCCCGATGCCACATTTCCGTAGCCCGCTGGGCCCTCTACCCATCATTGAGGTCCCGTTTGAGAGGATCGCCATGGATTTGGTAGGTCCTATAATCAAGTCCGCTAGGGGGCACCAGTACATATTAGTTATAATGGACTATGCCACCCGTTATCCAGAAGCGATCCCTCTCCGAAATACCTCGGCCAAAACCATAGCCAAAGAGCTATCTCTTGTGTTTAGCCGGGTGGGTATTTGTAAAGAACTGCTTACGGACCAAGGTACACCCTTTATGTCCCGGGTTATGAAGGAGCTGTGTAAATTGTTCAAAGTGACGCAATTACGTACATCTGTGTATCACCCCCAAACCGATGGGCTGGTTGAAAGATTCAACAAAACCCTAAAACAAATGTTGAAGAAAGTGGTGGATAGAGATGGAAAGGATTGGGACTGTCTACTTCCTTATCTGATGTTTGCTATTAGGGAGGTGCCCCAATCCTCTACGGGATTCTCCCCCTTTGAGTTACTGTATGGGAGACACCCAAGAGGGCTATTGGATATTGCCAAGGAAACTTGGGAAAGTGAGAGTTCTCCCCACAGGAGTGTGATTGAGCATGTCGCCCTGATGCAAGACCGAATTGCACAGGTAATGCCCATCGTGAAGGAACATTTGGCCCAAGCGCAGTTAGCACAGCAGAGAGTGTACAACCGTGGAGCCAAGACCCGTACCTTTTCCCCGGGGGATAGGATACTGGTACTTGTCCCTACGGTTGAAAGTAAATTCCTTGCCAAATGGCAAGGCCCCTACGAGATAATGGAAAAAGTGAGCGAAGTGAATTACAAGGTCAGACAACCAGGAAGGCGAAAGCCCGAACAGATCTATCACGTTAATCTGTTGAAAGCCTGGAGGGATAGAGAGTCCCTAGTCGCAGACACTTGGTCACCAGCTCAAACTGGTTGTGTGATTCCTGAGGTTGGAATAGCAGCCACCTTGTCACAACCCCAACAACAGGAGGTTAAGGAGTTTGTGCTTCGCAACAAGGAGGTATTCTCTGAGCTGCCGGGACAAACATCTGGGGTAGAGCATGACATCATTACCCCGCCCGGTGAAAGGGTGAAGTTAAAACCCTATCGGATCCCAGAGGCCCGACGGGAGGCAATACGGGAGGAAGTACAGAAAATGCTGAACTTAGGGGTGATAGAGGAGTCCCAAAGTGATTGGTCTAGTCCCATTGTGTTGGTGCCTAAACCGGATAAGAGCTGGCGATTTTGTAACGATTTTCGTCAGTTGAACAAAGTTACAAAATTTGACACCTACCCCATGCCACGTATAGATGAGTTGATCGACCGGCTGGGAACAGCCCGATACATGACGACTCTTGACCTCACAAAAGGGTATTGGCAAATCCCCCTGGCCAAGTCGGCCAAAGAGAAAACCGCATTTGTAACCCCAGACGGGGCGTTCCAATATAAAAGAATGCCGTTCGGGTTACAGAATGCGCCGGCCACATTCCAGCGGAAAATGGACCAGATGCTGAGGCCCCATCGGAAGTATGCTGCGGCTTACCTGGATGACGTAATTGTCCATAGCACAGATTGGGCCTCACATCTGCCAAAAGTGCAAGCAGTCCTGGACTCTGTTCGGGAAGCGGGGTTTACGGCTAACCCCAAGAAGTGTACCATTGGGCAGGAGGAGGCCAAATATCTTGGGTACACCATTGGGAGGGGAGTAATAAAACCCCAACTCAACAAAGTCGAGGCCATCCAGAGTTGGCCACGTCCCAACAGCAAGAAGCAGGTACGAGCCTTTCTGGGAATCGCTGGGTATTATCGGCGATTCATTCCCCACTTTGCTTCTAAGGCTGTGCCCCTAACCAACCTGACGAAGGGGAAAGGGTCGGTCATGATTAAATGGACCCCCGAGGCTGAGGCAGCATTCCAATTCTTGAAACAAGCCTTATGTAGCCAGCCAGTGTTGTACTCACCCGACTTCTCTAAAGACTTTGTCGTACAAAGTGATGCGTCAGATGTGGGGTTAGGAGCAGTATTGTCCCAGGTCTGGAACGGGGAAGAGCACCCAGTCATTTACCTCAGCAGGAAGTTGAAGTCCCATGAGGTAAATTACGCCACCGTTGAAAAGGAGTGTTTAGCGGTGAAGTGGGCTCTAGATTCCCTTCGGTACTACCTGCTAGGTAGGCACTTTGACATGGTTACGGATCACGCTCCGTTAAAGTGGATGGCTCAAAACAAGGAAACAAATAGAAGAGTGAATAGGTGGTTCCTGGCCCTCCAGGAATTCAACTTCACAGTAAAGCATCGCCCTGGCGTTCAAATGGGGAATGTGGATGCTTTGTCTCGAGTACATGAATGCCTGATTGCTGGTGTTCCAACCCCGAGGTTAAAACAAGAGGGGGGGGTATGTGACAGCAGGAAGGTAAAGTCACCTGGTTGCATCCAGGGGGGTAGATATATTTCGCCCAGATTCAGGCTTTACGCCGACTTATACAACTAGGTAGAGAGTTGTATAAGCCCAGCTGAGGCTAGTGGGCTCATGGATGACTCATACCTCTAGGGAGAGTGTGGGGCGTCGTGCAGACAGGGAGTTGATGAGACCAGCTGAAGCTTGTCAGCTCATTTAGGCCTCTATAAGAACTCCCAGCTTCATTAGGTGTTTGCTCATGCCTGGACCCAGACCTGTGTGGACTGTCTAGGGAGAGTGAACCCCTGTGCGGTGAGACAAAGCCTGTGTGGCTATTTGCTTGGACATTTAAAACCAGGGACTTAGGGACTAGGACAGCACTAGGCTGATCCCAGTTGTTAGTTAGGAAACCTGTATGTTTAGTCAGAGGTCAAGTTGACCAGGATTTATTTTGTTTATGTTTCTTTTGCTTTGCTGTGTTTTGTCACTGTAAATAGAAAATAAACCGCACCTTTTTGATTTTGAAAACCACAACCTCCGTTTGCTGGGCCTGTTTTTGTGTGGGGAGCCCATCTCGGGGGTCACACACACCCGCTGCCGAGCTAACCCCCTCACAATATATATATATATATATATATATATATATATGTGTAGCGCCCTCCTCACTCCCCTCTTTGCATCAGCTCATCTGTCTCTTGTCTAGGGGTACCTGAGAGGAGAGAGAGCGGGGTCACCACGCCAAGCCTTCACCGCAGATGTCTGTACGGTGTAAGCAAAGTTCTTTCTTTACCTTCGGGTCAGTGTTGTGCACCTGGAGTTACCTTGAACAATGTCCGCCAGAAAAGAGCCCCGCACCATTAAAGTCCAACACTCCTTTATTTTTCTCAAGTGAACAGCACAATCAGTTAGACTCCCTTAAAGAACAGAACATACAAGGAGGTGTGGATGCGAGTAGGCCCAGACACAATGAACTCTCCACTTTCCTCCCTGAAAGTGGGTTGCGGTCTCCGAGCGAGGGGGGATTTCCTTCCAGGCGGTCTCCGATGGAAGGCTCACCTGTCACTGGCAATCTGCTGCACCCAGTCTTCAAGTGAGTATCTCCCCCCGGTCCATTACGCCTTACGGATTCGGGTACCCAATCCCTGGGTTCCCTAGGACCTCCTTCCCTCGCGGAACTCAGTGTTGGGCACTGAGCTCCAGACCTCCATCCGAGTACCTCACCCCAGGCTAAAGGTGCCTGGGATGGAACATGACCTCTGAACGTCCTCTAGGCCTAGGCCGCCTAGAGGACCGACACGAACCACCGCCCTCAGGCTGAAGGTGCCTGGGACTCGACCCCGTGACAAAGATGGCCGGCCCGTTTATACCCTCTCCCAGCAAGCACGGCGTTTTCCCCGCCCCACCATACCGCTGCCGAGGGAGGACAAAAAGGAGGCACGGCACACAGCAATGGTTCAACCCCAGCCCAGGGCGATAGCGCCACCTGCTGGGCTGCAGGGAACTGCGCATTACTGGTGTCTCTGCCAGTTTTAAATATACAGAAAAGTGTATACTCGCTACACTTATATTAAAGTTAAAAAGTAACCCTGGGACAGCTCCAACCAACTATAAAAAGGGGTGGTTAACCATGTTTTAAGATATTCAAAATAATATCCCTTATTGCTTGTAAGACAATTTTCTGACTTTCTCTGGCCGGAATAAACTGCCCTACACTGTAAATTATAAGGTTAAAACACGAACAATAAAATACAATCCCTGGGGCGTGGCCTGCTGGGGACTAAGATGGAGGTGTAAGTCCTGAGCTCCACTCCACTGCTCGGATTCTCCGCAACCCACAGCGACTGTCTGATCCGCGATAGAGCTTACTCGCAGGAGAACAGACAGGGGAACACTCGAGCATGACCAGGGACCATTTTAAACCGCACGCACCGCGCCGCCTCACAGACTATTATAGCTTTGCAGCCATGCAGTCGGCTAAAGATGGCGCCGGCTCCGGGAACAGAGACTCACGTGCTGCCGTTCAAGCAGGTCATGCTACAAAGAATGACCGATCTAATGGAGACACGGCTGCCACCCTCCCCAGAGAGGACATGGACACTGTACCTCCCCCAGAGCCTTCATCCATCATACAGACGGCAGACAGAGGTAAGAGGCTGGCATCCTCCCCTGCTTCCTCGTCATGTAAAGAGCCCCTAGCTAAAAAACAACTGTGGGCTAACACAGCAGAAGGAGACAGCACCGCAGATGTTAATACATCCCTAGCAGCCATGCCAGCTTCAGATAATGCTGTCACAGAAACAACACTTAAATCCATGCTGCTAACCTTATAGAGGGATCTACACAGAGAGCTGCAGACTGCCTGGAAGAAAGGGCTGATGTGCTAGAGGAGACCATGCAGGAATACTCCAAGGCTCATAATGAGCTCCTGGACTCTCATGATCATCATGGGGCAGAAATACAACGCATCAAAGTGAAATTAGCGGTCTTAGAGGACTGCTCTAGACGCAACAATATTAAATTTAGAGGCATACCAGAATCAATAAAACCGAACGATCTCAATCAATACCTGCAGCAACTTTTTTCAAAATTGCTCCCACGCTTAAACGCAAGGGACCTCACTATTGATCAGGCTCACAGGATTGCTAAGCCCGCCCACCTCCCCGCCGAGGTACCAAGGGATGTTCTGGCACGGATACACTACTATCACGTAAAAGAACAAATCCTCTCTGCTGCCAAAAAATACTAAACCGCTACCAGTGCCCTACTCTAATATATTAATGTTTACTGACCTCTCCCTGGCAACAATGGAGATGCGTAGAGCCTTCGCCCCAGTCACGTCAATACTCCAAGAGCATAAAATAATATATAGATGGGGCTTCCCAACTAAACTACTGGTTACCTACAAACAACAACTGATTCCTATCCTGAACCCCAAGGAAGGGTACAAAAAGTTAACCAACTGGCGGTAACTTCCTCTCCAAGCCAATAACTCAGGGAATGGGGGACCACGTTCAACCCACACCACCTATCGTCCTCCTATGCCTGACAAATACTGAGATTTAATGCTATAATCGCCACATGTCCCAGCATAACTAGGATCCAGCGTGTGCGATGTTACTATCTTGTTCCACACCCTCAGGTTACAGTGTGCTACGCACACTATTGTGTTCAAACTTGTTAATAATACAGTTCAGAAATACCTTGTATTTCTTAAATAGATAAACACCATTTGTTCTTATTCATTATTTAAGTGTTGACTCACATACTGAGCATCGTTCTATAATTTTTTAATTGATCTCCTACCTTTATTGTATCTGACTGTCGATCACTTCAAGTGTGTTCTCGTTCCTCTCGCTCGCACCTACGGGGTAAATTTGAGCAGCATGTCCATATCCCTCACAACAATCAATGCTATAGGTTTAAACTCCTCATTTAAAAGAAATCTGTTATGGAAAGAAGCACTGACCCAACATGTGGATATACTCTGTGTTCAAGAAACACATGACATTTCTCTAAAACTAAACCTTCCTCCTGTTCACACAAACGATTCCCACATTGTTTATTTGCCAATTGACCCCATAAAAAAAAAGGCGTTATGATCGCGATAAGTGCATCTGTCTCATTTACGCTTCATCATTGTGAAGTGGATGAAGAGGGTGGGTATCTAATTCTCTCAGCAACTATCGAAAATCACCAGCTTACTATAGTCAATCTATATGCGCCAAACACAGGCCAAAAACATTTTTATACAAAGCTACTCACCAAAATAGCACCATACAGATTGAATCCAATAATTGCATGCGGGGACTTCAATGACATAATTGACAAAACCCTTGACACAACTAATCCCATGAAACGCAGAACATCTGCTTTAGACACTCTGATTAAGAAAGAAGACTTATACGACCCATGGAGGTGCTTGCACGGGGAGGAACGAGACTACACTTATTATTCTCATTCCCAAAGTTCTTACTCCCAGATCGACCTGTTCCTTACCGACAAATACCTGCTGCAATCAATTACAGAAGCACAAATAGGTACGATCACTTGGTCTGATCATGTGCCAGTCTCGATCAAACTTTTTACCAACAAGCAATCCCCAAGACACTCTGTCTGGCGACTAAACTCCTCCCTGCTTACCAATCCCTTTTTTGAGGAGCAGATCTGTTCCGAGATTGAGAACTATTTCAATCACAACTCCCAATCTATTGATGACCACTCCATGATCTGGAATGCGCATAAGGCTTCTTTACGCTGCCTATTTATAAAAATAGGCGCTCAGACAAAAAAATCGCACTCACTCACCACGGAGACCCTACTTAAAAAGATACGCAACCTTGAACAGTCCAACAAACAATCCCAGAACCCCACAATCTCCACAGAATTAAAAAACCTCAGGCACCAACTCAGCGAACATTTACACAAAAAATTTGATTATTATATTAAACGACTCAAACTTCAGTTTTACGCTTCCGCCAACAAATCAGGAGCCTTCTTACCCAAACAATCAAAATACAATCCCTACAATTTTGGGAGAAAAAGGTTAATCAACATATATATGGTCTGTAGCTCACCACTGTTTAAAAGGGGAAGATGTCCAAAGTGTTACAAGTACAATGAGTTCCAGCAGCAAAGTCCAGCGATATGGGGAGTGGTCAACTAGCATCAGGCTTCTCAATCGTCCAGGAAGTGTATCAGCATGTGGGTGTGTGGTCCTCTCTCAAATAATGTGTGTTTCTGTTTTTATAGGGTGCAGTACTATTGTTGAATTGGTATCTCCCCATCTCATGTTTACTATCTCATGATTGGTTGGTTCCAAATTTGGGTGGTAACTGTCCATCTTTCACCTGCCTACTAGTGATCATGGCAGTTGTATCATAAGAATAATGGTATCTTGTATGTAGCGCCCACCCCATTTAGGGGTGCTATATTCACAAATTTAGGGGCTGGTCTGAGATAGTAGTTGGGCTCAGACCGTTCTCAATTTATAGGTTGTGCTATTTTATTTTCCAGGTGGTATACTGGTGTGCAGTTCCCTGTGGCCTGTAGGTGGCACTGCCATAATGGGTCAGGGTTGAACCATCGGTATTAGTGCTGTGCCTTGGGGTGTCCTCTCTCAGCAGCGGTACAGTGGCGTGTTTGGCCTGCTGTGCATGCTGGGAGAGGATACATAAGGGGAAGATGCCGCCTGGGAGGGGTCTTCGGAGGAGGAGAGGAGTTGGAGTCCAAGTGCGTGGCGCATGGCCCTCCAGGCCATGGGGCCACGTGTGCATCAGTCCCAGGCACCTTTAGTCCTGGGGCTGCATCTTCAACACTGGGCCCAGCACCTTTAGCTGGAGCCCACCTCTGGGAAGAGGAATCCCAGGGTGTCCCTCGCGAGGGAGCCCGCTTCTAAGAAGAGGAGGCCGGGGGGGGGGACCTTTCTGACGGACCGGTGAGAGTTCACGGTGAAGGAAGGGGCCCGGTAACTTTCTGGAGGAATTAATCTATCCACCAAGGGCCTGGTAATGTGCTGCTGCTGGCACTTGTCCTTACATACCAAAAGCTAAGAGGTTCGGGGTCTGATAGATTTTGTGGCAGAGAGTCTCCTGATCGCATCTAGGAAAAGAACCTGATTAATCGTTCGAGCATCACTTCGGCTGCTAGGATCCACTTTGCAGGAGACTATCTGGGTGAGCTAAACCTACTCTGGGATAGAGTAGTGAATGAAAAATCCATTTGTGCCTGGACTAACCTCCCAAACCTTGCTGTCCTGTCTCTTATCCACCCTTTCCTATCTGCTGAACATCGAGAAAATAAACTCAATGTTGGAGTTTAAAGTGGTGTGGACATTGGAATTACTTGGGGGGAAAACAGAGACTTGTCCCTATATCCTAGGAGATGAGAACCAACTTTTTTTTTAAATTTACGCTTTATTAGAAAAACTGTTAAAAATATACAGCACACACCCACATTGGTGTAATACAGTTTCATCATACAAAAAAATACAAATATATAAATTTTTCCTAATCTTCCCTTTTTACCCTATTTCCCGTGTCCCCCCTCCCCTCTCTTAAAAAATATACAGCACACACCCACATTGGTGTAATACAGTTTCATCATGCAAAAAAATACAAATATATACATTTTTCCTAATCTTCCCTTTTTACCCTATTTCCCGTGTCCCCCCTCCCCTCTCTTCTACCCCCCGCCCCCCGGATCTGTCATTTCCTTCCTCTTTTCTCTACTTTTTCTCCTCTCTCTTTCCTTTCCTTTCTCTTTTCCCCCCTTTCTTTTCTCCTTCTTCTTTCCTTTCTCCTTCCTTCCTTTTCCCTTCTTACTCTGTTTTATTATTTATTATTTTCTATCATTCCCTTCGCATATTTATCTGACAGTTTGAAAACTCTCCATTTTCCCCATTTTACTCTGTTGCTTTCCCCCCTTCCCTGCTCTCCCCGACTCAGGTGTTCCATCTCAGAGATATAGTCCACTTGCTGTATCCATTCTTTTATGGTTGGCTTTTTTATTGATAACCAATTTTTTGGAATTAACCCCTTTGCCGCGTTTAGCAGGGATGGGACTAACGTTTTTCTGTATTGCTTTTTTGTTTTGTTTGTGCCGTGGAATAGGCATGTCCAGGCGTTTTGTAAAATTTTTTCTTCAGTTACTACTTCTATATAATCCAGGATTTCAGTCCAATACTCCTCTATTTTTGGGAATTCCCACCACATATGAATTGTCGTTCCTAGTTGCCCACATCCCCTCCTGCACAGTGGGGAGATGTTAGGATGTATTTTATTCATTCCCTCTGGGGTCAAGTGCCAACGTACCATGTTTTATAGTTTGTTTCTATCGTCGATATGTCAGATGCAAAACTATAAACTGATTCTATTATTTGTTTTTCCTCTATTTCTTTACCCAGATCTTGGCTCCATTTTTCTAAGAAGGGTAGTGATCCTTCCGTTTCTAATTCTGTTAATATTTTATATACCTGCGATATACCATGCCTCAGAGGCTTCTCTATACTACATATCTTTTCTATAGGGGTTAGCGCTTTTTCGTTTCTAATTGGTTGTGGGATAGTGCTTACTAGGTGTTTTATTTGGAGATATTCCCAGTCACTAAGCTGGTTCCACCCGTGCTTCTTACCTAACTCTTGTTTTGTCATTATTTTTCCTAGTGAGGTAATGTCCTTTAATTGTGCAGTTCCCATTTGTTTTCCCAATCGTGTACGGTTTCCAGGTATGAAGATCTGTGTCTGCTAATGGAATTAATGGAGAGTTATATTTCCATTTTTCGTGTCTATACAGTGTATCCCATGTTTTAAATACATTTCTAGTTATATTATGTGTTTCTTTACCTAGTGCTTTAAATTTCGGTGGTATCCATATGTTTTTTTTTAAATGAGTCTTACTTAAAGTGTCTTTCATTTGTGCCCACTTCTTTTTTGTATGTGGATTTGCCCATTCCACTAATCTGGCTAATATGATCGCTTTGTGGTATCTTTTTAAATCTGGTAGGGCCACCCCCCTTTTTTTCCCGGGTTAACAGTGTATATTTAAATCTAGCCTTTTTACCTTGCCATATGTAGTTCAAGATAATCATTCTAATCAGCTTAAAGAAAAGTTGAGGTATTTCTATTGGAAGCATCTGAAGCTTATATGTCTCTTTCGGTAGGATCATCATTTTTAATATGTTGATCCTTCCTGTCCATGTAATGGGTCTCTTGGAGGTGTTTTTTAGTCCTGCTTTGATTTAATTTAATAAAGGAATAAAGTTGGCCGGGTACAGTCCTTCTTGCGTTGGTGTTATTTTAATTCCTAGGTATGTTAAAGTTTTTTTCTCCCAGGTGAACGGGAATTCCCTCTGTAATAATCTTTCCTCCTCTTTGTCTATACCTAAGTTCAAAATTACTGTCTTAATTGGATTAATCTTAAAATTTGAAAGCTCCCCATATTTTTTTATTTCTTTGATCACATTGGGCAATGTCAACCTTGGCCTTGTTAGGTATAGGAGTATGTGGTCTGCATACGCGGCCACTTTATGTTCCTCCTCTCCGATTCTCACCCCCCCTATATCCTGACTATTCTGTATATTTGACAGTAATGGTTCTAGTGCCAACACATACAGGAGGGGTGAGAGCGGACACCCTTGTCTCGTTCCATTGTACATCTCAAATACCGACGACACACTCCCATTTACCTTTACCCTAGCCGTTGGGGGGGTATATAGGTTTTTATTCCATCTCATGTACTTTGGTCCCAGACCTACATACCTGAGTGTATCCATCATAAACCCCCAGTCGACTCGGTCAAATGCTTTTTCCGCATCTATTGACATGAGTACGACTGGGGGTTTCTTTCTCTCTTTCTGAATTAATAATAGAGTTATTATACTATTATCTCTCCCTTCCCTCCCTGCCACGAAGCCCACCTGATCTGCGTTAATTAGTTTCGGCATTAAAATTTTTAATCTCGTTGCCAATACTTTTGCGTATAGCTTTATGTCTGTATTCAATAACGCTATGGATCGATAGCTGGAGCATATAGTTCCATCTTTTCCTATTTTTGGTATAATAGAAATATTGTCAAGGAGAGATTCTTTTCTTATTTCTACATCTTCCCCTATTCTGGTAAAATAGTTACATAGTTCTGGGACCAACTGTTTTTTAAATTTTTTATAGTACTTAATCTGAAATCCGTCGGGTCCTGGGCTTTTCCCCCCTGCTGTTTCTTGAAGGGCTTGCTTAGCGACAGTGGTGATGGGGGTGAAAGGGTTACCTGGGGGGGCGATCAAGGGGGTTAAACCTTTATTAGATAATATATTGGGGTACCTGACGCTATAAAAACATGCGGCGAACCTAAAAAAAAATGCTGGCTACGATCTGCATCACCGACACTAAGACAGCGTTTAGAAAAACAATTGCTTAGCGACAGTGGTGATAGGGGGTGAAAGGGTTACCTGGGGGGCGATCAAGGGGGTTAAACCTTTATTAGATAATATATTGGGGTACCTGACGCTATAAAAACCTGCGGCAAACCTAAAAAAAATTACCGGCTACCGATCTGCATCACAGACACTAAGACAGCGTTTAGAAAAACGATCGCTTAGTGACAGTGGTGATAGGGGGTGAAAGGGTTACCTGGGGGGCGATCAAGGGGGTTAAACCTTTATTAGATAATATATTGGGGTACCTGACGCTATAAAAACATGCGGCAAACATAAAAAAAATTACTGGCTACGATCTGCATCACCGACACTAAGACAGCGTTTAGAAAAACAATTGCTTAGCGACAGTGGTGATAGGGGGTGAAAGGGTTACCTGGGGGGCGATCAAGGGGGTTAAACCTTTATTAGATAATATATTGGGGTACCTGACGCTATAAAAACCTGCGGCGAACCTAAAAAAAATTACCGGCTACCGATCTGCATCACAGACACTAAGACAGCGTTTAGAAAAACGATCGCTTAGTGATAGTGGTGATAGGGGGTGAAAGGGTTACCTGGGGGGCGATCAAGGGGGTTAAACCTTTATTAAATAATATATTGGGGTACCTGACGCTATAAAAACCTGCGGCGAACCTAAAAAAAATTACTGGCTGCCGATCGGCATCACTGACGCTAAGACAGCGATCAGAAAAATGATCGCTAAGCGACAGTGGTGATAGGGGGTGAAAGGGTTATCTGGGGGGTGATCAGGGGGTTAAACCTTTATTAGGGGGGGTTAGGGGGCTACACTGGACCTAAGACTAAACTTTGGTGACACTTTTACAGTCACAAATGTCACTGATTGCAGTGATCACTAAATAAATGGTCACTGCAATCAGTGACACTGTGACTGGGGGCTGGGGGGGTGATCTGGGGGGTGATATGGGGTGTCTGGGGGGCCTGGGGGGGCGATTTATGTCCCTATGTGTCCTGGTGTCAGTGTAGTGTTGTGTGCACTGACCTGATATCTTCTCTTGTACGGCGCTCGGTATATGTGAGCGCCGCACCAGAGATGACATCACTTCCTCCTGCTCCCTCTGTCTGACACAGACAGAGGGGGCATTTCCATTCGCCAGGAGCGATCGCGAGGGGGTGGCCAGAAACGAATGGCTGCCCCCTCATCCCGGAACGCTCCCGGACACTTAGCCACCGCTCACTGTACAGAAGGGGGGTCCGATTGGACCCCCCAACTGTACAAAGGCAATCACGTACACTCTACGTGATTGTGCCTGTCGGTGCCATTCTGCCGACGTATATATACAGTGAGCGGTAGTTAAGTGGTTAATAATGCTTAAAGTGAAACAATAAAAGTGAAATATTCCTTTAAATGTTGTACCTGGGGGGGGGGGTGTATAGTATGCCTGTAAAGCAGCGCTTGTTTCCCATGCTTAGAACTGTCCCTGCACAAAGTGTCATTTCTGAAGGAAAAAAAAGTAATTTAAAAGCACTCGCGACTATAATGAATTGTCAGCTCCCGGCAATACAGAGAAAAGTAATTGCTAATTTTCCCAAAAATCCATACCAGACCCTTTATCCGAGCACGCAACCTGGCAGGCCGCAGGAAAAGAGGGGGGGCGAGAGAGCGTCCCCCCCTGAACCGTACCAGGCCACATGACCTCAACATGGGGAGGATGCTTTGGGGGTCTGTGACCCCTAAAAGCACCATGTCCCCATGTTGATGGGGACAGGGGCCTCATCCCCACAACCCTTGCCCGGTGGTTGTGGGGGTCTGCAGGCGGGGGGCTTATCGGAATCTGGAAGACCCCTTTAACAAAGGGGACCCCCAGATCCCGGCCACCCCTATGTGAATTGATAAGGGGTACATTGTACCCCTACCATTTCACAAAGAAAGTGTAAAAAATTTAAAATAAAACACACAGACACAGTTGGGAAAGTCCTTTATTAAAAATAAAAAAATAAAAAATAAAAAACCCATTCCAGCGATGTAATCCAGTGTCCCGCGGTGATCCGATGTCCAGCGCTGCAGTCTCCTCCAGTCTCCACTCCACACGAAACTCTCATGACGTATGAGGGGGCGGGGTCACCCGTCACATCATATGGTAAGCCCCAGCTTTCCCCGCCTGCCGGGGAATAGCCAATGACGTAGGCGGTGACCCCGCCCCCTCGTATGTCAGACCCCGCCTACGTCATTGGCTGAGCGGACCTGATGGGGAACTTCCTCCGCAGTGTAATAAATGAATAGAACCCCGCCCCTTCTCATGTTCCCCATCAGGTCCGCTCAGCTAATGACGTAGGGGCGGGGTCACCTTCACTGGATGTAAGGCTGAGCGGACCTGAAGGGGAACGTGAGAAGGGGCGGGGTCTATACATATATTACACTGTGGAGGAAGTTCGCCATCAGGTCCGCTCAGCCAATGACGTAGGCGGGGTCTGATGTATGAGGGGGCGGGGTCATCAGTCAGATCATAGGGGTAAGCTTGCGGGGAATAGCCAATGACGTAGGCGACTTTCCCAACTGTGTCTGTGTTTTTTTTTACACTTTCTTTGTGAAATGGTAGGGGTACAATGTACCCCTTACCAATTCACATAGTGGGGCGGGATCTGGGGGCCCCCTTTGTTAAAGGGGTCTTCCAGATTCCGATAAGCCCACCCGCCCACAGACCCCCATAACCACCGGGAAAGGGTTGTGGGGATGAGGCTCTTGTCCCCATCAACATAGGGACATGGTGCTTTGAGGGGTCAGAGACCCCCAAAGCATCCTCCCCATGTTGAGGCATGTGGCCTGGTATGGTTCAGGAGGGGGGGCGCTCTCTCGTCCCCCCTCTTTTCCTGCCACCTGCCAGGTTGCGTGCATGGATAAAGGGTCTGGTTTGGATAATTGGGGGGAACCCCACGTATTTTTTTTTTATTTGACGCAGGGTTCCCCTTAATATCCGTACCAGACCTGAAGGGCCTGGTAATTGAATTTGGGAGGACCCCCACGCATTTTTTTTTTTTTTATCAATGACTTTTTTCTGTATTGTCGGGAGCCAACAATTCATTATAGCCGCGAGTGCTTTTAAATGACTTTTTTTCCTTCAGAAAAGACACTTTGTGCAGGGACAGTTCTAAGCACGGGAAACAAGCACTACTTTACATGCATATCATACACACCCCCAGGTACAAAATTTAAAGGAATATTTCACTTTTATTGTTTCACTTTAAGCATTATTAAAATCACTGCTCCCGAAAAAACTGCCATTTTTAAAACTTTTTTTTGCATTGATACATGTCCCCTGGGGCAGGACTCGGGTCCCCAAACACTTTTTATGACAATAACTTGCATATAAGTGTAGCGGGTGGTTACTAGACATGTGCACACTGAAATATTTTGTTTCGGAATTTCGTTTTTGTCCGAAAAATAAATTTATTTAGTTACTCCCGAAATTCGTTTTTATTTATTTCGTTTTTCGTTAGAAAATGCATTCGTCCGAAAATCTGAATTAATTAAGGTCGAATCTGTCATTGAAGGCTTATGGTTTCTGTCGAATGTTCAAAGAAGATTCGACGGAGCAGTGAAACTGTACGACGCTGCAATCATACATTTCCGGTTGAATGTTCCGCCCACAAGCTATAGAAGAATTCTAATGATGTATGACAAGTAATAATTATATTTATTCATTACTATTACTAGTCAACCAACATTAGAATTCTTCTATAGCCTATGGGCGGATGCATTTGACCGGAAATGTATGATTGCAGCGTCGTACAGTTTTGCTGCACCGTCGAATCTTCTAACTTTCGATGCTTTGTCGAATCTTCGTCATTCTAGCTATTTTACTGCTCCTCCTCTTTGGTTACAATCAGCCAATAACATTCATCATCAACTTTATTTTTATTTTACTTCCCCCACCCAATTCCAGCAGTGATCTTTTCTCTCTATGTCGAATCTTTTCTCTCTATAATAACAAATCTTTTCTCTCCTATGTCGAATCTTTTCTCTCCTATGTCGAATCTTTTCTCTCCTATGTCGAATCTTTTCTCTCTATAATGTCGAATCTTTTCTCTCCTATGTAGAATAATCTTGGACTAATAGAGTTAAGGTTAGGCACATTCGACCACAGGTTCGATAGACACAGATTGTTATTGTCAGCGTCACGTCGAATCTCCTATCTATATCGAACTGTTGTAGCAACGAAAACGAAAATAAAGCATTTGTTTATGTCGGATCTTTCGGTTTTCGGATTCTGTGCTTTCGTTTTCGTTTGTTAAAACGATAACGAAAATAGCTGAAATTCGGACGAAAATGCATTCGGACGAAAACGAATGCACATATCTAGTGGTTACATTTAGGGGGAAGCATCTGAGTGGTAGCTAGGCTCAGATGTACCAATTGTTAGGTCTCATTGACCATTTCTATCCCTGGGAGATAGTCCTGGTGGTTAAGTTCACTGGGGCCTATAGGTGGCACTGTTGCCGTGGGTCCCGGGTTGAACTGCAGTACAAGGTTGTGTCCTTTTTGTCCACTCTCGGCAGCAGTACGGCGGGGCGGGGAACCTGCTGTGCCTGTCGGGAGAGCATATAAAAGGGGGCGGCCATCTTCCAGAGGGGTCGTCGTTCCACGCTCAGGCACCTTAAGCCTGGGTGCGGGTGTGTTGCCTCCGGGTGCCCTAAGCCCGGAGGCCTGTCGGGAGGTCTCTGGGTACTCTAGGCTTAGGAACGGAGTTGCTGTTCCATCTCAGACACCTTCAGTCTGGGGTGAGGTACTTCGAGAGAGGCCCGGGGCCCAGTACCTTTGACTGGGTCCCGCAAGGGATCGAGGGCTCCTAGGTTGCCCCCTGGAAGTGGGTGCCCGAATCTAGGATGAGGAGGCCAGGGAGGTGACCCTTCCCGAAGACCCGGCGCAGTATCGCTGGTGACGGTGGGGCCTCTGGTAACTCTCCGGATGGATGTCCTTTCCCTGACAGGGGTCAATACTTTTAGAAGGTAATCCACGTTCTCATGGTCTGTGTCAGAGACCCATCGTGAATTTGGTCGGTGGCAGAGACCCAACAACCGGGCCTGTGGCAGAGGCCCTATTCACCTGGTCTGTGGCAGAGACTGCCTCATGGTCGGTGGTAGCGACCGTGCGCCAAGCCTGTTAGTGCTATTCAGAACAGGAGAAACCCAAATTTAAAGTTTGTGCCTGGACCTCCTCCCACCTTATCTGACCCGTGTTTGTCTCAACCCGTCTGCTCTAAAAGAGACTGTTTATTGTGCAAGAAAGAATAAACAAGTGTTGGACCTTTCAGTTGGTGTGGACAGTTGCTTACTGGGGAAAGATAAGGACTTGTTCTGGTTACTGCAGAAACAAGGTCAGCACTGGAGGCCTTTTTACACCAGTCACAAGCAGGCCCGAGAAACTAACACCGCTCAACCTCCCTATTCAGGAGGGTACGGGCTTGTGGTGCGGTGTGCCTCATTCTTTTCCTGCGGAGGAGCCAAGCAGAAGAAAAGCAGGTAAAGTCTGGGGTTGGTGCGCTACATAAGCCTTTAAAATTAGCACTTTAGATTTCTCCCATAGACTTTTACAAGGTGTTCCGCGGCTTTTCAAATTTGCCGCGAACACCCCAAATTGTTCGCTGTTCAGCGAACGGGCGAACAGGCAATGTTCGAGGCGAACATGAGTTTGACTCGAACTCTAAGCTCATCCATAATTACCTCCGCTGTGCAGCTCGTTTTGCACAGAGTGGCCCCAAACCTCGTCTTCTGGGGTCCCTCTGCGGCTGTATCGGGCTCCTCCCCACATCAGATAACCCCCTCTGGGAAGCGCTTTTCCAAGGGGGTTACCTTGCGGGCGCGCTCCTAGGTCCAGTATTTGCATCCATAGACACGAATGCCGGACTCAGCCCCGCCCCCCCCCGGTGCCTGCGTCATTGGATTTGATTGACAGCAGCGAGAGCCAATGGCTGCGCTGCTATCAATCTATCCAATGAAGAGCCGAGAAGACCGGGCCTAGATCAATCGAGTTCTCGAGGCTGGACTTTCGAGGGGTCAGGTAAGTACATGGGGGGGCTGTGGGGACGGCAATTATCAGATGTTTTTTCACCTTAATACATTAAGGTGAAAAACGGGAAGGTTTACAACTAGAGTTGAGCGGACACCTGGATGTTCGGGTTCGACGGGTTCGGCCGAACTTCGGAAAAAAGTTTGAGTTCGGGACCGAACTTGACCCGAACTTGACCCCGAACCCGAACCCCATTGAAGTCAATGGCGACCCGAACTTCTGAGGACTATTAGTGCTTGTTTCCCGTGCTTAGAACTGTTCCTGCACAAAGTGTCATTTCTGAAGGAAAAAAAGTCATTAAAAACTCACTCACGGCTATAATGAATTGTCGGTAAGTACATGGGGGGGCTGGGGGGCCGGCAATTATCGGATGTTTTTTCACCTTAATGCATAGAATACATTAAGGTGAAAAACGGGAAGGTTTACAACTAGAGTGGAGCGGACACCTGGATGTTCGGGTTCGACCGAACTTCGTAAAAAAGTTTGGGTTTGGGACCGAACTTGACCCGAACTTGATCCCGAACCCGAACCCCATTGAAGTCAATGGGGACCCGAACTTCTGAGGACTATTAGCGCTTGTTTCCCGTGCGGACACCTGGATGTTCGGGTTCAACTAGAGTTGAGCGGACACCTGGATGTTCGGGTTCGACGGGTTCGGTCGAACTTCTGAGGACTATTAGCGCTTGTTTCCCGTGCTTAGAACTGTCCCTGCACAAAGTGTCATTTCTAAAGGAAAAAAAGTCATTTAAAACTCACTCGCGGCTATAATGAATTGTCGGCTCCCGGCAATACATAAGAAAAGTCATTGATAAAAATAAAAATAAATGCGTGGGGGTTCCCCCAAATTCAATTACCAGGCCCTTCAGGTCTGGTATGGATTTTAAGGGGAACTCCACCCCAAATTTTAAAAAAAATGGCGTGGAGTTCCCCCAAAAATCCAGACCAGACCCTTTATCTGAGCACGCAACCTAGCAGGCCGCAGGAAAAAAGGGGGTGACGAGAGAGCGCCCCCCTCTCCTGAACCATACCAGGTCACATGCCCTCAGAATGGGGAGGATGTCCCCATGTTGATGGGGACAAGGGCCTCATCCCCACAACCCTTGCCTGGTGGTTGTGGGGGTCTGCAGGCAGGGGGCTTATCGGAATCTGGAAGACACCTTTAACAAAGGGGACCCCCCAGATCCCGCCCCCCTATGTGAATTGGTAATGGGGTACATTGTACCCCTACCATTTCACAAAGAAAGTTCCCCATCAGGTCCACTCAGCCAATGACGTAGGTGTAAGGCTGAGGACCTGATGCGGAATGTGAGAAGGGGCGGGTCTATTCATATATTAAACTGTGGAGGAAGTTCCCCATCAGGTCCGCCCCCTCGTATGTCAGACCCCGCCTACGTCATTGGATGAGCGGACCAGATGGGGAACTTCCTCCAGTATAATAAATTAATAGACCCGCCCCTTCTCTCGTTCCGCATCAGGTCCTCAGCCTTACACCTACGTCATTGGCTGAGCGGACCTGATGGGGAACTTTAGAAGGGGCGGGTCTATTCATTTATTACACTGCGGAGGAAGTTCACCATCAGGTCCGCTCAGGCTCAGCCAATGACATTTCGCGTGGACAGCGCCGGACATCGGATCACCGTGGGACACTGGATTTCATCGCTGGAATGTTTTTTTTTTTTCTTTTTTTTTTTTTTTTAATAAAGGACTTTCCCAACGGTGTCTGTGTATTTTCTTTACAATTTTTTACACTTTCTTTTTGAAATGGTAGGGGTACAATGTACCCCATTACCAATTCACATAGGAAACAACTGGGGGGAAAGGCGAACCTGGGACTTTAAATGGGACGTGAGGATATATTCACGCCCCCATCCTAATATGCGAAAATAGAAAGGGGGAGTCGGAACTTTAAATGAGGTGTGCGTGGAGGGACCAATCAACTTCACATAAGTCCAAACATATGTATGTTTATTGAGACAGATGATCGACAAAGCATAAAAACTGTATTGCATGTACAATGTAACCAGTAGGTGAGAGTATATAACAAGTAACATATATAACAACATGGCATGAGACAAATATAAAAATAAAACAGTACATCCCACTACTCCATATAACGGGGTACATCATTGCACAAGGGGAGAAAGGAGGCGGTAAAACCATCTAAAACCGGTCAGTTTGTATTGGATGCATCCAGAAGGGCTCGACGCGTTTCATGGAGTAGTATCCATTCATCAGGAGCCAGATGCATCATGTTATAACACCCCAGTGTGCACCATGCAGAACCACAGATCGGAGGCTGATCAATTGAGCCTGGCCCGGGAACTCTTGAGGACCCTGTTGGTGAGATCCTTTCGTTAATGGACCTGTGCATCTGCTGAATCCATTGTGAGGGAATTCCCCTTTGTACCCAAAACTCCCAAATGGACAGGAACAAGTCAGTCACAATTGATGGCTTAAAGTCATCCCTGTTGGTGTATTCACTCACTGACTTTGCTCACCCGGCTCCACCTATCATTACCAATTCAAATAGGGGGGGGCCGGGATCTGGGGGTCCCCTTTGTTAAAGGGGTCTTCCAGATTCTGATAAGCCCCCCACCCGCAGACCCCCACAACCACCGGGCAAGGGTTGTGGGGATGAGGCCCTTGTCCCCATCAACATGGGGACATCCTCCCCATGTTGAGGGCATGTGGCCTGGCACGGTTTAGGAGGGGGGCGCTCTCTCGTCCCCCCCTCTTTTCCTGCGGCCTGCCAGGTTGCATGCTCAGATAAAGGGTCTGGTATGGATATTTAGGGGGAACCCCACGTCATTTTTTTTTCTATTTGACGCAGGGTTCCCCTTAAAATCCATACCAGGCCTGAAGGGCCTGGTATGGATATTTGGGGGGAACTGCACACATTTTTTTTTTAATTTGCGGCAGGGTTCCCCTTAATATCCATAACAGACATGAAGGGCCTGGTAATTTAATTTGGGGGAACCCCCACGCTTATTTTTATTTTTTTTATCAATGGCTTTTCTATGTATTGCCGGGAGCCGACAATTCATTATAGCCACGAGTGAGTTTTAAATGACTTTTTTTCTTTCAGAAATGACGCTTTGTGCAGGAACAGTTCTAAGCACGGGAAACAAGCGTGACTTTACATGCATATTGACGAACACCGGACTCGAACTCGAACATACAGTCAATTGTTCGGGTTCGGGTCCGGAACCCAAAAACCCAAAAGTTCGGTACGGACCCGAACTTTACAGTTCGGGTCCTCTCAACCCTATTTACAACCCCTTTAAGTCAAACTAGTTTCTATTGAGGGGACATTTTTATCCTTGAAACAATGGGGCTTAATTGACGATCTTGAAGATTATGGTCTGTAGTTAAATCTTTCGTATGGAGCCGTTTTAACATGGGATTTCCTTGATCAAATGCTTTGATTTACTGACATCAAACATCAGGTCATCAGCATTGTCAGCTGGGGTTAAGTGAAACCATTGTCCTGGCTTCTAGTGGTGCAACGGATCGTCATTGATCCGTGATCCGTGCGGATCAACATCTTCAGTTCAGCACACTCGTGATTGATTTCTGAAAAAAAAAGTTCACACACAGCGTGTGCGCATGTTCAGTCCACACACAGCGTGGTCATGGCGAGCGGAGGAACGGAGGAGCTTGGCTTCCCTGTCAAATATAATGATGAAGGAAAGAGGTTAGTGGATAAAACTGTGGCGGTGTGTAGGCACTGTGGCACAAGAAAGCCATATGACGCTGGAAACACATCAAGCATGGCCACGCATTTGAAGCGACATCACCCCCGTGCTTCACTGACAGGAGTGAAAACGAAAGCTGCTCAACAACCGCTTATCACCGCGGCATTTAAGCAGCCCCATGTTGCACAATCAGACCGGGCTAAAGCCATCACAAACGCTATCGGTGTGTTTATAGGTGCAGACATGAGGCCATATTCGGTTGTGCAAAACAAGGGCTTTAAAGTTCTTTTTTTTTTTTTTTGCTGATCTGAAAAATTATCCAATCCGTGACTCTGATCCGAGAAACAATCCGAACTGTGAGTTTTTTGATCCGTTGCACCCCTACTGGCTTCTGCTCGGTACACTTGAGTGTTTTGCATACTAATTTCCCACCTCCCACCTGTGAGGATAACTCAATCAACATTTTTTCTGGGGAACGCTCCTCTTGTCTGAAATCTCATTGACCGTGTATTTTATGAATTTTAAAAATTGTTTTTATGTATCCACGCCATGACATAATGCGAGATCCATCAGCTCCACCCCTCCTCCTCCATGCCCTCCTCTGCTGGATTGTCCAATGAACCACCAGTACCCCTAAGCATTCAAGGGGCCATTCAATGAGTCAGGCTAAAAGATGCCATGCAGTGCTTCAGCTCGCCTGTCTAGGGGACAGGAGCCACACCGGAGCAGAGATTACTTCAGCTCTGCAGGGGCAGGCCCAGAGGTGGTATACACCATGGAAGCTTGAGCCAGGAATGGTAGCATGCGATAATGGCACTAACCTTCTGTCCGCCCTTCGACAGGGAAAGTTGACACATGTAAAGTACCATGCTTAGTATCTCAAAGTGTTTGTAAAGTCACTTTCACTACTAACTATGATCTCCTCTGTTATATCAAGCTAAATTGTTCAGTGCCTTTGTTTTAAAAAAATGATGCAGTGCAATACCTTATTTTGCAGCACCACCGCTGTCACTCACCTTATGTCCCGGCGCTCTCCTGCCCTATCTGGGAACTACAGAGGGAGCTGCTGAGGTTCCCTCTGATGTCACCGGGAGGAGAGGAGGAGAGCCTCAGACGGCCACGTGACTGCTCAACAGCGGTCTTGCATAAGGTATTGTGCCACATAATTAAAAAAAAAAACAAGGGCACTGGATGATTTAACCTGATATAACAGAGGGGATTCAGAGGGGATTCTAGTTAGTAGTGAAAGTTATTGCACATAGTATGGTAGCAGAAGGGGAAGGGCGGGGAGGACACAGCTCACACACAAGCTGACAGGCAGGGAGGGGAGGGGGGAGCCTGTGAGAGTGTGGAGAAAAGAGTTAGCTGCTATAGACAGGCACAGTGCTGGATCGATATCAGGCTCAGGTATGTATAAGGGGGATGAGGGGGATACACATACTGAAACAATTTTACCTTAATACAGGGAATGCATTAGGGTAAAAATGTTTAGGTTTTACAACCACTTTTTGTTAGTCAAGTCCATCTAAATCTGCTAGTCCATCCAACTGTACTCTCTCCCAAGATTGACAGTGCTGCAAAGGTGTCTCTGTTGCTTCTACATCCAGTGTGGAGACACCCTAAGACAGGAAGTGTGTTGTTGCAGGGTCACCAAGTTATAATAAAGAACAAAAAGTGGCTCAGATGGCAACATAGACAAAAAGGGCTGACAGCACTCAGGAACTGAACTGAAATTGATGGGTAAAGGCTGCGATGAACCACATGTATACTCAAAAAAGTTGCTGCCAATTTATTCCAAAGATTAAAACAGTACAAATCTGAATGACAATGTTACCACAAGGCTGTAAGGCTGGCTCAGGCACTGATGGATTACTAGGACCGACCAGGACAACCAAACAAGGGACATCGACCATGGACAACCGCAAGGACATGCCAGCTGCAGTGTGTAGTATGTAGAGCCGGACCCGCTGGCATGGGAAGATGGTGTCACTAACACTGGCGATGTGAATAGAGCCAAGCATCTGACTGTGTTCAGCAGAGAAACTATGTGGTGAGCAGCAAGAGAGGGGGGCGTCACTGAAGGCAAGCCTGAACTGAGGTATCAGAGAAGGAACCAGCCATGGCCAACGTGGAGCAGGGCGTCTCTCTCACACTTACATGCTTTGTCAAGCCCTGTTTTATGGCAACATAAAAAATCTGTAATGTCTTCAAATAACATGCTTGGAGAATGCCTTAAAGCTGCATATGAAATTACATATTGTTAAGACTCTTCGAGACAGCGTCAGTGACCTCCTATTCTGGAATCACATAAATCATGTCTATTCATTTACTTTTATATAATTACTTGGCTTATATACAGTGGGAGAAACCCAATATGAATGATTTCCATCTCAAAAGAAATTGGTCACGGGTACTGTAAGTTTTGCTAAAAAAAAGATTTTCTGTGTAGGATGGAAATGGCATACAGTTTTGCACCACATCTAGAAATATGTTTTTGAGGAATTATCTGCACATGTTTCAAAGCTCTGCTGCAAATAAAGATAATAAAGATAATTAAAAAAAAGAAGAAAGCAATGAATAAAAGCCCTTAACTGAACCCAAGTAAAATAAGTTTCAAATGCAAAGAATATAAGAAATAAATCAAACACCCAACTGAAAACACTGCAAGAAAAATAGAAAACCCTTTTATTCGATTTTTTTTCTTCTTTCTTTTTACTTGGAAAAAGGTAAAAGAAAATGACCTAAAATTAAGGAGAAAGAAAATAATTTACCCCCAAATAAACAGAAAGGAGGGGGAGGTGTACAGCAGCAACACAGCAATAAAACCTGCCCCTGACACATACAAAAAAAGGGCTGGTAATATTCCTTAAATTATTCCTTGCAAAGTGTGGAGATTATATGTATAAATCAAATAAAATACAGTATATCAGAATCCCACATGTGTAATAAATGTAGAAGTGTCTTCTATCCACCACACAGCAGTACACCTACCTGAGCAGCTTCTATATCCAGGGGGGGGGGGGGGGGCAACCAGTTGCCTTCCAGATGCTGTGGAACTACATTTCCCATGAGGCAGTTACAATTACTCCCAGAGGCATGATGGGACATATAGTTCTGCAACAGCAGGAGGGCCCCAGGTTGCCTACCCCTGTTCTATAGCATTGCACTCACCTCTGGCCATGGATTTCATGGATTTCCAGGGTTGCTTTGGACAATGGTGGTTTTGGCAATGCATGATTGGCTGGTCTCCATAGGAAATGCTGCTGAACGTCTTTAAAGTTTTTAAATTTGTCCGAACATCAAAACTTTGAATATTTGGTCCAAACTTGGGTTTATACCAAACATTCATCGCATCCCTAATGATCACATTATTATCTTTCATATAAATTAATGGTGATGTACTGTAACTCTGCTAAGTACTATATCCATAATAGCAGTATGGAAACCCAGAAGAAAACCCTACTGGTGGGACTTTTAAGCCACATAGTATGTTAGGCATCAATTAATAAAAACAAATTTTATTATTACATCACTGAATAAAAGAAACCCTATACAGTGTATAACATGGTATGCACAACTATTGTTACATCAACTGTGCATGATGATAAAGATCCAGAAGGATTTCCTCCACCCGATGTGTGTCAGAGAATGATTATCTCCTTCATCAGGGATATGAGAGGTATCGTTTGTCTACAATATTAATATACTGATTAAAAAGACATATTAGGCTATTCATAAATGTACGATTTAGACATCATTGCATCACAAACTTACAGTCAGGAAGGGAACCTCAAAAATGTCAGCATGGCTGTGGTCTCGAAGGCAAAGCATCTATGTATACAGTATATCGACATGCTTTGCCTGCCAGACCACAGCTATGCTAAGACATTTTTGTGGTTCCCTCCATGTATTGTCTCATTCTGGCTATTTTGCTCAGGACTATCCTTTGAGATGCAGGTAGGCTAATTTAGCCCTACATGCTTGAAGTTTCACTACCTATATATATAACATGTGTCCCCTTTTGGACCTAGCTGTCATCAAATTTTTTTATTTCTGTAGGATTGAATCTTCTAGCCCTCAGTGTTACCTTTTCCCCTCTCTCATGTGGGTGAAGCCTCTTCAATACCAGCTTTCTCGCATGATGACAATACTCCAAAAATGGGGCAGACAAACAGAATCTTTCAGACTGTTTTTTTAATGAATAACATGGAATGTTTGTCTATTACATTGTCAGCCTGACTGTAAGTTTGTGATGCAATAATGTCTAAATCGTCTAAATCGTACATTTATGAGTAGCCTATGTGTCTTTTTGATCAGTATATTTATATTGTAGACAAATGATACCTCTCATACCCCTGATAAAGGAGATAATCATTCTCTGAAACGCGTCGGGTGGAGGAAATCCTTTTGCATCTTTGCCATCATGCCCAGTTGATGTAACAATAGTTCTGCATCCCATGTTATACACTGTATATTGTTTCTTGTATTCAGTGATGTAATAATAAAATTCGTTTTTTTATTAATGTCTGACATACTATGTGGCTCTAGTGCATTAAAAGTCCCACCAATAGTTTTTTTTTTATCTGTTTCCATACATTATTATACCTCATCCATTTCCCCAAAGATAAAAATACACAGATTTTTCTGCTTTTAGAATAATTTTTATTCATTTCCCCAGAAGTAATTCCATGCCAATCAATGTATCTACTGATGTAATATATACAGGAGTATGGCATGTATAGCTCATTGGGCAACAGGTCTTCGTGATTGACAGCACAGCTACTCTGACCCTTTCCTTATGATTGACAGCCAAGATACTCTGCTGCTTCCTTATGATGTAACATGTTCAGCATGCACCCCCTCTCCCCCTCATCCCCACCATGACAGTGGGACCCTGTCTTCACACCAGCTGTAACAATTAAAGAACAATGGGGCTCTGCCCACACAGCCGCATCATTTATTTACAGTTTCCTGTGAGTGAATAGACTACAAGTCCCATCTGCCATTGCGGGTGATGGCTTGTAGTTCTCAATGGTCTGCGAGGGTGCTGGTGAGTGCTCTCTCATTTCATTAATCTTCCTGCTCTCAAGTAACTTCATGTCCATATTGGAGTTCTGTGCCCCACTAAGTGTTCCTGCCACAAGTCTGCTGAGAGCTCTGACCAGCTACACATCCCAGGCCTGCATCACAAGTGGAGTGCTTCTTTAACCTTGGCTTTACTGAGAACGGCTACTGTTCCTGACCCGATGGTTCTTCAGTTCCCTTGGGACTGCTTCTCTGGCTGCAAGTTCCCCTATCTACATCTGCAGGCACCCGTGTTCCTCCTGTCCCTCTACCCTCTATTCCACTTTCAGCAGGGCCTGGGCTGGAGATACGAGAGAGGCCGATCTTGTCATTTCAGTCTTCTCTCTTGTACATGGCAGTTTCCTTGAGGAAGGTATGAACCTGGGCAGCCTGAGTTAGCTAGTATGAGTAGGGTTGCCACCTTTTCTTCAAGCCAAACCCGAACACTTTAGCAGCGCACGGAATATTTTTTTTTTTTGTAGTACATTAAATCTATTATGGGGCAGTATGTGCGGGAGAGGAGTGCGGAGGGTATGATGGGGCAGTATGTACAGGAGAGGAGTGTGGAGGGTATGATGTGGGCAGTATGTGTGGGAGAGGAGTGTGCAGGGTATGATGGGGGCAGTATGTACGGGAGAGGAGTGCGGAGGGTATGATGGGGGCAGTATGTGCGGGAGAGGAGTGCGGAGGGTATGATGGGGCAGTATGTGCGGGAGAGGAGTGCGGAGGGTATGATGGGGGCAGTATGTGCGGGAGAGGAGTACGGAGGGTATGATGGGGGCAGTATGTGCGGGAGACGAGTGCGGAGGGTATGATGGGGGCAGTATGTACGGGAGAGGAGTGCGGAGGGTATGATGGGACAGTATGTGCGGGAGAGGAGTGCGGAGGGAATGATTGGGGCAGTATGTGTGGGAGAGGAGTGCGGAGGCTTTGATGGAGGCAGTATGTAAGGGAGAGGAGTGCGGAGGGTATGATGGGGGCAGTATGTATGGGAGAGGAGTGCGGAGGGTATGATGGGGGCAGTATGTACGGGAGAGGACTGTGGAGGGTATGATGGGGGCAGTATGTACGGGAGAGGAATGTGGAGGGCATGATGGGGGCAGTATGGGGAGGAATTTCTTGCAGTGTCTGTGGGGTGGCTATAGAAAGATGTCCCTCAGCTGGGGGGTAGGAAGCAGCTCTGAGTGATGTCTGGGGGTGATATAAGTTGGGGGGAGTGGGGGACTGAGATGTGGTCAGATAGTAATGTTTATAATTTAAAAAAAAAGCTATTATGGTCATTTACTAAAATATACAACAATACTACTCAATGAAAACAATCTGTTATAAGATGCCAGCCCCCAGCACTCTGTATGTACAGATAATGTGAAGGTAATTAATGGCCATTCATATAACCCTGTGTTATCCAAGCTCTGAGTCTGGACAATCAGAGTACACTCATCACATATACACAGGGTTAAGTGAATGGTCATAAATGAACTTCACATAATCTGGACAGAGGGATGTTTGTATAGATAGATAAGTGTGCTGCTTGGGAGATACTGTGAATTGGCTGTGATCGGGCTGCAGACTCCGCCCTCCCCCACACACACTTGCTCGCTGCCTCTTCCGATTCTGCTTATCTTAACTTCAATGCAAAATAAATCCTTCTGGAACTTTGCACCCTAGGAAACTTTCCTTAGTAAAAAAAAAAGTCAGCTCACCTCCTAGTGAGCAGCGGCCAGCCAGACGCAGCTACAGTGATCTCCTCAGCTCCGCCTCCCCTTCTCTCAGAACACAGCACTAGTGATTGGAGAGGGGGGTCAGAGATAACATAGATAATAGAGATAACAGAGACTGCAGAGCCTGGAGGGGGGAGACAGACAGGAGCTTCAGATTCATAACACACACACACCAGCACAGTGTGTGTATTTAGTGAGAAGAAATGACACTGCTGCTGTGACTGTCTCCACAGTGGCAAGTATGCTAATGAAGCTCCCCCTCTGCCAGAATGGTCTGTCCGGGTTTCAGGTAGTTTGAAAACCGGAGAGATGATTCAGAACCCGGACTGTCCGGGTGAATCTCGTACAGGTGGCAACCCTTAGTGTGAGTAGTACCGGGCATGGGTGATGGGTCTTCTGGTTAGTGATGAGGTTGGTGCTCTGACTCCTTCCTTAGTGCTCAGTGCCTCACAGCATTTGGAACCGAATACATGGCATGGAGATCCCATGGACCTAGCTGCAGGCACGGAAGAGTGAAGGAGTTAACTGTGCATGAAAGGAGATCTGCACAGTGGGAACTCTAATCTGCCACTGGGAGGGAGAAGGCAGGGTAGCTGGGTGAGCAGGGCACAGGCTTCACAGTGTCCCCCTCAAAATGCTGCATTCAGAAGAAAAGGTGTACAGTGTCACGGTAGAAGGGTGTCTTACAGAAAAAAGACACAAGTTTGATGTGTTATTGTGATGTGTTAATGTGATGTGTTATTGTGTGCTATTAAGGTGAACGGCTCACTTCTAAACATGGGGTGCCACCTAAATGCTGATTTTCATATAACGGTGGCCCCGCGTGATCCCAGGCATTTGTGAGTGCATCCATGGTGTGTTCTCCATCTTCAAGGTGAGTACGCTCTGCCCACAAACTACTTTACAGATTGATGTGTACGAGCTGTGGAATGTGGGAGGATAACCACATAAACATACTAACAGACCTCTGCCGGGGTGTTACAAACCTCTGCCAGGTTAGCCCCCCCATATCAAAAATCTTATGCAGTTTGTTAGATCTTTGTTAGATCAGGTTAGATCAACCATTGTTTGCGTTAGATCTCACACAGAAGAAGCAATATTAACAGTTATTTGCTGGGGGGGCTAACCCGTCATCAGCCCCCCCCTTATCAAAAAAATTGCCAAACAGTTAGCTATTTTGGAAGCTATTTGTTAGATCCGGTAAGATCAAGTGGTTTTAACGTTAGATCTCACATAATTAGAGACTTATTAAGTGATTAACCTCCCTGGCGGTAATCCCGAGCGTGACTCGGGGTTGTTTTTTTCTGCTAAAATCGGTAACCCCGAGTCACGCTCGGGGTAAACATTGCAGAGCGCGCAGCAGAGTTTCCTTACCTTCTCCTGGCGATCCAGCGATGATGTCCTCTGCTGTAAACGCCAGCGAGATCACCGGCAAGTGTCGGCACTTTCCGACCCCATCTGACTTCCTGGTTCCGTTCTCTGCAAGCCGCAGCGGCGCATGGGAGCAGAACTGGGCGGCAAATTCAAAAAGTGAAACACACAATACACATACAGTATACTGTAATCTTACTGATCACAGTACTGTATGTAATAATTACACATCCCCTTTGTCCCTAGTGGTCTGTCCTGTGTCCTGCATGCACTTTTATATAATAAAAACTGTTCTTTCTGCCTGAAAACTGGAGATTGTCCAAAGCAACCAAAAAGGTCCCTTTATGTCAAAAGTGGTTTTAGACCAGCTAGAAAACAGCGATAATAAATTAGAATCGCTTGCAGAATTGAGCGATAGCGATTTGTGGGAAAATTCGTCATCAAACACTAAATCTAATGACAGCGACAATTCTGCAACTGAGCAAATTTCAGTGTTTTTGATTTGATTACATTATTAAATAATTTTTATTATAATTACATTACTATTTGTTATAATTATTTATAGTTATTTATTATATTATAATTTATGATTTTGTGTTTCAAACTTTATCATACCCAGGATGTCTACTAGACTCTGGTTTGGTCAGGTTTAAGTAAGTAATTACTAAGAATTAAAGGCCTATAATACATAACACCAAATTTCCATGCAAAATAATTGTACCGCTTTTGGTACATAATTCCAGACAGAATCATACCACCAGGGAGGTTAATGAGGGGGGGCTGGCCCCCCCTTATCAAATTTTCTGGCCAAAAATCATTCAGGCTAATAGATATTTGTTAGATCCGGTAAGATCAAGTGGTTTTAACATTAGATCTCACATAATTTCAGAGATATTCCACATAAAAATAGAGATATTCGGTGGTACATAAGGACGGGTTGGCCCCCCTTATCAAATTTTCTGGCCAAAAATCATTCAGGCTAATAGATATTCATTAGATCTGGTAAGATCAAGTGGTTTTAACGTTAGATCTCACATAATTTTAGAGATATTCCACATAAAAATAGAGATATTCGTGGTACATAAGGACAGGTTGGCCCCCCCTTATCAAATTTTCTGGCCTAAAATCATTCAGGCTAATAGATATTCATTAGATCCAGTAAGATCAAGTGGTTTTAACGTTAGATCTCACAGAATTTCAGAGATATTCCACATAAAAATAGAGATATTAGGAGGTACATAAGGACGGGTTGGCCCCTCTTATCAAAATTTCTTGCCAAAAATCATTTAGGCTAATAGATATTCATTAGATCCGGTAAGATCAAGTGATTTTAACATTAGATCTCACATAATTTCAGTGATATTCCACATAAAATTACAGATATTAGGTGGTACATAAGGACGGGTTGGCCCCCTCTTATCAAATTTTCTGGCCAAAAATCATTCAGGCTAATAGATATTCGTTAGATCCGGTAAGATCAAGTGGTTTTAACATTAGATCTCACATAGTTTCAGAGATATTCCACATAAAAATAGAGATATTAGGTGGTACATAAGGACAGGTTGGCCCCCCCTTATCACATTTTCTGGCCAAAAATCATGCAGGCTAATAGATATTCGTTAGAAACAGAAAACACATATATGAGAGTCCATCAAAGCTGAATAACCCAAATGTATACAGAAAAAAGAATGGTTACCCCAAAGTTTTTTTTAGCAGCAATGAATTGAGGATAAGTAATAAAGTAAAATCTTTTAATTGGTACATGATTCATTGAAAAGTAGATTTTAAGATACAAACTCTGGTTGACGATATACTTGTGACAGATAAATATCCCAAATAAAACATAGTTGATTGCATAAGCAGCATAGTGGTCCACATGAATATTCCGAATACCCCAATGCATTTCGACCCTTTTTGTGTCTTGGTCTTCTTCAGGGGGAATTGTAATCTGAGAGAATATATTAGATATGTCTAATTTGAGGTATTACATCAATGTAAAAAAACATTTTTAATTTATATAATAATATTATTGTCTCTATATATTCGTAAGTATATTTACCATTCAGTGGATGGAAAAAGCGGGAGTGCATGGTACGAACCAGAGGGTTTAAGAATGTTTGCATTCAATGATCCCACTGTCTCCGCTCGTCCCTACCGCACGCCCTAGGTGGGACCATATCCCACCAATCTTACAAGGGGCCACGCTTTGGGACTGGAGATGAGGACGGGAAGAGAGGCACCTGCAACTAGATATAGAAAGGTCGCAATGAGTAATTGGCAGAGATTCTATGAGTACTTGGTACTGCTCGGAGAGTGCAGGCTGGTTAATATAATATATTAGTTGTAACTTTCTATTCGTATCATTACGTAATTTGCTTATTTAAATTTATAGATTAATTAATCTTATTATTAATAAAAGTAGTTTAAGAAAAATTGGAAAGTTTATTATTGAAATGTAGTTTGTTAATGGATCAAAATATAAAGTGAATGTCGGTGGAGTGAAGTGATGTATCCAATAATGGGGTAATTAAGAATAAGAAAGATATGTTGAATAAAAACGTGATCTAAATCACAGCAACCTGGTGTGATCTAATATTCATTAGATCCAGTAAGATCAAGTGGTTTTAATGTTTGATTATACATAATTACAGGGAAATTATGGATATTTGGTAGTGATACACGGATATCCATACTAGTGTCTATATCGGAGCCGATAATGAGCAGTTTCACGTGTACCAGTGAGGAGTGCCATTGAGCATACCGAGGTATGCTGAAATTATGTGGGGCATTAACCTCCCTGGCGGTATTCCCGAGTCTGGCTCGGGGTGAGATTTCAATACCAAAAGAGATAACCCCGAGCCTGACTCGGGCTGCATCGCAGGGAGAGTTACTTACCTTGTTCCCTGGATCCTATGATGTCTCCTCACAGTGTGTGCGAGCTGTCTCCTCGCTTGATTCACACACAGTGCCGTTGAGCTCCGCTCCCTGCGACGTTGTGGCACACGGGGGCTTAGATTGGCGCCAAATTCAAAAAAGTAAAAACACAATACACATAGGCCCCTTTCACACTGAGGCGTTGAAAAAACGCAAAAAAAAATGCCATTTTTTACCGTGATTTTACCGCGTTTTTACCGCAATCGCGGTAAAAATAGCGCTAACGCCTATGCGTTTTTACAGCGATTTTACCGCGTTTTTACCGCGAATCCCATTCATTTCAATGGGGATAGGCGTTTTTACAGCGCTATTTTATGCACCCTAAAGTTGCTCTAAAAAAGCTGTTTGCAGGATTTTTTTCAACGCCCAGCCAGCAAAACGCCTCAATGTGAAAGCCCTCAGAGATTTCACATTGAGAATGCTGGGGCAGGATTATTTCAGGCGTTATTACAGCGCTATTTTTACCGCGAAAACGCAGTAAAAACGCCTCAGTGTGAAAGGGGCCTTACAGTACTGTACAGATTACAGTACTGTATAAAATAATTACACACCCCCCTTGTCCCTAGTGGTCTGTCCAGTGCCCTGCATGCACTTTTATATTATAAATACAGTTTTTTTCTGCCTGGAAACTGGAGATTGTCCATAGCAACCAAAAAGTGTCCCTTTATGTCAAAAGTGATTTTAGACCAGCTAGAAAACAGCGGTAATAAATTAGAATCACTTGCTTTATTGAGCGATAGTGATTTGTGGGGAAATTCGTCATCAAACACTGCAAGTAATGACAGCGACAATTTTACAACTGAACAAATTTCAGTGTTTTTGATTTGATTACATTATTGAATAATTTTTATTATTATTATATTATTATTTGTTATAATTATTTATAGTTATTTATTATATTATAATAAATGATTTTGTGTTTCAAACTTTATCATACCCTGGATGTCTATTAGACTGTTGTTTGGACAGATTTAAGTGAGTTATTACTAAGAATTACAGGCCTACAATATAAAACACCAAATTTCCATGCAAAATAATTGTACCGCTTTCAGCACCTAAAATCTGACAGAATCATACCGCAAGGGAGGTTAATAGACAGGTGTGTCCAAGCCCAGTGAAGCCTGAAGCACAGTGCCAGAAGCCAGAGGGAAACTTCGGAGGGCCCTGGAGAAGGAGCCAACTGGGTGCCCATCTATGGTAACTGGCTCCAAAACCAATGATGCGAAGAGACAGCAGCGGAAGTTCAAACCCTTGCAGAGGCCCCCCCCCCCCCGTTGTTCCCTTCAGGCAACCCAGTGTCCCGTTTCTTTTGACACATGCGGCCTGGCGTCAGCGAGCCAATGCACACCAGACTCCCAGAACTTAGCGTAGACTTAAGCCCGATCAGAATCTCTGCAAGAGAGGAGCGCGGATACAAACCACCAAACAGGCCAGGGCCACCACTTCCTCCATGCTCCCTCACAAGCTGGCGGGACCTTCTCCTGTTGTTCCCATCCAAGTAAAGGGAGTCTACACCAAGGCCCTTCTGGATACTGGAGCTTAAGTGACCCTTCTCTACAGAGACTTCTATGACAGGCACCTCAAGCACCTGCCATTGCAGAAGTTGTAAGAGCTGGAGATATGGGGCATTGTGACTCAGAACTCCCCCTATGATGGCTATCTACTGGTCAAGCTGACCTTCGATCCCTGCGTGGCTGGGAAAGAAAATACTTTTGACACTCTGGCAGTGGTCTGTCTTCGCCCACCAGGGGCCAGTAAGAGTTCTCTCATCATAGGGACCAATACTGATCTTGTCAGAAGGCTGTTGACACCTCTTTGTCTGAAGCCGGGCACTTCAACTACAAGTGTGCACCCCATGCTGAGACAAGCCTACCAGCGCCTGGTACAAGAACAGAAGGCCCAAGCTAAAGGAGTGGGAAAGATCTGGCGCTTGAACCGGTTTCAGAAAGTGTTTACAGCCTGGTAAAGTGGCCTGTTTACTAGCATCTGAATAAATTGGAAGCAACCAGGCCCTTTGATTGTCCTTCGAAGTGGACGGACAGAGAGAAGACATGGGAGTGGAGATAATTCCCGAGGTGGTTTCAACCAAAGGGTTGCATAGAAGTCACGGGAAGATCTTGGTTAGTATCCGCAACATAACAGCCTCGCCAGTGAAGATGCCAGCTCAGATGTTGCTGGGACAGGTGAATTCGGCCACCCCAGCCCTGCCGTCTGATTTGGTGGGGGGAGCAAAGGATGGGATCTCTGTGGAGGAGAGCATGACGGCCATCTATGGCCTGTTGCCTACATGAGTCAGAACAAGAAGAACTCCCCAATGCACAAACTTGAGTTCCTGGCCTTGAAGTGGGCGGTGGTGGATAAGCTGAGGGATGACCTGTATGGAGCGAAGCTCGTGATTAAGACCGACAACAATCCTCTCACCTACATCCTCACTACCACCAAGTTGGATGCCACAACTGATTGGCTACTCTATCAGGGTTTATTTTCAGCCTGAAACAAGATGCGGATGCTTTGCCAAGAAGGCCCCATTGTTCCAGAGACCCTCCAGAAGAATAGGCCCATCTGACACCTGAAGGGGTACGTCAAGGAACAGAACATCAAGCTGGAGGAGGATCCAGGGCCGAAAACGTTGGAGTGTCAGCCGCTGGTGTCCCCAGATGTTATTGCAATGTCACCCAAGTCGGGGATGAAGGTCTGCTCGAAGCTGTCAAAGGCCTGCGGAGGGACCAGTTGGAGGACCCTCCCTGTAGCTTGGCATTGAAGGCCTTAGAGAGCCAATGCCCTGACTTGCTCCTCACTGAATCCCCAAAGGAAACCTGTCTGCTGCACAGAGAGTGGGATCAGTTTCAGGTGCACCAAGGGTTGGTCTACCGAAGGGGCCCCTCTGATGATTCTGAAGAAAACTGGCAGCTATTCCTACCTGAAAAACATAGGGAGACAGTATTAACTGCCCTACATGACAACCATGGACACCTAGGGCCCAAGAGGAATTTTTATCTGGTGAGGGACCGGTTCTACTGGCTGTGCATGCGGGCAGAAGTTTAGGACTATTGCCACTCCCGCTTCAAATGTATCCAAAGGAAGACTTTGCCTCACGAGCTGCCCCAATGGGCCATCTTCAGAGTCAGGGACCTATGGAGGGACCAGAGTCAGGGACCTATGGAGCTGGTGTGCATGGTGTGCTGGTGTGCATTGACATACTGTGCTTGGAGCCTGATCTTAGCGGGCAGGGAAATATCCTGGTAGTAACGGACCATTACACTCTGTATGCCCTGGCGTTTTCCACGAGGGACCAACAAGCACCCACCATGGCCAAGATCTTTGTGGAGAAATTCTTTGTGCACTATGGTCTGTCCCAACGCATCCACTCTGATCAAGGGAGAGATTTTGAGAGTAGTCTCATCAAGAGACTTTTAGACCTGTTGGGCATCAGGAAGTCTAAAACCAACCCCGTATCATCCTCAAGGAGATCCTCAACCAGAGAAATTCAATCAAACCCTCCTGGATATGCTCGGAACTCTAAATTCAGAACAAAAGCAGCACTGGAGCAAGCATATAGTGGCTATTGTGCATGCTTATAACAGCACCGCCAATGATGCCACAGGTTACTCTCCCTATAGTTTGATGTTCTGACGGTAGGCCCGGCTGCCAGTAGACTTGGCCTTCGGCGCATCCCTCGGCCATACCTCAGCAACTTCCCACAGAGGGTATGTGGATCACCTGCAGAGACGTCTGAAGACCACCTATGATAAGGCTTAAGCTGCCTCATATGCCCGAGGACAGAGAAACAAAATATACTTTGACCTCAAGGTACGAGTACAGGACCTACAGCCGGATGACAAGGTACTGCTGAGATACCTGGGTGTCCCTGGAAATTACAAGTTGGCTGACTGCTGGAAGTCACAGCCCTATGTCGTTTGCAAGCATCTGCCAGGACTCCCAGTATATCAAATCCGGCCAGAGGGAAGCACAGGCCCGCCGAAGACTTGGCATCGCAATCATCTGAGGCCTCTGTCAGAAGCAGTTCATGTGCCACCACAGCCATATTTACATTCCACACCCACGGCCTCTCAAATATCCCAGCCAGTGACTAGATCTCAGTCTGTCCCCCTTGCTGAAGATGAAAACAGCGAGGCAGGACAACCTCCCCTCCTATGCTAATTGGTGGGATGTTCCTCTGCTAGGGTTTTATGCAGATGCAAATTGTATGGTTTCCTGTGCACACTAACCTATTTTTTTTTCCGTGTGTATATCAAAAGCATGTATCAGGTCACCGGCGGACCAAAGGTTTTTTGGTGGGGGGAGTGTGTAGCAGGGGCTGCTCTGTCACCCATGGTCCCGCACCTCCTGCCAGCAACAGTTGAATTGAATAGACACTGACACAGGCACTCACTGAGGGAGATCACGCCTGTCAGTCCCTGTGGGGGATTTCTCCCCTTCCTTGAGTGACGGGTGGTGCTCACTCACAGGCATCCGCCCACTCTGCTCTCTTTTCTGTGTCCCTATTGACAGGGAGAGGGAGCCAATAAAGCAGCAGCAGAGGACCACGGGACTTGAAGTCTCATCACAAAACGACACCATTGATTTCTACACGGGGCGGAGCTACTACTTCTGCTTTGCAAGAAGGGGGGGCTAGCTAAAGACTTAAGCTTGTTGGTCTGAGGAGAGGTCACCATGAGGCAGGGAGATGAACAGAGGTGTGAGGAGAGACTACAGGCATTCGCTGAAGAACCATCCAAAGACGGTTCCAGAGACCCTCCAGAGATGGTTGTAGATGGATGTACCTTCTGTACCACCTAATATCCCTATTTTTATGTGGAATATCTCTGAAATTATGTGAGCTCTAACGTTAAAACCACTTGATCTTACCGGATCTAACAAATATCTATTAGCCTGAATGATTTTTGGCTACAAAATTTCATGTGGGGGGGCCAACCCATCCTTATGTACCAACCACTATCTCTATTTGTATGTGGAATATCTCTGAAATTATATGAGATCTAACATTAAAACCACTTGATCTTGCCGGATCTAATGCATATCTATTAGCCTGAATGATTTTTGGCCAGAAAATTTGATAAGGGGGAGCCAACCCATCCTTATGTACCACCTAATATCTCTATTTTTATGTGGAATATCTCTGAAATTATTTGAGATCTAACGTTAAAACCACTTGATCTTACCGGATCTAACAAATATCTATTAGCCTGAATGATTTTTGGCCAGAAAATTTGATAAGGAGGGGCCAACCCATTCTTATGTACCACCTAATATCTCTATTTTTATGTGGAATATCTCAAAATGTATGTGAGATCTAACGTTAAAACCACTTGATCTTGCCGGATCTAATGAATATCTATTAGCCTGAATGATTTTTGGCCAGAAAATTTAATAAGGGGGGGCCAACCCGTCCTTATGTACCACCGAATATATGTATTTGTATGTGGAATATCTCTGAAATTATGTGAGATCTAACATTAAAACCACTTGATCTTACCGGATCTAACGAATATCTATTAGCCTGAATGATTTTTGGCCAGAAAATTTGATAAGGGGGGGGCCAGCCCCCCCTCATTAGTCACTTAATAAGTCTCTAATTATGCGAGATCTATCGTTAAAACCACTTGATCTTACCGGATCAAACAAATAGCTTCCAAAATAGCTAACTGTTTGGTAAATTTTTTGATAAGGGGGGGGCTGATGACGGGTTAGCCCCCCCCAGCAAATAACTTTTAATATTGCTTCTTCTGTGTGAGATCTAACGCAAACAACGGTTGATCTAACCTGATCTAACAAAGATCTAACAAACTGCATAAGATTTTTTCAAAAATTTTGATATGGGGGGGGGGGCTAACCCGGCAGAGGTTACAAACAGGGCAGGAATCAAACTGAGAACCTCAATGATGCAAAGCAGAAGAGATAACAACTGAGTCACAATGCTTGTAGCATTCAGCGTGAGAACCTTTCATAAAATTAAAGGAACAAATTCAAATTTTGCTCCTTCCCAGTAAAGAAGATGAGTGATATATATTATTATAAATTGCTGCACTTGAAAATCTTAGCAGCTCATATTTCATAGATATAAGTGGAAATTTCAGGTTACCTTATTAACCACTGAGATGATTTTGTGTCTCCAAGCGGTTTTGTCATTCGATTTTGGGCCTCTTGTCATAGAGCTGCATGCTGCCAGATTCATCCTTTTAGTACTAACCTGTATATAGCCCTTCAATACCAGTCCACTTTTGAGTTTTTAGTGCTGTGACAGTTTACCTATTGTTTATTTTTCTTTTAAAAATAATCTCATCATAATTGGTAGTCAGTGGTACTTTAGGACCCTCTACCTTTACCTTCGATCTTCTGGTAATCGTTCCTTCTGTGTTTATTAACATTCAGCCTATTCACCACAGAGGAAATGGAGCTTCTACTCTAGTGAATGTGCTGAATATTTGCACCCTACAGGGTTTACTCTTGGATTAACTGTAAAGCCCTGTACACACGATCGGTTTTACCAATGAAAACAGTCCGATGGACTTTTTTCATCTGACAAACCGATCGTGTATGGGACCCATCGGTCTTTTTTCCATCGGTTTTAAAAAATAGAACATGTTTTAAATTTTTCCGATGAATCAAAAACCGATAGCAAATTCCGATCGTCTATGGGCAAGTCCATCGGATAAAAAACCCACGCATGCTCAGAATCAAGTCGACGCATGCTCAGAAGCATTGAACTTCATTTTTCTCGGCTCATAGGAGTGTTTTACGTCACCGCGTTTGGATTGGTCGGTTTTTTGACTGATGGTGTGTAGGCAAGACTGATGAAAGTCAACTTCATCGAATTTCCGATGGACAAAACCATCGTATTAGAATCCATAGGATATCCGATCGTGTGTACGAGGCTTTATTGGTTAACACAGATTTCAAAGTATAGAGCCAATCTTATTGTCTATGTACATTGAGATTGCAATCTGAACTGTAAAATGACAGTAGTGTTGGGCCAACGGTTCGACCCGAGCACAAATTCAGGCTAAACATTGGTTGTTTGCCCGTTCGATGGACACCCGAATCGAGCCGAAATCAAGCCTTCGACCATTTGAGTGCCCCACAACGCACTGCATGCCTCACAGTGCACTGGAAGCCATGATTGGCTGAAGCAATGATGGATTTGCCCAATCAGGGCACAGAACATGGGCGTAGCATAAGGGGTCGCAGGGGTCGCAATTGCGACCCGGCCCCTGCTTCAGGGGGCCCGTGAGGACTCCATCTGACATTAACTTTGATATCACTGTGCCTGTGTGGGCGGCAGAGTCACATGAGGGGGCAATATATAACAGGACAGACCACTCCCCTTCCCTGCACACAGATGCCAGGTGGGACAGAGCCGCTGAGTGGAGGAGGCGGGTCACCTGCTGAGGGGCCATTCTCTCACACAGAACATCTCATCCCGCTGCCTCCCAGCCCCATGTCCTCCCTATCTCTGCCCCTCTGTGAGCTGACCCCCGCCCCCTCCTTGCTTTTGTGTGCCCCCCTCACCTCTCTCACTCCAATTGAATGCCTCCTGATGTCTACCCTCCCCACCTGTTCTCAATGATGGTGGGGGCCCGGATGAGAGTACCTGCTGGAGCCACCTGGGAGCAGAATATCCTGCAAGCAAGTTCATCAGGTGGTGAGAGCAGAGCATGGGGGGGGGGGTGGAGGAACAGTCGAAGACACTGTCGGAGCTGGGGGCTTCTGAACATTTTAAGGGCTGAGCAGGGCCATGTTCCCCGGGTGCTGCATAGAGAGGGGTGCTGCTGCTGACAGGAGTACTGACAGCCGCATTACTACTCCTGTCAACCCAAAGCCAGGAGGCAGAAGCAGAGAGCCGGGAGAGGGAACAGACATCTCTACAGACTACAGGTCTGATTTTAAAATAGAATTGAAAAGTTTTGTTTTGATTTCTTGTCAGCATTTATGTGGTTGTTAATGGCAGTGCAGTGATGAAGATAAATCATGATGAAATCCGTGTCAAATCCATTGTCACTATCACATTGTTACATTGTTGTTAGGTTACCATTGGAGATATGAAGTGCATGATGAAGACATAAAAAACTGCAACTGAAGGTAGATCATGATGAAATGCATGATTATCATTGTCACTGGGGCATGAGGTTGCTATAAACCACTTCAGGCCCGGACCATTTTGGCTGGTTAAAGACCAGACCACTTTTTGCGATTCGCCACTGCGTCGCTTTAACTGACAATTGCGCGGTCGTGCGACGTGGCTCCCAAACAAAATTGACGTCCTTTTTTTCCCACAAATAGAGCTTTAGTTTGGTGGTATTTGATCACCTCTGCGGTTTTTATTTTTTACGCTATAAACAAAAATAGAGTGACAATTTTGAAAAAAATGCAATATTTTGTACTTTTTGCTATAATAAAATTTCCCCAAAAAATATATAAAAAACATTTTTTTTTTCTCAGCTTACAAATTCTTCTACATATTTTTGGTAAAAAAATTGCAATCAGCGTTTATTAATTGGTTTGCGCAAAAGTTATAGCGTTTACAAAATAGGGGATAGTTTTATGGCATTTTTATAAAAAATAATTTTTTACTAGTAATGGCGGTGATCAGTGATTTTTTTCATGACTGTGACATTATGGCGGACACATCGGACACTTTTGACACATTTTTGGGACCATTGTCACAGCGATCAGTGCTATAAAAATGCACTGATTACTCTGAAATTGACACTGGCAGTGAAGGGGTTAACTACTAGGTGGCGCTGTAGGGGTTAAGTGTTCCCTTCATAGTGTTTCTTACTGTAGGGGGGGATGGGCTCTGTGTCACATGACACATGACACAGGGAGCCGAGATCAGTGTCATTGTCACTAGTCAGAGCAGGGAGATGCTTGTTTACACAAGCATCTCCCTGCTCTATACCTCCGTGAGACGTTCGCGGGGATATGCGCAGCGATCATGGGGATGGCGGCAGGGGACGGACAGGTACGTTGATGTGCCTGTACGTGCCATTCTGCCGACGTATATGTACAGTAGGCGGTCGGCAAGTGGTTAATAGGGATGAGCTTCGAGTTCGAGTCGAACTCATGTTCGACTCGAACATTGCCTGTTCGCCCGTTCGCCGAACAGCGAACAATTTGGCAAATTTGAAACGTCTATGGGAGAAATCTAAAGTGCTAATTTTGAAGGCTTATATGCAAGTTATTGTCATAAAAAGTGTTTGGGGACCGGGTCCTGCCCCAGGGGACATGTATCAATGCAAAAAAAAACGTTTTAAAAACTAAAGTTTTTTCGAGAGCAGTGATTTTAATAATGCTTAAAGTGAAACAATAAAAGTGAAATATTCCTTTAAATTTCGTACCTGGGGGGTGTGTATAGTATGCCTGTAAAGTTGTGCCTGTTTCCCGTGCTTAGAACTGTCCCTGCACAAAGTGTAATTTCTGAAGGAAAAAAAGTAATTTAAAGTGATTGTAAACCCACTTATGTAGCTTGCACCTACAGGTAAGCCTATATTAAGGTCTACCTGTAGGTGCAAAAAATATCTCCTAAACCTACACGGTTTAGGAGATATTTTACAAAAAAGAATGCACCGGTGTCTACGGCGCATGTGCGCCATAGACAACGGCGCATTCGTAGGGTTAATCCCATTCACAAATCCGGCTTAGCCGGATTTGACGGCTCCCGCACGCATGCACGGAGTCACGTCTTCGCCGCTCCGGCCAATCACAGCGCCGGAGCAGCGCTGTGGTTGGCTGGAGCGGCGATACCCGGAAGTAACATTGATGGCTGCGGCTGGAGAGGGAGACGAGGACGGCTTCGGGGGGCCCCGATCTAAGGTAAGTGATGCTTAATGAGGTAGTATGCAAGTCATACTAGCTCATTATGCCTTTGTCTTGCAGGTGGGTTTAAAAAAAAAAAAACTCACTTGCGACTATAATGAATTGTCGGCTCCCGGCAATATAGAGAAAAGTCATTGATAAAAAAAAAAAATTCAATTACAAGGCCCTTCAGGTCTGGTATGGATATTAAGGGGAACCCTGCCGCAAATTTAAAAAAAATGTGTGGGGTTCCACCAAATATCCATACCAGGCCCTTCAGGTCTGGTATGGATTTTAAGGGGAACTCCACCCCAAATGTAAAAAAAAATGGCGTGGAGTTCCCCCAAAAATCCATACCAGACCCTTTATCCGAGCACGCAACCTGGCAGGCCGCAGGAGAAGAGGGGGGACGAGAGAGCGCCCCCCCCTCCTGAACCGTACCAGGCCACATGCCCTCAACATGGGGAGGATGTCGGATCCCGGCCCCCCCTATGTGATTTGGTAAGGGGAACTTCCTTCACAGTGTAATAAATTAATAGACCCGCCCCTTCTCACGTTCCGCATCTGGTCCGCTTAGCCTTACACCTATGTCATTGGCTGAGCAGACCTGATGGGGAACTTTAGAAGGGGCGGGTCTATTCATTTAATACACTGCGGAGGAAGTTCCCCATCAGGCCCGCTCAGGCTCAGCCAATGACGTTTCGTGTGGACAGCGCTGGACATCGGATTGCCGCGGGACACTGGATTACATCGCTGGAATGTTTTTATTTTTTTATGTTTTTATGTTTTTATTTTATTTTATTTTTTTATTTTTAATAAAGGACTTTTCCAAGGTGTCTGTGTGTTTTTTTACATTTTTTTTACACTTTCTTCGTGAAATGGTAGGGGTACAATGTACCCCTTACCAATTCACATGGGGGGCGGGATCTGGGGGTCCCCTTTGTTAAAGGGGTCTTCCAAATTCCAAAAAGCCCCCTGCCCGCAGACCCCCACAACCACCAGGCAAGGGTTGTGGGGATGAGGCCCTTGTCCCCATCAACATGGGGACATCCTCTCCATGTTGAGGGCATGTGGCCTGGTACGGTTCAGGAGGGGGGGTGCTCTCTCGCCCCCCCCTCTTTTCCTGCGGCCTGCCAGGTTGCATGCTCAGATAAAGGGTCTGGTATGGTTTTTTGGGGGAACTCCACGACATTTTTTTTTTACATTTGCGGCAGGGTTCCCCTTAATATCTATACCAGGCCTGAAGGGCCTGGCAATTGAATTTGGGGGGACCCCCACGCATTTTTTTTATTTTTACCAATGACTTTTCTATGTATTGTCGGGAGCCGACAATTCAGTATAGACGCGAGTGAGTTTTTAATTATTTTTTTCCTTCAGAAATGACACTTTGTGCAGGGACAGTTCTAAGCACGGGAAACAAGCACGACTTTACATGCATATCATACACACCCCCCAGGTACGAAATTTAAAGGAAATTTTTCATTTTATTGTTTCACTTTAAGCATTATTAAAATCACTGCTCCCGAAAAACTGCAGTTTTTAAAACTTTTTTTTGCATTGATACGTGTCCCCTGGGGCAGGACCCAGGTCCCCAAACACTTTTTAGGACAATAACTTGCATATTAGCCTTTATAATTAGCACTTTTGATTTTGAACGTTCGAGTCCATTGTATTTAATAGGGTTCTAACTAGTGATGAGCCGAACACCCCCGGGTTCGGTTCGCACCAGAACCCGCGAACGGACCGAAAGTTCGAACGAACATTAGAACCCTATTAAATACAATGGATGCGAACGTTCGAATTCTAAAGTGCTAATTATAACAACTATTATGCATGTTATTGTCCTAAAAAGGGTTTGGGAACCCGGGTTCTGCACCAGGGGACATGTATCAATGCAAAAATAAGTTTTAAAAACGGTCGTTTTCCGGGAGCAGTCATTTTAATGATGCATAAAGTGAAAAAAAAAAAGTCAAATATTCCTTTAAATATCGTACCTGGGGGGTGTCTAAAGTATGCCTGTGAAGTGCCACGTGTTTCCCGTGTTTAGAACTGTCCCTGCACAAAATGACACTTCTAAAGGAAAAAAAAGCCATTTAAAACTGCTTGCGGCTTTAATGTAATGTCTGGTCCCGGTAATATGGATGAAAATCTTTAAGACAAATGGCATAGCTACCCCATGACCCCCCCCCCCCTACCCCAGCCCATTACCAGCCCCTTTGGGTCTTGTATGGATATTAAGGGGAACCCCGCACATAAAATAAAAAAGGCCCTATATACTCTGAACAGCCGTATACAGGCGGTGCATACAAGACAGGGACTGTAGGTTTGTTCTTATGTAGAATCTGTTTGTAATTTTGAACAGGTACATTGTTGAAGTGTAGCTCCAGACCAAAAATCTATTTTTAAACTTTTTGGAAAACATAGGTAAGGGTTATCACCCCTGTAACATTTGTTTTGCTGTCTGTGCCCCTGTTCAGAACATTTCACCTCACTTTCCGTCCTAATGACAACTGTTTTTGAAATGTGGTGTTTTTCTTGAAACAAGGATTGCTGATAAAGCATCAGTACAGAGGAGACACCTTTCTCCCATATTTATTCTTACAGGAGAGAATTTTCCTTCCTAGTGGTAGATTTCCTCTCACTTCCTGTTGTCTTCTTGCGTTTGCAAGTAGGAGTCGTTTGTAAGTTGGATGTTTGAAAGTAGGGACCTGCCGTATATACTCTGCAGAAATAGGCCCCTTAGTTGTTGGTGTTGGCACAACACTGTAAGCACTCACAGTTACTCTTGGTTGGTGCTGGAACGCCCTGCTGTCAACTATTATATCAGGAATTTTAATTACATATAATTGTTGAACAGTGGTAGTAAAAATTGGGCCTTTGATGGTGGTGCTGGTGCCACAACACTGTAAGCCCTGACAGTTACTCTTGGTGGGTGCAGCAATGGGCCCTGCTGTGAATTATTAGATCAAGAATTGTAATTACATGCCCCTGTTGAACAGGGGCTGAAAAATTGGGCCTTAGGCACTGGTGGCACAACACTGCAACCCTTCACAGATACTGTACTTGGAGCACAGCAATGAGCCCTGTTGCAAAGTATTGCTTCAAAAATTGTAATGACACGCCCCTGTTAAACAGGGGCTGAAAAATTGGGCCTTAGGCACTGGTGGCACAACACTGCAACTCCTCACAGATACTGTACTTGGAGCACAGCAATGAGCCCTGTTGCAAAGTATTGCTTCAAAAATTGTAATTACACGCCACTGTTAAACAGGGGCTGAAAAATTGGGCGTTAGGCACTGGTGGCGGCACCCATAAACAAAAATGATCTTCCAAGCTATCATCATCAATCGTATCATTGAGGACTCGGAGGAGGAGGATAGCCAGTCAACATAACAGCACAGGCACTCAGCATCAGCATCAGTCTTGAAGGGATGTGACATTTTAAAATCAATTAGTCTGTTATATCAGCATCAGGTGTGTGGTAGCTGGTGGTGATCCAAGACTGGTTCATCTTGATGAAAGTCAGTCGATCAACCGAGTCGGTGGACAGGCGCACCCTGTGATCCGTGACAAATCCTCCAGCAGCACTGAATGTGCGTTCCGAAAGAACGCTGGATGCAGGACAGGCCAGTAGCTCAATTGCATACTGTGCAAGCTCTGGCCAGTGATCCATCCTCAAGACCCAGTAAGCCAGAGGATTTTCGGTGGGGAAGGTGTCCAAGTCTGACCTTGCCCCTAGATATTCCTGCACCATGTTTATCAGACGCTGGCGATGGTTGCTGGAACCGATCATACTTTGGGGCTGCGGACTAAAGAATTGTCTGAACGCATCGGTCAGACGGCCACCTTCCCCACCGCTCCTTCTTTGACTGGCCGAAGCCTCAGCAACTCGTTGTCCAGGACCAGGAGTTTGCAACCTCCCAGTCTCTGGGAACGCGTTGCACAGACCTTTCTGCAAGGCCTCCCGGAGTTGTCTCATCCTCTGCTCCCTCTGCGACGGTAACATAAGGTCCGCAACCTTACCCTTGTACCGTGGATCAAGGAGAGTGGCCAGCCAGTAATGGTCCCTCTCCTTGATCCGAAGAATACGAGGATCCTTCCGCAGACTTTGCAGGATCAGGGAGGCCATGCAGCGTAGGTTTGCTGAGGCATTCGCTCCGGAGTCCTCTGGGTCACTAAGGACGACATGATCCGCAGCCACCTCCTCCCAGCCACGTACAAGTCCACTGGTTTCTTGGGACTGTAAATCATCCCTAAAAGACTGCTGCTGATGATGCTGAGTGCCAGCCTCCACCTCCATGCTGACACAATCCTCCTCCTCCTCCTCCTCCTCCTCCTCCTCCTCTTCCTGTGCGATGGGTGGGACAGAAGGAACACTGTCTGGGTAAAGGGGGCCTTGAGAGGCAAGGAAGTCCTCCTCTTCCTGCCTCTGTTCTGCCTCAAGTGCCCTGTCCATTATTCCACGCAGCGTGTGCTCCAACAGGTGGACAAGAGGTACAGTGTCACTGATGCATGCACTGTCACTGCTCACCATCCTCGTGGCCTCCTCAAATGGTGCCAGGACAGTGCATGCATCCCTGATCATGCCCCACTGGCGTGGAGAAAAAAAACCAAGCTCCCCTGACCCTGTCCTGGTGCCGTAGTCGCACAGGTACTCATTGATGGCCCTCTGCTGCGTGTGCAGCCGCTGCAGCATGGCCAACGTTGAGTTCCACCTGGTGGGCATGTCACATATAAGGCGGTTCTTGGGCAGGTTCAACTCCTTTTGCAGCTCAGCCAGGCGAGCACTGGCATTATAAGATCTGCGGAAATGCACACAGACTTTCCTGGCCTGCCTCAGGACATCCTGTAAGCCCGGGTACCTGCCCAAGAAGCGCTGCACCACCAGGTTAAGGACGTGAGCCACACAGGGCACATGGGTCAGTTGTCCCTGTCGGAGGGCGGAGAGGAGGTTGGTGCCATTGTCGCAAACCACCATTCCTGGCTTAAGCTGGCGTGGCGTCAACCACCTCTCGGCCTGGCCCTGCAGAGCAGACAGGACCTCTGCCCCAGTGTGGCTTCTGTCCCCCAAACACACCAGCGCAAGCACGGCATGGCATCTTTTTGCCTGCGTACTTGCGTAGCCCCGTGAACGGCTACGGAGCACCGCTGGTTCATAGGACAAACCACAGGAAGAGGCCATGGAGGAAGAAGAAGAGGAGGGGGTGGAGGAGAGAGGTGTGTCACAACCAGTAGTAGCATTTTGGAGGCGTGGCGGTGGGACAACCTCCAACACTACTGCACCTTGTCCTGAATCCTTCCCAGCTGCCAAAAGAGTGACCCAATGGGCCGTGAAAGAAAGGTAACGTCCCTGTCCATGCCTGCTGGACCATGAGTCAGCGGTAATATGCACCTTACCGCTGACCGCCCTGTCCAGCGAGGCCAAGACATTGCCTTCCACATGCCGGTAGAGAGCCGGAATAGCCTTCCGTGAGAAAAAGTGGCGTTTGGGAACCTGCCACTGAGGAACCGCACATTGCACAAACTCACGGAAGGGGGCCGAGTCTACCAACTGAAAAGGCAGCAGTTGAAGCGCTAGCAATTTAGCCAAGCTAGCATTCAACCGCTGGGCATGTGGATGGCTGGGAGTGAACTTCTTTCGACGGTCCAGCAGCTGGGGCAGGGAAATTTGCCTGCTAGAATCGGACGTCGGTGTACTGCTAGCAGAGTGGGCGCAAGTACTTGGCTGTGACACACCTAATTCTACACCTTCATTCCTCTCAGTGCATGTTTCAGAGAGGACTGAAGTTATAGTGGGGTTGGAGATCCCAGCTGATGCGGTGCAAGGAGAGGTCCGCTTTGTTCTTTGGTGTGGGTCTTTGAGGTAGGCTTGCCAACGAGCTGCATGGCAGGTCAACATATGTCTGGTCAGGCATGTGGTACCCAAGCGGCTGATGTTTTGGCCACGCGATATACGCTTGAGACATATGTTGCAAACAGCAGCTGTGCGATCTGATGCACTAGCCTCAAAAAAGGCCCACACCAAAGAACTTTTTGAATGACGGGCAGAGGCAGCGCCCTGCACAGGCGGAGCTCTGCGGTGTGATTCCGTCGGTGTACTGCCCTTACGCTGGCCACCAAAGGGCATCCTGCCTCGTTGGAGATGTGCCTCCTCCTCATCCTCCTCCTCCTCCTCTCTCCTATTAGGCACCCACGTGGAGTCATTGACCTCATCATCCCCTCCCTCCTCATCACTGGAGCCAATCTGGCAGTATGCTGCAGCTGCTGGAACATGACTGCCAGATTGGTGTCCTTCTTGAGCATCCCCTCTGTCTGCTCTCACGCTACTGCCTTCCTCTAGCTGGGTTTCATCATCAGACCCTTCGAAACGCTGGGCATCCTCCTGGAGCATGTACCCAACACTGTGCTGAAACAGTTCGGGGGACTCCTCAGGAGGAGGACATGGTGGGTCTAGGGAAGGAGTGACTGATGATTTGTCTGACATTGATACCAGGGAAGACGACGCTTTGGCAGCTGCTTTTCCAGTACCCTGAGCCTGGGTGAGAGAGGATGAGGAGGAGGAGGAGGGCTTGGTCATCCACTCTACCAAGTCTTCGGCATGATGTGGCTCAACATGTCCAGCTGCCGAAAAGAAGGACAAGCGTGTCCCATGGCCATGTGCTGATGACAATGCACCGCGTCCACGACCAGCACTGTTGCCCCCAGACACAGAGCCTGCTTGCCCTCTTTTATTGCCTCCTGACTGTCTGCCTCTCCTTGTTTGCCTTCCAGACATTCTAATAGATGGCCTGCAGGGAGATGGGAAAAAAGCAATAAGGGCTACCTTCAGGTGTCCTTCTCTGTCCCTTGAAACAAGGACTTTCACAGTGAAAGAAACTGACACTGTCCCTACCTAGAGTTTTCTGTCCCTAGAATAAATGTTTTTTTTAATCACAATATAGCACAAGGACAATTCACTCAATGTCTCTCCAGGTCCCTGGAAACAAGGACTTGCAGAGTGAAAGAAACTGACACTGTCCCTACCTAGAGTTTTCTGTCCCTAGAATAAATGTTTTTTTTAAGCACAATATAGCACAAGGAAAATTAACTCACTGTCCTTACAGGTCCCTGGAAACAAGGACTTGCAGAGTGAAAGAAACTGACACTGTCCCTACCTAGAGTTTTCTGTCCCTAGAATAAATGTTTTTTTTAAGCACAATATAGCACAAGGACAATTAACTCACTGTCCTTACAGGTCCCTGGAAACAAGGACTTGCAGAGTGAAAAAAAAAAAACACTCTCCCTACCTAGAGTTTTCTGTCCCTAGAAAAAATGTTTTTTTTAAGCACAATATAGCACAAGGACAATTAACTCACTGTCCTTACAGGTCCCTGGAAACAAGGACTTGCAGAGGGAAAGAAAAAAAACACTCTCCCTACCTACAGTTTTCTGTCCCTAGAAAAAATGTTTTTTTTAATCACAATATAGCACAAGGAAAATTAACTCACTGTCCTTACAGGTCCCTGGAAACAAGGACTTGCAGAGTGAAAGAAAAAAAACACTCTCCCTACCTACAGTTTTCTGTCCCTAGAAAAAATGTTTTTTTTAATCACAATATAGCACAAGGAAAATTAACTCACTGTCCTTACAGGTCCCTGGAAACAAGGACTTGCAGAGTGAAAGAAACTGACACTGTCCCTACCTAGAGTTTTCTGTCCCTAGAATAAATGTTTTTTTTAATCACAATATAGCACAAGGAAAATTAACTCACTGTCCTTACAGGTCCCTGGAAACAAGGACTTGCAGAGTGAAAGAAACTGACACTGTCCCTACCTAGAGTTTTCTGTCCCTAGAATAAATGTTTTTTTTAAGCACAATATAGCACAAGGACAATTAACTCACTGTCCTTACAGGTCCCTGGAAACAAGGACTTGCAGAGTGAAAGAAAAAAAACACTCTCCCTACCTACAGTTTTCTGTCCCTAGAAAAAATGTTTTTTTTAATCACAATATAGCACAAGGAAAATTAACTCACTGTCCTTACAGGTCCCTGGAAACAAGGACTTGCAGAGTGAAAGAAAAAAAACACTCTCCCTACCTACAGTTTTCTGTCCCTAGAAAAAATGTTTTTTTTAATCACAATATAGCACAAGGAAAATTAACTCACTGTCCTTACAGGTCCCTGGAAACAAGGACTTGCAGAGTGAAAGAAACTGACACTGTCCCTACCTAGAGTTTTCTGTCCCTAGAATAAATGTTTTTTTTAATCACAATATAGCACAAGGAAAATTAACTCACTGTCCTTACAGGTCCCTGGAAACAAGGACTTGCAGAGTGAAAGAAACTGACACTGTCCCTACCTAGAGTTTTCTGTCCCTAGAATAAATGTTTTTTTTAATCACAATATAGCACAAGGAAAATTAACTCACTGTCCTTACAGGTCCCTGGAAACAAGGACTTGCAGAGTGAAAGAAACTGACACTGTCCCTACCTAGAGTTTTCTGTCCCTAGAATAAATGTTTTTTTTAAGCACAATATAGCACAAGGACAATTAACTCACTGTCCTTACAGGTCCCTGGAAACAAGGACTTGCAGAGTGAAAGAAAAAAAACACTCTCCCTACCTACAGTTTTCTGTCCCTAGAAAAAATGTTTTTTTTAAGCACAATATAGCACAAGGAAAATTAACTCACTGTCCTTACAGGTCCCTGGAAACAAGGACTTGCAGAGTGAAAGAAAAAAAACACTCTCCCTACCTACAGTTTTCTGTCCCTAGAAAAAATGTTTTTTTTAATCACAATATAGCACAAGGAAAATTAACTCACTGTCCTTACAGGTCCCTGGAAACAAGGACTTGCAGAGTGAAAGAAACTGACACTGTCCCTACCTAGAGTTTTCTGTCCCTAGAATAAATGTTTTTTTTAATCACAATATAGCACAAGGAAAATTAACTCACTGTCCTTACAGGTCCCTGGAAACAAGGACTTGCAGAGTGAAAGAAACTGACACTGTCCCTACCTAGAGTTTTCTGTCCCTAGAATAAATGTTTTTTTTAAGCACAATATAGCACAAGGACAATTAACTCACTGTCCTTACAGGTCCCTGGAAACAAGGACTTGCAGAGTGAAAGAAACTGACACTGTCCCTACCTAGAGTTTTCTGTCCCTAGAATAAATGTTTTTTTTAATCACAATATAGCACAAGGAAAATTAACTCACTGTCCTTACAGGTCCCTGGAAACAAGGACTTGCAGAGTGAAAGAAACTGACACTGTCCCTACCTAGAGTTTTCTGTCCCTAGAATAAATGTTTTTTTTAATCACAATATAGCACAAGGACAATTAACTCACTGTCCTTACAGGTCCCTGGAAACAAGGACTTGCAGAGTGAAAGAAACTGACACTGTCCCTACCTAGAGTTTTCTGTCCCTAGAATAAATGTTTTTTTTAAGCACAATATAGCACAAGGACAATTAACTCACTGTCCTTACAGGTCCCTGGAAACAAGGACTTGCAGAGTGAAAGAAACTGACACTGTCCCTACCTAGAGTTTTCTGTCCCTAGAATAAATGTTTTTTTTAAGCACACTATAGCAGAAGCACAAAACACACTGACACTCTCCCTACCTATCCTTCTCTTTCCCTAAACTAAAGGAATCCAGGTTAAGCAAGAAAGAAATAACAGTCACTGTCCCTGCCTATGCTACTCTATCCCTGCTCCGGAACACACTACACTAGGCCGCCGTGCTGGCGGCCTTTTATAGTGTGGGGCGTGTACTAAACACCCTCAGCAATAATTGGCCACAGGCATCCTGCCTGTGGCCAATCATTGCTCTCCTCGCTGCCGGCGCTGTGATTGGCCAAGCATGCGGGGTCACAGTGCATGCTTGGCCAATCACAGCGCCTGGATGACACTGCGATGGCGTAGTGCATTGTGGGCCGTTCGCGTCACTCGAATTTGGCGCGAACGGCCCAAATCGTTCGATCTTCGTCGAACGATCGAACAGCCAATGTTCGAGTCGAACGTATGTTCGACTCGAACACGAAGCTCATCCCTAGTTCTAACGTTTGCGCCAACATTCTGGCTGTTCTCAGGTTTTGGTGCGAACCGAACAGGGGGGTGTTCGGCTCATCCCTAGTGGTTAAAGATCTAATACTGACATTATAATGTGTAGGAAGAAATGGAAAGTTGCTAAAGTGATCATTTGCACTGTGGATGTACTTTTATTTGTATTTTATTGATAATACGAACAAGTGGATATTTATTTGGATTTGTTAATATAGTTTATACCAACCTATAATATTAAATCCAAATATCCACATGTTCATATTACCAATAAAATACATATAAAAGTACATCCACATTGCAAATGATAATTTGATAATCATGGATTTCTTAATGATCTACCTTCAGTTGCAGTTTTTAATGTTTCATACACATTATGATGATATTTCCAATGGTAACCTAACAACAATAATAATAGATACATGTGTAGTGGGTGTCTCACTCTATAACCCGCAAATCTCGTCAAGTTGGCCAGAACAATGTACACAGGCTTTCCAGTTTCAGTTGGGGAGAAAGTTGCCTGTCATGTCTGAGCTTTTTCCACCCCCCCTCCTTCTACCTGTTTTCCTGTGCCGCGTACACACGATCGGTTTTTCTGATGAAAAAAGACAGATGGACTTTTTTCAACGGACAAACCGATCGTGTGTGGGCCCCATCGGTCTTTTTTCCATCAGTATAAAAAAATAGAACATTTTAAATTTTACCGATGGAAAAAAAAACGATAGCAAATTCCGATCGTCTGTGGGGAACTCCATCGGAGAAAAAACCCACGCATGCTCAGAATCAAGTTGACACATGCTCAGAAGCATTGAACTTCATTTTTCTCGGCTCTTCGGAGTGTTTTACGTCATGGCGTTTGGGACGGTCGGATTTTTGACTGATGGTGTGTAGGCAAGACTGATGGAAGTCAGCTTCATCGGATTTCCGATGGAAAAATCCATCGGATTTTATTCCATCGGAAATTCGATCGTGTGTACAGGGCTTTAGTGTAATATAAGCTGACACACACAGCTCTGGATTCAGTGGCCCCTATTGTGCTCCTAATGGCTTGAAGAGGAAAACCAATTAGGAGCAGAGTTACAACAGCCAATGGAAGAGATTGTACAGACCTGAGGGAAAAGTTCAGTCAGCCTTGAGGGAGTGAAGAGACCAGACCTGAGGGAGAGGTGCTGGCTCTCAGGTGATTTCCCCCGCACAATTTAGGCCTCCGCCGCGAGTTGGGACGTCCCATCTGAGAGAGGGGGATCCCAGGTGAATATCAAGGTGCATCTCCACCCATGGTGAACTGTCCTAGTGTGAGGGGACCAGATCGCCCCCCCGAGGGGTCTTTATGAACGGCCCTGCTAATCGAGCAGGAGGATTGGTCTGCACTTTATAGGATTTGAAGCCATCTGCCTTCCTGCCTATCGGGAGTAGCAGCACGGTGCGGCAGTGCCATTTTCACTGACGGAAGCACCAGAAAGAGATTCCGGACGGAGTCTACCAGCCTGCTGGGATCCACAGTGGTGAGAGGGCACCTGTTCATCCAAGTAGTGACTGCAGTATTGCTGAGTGAGTTTCTTTCTTACAGACTGCTGGTGAGACGACTGTGGATATGCTGCACCCAGGCATCATACAGTTAGACTTTGGGGCCTTGCTTTCCTCCTCTGTGCTGTAGGGTCAGTACTGTATTACTCACACATATAAGAAGAAATTTACAAGTGGGAACAGTTCTTCAGCTGAGCAATCAATAACATCTTATTCTACAGTTATTGCCTTTTTTGGATTACAAGTAAATACACTGCAGTATAATATAAGGCTAGCTGAAGGCATCCGGAAATTAAGGAACATTTACCACTTTATTTTTCTACAAAGCTTTACTGCTCTACATTGGAGTCCTGCTCTGAACTGCAACCTAGGGGGAGCCATTTAGTGAGATAGAGTTAGAACTTGCATTGTGTTACTGTATTCACTGTTTGTGCATTCTCTTTGCGTATTGGTCTGTGTGCTGAGGCCTCGGTGGGAAGGTATTCAATACATGTGTTTAAAGTATTGAGGACCTATCTCCCTGTGCACCTGTTCACATATACCCCCTTCAGGTTGCTACCAGGTACAAGTGTATGATATTATTGCACTTAATAATACTTCTGTCAATCATAACCTGTGTTCATTCATTGTTTAATCACACCATTTCCTTGTGTTATTTTTTACCACAGTAAACATATCTGAGTGGTTCATTGATATTGTGTGTGAGTCTCTATTTACTACCACAGCTGATGATGTGATGGAACCCAGGGCCTCGGTAAATATACTTCATGGTTTATCATTATAGTGTTTCCTCTCTATTGCTGGGTTCCGCACTAATATTACCAAGCAGGTGTGCCAGAGGGGTTGAGACTGTTCTTGGGGTTTAGAGGCAGAGTACAGAACAAAACATACATTAAGCGGCTCCTCCAGGGGTAGCGCTACACATGCATGCCCCAGATCCCTGGTGCTCTGATCCCTGAAATCATAGCACCATCTCCCCCCCCCCCCCTCCTGCTTGCCACCTGTCTCAACAGTTATACAGTATATTTCAGAGCCGAGGAAAGCCACTCTACACAGTATGAAGGTTTGTGCATGGGGTGTGCCTAATCTGGGGCTCTGCGACCCGTTGGAACCTGGAGGAGGGGTGGTGGGGGCAGTATTTAGTGGAACTGATGGGCTGTATTTTCCTACTGCAGAAACAGAAAGACGGATTCTCCTGCTCTCCCTCCTGCTAACATTCAGATGCCGCAGGAGGAAAATACAGCCCATTGGTTCCACTAAATGCCACCCCCACCATCCCTCCTCTCCAGGTTCTTCTTACTTCTGCTGCCCAGCTCCCCCTGTAATCTCTTGACCCCCCTCCCCCCTCCATCTGCAGCACTGCGGCTCCCCTCCTCTCCCGCTGGCTGCTGCAGGATAGAGAGCAAGGTGAAGGGTCCAGTAAATATGCCTCCTTTTGTGGATGAACACAGTGAGTGATCGGTACTGATCATTCACTGTGTTCATTCATAACTGAAGCTTCAGTTTATGAATGAATAAAAAGACAGCACAGAGCTCTTCCTGTTCATTCAATCTGTATACCTGAATCTGCAGAGATGCAGATTGAGGATTGTGTCTTCAATCACTTTCTCTGTCTCAAAAGTGAGACCTCAGGAAATTGTTTAGACCCCTGATAGGCCCCCCAACTGGGCTTCTTTTTTTATTTTTTTTAAGTAATAAAAAATACAATTGCTCTACTGACACTGTCCACTGCTCTACTAACACCATCTATTGCTCTGCTGACACTGTCCATTTTTCTGCTGACGCTGTCCACTGCCCTACTTACTGACACCGTCCACTGACCTATTGACACCGTCCACTTCTTTACTGACACTGTCCACTACTCTACTGACTGACACTGTCCACTGCCCTACTGACACTGTCCACTGCCCCACTGACACTATTCTCTGCCCTACTGACACTATCATTTGCCCTACTGCCCTACTGACACTGTCCTCTGCCCTACTGACACTGTCCACTACTCTACTGACTGACAACATCCACTGCACTACTGACTGACACCATCCTCTGCCATACTGACACTGTCCACTGCCCTACTGACACTGTCCTCTGCCCTACTGACACTATTCTCTGCCCTACTGACACTATCCTCTGCCCTACTGCCCTACTGACACTGTCCTCTGCCCTACTGAAACTGTCCACTACTCTTCTGACTGACAACATCCACTGCACTACTGACTGACACCATCCTCTGCCATACTGACACTGTCCACTGCCCTACTGACACTATCCTCTGCCCTACTGCCCTACTGACACTGTCCTCTGCCCTACTGACACTGTCCACTACTCTACTGACTGACAACATCCACTGCACTACTGACTGACACCATCCTCTGCCAAACTGACACTGTCCATTGCCCTACTGACTGACATTGTCCACTTTTAAGGTAGGGTGAGTTTATATTTTTACAGTGACATATGTTTTATTATATTTTTCTAAGTTTTACTTACTAGTTAGTTTGGCCTTGCTGAGTAATTTGTTTTTTTTAAAAAGGCACCAAGCTGCGGTGATCTGGATCTGGATGTTGTCCAGGTAGATCGCCAAGGTCCAGGTAGATCGCCAAGGTTGCCTACCACTGTTTAAGTGTATTTAAAAGATTTTGGAGAAACTATCCACATTTTGACATACTGTACCTCACAATTCTTTTGAATTACCCTCTCAATATGTAAATAAATATAATAACTCTTTAGCTATTTGGAGTATATTGGCACACGGTGGAAGCGGCAGGTGGTAGTAGGTCCTCTGGAGAGTCAGCCTGAAAAGGGTTAATAAAACAGGGCAAGTACTTCCCTTTCAGGCCTGCTTATTGAGCACCTGGTCAGAGAGGCTGGGAAAATGGCTGTTGAGCTATCAGAGCTGAGAAGAGCTTGAAGCTGGAAGGACCCCAGTTGCCTATGACTTGATCCTGCTGGGTGAGCTTGCCTGAATTGGAACTGTAGTATGTTATAATATGCTGTGGCTGGGACGCTGAGCATTGTTTAAAATGGACTGTCTTATATGGCTAAGTTGTTTTACTGTTTTGAACTGCCTATGAAGACAAAGCATGTACATTTTTCTCTTGTTTTTGCTGAAAAAAAGCCTTTCAAGTTGACTAAACTGTCTCAGAGCTGCCTATTAACCCCTCGGATCCTGACAATTGGTGGAGGGTGCATTGGGCAGTTTGAGAGGTGCAGGCTGAAATAAAAGGCGACCCTGCTGTCAAGAGTGACCTGGGGAAGGCAATGCAGCGGACCCTGCAAAAGATGACAGCCTCAGACAATATGGAATCATACCTAGTGATTTTTAACCACTTAAGGACTGCCGCACGACGATGTACGTCGACAGAATGGCACAAGGGCGTACAGGTACGTCCCCTTTAAGATCCCAGCCGTGGGTCGCGCGTGCGCTGCCGGCGGCGAGCTCACGACCCGATCCTGAGCTCCGTGACCGTGCCCGTGGGACCCGCGGACCCAATCGCCGCTGGTGTTCGGCAATCGGGTCACAGAGAGCAAGAACGGGGAGAGGTAAATGTAAACAAACCTTTCCCCGTTCTTCCTAGTGGCAGTGTCAGTGATCGTCTGTTCCCTGTCATAGGGAACGACAATCAGTGACGTCACACGCCAAGCTACGACCCCCCACAGTAATAATGACTCATTAGGACACACTTAACCCCTTCAGCGCCCCCTACAGGTTAAACCCTTCACTGCCAGTGTATTTTTTACAGTAATCAGTGCAATATAGCACCGATCACTGTAAAAATGGTCCCAATTTGGTGTCAAAAGCGTCCCAAGTGTCTGCCATAATGTCGCAGTCATGATAAAAATCGCTGATCGCCGCCATTACTAGTAAAAAAAAAATATTAATAAAAATGCCATAAAACTATCCCCTATTTTGTAGACGCTATAACTTTTGCGCAAACCAATCAATAAACGCTTATTGCGATTTTTTTTTTTAACAAAAATATGTAGAAGAATACATATCGGCCTAAACCGTGGAAAAAAAATGTTTTTTATATATATTTTTGGGGGATATTTATTATAGCAAAAAGTAAAAAATATTGAATTTTTTTCAAAATTGTCGCTCTATTTTTGTTTATAGCGAAAAAAAAAAAAATGCAGAGGTGATCAAATACCACCAAAAGAAAGCTCTATTTGTGGGAAAAAAGGATGCCAATTTTGTTTGGGAGCCACGTCGCACGACCGCGCAATTGTCAGTTAAAGCGACGCAGTACCGAATCACAAAAAGTGGCCTGGTCCTTTAGCTACAAAATGGTCCGGGGCTTAAGTGGTTAAGCGGGTTGCAGCAAGGGCTCCTTTCCTGACTGCAGACCCCCAATAGGCATACTGGGACTTGGCCCCTGATTCAGCACAGGACTATAAGTTGTTGAAAGCAGAAATCCTAGCAAGACTGGGAGTGACTGTCACTTTAAGGGTGACCTGAGTCCATTAGTTGGCGCTTTGACAAGGCTATGCCTGCCTGTGCACAGCTGTACCACCCGATGCACTTGTTCCAGGACTGGCTGAAACCTGAGGAAACAAGGCATTGGAAGAACCCTGATAAGGGCAAATTGATGGATTTTCCTGATCCAGATAATTTTGTATGAAGTGTCAATTACTGTTAATTATCTTTATTCTGCATTGTTCTAATTTTATTAATTTTTTTTTTTTAAGATGTGTACCTTTTTAAGCTATAACTGTAAAATAAACCTGTTGTTGTTGTACAGGACGCCAAGGGTGGATTCTGGATGGATGCTATGTGTCTCCGATATTCAGCTTGTGGCCCCCTTAACGACCGCTCACTGTATATATACGTCGGCAGAATGGCACCGACAGGCACAATCACGTAGAGTGTACGTGATTGCCTTTGTATAGTTGGGGGGTCCAATCGGACCCCTCTCCTATACAGTGAGCGGTGGCTAAGTGTCCGGGAGCGTTCCGGGATGAGGGGGCAGCCATTCGTTTCCGGCCACCCCCTCGCGATCGCTCCCGGCGAATAGAAATGCCCCCTCTGTCTGTGTCAGGCAGAGGAAGCAGGAGGAAGTGATGTCATCTCTGGTGCGGCGCTCACATATACCGAGCGCCGTACAAGAGAAGACATCAGGTCAGTGCACACAACACTACACTGACACCAGGACACATAGGGACATAAATCGCCCCCCCCAGGCCCCCCCAGACACCCCCAGATCACCCCCCAGATCACCCCCCCAGCCCCCAGTCACAGTGTCACTGATTGCAGTGACCATTTATTTACTGATCACTGCAATCAGTGACATTTGTGACTGTAAAAGTGTCAGTACATTCAGTTTTAGGTCCAGTGCAGCCCCCTAACCCCCCCCTAATAAAGGTTTAACCCCCTGATCACCCCCCAGATAACCCTTTCACCCCCTATCACCACTGTCACTAAGCGATCATTTTTTTGATCGCTGTCTTAGTGTCGGTGATGCAGATCGGTAGCCAGTAATTTTTTTTAGGTTCGCCGCATGTTTTTATAGCGTCAGGTACCCCAATATATTATCTAATAAAGGTTTAACCCCCTTGATCGCCCCCCAGGTAACCCTTTCACCCCCTATCACCACTGTCGCTAAGCGATCGTTTTTCTAAACGCGGTCTTAGTGTCGGTGATGCAGATCGGTAGCCGGTAATTTTTTTTAGGTTCGCCGCAGGTTTTTATAGCGTCAGGTACCCCAATATTCTATCTAATAAAGTTTTAACCCCCTTGATCGCCCCCCAGGTAACCCTTTCACCCCCCATCACCACTGCCGCTAAGCGATCGTTTTTCTAAACGCTGTCTTAGTGTCGGTGATGCAGATCGGTAGCCAGTAATTTTTTTTAGGTTTGCCGCATGTTTTTATAGCGTCAGGTACCCCAATATATTATCTAATAAAGGTTTAACCCCCTTGATCGCCCTCCAGGTAACCCTTTCACCCCCTATCACCACTGTCGCTAAGCGATCGTTTTTCTAAACGCTGTCTTAGTGTCGGTGATGCAGATCGGTAGCTGGTAATTTTTTTTAGGTTCGCCGCAGGTTTTTATAGCGTCAGGTACCCCAATATATTATCTAATAAAGGTTTAACCCCCTTGATCGCCCCCCAGGTAACCCTTTCACCCCCTATCACCACTGTCGCTAAGCGATCGTTTTTCTAAACGCTGTCTTAGTGTCGGTGATGCAGATCGGTAGCCAGTAATTTTTTTTAGGTTCGCCGCAGGTTTTTATAGCGTCAGGTACCCCAATATATTATCTAGTAAAGGTTTAACCCCCTTGATCGCCCCCCAGGTAACCCTTTCACCCCCTATCACCACTGTCGCTAAGCGATCGTTTTTCTGATCGCTGTCTTAGTGTCGGTGATGCAGATCGGTAGCCAGTAATTTTTTTTAGGTTCGCCGCAGGTTTTTATAGCGTCAGGTACCCCCATATATTATCTAATAAAGGTTTAACCCCCTGATTGCCCCTAGATCACCATATAAGTGTTACGGGTGACGCTGGTTAGTTAGTTTGCTTTTTATAGTGTCAGGGCACCCGCCGTATATAACCCAATAAAGGTTTAACCCCCTGATCGCCCGGCGGGTGATATCAATTAGGTTTTAGCGTCAGAGAGGGTCTGCGTCACACCCCAGGCAGCGTCAGGTTAGTGCCAGTAACGCTAACACCCACGCGTGAAGCATACACCCCCCTTAGTGGTATAGTATCTGAACAGATCAATATCTGATCTGATCAGATCTATACTAGCGTCCCCAGCAGTTTAGGGTTCCCAAAAATGCAGTGTTAGCGGGATCAGCCCAGATACCTGCTGGCACCTGCGTTTTGCCCCTCTGTCCAGCCCAGGCCACCCAAGTGCAGTATCGATCGATCACTGTCACTTACAAAACAAAAACACACATAACTGCAGCGTTCGCAGAGACAGGCCTGATCCCTGCGACTCCAGTGCTGTAGGAGGTGATTTCACCACCACAGTTAAATAAAAAAAGTATATATGCCGAAGCATTGGGGCAGCAGGAGCGGAGGAGCGATTTTGCTCCTAATGCCGCGTACATACGGTCAAAATTCCGACGGAGGCTTGCCCGTGGAAAAGTCTGACCATGTGTGTGCGGCATAACTTTTTTGCGGGAGGATGCCCCCATGCTTCGACATATATAAATGGTGCGTGTATGCCCATCATTGGAAGTGGGTGGATGAAGGGCGGTATTCTAATGGTGGGCATACCCACCGATCAATCTCTTTTTTCGTCCAGCCAACTGGCTGCATGAAAAAAAAGATTACAATACATGTCCAACAAGGACCAGTAACGTACAGGTATGTTGCTGGACTTTGAATGTTTATACCAGAATGATGCCTGTGGGTTTAGGTATCATCTTGGTATCATTCTTTTCAGCCTGCGGCCGGCTTTCATGTAAAAGCAATCCTAGTGGCTAATTAGCCTCTGGACTGCTTTTACAAGCAGTGGGAGGGAATGCCCCCCCCCCCGGATATAAAAAGCGCCATTGGGAAAGCATTTTATCACACCGATCTTGGTGTGGTCAGATGCTTTGAGGGCAGAGGAAAAATCTAGGGTCTAGAAGACCCCAGTTTTTTCAAAAAAAGAGTACCTGTCACTACCTATTGCTATCATAGGGGATATTTACATTCCCTGAGATAACAATAAAAATGATTAAAAAAAAATACTTGGAAGGAACAATTTAAAAATAAAATAAAAAAGCAAAATTAATAATAAAAAAAAAAAAAAAAAAAAAAAAGCACCCCTGTCCTGCCCTGCTCTTGCCCAATGGCGAACGCAAGCGTCGGTCTGGCGTCATATGTAAACAGCAATTGCACCATGCATGTGAGGTATCACCGCGAAGGTCAGATCGAGGGCAGTCATTTTAGCAGTAGACCTCCTCTGTAAATCTACTGGGGTAACCTGTAAAGGCTTTTGAAGGCTTTTAAAAATGTATGTAGTTTGTCGCCAATGCGCGTTTGTGCGAAATTTTAAAGCATGTCGTGTTTGGTATCTATGTACTCGGCCTAAGATCATCTTTTTTATTTCATCAAACATTTGGGCAATATAGTGTGTTTTAGTGCATTAAAATTAAAAAAAGTGTATTTTTTAACCCAAAAAATGCGTTTGAAAAATCGCTGCGCAAATACTGTGTAGAAAAAAAAAATGCAACACCCACAATTTTAATCTGTAGGGCCTTTGCTTTAAAAATATATATAATGTTTGGGGGTTCAACATAATTTTCTTAGGAAAAAAAAATGTTTTCATGTAAACAAAAAGTGTCAAAAAGGGCTTTGTCTTCAAGTGGTTAGAAGAGTGGATGTAAGCTTCCTAATGTTGTGTATAAAATGCCAGAACAGTTCAAAACCCCCCCAAATGACCCCATTTTGGAAAGTAGACACCCCAAGCTATATACTGAGAGGCATGTCGAGTCCATGGAATATTTTATATGTTGACACAAGTTGCGGAAAAACGACAATTTGTTTTTTTTTGTTTGTTTTTTGCAAAGTTGTCACTAAATGATATATTGCTCAAACATGCCATGGGCATATGTGGAATTACACCCCAAAATACATTCTGTTGCTTCTCCTGAGTACGGGGATACCACATGTGTGAGACTTTTTGGGAGCCTAGCCGTGTACGGGACCCCAAAACCAAGCACCGCCTTCAGGCTTTCTAAGGGTGTAAATTTTTGATTTCACTTCTCACTGCCTATCACAGTTTCGGAGGCCATGGAATGCCCAGATGGCACAAAACCCACCCAAATGACCCCATTTTGGAAAGTAGACACCCCAAGCTATTTGCTGAGAGGTATTGTGAGTATTTTGCAGATCTCGCTTTTTGTCACAAAGTTTTGAAAATTGAAAAAAAAAAATATATATATATATATTTTCTTTCTTCATTTTCAAAAACAAATGAGAGCTGTAAAATACTCGCCATGCCTCTCAGCAAATAGCTTGGGGTGTCTATATTCCAAAATGGGGTCATTTGGGGGGGTTTTGTGCTATTTTGGCATTTTATGGCCTTCGAAACTGTGATAGGTAGTGAGGAGTGAAATCAAAATTTGTGCCTAGAAATCCTGAAGGTCGGTGCTTGGTTTTCGGGGTCCCGTACGCGGCTAGGCTCCTAAAAAGTCCCACACATGTGGTATCCCCGTACTCAGGAGAAGCAGAAAAATGTATTTTGGGGTGTAATTCCACATATAACCATGGCATGTGTGAGCAATATATCATTTAGTGACAACTTTTTGTAATTTTTTTATTTATTTTTTGTCATTATTCAATCACTTGGGACAAAAAAAAAATATATTCAATGGGCTCAACAGGCCTCTCAGAAATTTCCTTGGGGTGTCTACTTTCTAAAATGGGGTCATTTGGGGGGGTTTTGTGCTATTTTGGCATTTTATGGCCTTCGAAACTGTGATAGGTAGTGAGGAGTGAAATCAAAAATTTGCGCCCTTAGAAATCCTGAAGGCGGTGCTTGGTTTCCGGGGTCCCGTACGCAGCTAGGCTCCCAAAAAGTCCCACACATGTGGTATCCCCGTACTCAGGAGAAGCAGCAAAATGTATTTTTGGGTGCAATTCCACATATAACCATGGCATGTGTGAGCAATATATCATTTAGTGACAACTTTTTGTAATTTTTTATTTTTTTTTTAGTCATTATTCAATCACTTAAGACAAAAAAAATAAAAATTCAATGGGCTCAACATGCCTCTCAGCAATTTCCTTGGGGTGTCTACTTTCCAAAATGGGGTCATTTGGGGGGGGTTTTGTACTGCCCTGTCATTTTAGCACCTCAAGAAATGAGATAGGCAGTCATAAATTTAAAGCTGTGTAAATTTCAGAAACTGTACCCTAGTTTGTAAACTCTATAACTTTTGCGCAAACCAATAAATATATGCTTATTGACATTTTTTTTACTAAAAACATGTGGCTGAATACATTTTGGCCTAAATGTATGACTAAAATTGAGTTTATTCGATTTTTCTTATAACAAAAAGTAGAAAATATCATTTTTTTTCAAAATTTTCGGTCTTTTTCCGTTTATATCGCAAAAAATAAAAATTGCAGAGGCAATCAAATACCATTAAAAGAAAGCTCTATTTGTGGGAAGAAAAGGACGCAAATTTCGTTTGGGTACAACATTGCATGTCCGCACAATTTACAGTTAAAGCAGCGCAGTGCAAAATTCTGAATTCACCTCTGGTCCTTTAGCTACCAAATGGTTCCGGGGCTTAAGTGGTTAAGGGTGATAAGGTTTGTGTACTCAGGGGTCTCACCTAGGGTGACCACATTTCCAAACTACCATTCAGGGACACCCTCCCTTCCCAAAAATCAGCTTGTGCTGTAACGAATCACAGCACAGTGATTGGACATAAGAGGCGGGATTTATAATTTCTCCAATCACAAGCAGGGAGCAGGGATTGTGCTCCTCCAGGTATTCCGGGCCAGGACATGTACTGTCAGTGAGTAAAATGGTGATGTGGAGGCCTTTTTTGGGGCCATCAGATTGGCCCGGGGGGTGGCTGTGTCAGTTTCATTCCGGGACACTGTATTGTCCTGGAATGAAGGTGCCCGGGACAGACCTGCAAAATGCGGGACTGTCCCGGGCAATTCGGGACACATGATCACCCTAGTCTCACCCATACAGGGTGTTGAATTCCAGGATAGCAATACAGGAGAGAGGACTGACTCACAGTTCTCGCTGTGTTCGTAGAGAGATATTTAGGACCCGGAATTCCGGAGATCCCCTAAGTGATATTCGGGTTGGCCTCCACTCCTGACTACAGGGACTACAGCACACATGGGGTTACTTTCATGAAGCAGCTCTTAAAGACAGGAAGTAATGTTAGGTGTGGTGGTGAGGAGGAGTTGTGTGGAGACACCTGTCTTGGAGAGCTGCGAGTGTGCTGAAGGCTACTACCTGTAAATAGCCAACAAAGACTGTGCTAAACATTGGGGTGAAGACCCATCCATGAACTGTATGTGCCTTTTTTGCTTTAATTTTTCTGTTGAAAATAAAACCCTGTTTGTTTAAAGTGGAGTTCCACCCAAAAATAGAACTTCCGCTTTAAGGGAAGGTGACCCTCTGACATGCCACATTTGGCATGTAATTTTTGGGGGGGTAGAGAGGAACCTTCTTTTTAGAGGGTTTCAGCTCCCACTTCATCCCGGGGCACCGCGGGGCCGGAAGGAAGTTCATCTCTTTCCCCTCCCTCTCGGCAATCATCTGGGACACGTCACAGGTCCCAGATGATTGCCCTGCCAGTCACAGTGCGCAGCGCGGCTCGTGCATGCGCAGTGCGTGCCGGGTGTGAAGCCACAGCTGGCCGCCCACAATAGTGATGCCTGCGCCATGGAGAGGAGGGGGAGAGGAGCGTGTCTTCATTCCCCCGCATCGCTGGACCGTGGGACAGGTAAGTGTCCGATTATTAAAAGTCAGCAGCTGCAGTATTTGTAGCTGCTGACTTTTAATTTTTTTTTTTTAAGTCGAAACTCCGCTTTTAAATTTGACGGCTTTGCACTGGGTCCTTTGGCGCTACAATCCCCCAAACTTTACATTGTATATACTCTTCAGATAATATTGTAATAATGTCCATTTACATGTTATTGTTGGGTAGAGTTGGGTGTGCAGCATTCTGGGGGAGTGCCATTATTATGACATAGGGACATGCCATAGTTAAGCAGGGGAGAAGTGTATGCAGGAGTTTGGACCCTTAGGGGGAACCTAACCTGTTCTCTATTTGGGTGTGGATTGGAACTTCTCTGAGCATTTGGTATAGAAGACATAGAATTAGTCAGAGAGGGAGCGGATGGGAATAAGAAGCTAGAGAGTCTATCAAGAGGTGGTAGCGCTCTGCAATGAATGATACCCCTTATCGGGCCTGGTTTGGCTCATGAATTCCCTCAGGGTATGATGGAGTAGGGAATAATAGTGACTACAGAATGCTGGCTGGCAAAACCTCTGAGCAAGATCTGTGTACTTGTTATAGGAAGGTGTTCCCTAACTCTGGGATAAGCTGTGCCTTTTCTTAAGTCAAAAAACCATTGGAAAGGAAGATCTGACTGGACATTTTTGTGAGATGGCTCTGGCTTCAGGCCTGTGTGCATGTGTTAGGATACAAGTTGGTGGAGCCCTCCTTAAGTCAGGAAGGTCAGTAACCCAAATTCCCTTGCATTTCTAGAAGCAGCAGGTGAATGTCTCAAAGCCAGCATGCAAAGTAGTTGGTGATGAACTGGGCCCAGCTAACACACATGCCCTTAAGCGTGATAATTTTTGCACACACACATCACAGTGTACAGTATATGTGGGTGTTTTGGCATGTCCACTGGCACCAAGCTGGCTATTTAAACCTTATCTGTGCACTGGATCATTCCTGAATACTCTATCCGTCTTTGCTTCTGCCTTCCTAATCTTGAAACGTATACTGACCCTGTTATTAACCTGGCTTCCACCTGAACCACATTATGATTATCCGTGTCTGCCTATGTTACTGCCTTCATTACTGACCTTGGCCTCAACTTCAGACTAAAATTCTACCCATTGAATTTATATCTGTCTGCCTGCATGTTTGCCAACCTCAGCTTATTCCTGACTTTTATCGTGCCAATGTTTTGATGCCTTCCTGCTCAGTTGTTACTTGTCCCTGCTTGTGACTTGGTGTACCAACAGCCATACCCCTGATCATCTAAAACCATTAGTGTCGGCACCCTGGTACTTGTGCCCTTCCATCACCTCCGCAGACCCTGTTTGACTTCCAGGGGTGCTTGGACTGGAACTGTGCAAAAGGCCAACTTCGTCATCAATGTTCATTAGAGATGATGCTTGGTATTTTAAATCAACTATGATATGATAACAAGCAACATTGCCCTCCCTATAAAATTGTTACATACAGTAGTTTGTAAAGGTTTAAAAAAAGATATAGGTCCAGGTTACGGAATAAAATACTGACTTAGACCGTCCTCAAGGAACAAGATTAGATATTTATTGCATGTGTAGCGGGGTCTCCTTTAAGGCCCGGGACTAAGTTACCCAGAACCCCGTTCGGCACCCAGGGTGCATTCAGCCACCGCAGAGACTCATGGGAGGGGCTATATAAGAAGAGGGCGAGGCCGAGCTCGGCCTCTTTGGACACCGTGCTGCAATCAACAGGTCTTCCTGTGCGAATCTGCTGCAGTGCAGGACCTGAAGCCAGGGCCTTGCACAACTTCCAGAGAGCCTTCCACCCCACTGCGGAACTTGGGTGACACCTGACTTCGCTGACTACTTACATCAGTTGGATCGGAGACCCGACCGTTGCAGACGCTGTGTGTGTAGACACAGCAGGTGGAAGTCCCGGACTGGGATCGCGTCCGGAGTGGTGAGCGAGCACCTGCTCAATCCTATAGGCTGTACTGTTGTTAGGCCTAGAGACTGCCTTGGCCCACCGGCCTTTATTTACTGTACACTGGAGACTAGTGGCGGAACTGAGTTGAGTTAGTCTCCGGTGAAGTGTTCTTTATTGTCTACCCCTTTGGGTTACAAATACTGTTCCTGTTGTGCACCACCAGTCAAGTTGCATGCGAAGAAATCGTTCTACTAGAGACTGAGTTGAATCTGAGTCAGGCCTGACCAGGAGTTAGAACTTTTGTTACTGTGCCATAAGGGTGCATAGATAGAGATAGCTGCACTAGAAGGGAAACAGCCTGCATTATCAGGGTGTACTATATTTTCTGCTGCAGGGCTCTGCAGACATATATGTGTTATGTGTTAACCTTGTGCCTTTTACCCAAAGTAAAAACCCGTTATACTTCATCACTTGCTATCAGTGTGTTATCATTATGCAAAGAGGTTACCCTTACAATACAGATAGATTGTGTGCATGTACTGTTAGATTGTGATACAAGACAATCCCAAGACTAACTGTGCCAGAGTGGGTCGAGTAGATTGCCGGGGGTTGGCAGTGCTGTATTCAGGGCCCGCAAACAAATCCAGCGGCTCTCTTAACTGGGGGTAGCGCTACACATATGCAAGAGAAATGATTACATGCACATACAGGCTTCAGATCTCCATTTCTGTCTTGTACTATTCCATATGTCTTTCTTATAGGTCCTCGGACATGCTCCTTTCCTGTTGAAAAAACTGTGCAGTCATGTAGTTTTCTTTTTATTCTGCACAGAACAGGAAAAGGTAGGTCAGTTACAGACTGCTCATTGTTATACAGGATACAACTGGATAACTCCCTATGAACAACAAGATATTTACAAAGTGCAATAGCAGCACATTCACAGTTATAACCCTATGTGTCAAATTCTGCAAATGCAAGCATTTTTCATGAGTATGTGAACATAAAGAAATATTTCTAAGCTTATTATCGTAAGGATTATATTTCTAAGCATATTTCTAAGCATAAAGTTATATTTAGTGGTATTTCATAGCTGACATTTAAGGTATAATTTCTCTAACAGTCCATCCAGTTCAATGTGTATGTGTGTGTGTGTGTGTGTGTGTTTGTGTTTACTGCTTTTCATTATAAGTAATAAAGTTCTGTATGCTTCTAGTAATAATAACGTGACTCAGAAGTGATAAAAATGATTTATTAAGAAAAGCAAAAATTCGACAAATGAGGTGACCACAGAAACAGAAATGAAAAAAATAACACAAAAAGGGGGAAATATTTGTTTAATAAACATTGGTACATAAAAGAACAGAAAATATGGGTAGTAAAAAATGATGGTAGTGAGTGAATGACAGTGTAATAAAAAGTTAAAACTAAGCAGTATATGGTACATAAAAATTAATGCAGTATAATATAGATAAAGTCTTCAGAAAGGCACACATGTGATAAAAGCAATCCTTCAATAGATCAATCAATGACCCATATAGGTCTCTAAAGAAGACCATTGAGCTAAATCAGTGTCACATCCAAACCATCAAGCCAGTTATTAAAGTGGTTGTAAAGCCTAAACATTTTTTACCTTAAAGCATTCCTTGCATTAAGGTAAAAAATGTTTAGATGTCAGCACCTCCCCCCCCCCCTTTTTACCCGAGCCCTCATTTGATCCAGCGCTGTGCACGTTTGCAACTCTTCTCTCCCCTCACTTCCGGGTCTCGCTGGCTTTGTTGGGGCACTAGGAGCCATTGCCAATCAAAGCCAGTGGTGGGGGCAGGGCAGAGTCCTGTTGTTTGTCAGTGGACGCAGAGGCGGCCTATTTTTTACACTTGGTGTTTACAAGTTAAAAACATTTTTTTTTTTTGCTAGAACATTACTTAGAACCCCCAAACATAATTATTATTATTATTATTATTATTATTATATTCAGACACCCTAGAGAATAAAATGGTGGTCATTTCAATACTTCTCTGCCACTTACCAGAGCCGACGGCAGCAGCAGAGACCATCGGGTCCTCTCTCCTGGCTGCCGAGTGAGGGGAAGATGGCCTCCCGCTCGGCTCCATAGCATGAGAGGGCAGAAGCGACGTCAAACGTCACTTCCACCCAATTCTCTTAACCACTTCCATACCGGGTCATTGTAAAATGATGCCGGCAGGAACCCACTCTCCCTCCGGGTGAACGTCATATGACGTCCTGGGTTTGAGGGGGGATATCTGAATGATGCCTGCAGCTAGAGGCATCATTCAGATATCCTTGTCTACAGCCGGCGATTCTGCGCACCATAAGAATGATCATAGCAGCGGTTCCGCCGTTTGATCGTTCTTATAGGCGGCGGGAGGGGACATCGCCCCTCCCGCCGCCATCCGATGCTTCTCCGGGCTCTCCCGTGCCATCGGGGGCCCGGAGAAAGAATTGTCCGGCGCCGGTTGTCACATGACGAGGAGCATAGAGATGACTGGTGACCAGATGGTCACCAGTCATCTCTATGACCGTCGGAGGCCCGGGCGCGATGTGATGACAACACGCCCGGGTCCTCAGAAGTAAACAAAGCCGCCATTGCGGCTAGTAAGCATGAGATCAGTGAAATTTGTTTCACGATCTCATGCTTTCCAGCCTGGAGGAGAGATGTGGGGTCTTATTGACCACGCATCTCTCCATAAAGAGGACCTGTCACACACATTCCTATTACAAGGGATGTTTACATTCCTTGTAATAGGAATAAAAGTGATCAAAAAAAAAAAGTGTAAAAAAAAAAGTTAAATAAAAAAAAAATGAAAAAAAAAAAAAAATATATATATATATATATATATATATATAAAAACGCCCCTGTCCCCAATAGCTTGCGATCAGAAGCGAACGCACACGTAAGTCCCGCCCACATATGTAAACGCTGTTCAAACCACATATGTGAGGTATCGCCGTGTGCGTTAGAGCGCATGCAACAATTCTAGCTCTAGACCTCCTCTGTAACTCTAACCTGGTAACCTGTAAAAAATTTCAAAGCGTCGCCTATGGAGATTTTTAAGTACCGAAGTTTGGCACCATTCCATGAGTGTGCGCAATTCTAAAGCGTGACATGTTAGGTATCTTTTTACTCGGCGAACATAAGCTTTCATATTTTACAAAAAAATTGTGCTAACTTTACTGTTTTGTTATTTTTTAATTCATGAAACCATTTTCTTTCCAAAAAAAAGGCGTTTGAAAAATTATTGCGCATATAGCGTTCAAGATAAAAAGTTGCAACAACCGTCATTTTATTCCCTAGGGTGTCTGCTAAAAAACACATATATAATGTTTGGGGGTTATGAGTAATTTTTGAGCAAAAGAATGATGATTTGTACATGTAGGAGAGAAGTGCTAGAATAGGCCTGGTATGGAAGTGGTATAAAAAGCCCTGTATGGAAAGGGTTAAAGGAGAATTTAAAAAAAATCCAAATTACTTTTTTTTTTTTTTTTTTTGCATTTTAGTATAAATATGACATCTGAGGTCTTTTTGACCCCAAATCTCATATTAAAGAGGTCCTGTCATGCTTTTTTTTCTATTACAAGGGATGTTTACATTCCTTGTAATAGGAATAAAAGTGACCCAATTTTTTTTTTTTTTTAAAAGACGTGTCAAAATAAAAAAGTTCAATAAATAAGAAAAAAATAAAATAACATTTAAAGCGTCCCGTCCCGCCGAGCTCACTTACAGAAGCGAACGCATACGTGATCAGCGCCCGCATTTGATAACGGTGTTCAAACCACACATGTGAGGTATCGCCGCAATCATTAGATAATAGACAATAATTCTAGCCCTAGACCTCCTCTGTAACTCAAAACAGATAACCTGTAGACATTTTTAAATGTCGCCTATGGAGATTTTTAAGGGTAAAAGTTTGTCGCCATTCCACGAACGGGCGCAATTTTGAAGCGTGACATGTTGGGTATCAATTTCCCCATCGTAACATTATCTTTCAAAATACAAAAAAATTGGGCTAACTTTACGGTTTTATTTTTTTTATTAAAAAAAGTGTATTTTTTCCCCCAAAAAAGTGTGCTTGTAAGACCACTGCGCAAATACGGTGTGATGGAAAGTATTGCAACGACCGCCATTTTATTCTCTAGGGTGTTAGAAAAAAATATATATAACGTTTGGGGATTCTATGTAACTTTTCTAGCAAAAAACAAAATGATTTTAACTTGTAAACACAGAGTCTGAAAAATAGGCCCGGTCCTTAAGTGGTTAATGAAACAAAGTCATAGATAAGAAAAGATTTCTTGTTAATCCACCTTCAAAGTACTGGTAATGATTATAAAGCCTCGTACACACGGTCGGACTTCCATCTGACTTTTCCCTGGATTTTTGTCCGAACGGAGTTGGCCAGGCACACCCATAGCATACACACCACAGGACTTTTCTGCAAACTTTCCCAAAACTTTTTGCAACATCACGTGGTTTTTCTGCTCTTTTCTGCTCTTTACCACCACCCTTTGGTTAACTTCTGCTATTGTTGGTTGATTTTAACATTGGTTGTTTTGTCCATCGGACAAAAGTCCTATGGTTTTCTGTACACACGGTCGGACTTTGCTCCATCGGACTTTTGTTGGCCAAAAGTTTGTCCGTTTGCAGACCCAACATTTGTCCGATGAAAACCAAAAAAAAAGTTTGTCCGATGGAGTGTACACACGGTCGGATTGTTGGTCCAACTTGCTCAAAATGAAGTTTGTCGGCCAAAAGTCCGACCGTGTGTACGGGGCTTAAGTAATCAAATTGTCTGGCAATTAGTCTGACAGGCACATTTATGTGTTGGCTGTACTGACTTGCAATAAATAGTTGTCAACTTTTTAAAGTGGTTGAAAAGGTAGAAGTCAGCCCCCCCTTATACTTACCTGAGCCCCACCTCAATACACCACTATGGCCAAGAGCAGCAGCTCTCTCCTCTCTCTGTCTTCGCACTCAGCACACGTATAATGAATAAAATCTTGCCACCATTAGACAGCAGAGATTATAGGCTAAAGACTCAGAGCCAGTCAATGTTGCCTTGTGATTACTGTGATGGCCAATCACAGTGATCACAAATGTAAACAGTACTACTTCTGCAGAGGGAGGCTTTGTTCAAGGGGGGTTGAAGTGCTTCTGACTGTTAATATTGTGGGATATTTTAGATGAGATTTAAAATGTCACTGACCTCCAATCACCTCCAATGTTGTGGGATTGTTTTGGGGGTGTAAAGTGCTCCTGATCACCTGTGGTGGACTGTGTTTCTTTTTTGAATGCAGCTGACCAGAAATGATTGGAGGGTTCTTTCAGAGGGAGGATTGAAATGCCACTAATCACCATAGTTTGTGGGATTATTTTGGGGGGAGAGTTAAATGTTTTGGATTTATTCATGGCATCTAGCCATTGCATGATGAAATTTTCAGTGCAATATAATTTCATACTCCTAGAAACCTACTGTACTTCCAATAATAATGGAAAATGTGCACTTGGCTTTATTGAATGACTTCTAAAAGGTTAAAGAGAAAGTAAACAGTTTTTTTTGTTACCTGCAAAGTAAAGACATAATGTGCTTGTATGCATCGCGTACTAGTACATTTTGTGAAACTTACCTGCAAACGAAGCCCCTGTCTTCCCTATTGGAGGTCGCATCCATCTTCGCCCATCTTCCTTCTGAGTCTGCAGACTGGCCAAAGCCACATGATGTCACTCCTGTGCATGGGCACTGGAGCTGCTTTTTACGGCACAGGGTTCTGAAGAAATGGCGTGGGCGGCCGTTCCCTCAGAGTGCATGCGCCGATGATATAATCAGCACAGTGTACAGTAAATATCTCCTAAACGGTGCAAGTTTAGGAGATATTTACAGTACCTATAGGTATGCCTTATTATAGGCTTGCCTATAGGTATTTGAACCCTATGGACTAAGGCTAGGATGCCATTAAAGTTCAATTGCGTGTAAAGGCAGGCGTCCCAATACTTTTGGTAATCTAGTGTATATAAAAAGTCTCAGTGATTATTAAATACCACCAAAAGAAGGATATCACAGCATTGAAAGCTGAAAAATGGCCTGTAAAGAAAGAAGATGTAGCATGCTGCTATTGCAAAGTCTGTAGACTGTCTGTGCTATGCGATCACTTTGACCAATCATAGCTAGCAACACAATTATACAAAATGAATGGCATGATTGGAACCCATTCATTGGTTACAATTGTCTTGTGATCTGCTGTGATTGGTAACAGCGATCACATGGTACAGGCAGCAGTCCGGTACACTTGTTAGTCATTGGCTGTGTCCGGTGACCAATCATAGCTAGCAACACAATTATATACAATGAATGACATAAAATAAGCCATCCATTGTTTACAATTGTCATGTGATTTGCCATGATTGATCACAAGGTACGGGGAGTAGCCTGGTACACTGATCAGTCATCAGCTGTGTCCAGTGGACAAACCTGGTGACAGATGGCACAGCGGCCACACAAGGCGTGTTCTGGTGGGAAGCCTATAGTCAAATGAAACTGGCCAAAAATTGTTGCAAAAAATAACATCACCTTGGGATGTTCCCTTTCCAAAAAGGGGTAATTTTGGGGAGTTTGCAATGTTCTGGCATTTTTATTTTATACTTTTTATAACAGACACTTAAGTAAACATGGGTTATTTTTTAAGATTTGTTGTTATTTTTGCTTTTTATATTTAAAAAGTCCCAGTGATTATTTAATACCAGTAAAAGAAAGCTATCACAGCACTGAAAGCTGAAAAATGGCCTAGAAAGTAAGAGGATGTAGTGTGCCAGTATTGCAGAGTCTGTGGGCAGTTTAACAGTCTAACCCACTTCAGATAATTTCCAGCTTATATGTAGACGGTCAGAAGAAGGAAAAAACACATATGCGAGAGTACCCGGGGCTGCACAACCCAAGGAATGTACAGAAAATAGAAAATTTCCCCAGGGTTTTTTTATAGCAGCGAAACATTAGAAAATGAATATAAAAATGTTGAATAAGTTGGAAATTAGCAATAAATTGGATGAATTTATTAAAATATACAAACTCTGGTTCAAGATACAATCAACAGCATAAAACATCATTCATGGCAATGAAGCCCCCAGGAGAACATGATTGGTCAATTATATTTGCGACATTATTATCCAAATGAACACCCCAATGCATTTCGACCCATTCTGGTCTTCTTCAGGGATTTTTTATTTTTAGCGCCGCTATACTGTCGTATTTGTGGCGCCATTCGGCCACTAGTGGTGTGGTTTTAACCTCCGCTAGCGGCCAAGAAGGGGTTAAAAAACACTGCAAAGCACCTCTGCAGAGGCGCTTTGCGGGCGGTATAGCCGCACGGTATACACACCGCTCATTCACCGCTCCAAAGATGCTGCTTGCAGGACTTTTTTTCTCGTCCTGCCAGCGCATCGCCTCAGTGTGAAAGCACTCTGGCTTTCACATTGAGACTGCAGGGGCAGGAGTTTTTCAGGCGTTTTTTAGGCACTATTTTAAGGGCAAAACACCTGAAAAACTCCTCAGTGTGAAAGGGGCCGAAGTGAAACTTTTGTATTTAATACAAATATTGTTACATCTTGCCTGTCCCACAATGAGATGAAACTTTATTTACAATCAAATAAGACAAAATTTGACATCTGCAAAAAAAAAAAAATTAAGGATGTAATTTTTACAACAGTGGAGACAGGTCAGCGGGAATTCCAATCCATTCTGGAAGGAATGCAGCTTGATATCTGAAAAGTCTAAGGAAAGAAGAGTTTGGCAAAGTGTAGTTTGTAAGATAGATGGTTTCACCACCAACCAAGTATGCAGCCCAATATCCAAATGTCCCTATGGTCATAATGGTGTGGTTACAATGTGCCAGGAGGGCAAAATCACGATCAGGAGAACCTTCCTTACCATCTCCAGCAAAATGTACATCTCCTAGAGCGGTATTAATGTTCTGTTTACACCAATCCATCCCATTACTGGTCACCACAAAGAGGGGGTTATCATACTTATTTCTGAAATAATCCATAGCTTTTTGAATATAGTTTTTGTCAGCTACCACACCTCTCCATTTCCAACGCATGGTCCATACATAGTCCCCCCTGCGAACATGAACTCCGATAAAGGTCACATTTGTTCTATTTCCTTTCAGGTTTGCAAGGTATGAATTTGCCTCTTCCTTAATATGGTCTTGAAAAGTGAATTCTTGTAGCATCTCCTCCCTTATGTGATGATAGAATGTCCATGAACATGGAGTACCATCCAATTTAATGTATTGTCCAGAGATGTTGGAATATTCTGGTAACATCCAATCATTTAGCCAATATCTCCTCCATTTAATCTGGTTAGCAATTTCCTGATGAAGAACAGGCAAGGTTATCTTAAATATCCTTCCTAGCTCATTATGCATCTCTGGTAAAATATACCCTTGGTGTCCATTAAGCTTTGCCAGAGCATAAAGTGCTGCATACTCCCCCATTTTGTTTCCAAGGCGTCCTAAAGGATTTGTAGTCCACATGACAGCATCTGATTTCACTTTGATGGGAAGTAATCTGTTTATGACACTTAGGTTAATGCAAGAGCTACTTGTATAATGGAATGTTGTTGATGTCCAGGTGAAATAATACCAGAAAATGAATACAATAACAGCAAATACCATAATAAGCACACTCATCTTCTTTAAATTGAGGTCCATTTCTAAATGATTTCCTAGATATAAATAAGAAGATAAACAAATCACAAAATATGTTTATATGTGACATTGTTAAGTTACATTAATCCTTTTAAAAGCGTACAAAAGTGGTATTAGTTCATAAATGCCACAAGAATACCTGCACTGTAGGGACATCTGGGGGTTTATTTACTAAAGCTAGAGAGGGCAAAAGTAGTCAGAATTCTGCAGAGAAACCAATCAGCTTCTAACTTCAGCCTGTTTAATTAAGCTTTAGCAATAAAACCTGGAAGTTGATTGGTCTCTCTGCAGAAATGTGACTACTTTTGCTCTCGTTAGAGTAAATAAACCCCATGTCATAAGTCTGTAATGTTATTATAGGTGGTGGTCAAAAGGGAAAAGTAAAGGAGAGTATTTAACCACTTCCGGACCGCCGCATGACTATATACGTCAGCACTTTGAAGAGGGATATCTCGGTTATGGCAGCAGCTGCTGCCATAACCAAGGTATCCATCTCTTCAGGCGGCGGTCCGGTTTACGACGATGGTGGTCTCTGCGGTGAATTCACCGCAAGATCACTGTTATCGGCAGCAGGAGAGGCCACCCCCTCCCGCCGTTCTCCCGCGCCCTCCGCCTCTTACTGGAGCCATCGGTATCGCCGGAGGCGATTGTGTCCTGTCTCCTGCTGGGTATGGATACAAGTGAAGGCAAGGTGGCCCCCACCCGTCTCCATACCATAGCAGGGCAGTAGCGACGTCAAAACGTCACTTCCGCCCATAGCTCTTAAAGGGCCATTTTTTTTTTGTCATTTTTTCAAATGACAAATTTTTTATTTATTTATTTTATTGCATTTTAGTCTAAATATGAGAGCTGAGGTCTTTTTGACCCCAGATCTCATATTTAAGAGGACCTGTCATGCTTTTTTCTATTACAAGAGATGTTTACATTCCTTGTAATAGGAATAAAAGTGACCCATTTTTTTTTTTAAAACAGTGTAAAAATTAATAAAATAAAGAAAAATAAATAAGAAAAAAAATGTTTTTAAAGCGCCTCGTCCCGACGAGCTCGCGCACAGAAGCGAACGCATACGCGAGCAGCGCCCACATATGAAAACGGTGTTCAATCCACACATGTGAGGTATCGACACGATCGTTAGCGCGAGAGCAATAATTCTAGCCCTAGACTACCTCTGTAACTCAAAACATACAACCTGTAGAATTTTTTAAACGTCACCTATGGAAATTTTTTATGGTAAAAGTTTGTCGCTGTAACGGGTGGAACCCAGAAGTTCTTAGAAAGTATGAGCCAGAAAATAATGGACATTGAGAATATGTCTTGGATTGCTTTAAAATGGGTCTGTAATATGAATCCACAATATTCCCCAGGATATCTGTAAATAACTATTTACTGTGTGTTTGTTTGATTCTGAATTCAACATGTTAGTTGAAAGATGTTAATGTCATCACCTCCAACCACCTGGATGCCTGTTGTAATGTTAATGAATCCAGACTAGCTTCTAAAGACCTTTTCATTGTTGTTTGTGGTGATGTGGATTGGAGCTTGGTAGACAGTCTGGCTGCCTATAATGGGATGTTTAAGTGTCTTACTGTGAGGAAAGGGGGGGGGGGATCACTCCAGCAACCCCTCCTGCTAAGACTGTTTACTGAAGGAGAAGTTTGAACACACCTGACCTGTATCACCCTTGTCATTGGACAGTTTAACCCGGCCTGTTTCCCAATGATGGGAGGGCAGTGTTTTGAAGAGAAGTGTGTTACCATGTGCTTGCAATAAAGATTCATTCCCTGTTTGAACCTCATACAGAGCATTTCTCTCGTATCTGGGGGAGAATTATTCCTATGGGTCTCGGTCGCCTGAGTGTGGAGTGTTGGTAGCTGATGTGTGTTCGGAAAGGGAATATCCTTAAACGGCGGTAACCCCTGCCATTACAGTCGCCATTCCACGAGCGGGCGCAATTTTGAAGCGTGACATCTTGGGTATCAATTTACTCGGCGTAACAGTATCTTTCACAATATAAAAAAAATTAGACTGACTTTACTGTTGTCTTATTCTTTAATTCAAAAAGTGTTTTTTTTTTTTTTTAAAAGCGCGCTTGTAAGACCGCTGCGCAAAAACGGTGTGACACAAAGTATTGCAATGAGAGGTTCTAAGTAATTTTCTAGCAAAAAATATGTTTTTAACTTGTGAACATATCTGAAAAAGAGGCTTGGTCCTTAGGTGGTTAAGTTACTTTTATAACTTTACCACTTCAGCCTCGGAGGATTTGCCTGCCAAATGACCGGGCCACTTTTCGGCACTGCGACGCTTTAACTGACAATTGCGCAGACGTGCCACGTGGCTCTTAGACAAAATTTACGTCCTTTTTTTCCCCCCAAATAGAGCTTTCTTTTGGTGGTAATTGATCACCTCTGCGGTTTTTATTTTTTGCGCTATAAAGAAAAATAAGGCGACAATTTTAAAAAAAAGCAATATTTTTTACTTTTTGCTATAATAAATATCCCCCAAAAATATGTAAAAAAAACCCTTTTTTTTTCCTCAGTTTAGGGTGATATGTAATCTTCGACATATTTTTTGTAAAAGAAAACGCAATAAGCGCAAAAGTTATAGCGTCTATAAAATAGGGGATAGTTTTATGGCATTTTTATTAATATTTTTTTTTACTAGTAATGGCGGCGATCTGCAATTTTTATCGTGACTGCGAAAAGTTTGTACGAACACCGTTAAAGTCTATGGGACACGAACGTGAACAATCAAAAGTGCTAATTTTAAAGGCTAATATGCAAGTTATAAAAAATGTTTGGGGACCTGGGTCCTGCCCCAGGGGACATGTATCAATGCAAAAAAAAGTTTTAAAAACGTCAGTTTTTTCGGGAGCAGTGATTTTAATAATGCTTAAAGTGAAACAATAAAAATGAAATATTCCTTTAAATATCGTGCCTGGGGGGTGACTATAGTATGCCTGTAAAGTGGCACAGTTTTCCCGTGTTTAGAACAGTCCCTCAGCAAAATTACATTTCTAAAGGGAAAAAAGGTAATTTAAAACTGCTAGAGGCTGTAATGTATTGTTGGGTAGATGAAAATCATTGAGAAAAATGGCATGGGTTCCCCCCACCCCCCCAGTCCATTACCAGGCCCCGCACCCAAATAAAAAAAAAAAAAAGGCGTGGGGCCCCCAGGCCTTATATACTCTGAACAGCAGTATACATGCGGTCCCCGGGTTACAAAACAAGATAGGGACTGTAGGCTTGCTCTTAAGTTGAATCTGTTTGTAAGTTGGATCAGGTAAATTTTTTAAGTGTAGCTCCAACGAATAAATCTATTTTTAAGCTTTTTGGATAGCATAGGGGAGGGTTATCACCCCTGTAACATTTGTTTTGCTGTCTGTGCCCCTGTTCAGAAGATTTCACCTCACTTTCTGTCCCAATAACAATTGGATTTAGAAAATTTTGAGTTATTAGGGAAACAAAGATTGGTGATAAAGCATCAGTGGAGATACCTTTTTCCCATATTAACTCTTACAGGAGAGAATTTCCCTTCCTAGGGGTAGATTTCTTACATTTGTAAGTAGGAGTCGTTTGTAAGTCGGATGTTTGTAAGTAGGGGGCCGCCTGTATATACTATACGGCCTGCCCTATATACTCTGTAGAAAATTGGGCCTTAGGTGTTGGTGGTACCAGAACACTGTAACCCCTCACAGATACACTTGTTGAGCGCAGGAACGAGCCCTGCTGTGAAATATTAGATCAAAAATTGTAATTACATGGCTCTGTTAAAGGAACTGTAAAGGTTCGTTTTTTTCACCTTAATGCATCCAATGTAAATCCTCACAGTTACTCTTGGTGGGCGCAGGAGCCGGCCATGCTGTGAAATATTAGATCAAAAATTGTAATTACACGCCCCTGTAAAACAGGGGCAGAAAAATTGGGTCTTAGGCAGTGGTGGTGGTGCCACAACACTGTAACCCCTCACAGATACTCTTGTTGAGCGCAGGAACGGGCCCTGCTGTGAAATATTAGATAAAAAATTGTAATTACATGCCCCTGTTAAACAGGGGCATAACAATTCGGCCTGAGGCTTTGGTGGTGATGCCCTAAACCAAAAATATTCTTAGAAGCTAGCATCATCTGGATTGAGGAGGAATAGGATAGTCACTCAGCTGTGGCAGTCTTCAAGGGATCCCACATCCATAGAAATATCAATCGGTTATATGAGCATCAGGTGCTTGGTAGCTGGTGATCTAAGACTGATTAATTTTTATGAATGTGAGCCTATCAACGGAGTCTGTGGACAGGCGCACTCTGTGATTGGTTACAAACCCTCCAGCAGCACTGAATGTGCGTTCAGAAAGAATGCTGAATGCCGGACAGACCAGTAGCTCAATTGCATATTGAACAAGCATTGGCCAGTGGTCCATCCTTAAGACCCAGTAACCCAGCGGATACTCTGTTGGAAAGGTCTCCAAGTCTGATCTTGCCTCTAGATATTCCTGCACCATGTAATGCAGACGCTGGTGATGGTTGCTTGAACCAATCAGACCTTGGCGCTTAGGACTGAAGAATTGTCTGAAGGCATCGGTCAGCCTTCCACCTTCTCCACCGCTCTTTCTTTGACTGAACGAAGCCTCAGCAACACGTTGTCAAGCACCAGGAAATTGTAATCTCCCAGGGTCTGGAAACGCATTGCACAAACCTTTCTTCAAGGCCTCCTAAAGATGTTTAATCCTCTGTGCCCCATGAGTTCTGCAACCTTACCCTTGTAACGTGGATCAAGAAGGGTTGCCAGCCAGTAATGATCCCTCTTCTTGATACTACGAATCCTAGGGTCCTTTTGCAGGCTTTGCAGAATCAGGTAGCGCAAGTTTGCAGAGGCATTCGATCCTGAGTCCTCTGGGTCACTAAGGATCACATGATCCGAAACTATCTCCTCCCAGCCACATACAACTCATACATGGGTTTCTGGGAACTGAAAACAATCCCTTGAAGACTGCTGCTGAGTGTTATCCTCCACGTTCATGCTGACACAATCCTCCTCCTCCTCTCCCTTCTGTGTGTTTGACGGGCCCGCAGAAATACTATCTGGATAAAGGGGGCCTTGAGAGGTAAGGAAGTGTTAAAATCTAAAAGTGAACTGTATAGAGAACAAAGAGATGAATTTACAAGTGACTACACTGATGAAGTGACAAAACATATATGTAAAGAGAAAAATAACAAGTAGAATTATCGTCGCCTGTGCCAAAAAAAAAAAAAAAAAGGTGGGGGGAGAGGGGGAAGCCTCAGGGGAGAACAAATCTAATCCCCCTCTCTCACTCTCTCCAAGAAAAATAAGAAAACAAAAATAGGGGTGTAAAAAAAGGAAAGAAAAGGGAGGAAAGGGAAGGGAAGGCCGGCATGCATGGTATCCAATAAAATGTTTGTCACATTACATTTTAGTCTCTTAAGGGATAGGCCAAAGAATAACCACAGGGAATCCTCCTTAAGATATAGATAGCTTATTCAAAAGATGTAAACGGGTCTCAGTGGGTTTGTACAAGTATCTCTCTATAGGTTGTGGTGTCCTTGAACTCCATCCACGGAGTCCAAGTTAAAGTGTGTCGTTGAAAAGTATCCTTGTTACAATGAGTGATATCTTCCATAAGATGGACCTCCGAAATTTTTTGAAACCACTTTTTCACGGATGGAGTCTCAGGCTGACCCCAAAGGGTAGGTATAAGTGCTTTAGCCGTATTAAGCAAATGTGGAACTAAAGAACATTTGTATTTTCTGACAGGTTCCTTAGTAGCATGGAAAAGAATGGTCCATGCATCAGCAGGAAGATTAATATTAGATATTTGTTGGATAATTCGAATAATGCTAGACCAGAAGGGGCGGATGAGTGGGCACGACCACCATATATGAGCGTGGGTTGCTCTGTTCCCACAATTCCTCCAACACAACGGGGAGTTGTCGGGGAACATCTGATGAAGCTTTAATGGGGTGTAGTGCCATCTGGTTAGTAGTTTGTAATTGACCTCAGCCATCCTTGATGCAATTGAAGAGATATGAGTCAGCTGTAGGACTTTATCTTTTTGGCTGTCTGAGAGGCAAGATTCCAAGTCTGCCTCCCACTTAGCGAGAAAGGGAGGATAAGTATCACCTTGGAGCTTGATGAGTAATTTGTAGAATACCGAGATACAATGTTCAGGTGGGTCCGTTGAATTAAAAACTTCCTCAATGCTGTTTAAGTCCTGTATCCCTCTAAGCGGCTGAGGCAGAGTTCAAAGGAAACCTTGCAATTGATTATATCTCCATTTATCAAGAAACATAATGGGCTTGAGGCCGAGAATTTCCTTAAGAGGCTTAAGCGCATTTGCTCGAAGAACATGATGTAGTAGAAGAGGTTCTTCTGGCAACCACGTCCTATAGCCAGGATCTAATAGGCCAGGTAAGAAATAATCGTGGTCCAAATGTTGTAACAGAGGAGAAGCATATGACCACGAGAACTTCCTATGTAAGGCATCCCATACATCAAGGGTGGAAGTGGTTAAAGTGGAGGTACTTGGAGCAAGGTGTCTATGTAAGCGTGGCAGCCAGGGTGTAGTTACTAGGTCTGTGTTACTAAGAGCATGTTCCAAACTCACCCAAAGTTTGGACTTAGCAGCATATTTCCATTCGGATATTCTAGACAGAATCACAGCATTATAATAAGCCTTAAAATTTGGAAGGGCCAGTCCCCCAGCTTCCTTGGAGCGAAATAATACTTCCTTAGATACTCTGGGGTGACTGTTCCTCCAAATAAAGCGGGAGACCATGGTCTGTAAGAGGGAAAAAAATCCTTTAGGCACACCCAATGGGATCATTTGAAAGAAAAAAAGAACTCTAGGCAGAATGTTCATTTTAATTATACTCACTTTACCCAACCATGAGTGTGTCAGCGTGTTCCACTTTTGTAAATCCCTTCTAATATTATTCAATAATGGGATGTAATTATATTTAAAGAGGGACTGAATGTGAGGCACAAGATTCACTCCCAGATATTTCATACTTCGTTGTACCCATCTAAAAGGGAAGAGGGGTTTTAAATTTTCCACCTCCCTTCCAGGTAGATTAATATTTAGAATTTCAGACTTAGATAGGTTAATTTTAAAGTTGGAGAGTGTCTGAAAAGTAGAAAACGCTGACATTAAATTGGGAAGCGAGATACGAGGCTGTTGGATAAAAAATAAAATATCGTCCGCATATGCCGCATATTTGTGCGTTTTATTACCTACTTGAATCCCATGTATATTTAAATTACATCTTATGGTTGCCAAAAAGGGTTCGAGGGTAAGGGCAAATAAAAGGGGAGAAAGAGGGCAGCCCTGTCTGGTCCCATTAAATAGTTGGAATGAGTCACTCAAAGTGCCATTTATGCGAATTTGAGCCGTGGGGTTAGAATAGAGGGAAGTAATGCGGTAGAACATCTTGGGTCCCAGCCCAAAATGTCGCAGGGTCAGTTTTAAGTAATCCCAGTCCACCCTATCAAACGCTTTTTCAGCATCTGTAGATACAAATAGGGTGGACTGGGAAGACCTTTGAGCGTATTGTATAAGAGATATCGCCCGGAGAGAGTTATCCTTGGCTTCCCCGTCTGATCCGTGGAAACCCAACTAGATATAAGAGGGAGTAGTCTATTGGCCATTACCTTAGAATATAATTTGATATCAACATTTAATAGGGAAATTGGCCTATAGCTACTGCATTGAGTAAAGTCCTTATCTGCTTTAAGGATAACTGAAATATGGGCTGTAAGAGATTCCGGGCGTAGTCCCGAGGTCTGTGAGATTGAATTGGCATAAGCCGTAAGGCGGGGCAGAAGGATATCACTGAATGTTTTATAGTACCGGATAGTATAACCATCCGGTCCCGGGGCTTTACCTGTCGGTGAAGATTTCAGAGCCACCTGAAATTCCTCAACCGAAAGTTCAGATTCAAGTTCCCTGAGAGTCAAATTTGAAAGTTTGGGCAAATTTGCTTCTTTTAGATATGTAAGCATAAGGTTACGTCTCTCCTTCACAGTCAGAGACGGGGAGTCACACTGCACTTTGTACAAATCTGCATAATAGTCCCTGAAAGCTTTAGCAATGTGAGGAGTCGCATGGACTAAATTTCCGTTTGATAACTTTATTTTAGGAATAAACGATCTAGTCTGTTTTTCTTTGAGGGATCTTGCTAATTGTCTGCTAGGTTTGTCCCCCCACTCATAGAATTTTTGCAAATATCGTTGGAATTTCCGAGCTGTATCGAGGTTAAGAAGATTTTTTAATTCCTCTCGTTTCAATGTGAGAGCTTCTAGCTGGGATGTGTGCAGAGTGAATTTATGTTGTTTATCAAGTTCTGTTATTTGGTGCAGGACCTGTTCAAGTTGTTGACCACGCTCTCTTTTCTTCCTTGCCCCAAGTTCTATGAATCGACCTCTCATAGTTGCCTTGTGAGCTTCCCATACAATAGCAGGGGATGTCTCAGAAGGTTTATTATCTTTAAAATATTGCGATATATGAGAGGCAAACACAGAAACTTCTGTTGGGTCAGAAAGAAGAGAATCATTGAGTCACCAATTATTGGAGCGCTGAGTCAAAGTGGGCATAGTCATACTCATCGACACAGGTGCATGATCTGACAGTGTCGCAGTACCTATATTCGCCGATTGTAATAATGGAAGGTGATAATGGTCTAAAAAGATATTATCTATTCGGGAATAAGACTGATGGGTCTTGGAAAAATTAGAAAAATCTTTTTCTTTTGGATGTAAAATACGCCATACGTCTATCAATTGTCGGTCTATTAGTCTCTTTTTAACAAAGGACAGGCGCTTAAAAGAGATGTTAGAGCGACCGTGGGATGTATCCAAAACAGGATCTAGAGACATATTTATGTCTCCTGCCAGTATGATTAGACCCTCAGCAAATTGTGATAAATCAGTGAGAATTTGAGAAAAAAAGGTAGGTTGATTTTGATTCAGGCAGTATATGTTTGCTAGAGTACATTGGGTAGTACCTAAAAAGCCCTTTAAAAAAAGAAAACGACCATGGTCATCTGCTTGCATATCTAAAAAACGGAAGGGTACCCTATTACTAAAACCAATAGCCACCCCCTTAGCTTTATTCGTATCTGAGAGGCTATAATACCACTGAGGAAAATAAAGCGAGGTCAATTTGACCTGCGTAGTATGGGTTAAATGTGTTTCCTGAAGAAACACAATAGAAGAGGCAAGTTTCCGTAATTCACGGATAACCTGATGCCGTTTTGCCGCAGCATTTAAACCCCTAACATTATAAGAAATAACTTTAAGTGTGGCCATTTATCACAGCAGAGCATAACCCTTGAACCTACTTAGCCATGCATGCCAGCCTTGATAGGGAAAGTAAAACAAAAAAGAAACGGGTAAGTATTGAGAAAAACAGAAAGACAAATTTACATAAACAACAAAAACGTCCATCTGGACGCATGTGGGAAACCTTAATTTATCACGCAGATTTCTGCGGTGGTCCCTATGGGGGGAGAGAGCACGGGCAGCCGTCCAGAACCCCCGTAGGAGAACGGATAAGAGTACTCGAAGGCTACCCGCTCTCCACAACCCCAAAAGGAGAGAAGGGGAGGGGAACGTGTCGTATAAAAGACACATAGGAGCATTGTGCTCCACCCGCATTCAGCTTGCGTCAGATAATGTGCAGAGGACCGCAGGATGGTGCAAATACAAGAAACTTACTCAGCTGCTTGGAGAGATTTGATCAGCCTATGCCAAATTAAAGCAGGACATGTCTTTTGGCCAGTCATGCAGGCGGTCTTCAATGATGCCTGCCTGACAAGTGCGACTTCCTGCGCCCAACTCCACGAATGGGCAAAGGAGAAATTGGTGGATCAGACTACCACAATCCAAGATATTACCCAAGATAAAAGGGAGTCTGTGGAGAAGTATCATGCCAGACTCACACAGCCCTTTGAGGATCTGGGCTTCTCTCACTATGAAAAGGCACACACACATGAGAGTGAGATAGTATGTGGATTTGGGGTCCCAGAGGTGATAGAGAGCGATCAGGGCCCAGCCTTCACAGCAACCCTTATGTAACACCCGGGCCACTTTTCTCTCCCGTCTTTGGCTCACTCACAGGAGGAAAAGGTGCAAGATGCCACCATGCCCGTACTCTCTGGTTTGCAGAGGTTAGGCACAATTATAACTTACGGGTCTTGCAGCAAGGTTCTCCTCAAAGTTGGTTCTCGTCCCTTATGCCACGTACACACGATCGATTTTTTCGACGGTGAAAACACCGTCGAAAAAATCTACGTTACAAACGAGGAACAGCTTGTTCCCCTCACACACGGCCGTTTTAAATGTCATTTTTTTTGGTCGAAAAAAACGACCGTGTGTGGGCTCCGCGGCAGTGTTTCCCTATGGGAAACACTGCCGCGGAAAACATGTCGAAAAAAACGACGAGAAAAATTAGAACATGTTCTAATTTTTCTCGTCGTTTTTAATGCCGTTTTTCTCGTCAAAAAAAACGACAGAAAGCCCACAGACTATCGTTTTTCTCGTCGAATGGGAAAAATTACGTTTTTTTCGACGGGAAAAACGGCCGTGTGTACGCGGCATTAGAATGTAAAGGACAAGTCTCTATATCCCCAAGTAACTCCAAGGTCCACACCAGTAGCAACTCCAACGTAGAGTTTATTTTTCTTATGCATGAATAACCACAAAGTTGAGAAGAGAGAAAGGTGTTAGCAAGGATAGATCAGATTCAGACACTCCTGGCTTCTTCGCCACTCAATCCCGAGCGGGTATAGCTCACCCGGATAGTCACCCAATGGCACTAGCAGCCGGCATGTAGCTCAAACATTCAATGGAAACCACACATTTACCTACAGTGAGTGAAATTCCTCTGGAAAACCCTGACTACACACTTTTTGTGGATGGCTCCAGATATGCAGATGAAGGAGGCAAGTACCACACAGGTTATGCTGTGACCTCTGAATTTGAAATTCTACAAGCAGGAGCATTACCACCAACTGTATCTGCTCAGGAAGTGGAGCTCCAAGCCCTCACAACAGTGTATCAGATAGCAGAAGGTAAAAGAGCCAACATTTACTCAGACTCAAGGTACGCCCTGGGAGTGGCTCATGACTTCGGTATCATCTGGAGGGCTAGAGGATTTCTGACAGCGGCCGGAACACCAGTGAAACACGGCCCAGCCAACAAGGAGTTAATGGATGCACTACTCCTGCCTGACCAAGTGGCTATCTTGAAGGTTAAAGCACATGGCAAACTGAATTCTCAAGAAGCCAGGGGGAACCACCTGGTGGATATAGCTGCCAGACAAGCAGAGAAAGACCAACGAAAAACGGCTGAAGTGGCCGAAGAGGAGAGTGAATCTTCAGCACAGATGCCTTTGGCAGTGCATGTGCCATATGACAGGCTATACTTAGCCTCTATGTAAAGGCTCACACAGATGAACATTTGGAATGGATTGATAGAGGTGCAGACTGCGATGGAGATCTGTATCTGATGAGGGAAAACCTGTTTACCAAAATATATGTATCCAGCAGTCGTCCAATGGGCACATGGACCTGCACATCTCTCTAAAAACTTAATGAATTCACTGATCAGCAAGTATTACTGGGCCCCAGGTATAACCACCCTAACCAGAAATTACTGCGCCTCTTTCCGTTACAGAGGATACAGATCGATCATATACAGATGCCAAAAAGTGGCCAATATGAATATGCCCTAGTGGCGGTGGACATGTTCTCCGGCTGGCCGTAAGCCTATGCTGTTACAAACATGACAGCCAAGACCAGATTCCCTTGATAGATGTGATCGGGAGATCCCCTGAAACAGAATCTATAGTGTCCCGAACCTCCTAATGGTTTCGCTGTTTAAATCCCTTTTCGGATGGATGACATCCCTCCAGAGAGTTACTGGGCCCCTTCCTTCACTGTGATCTCTCACCAGTCCTTCGGAACGGTCCTCCCCCAGCCTCCTCTTCCAGATGTGGGTCCCCTTGCAAGGCGGCACCCTGGGATTCTTCCTACCCGAAGTGTGCTTCAGCTAAAGGTGCTTGGCCCAGGGCTGAAGTTGCAGTCCCAGGACTAAAGGTGCCTGGGACTGAGGCGCATGTGGCCCCATGGCCTGGAGGGCCATGCACTTGAACTTTGACCGTAGGTTCTCCCTCCGGGCATGGGCCCCGGGAATTGCTCGCTCTCTAATGGCGTCTGCCCCTTTTGTATCCTCTCCCGGCACGCACAGCGGGCAGACCACGCCCACTGCACAGCTGCCGAGAGAGAACACCCAATCGCCACTCCATCACCTGTGGTTCAACCCGGAGTAAAAGTGACAGCGCCACCCATACTTCTAAGGGGAACTGCACGCCAGGTGAAAACAGCAGTAAGGCAGAGTCAAAACATATTGGAATATCCGAGCCAACTACCACTCGAAATACCCCCTAAATTGAGACCCCCGCTACACTTACAAAAGAGATATGGGCAGCACTGGGAGTTCAGTTAGCTCTACACACCTCATACCACCCTCAAAGCAGTGGGAAGGTAGAAAGGATGTTAAAAATGGCCCAAGAGACTAACATGAGTTGGCCAGACAGTTTGCCCATTGCCCTGTTCAATGTCAGACACCCCCCCCCCCCCCCCCCCGGGAGAAACATTCCCTATCCCCGTATGAAATTTTGCTTGGTTCAGCCCCCAGACTTGGCTGTTATTTCTCACAGCAGTTGCAATTACAATCTGATGTGTTAACTAGCTATGTTACACGTTTGTCTAGAGCATTAACTAATATCCATTCTCAAGTGTTTTCTTCCATTCCAGATCCTGAATTAGATACAGGAACACACCAACTACTGCCTGGAGATTGGGTGCTAGTAAAGAAGTTTGTGAGGAAGCACTCCCTTGAGACAAGATATGATGGTCAGTTCCAAGTTTTGCTGACCACAGCCACCTTAGTCAAATTGGCTAGGAAGAACACCTGGATACACGCTTCCCACTGCAAGAAAGCTCCAACCCCTGAGGATAAGATCCCGCCCACTTCCTGACAACCATGCTGCATATCTTTTTTCTGTTTCATCTAGGGGGGGCCCAGGAGGTGGCCATCACAAAAAAATGATAACATAATTACATTTTGGTATAACTCTTCAAGCACACATGTGGCCACCTTTAACTTTGATTACTGTGACATAGTACCTTGTCCGTTTGACCCTTCAACCCTCTAAAGTCACTCCCTGTCCATAATCTCACAATCCTATAGGGTTATAGGGATAGGTAGCACCTGACTGCCCTTCTCTAAGCTGTGTCGAGGGGGGTAGTGAGCTAGTTGCTGCCTTTTTCTATATACAGTCTTAAAGAGTTGCTGAGGAGAATGGGCCAGTTAGTAGGACCTTTTAGTATGAGTGACAGATAGAAAATAGCCATTTTAGAGGGGACTGTGAAGGAATGTGACGCACATAATTATAAATCAGAAAATTCCTGTTTTCTATGCATCTTTTCTATATCATAAAGTCTATATTCTACTTTGTATATATATATGTAAACTGCTTTAATAAAGTCCTTACTCAAAATAGTCTCTAATAACACCTCCTTCCTTCGAGAAGACAGAAATGGCATCTGCCCCCTTACTTCCCACACATTAAAGGAATAAGGAAGTGAGAAGATTGAACGAGTGACAAACAAGCTTCAGCCAATCAGATGTGCCTTTTTAGACTCACATTTACATAGTAATAACGTATGCTTGTATGCTTTATTGTTCTGTGTGGAAAAAGAGATTGGCTCTTCCTGGTAATAAACAGACATAAGGAAGAAGTTGGACTGAACAGACGTGTCAGTGTGTTACTCCCAGCTTGCACGCATATCTACACTTTACAATTCGGAACAGCAGTAGAAATCCATCTTGAACCCCTTTGAGGTTCGGAACCATTACAAGATGATTCGCGTTTTTCAGCTTTGTGCTTTTCAGTCCGTTACAACGTGACGAATGTGCGATCTCCATTATGAACACTAGTTTTACCAGACTGAGCGCTTCCGTCTCATACTTGATTCAGAGCATGCGTGGAATTTTGTGCATCGGAATTGTCTACACACGCTCGGAATTTACGAGAATGTATTTTGTTGTCGGAAAGTTTGAGAACTAGCTCTCAAATTTTTGTTGACGGAAATTCCGACAGAAAATGTCCGATGGGGCCTACACACGATCGGAACTTCTGACCAAAAGCTCCCATCGAACATTTGTTGTTGGAAATTCCGAGCGTGTGTACGCGGCATTAGTCTTTTTTCATTGATGTTTTGTCAACCAATAAAAAATTTACATTTTTTTTATATAATGAAAAATATGCCTACAAAGTCTATTTTTTACTCTTTATTTCTGTACACTACTGATAATCTTAGACCATTCAGATTAAGAATCATTAACCACTACTCTCTGAATTCAGTCTTTTTGCCAGTTTTCTATCTATTTACAAACTGATCTTTCCAAGCCTGTAGACTCTACCTTACACATTAGCCATGTGTGGAGAACTGTGTCAAATGCTTTTGCAAAATCCAAGTATTCTACATCCACAGCCACCCCTCTGTCTAAGGTTTTAATTACCTCTTCATAAAAATAAATCAGGTTTGTCTGACAACCTCTGTCTTTCATGAATCCATGCTGTCTTTTACTTAAAATATTTTTTTCCAGCAAGAACTCATCTTTTATTAATCTCTCCTCTAGTATCTTCCAAATCCCAACTATAGATGTTAAACTAACAGGTCTATAGTTACTCGGTAAAGACTTTGATCCCTTTTTAAATATGAGCACCACATTGGCCCTACGCCAATCCAGTGGTGCATACCACATGCGGTATTGCATGATATTGAAGTCAATGCGGAACAAATTATTTTAGTTTCCATTGACTTCAATGGGGAAACTTGCTTTGATATGCGAGTATTTTGGATTAAGAGCATTCTCCTGGAACGGATTATGCTCGTAATCCAAGGTTCTACTGTATTTATTTGTTAAAGCAGGTTGGCTTTGCTCAATTATTTTAGATTTTTTAATTTGATGAATGCTTAGTATATTTAGGGAGTGTGAAAACACATATTCATTCACAGTGATTTAATGATGCTTAAAGTGAAACAATAAAAATAAAAATGAAAAATTCCGTCAAATATACCTGGGGGTCCCCCTAGTCTGCCTGTAAAGTGGCGCATCTGTATTGTGTATAGAACCTGCTGCAGCAAAAATTACATTTAAAAAGGGGGAAAAAATAAATTTCCCCTGTAAACAAAGAATTTAGAGGTTTGGAAATAATTAACTTTCTAGGCATGCTTAAAAAAAATATTAGAAAAATATTTTTATTTATAACAATTATATGGACAGACAATTATAAAAACATTTACATTTGTGAATGTGGCTAAAAATATTTCTCAACGGTCGCCGTATGTCCAGAGTCCTTGTAGGCTCAATGGATACAAATCATCGGTCTGAGAAATCCTAACTATGGCAAATGCTCCAATACAGTAGCATACGAGGCAACCTGAAGAGGTACAACAGTATGGTAATTGATAATGGGTAGCAGCAGCCAGCTCAGGAAATATTTGTTCTGCTTTTCAAGGTACAAAGACGCGCTCGACTAGTTTCACGCTAAAATATGCACTTTTTCTGGAGCTAAAATATAGAAAGAAACCCCACCTAATTTGCTTTTATTTTTCTCTGTTTCAGTGGACCCTTATGGTCCAGTGTACTTATTTGAAAAAAGTTAAATTGGGGAGTTCTTTTTTGCCAACCATAGTAAAAAAGTAGTAAGTAAAGCCTTGTACACACGATCGGTTTTACAGATGAAAACTGATGATGGACTTTTTTCATCGGACAAACCGATCGTGTAAGGGCCCCATTGGTCTTTTTTCCATCGGTGAGAAAAAATAGAACATGTTTTAAATTTATCCGATGGGCAAAAAAACGATAGCAAATTCCGATCGTCTGTGTGGAACTCCATAGGATAAAAAATCCACGCATGCTCAGACTGAATTAGGAGACGGGAGTGCTCGTTCTGGTAAAACTAGCGTTCGTAATGGAGAGAGCGCATTCGTCATTCTGCTAATTACTGCCTTGTTTAATGCAGCGCATTGTTTTCTTCTTTCTAATGGTTTTATAATTGTTTTTTTTTGCTGCTGATATTTATACAGAGTTCTGACAAACTTATTTCTTTATTGTTTCTTGTGATCTCATGAATAATTTTATATTTTTTTAAAGCCAGATCTCCCTAATTTTTTTTTTTTTTTTTTTTTGATCAAGATCTACATAATTTTATCTACTTAAATCTTTGTAATTTAATTTTCTTGTGGCCTCCTTTTTTTTTGGTTCTCACAACAAAATTTTTTTTTTTTTTACCCTCGAGGAGGTTGGTGTCCCTTGTTAATTACACATTGTATTTATGAAATGTTATGGCTACTCACAATAAAAACACATAGGCGAGTATTTAACTTAAATCAAAGATCCATTTATTCTGGAAAAACAAAATAAACAGGAAGGGCAACAATTGAAAAATTAGTTGCATTTATGAAGACTTTGGACCCAAAAGGCAGACATGAATTTGATGAACAATAAAATTAACAACATGAGGAAATCAGGAGCAGTAGCCGCAGACATACATGTCCCCAAGCTGTGGTACTCCAACAAACTGCATATTCTGGCAGAGCAGCTTGAAGCCAGGGAATCACTTTCTGGTCTTCCCTGTAGCCTTCCCTCCACGCTTCCCTGCAGTGTTCCTTCCACGGCCCCGTCCACGCCCCTTGCAGGCTGTGGCTCTGTTGGTGGGAATGTGGCAGGAGGAGGAGGAGAAGGAGGAGAAGGATGGACCAGATTGCAGAGATGTGTTGCCTGTGTCTGCTGGCCCCTCCCCGCTGTGTAAAGGACATTGTAAATAAGGTGCTCAGAGAGGGCACGTTGTCCCTCCTCAAGTTGATGCAGCTAATCAGCCAGGTAGGCGCTAAAGCCCTCAACAGGGTTGAGGGGGGCCCTCATTATGGCAGCAGCATCCCTGATTATTTGTAGTGACTCCTCCTCCACCTGTGTCATCCTTCGAGATTTTGGGACTGGGTGCTGCCACTTGCCCTGGAGACCTGCTGAGTGCCACTTGGCCCGGCCTCCTCCTGGCTGCCACTCACCCCTGCCTCCTCCTGGATGCCACATTCCGGAGCCTCTTCCTCCTGGCTGAGCTCATCCTGTGTATTAAAAAGGGACATAGTTAGTTTTTGGTTCATCAATCACACACAATTTTCATCTCATGATTGTTTCAATTTGAATGTTAAATACATATCAAAGACTCTCATTCTGACCCCAGCATTTTTCAATACTGTACAAATCATTTCTGGCCACTATGTTTTTAAAAAAAATATTTTTAAAATTGTTTTATTTGTGAATAATAACATCTAGTTCACAATAATAATTCTAGGCCAATAAATATATTTTAAAATACTATACCTGGCTAAAGATGCACAGATTCGGCTCTTCCAGCTCAGGTTGCTCCTCTTCCTCCTCTGCAGGGGTGGAGGGAAGGGTGGAAGGAACACTGGAGGGAAGGGTGGAAGGAACACTGGAGGGAAGGGTGGAGGGAAGGGTGGAAGGAACGCTGGAGGGAAGGGTGGAGGGAAGGGTGGAAGGAAGGCTGGAAAGTGATTCCCTGGCTTCAATCTGGTCGTCCAGAAATTGCAGATGTTTGTAGTACCACAGCTTCGGCTGAAGTACTTGGTCTGCTGCTGCTCCTGATCTCTTTGAAGCGCGGACCTCTTTGTACCGTTTTTTGTAGGAATTCCTCATGTTGTTAATTTTATTGTTCATCATGGTATAGTCTGCCTCTGGGATCCAGGTACTATCATTCCTTTTGGCTCTGAAGAAGGGGGCTCGCTCCCGCAACGCGTCAGCCATAGCTGTAAAATATTTATCATCTTGACTTTTCGATCATCCGCTCATTCGGTTCCAGGAAGAGGCTATCCCTGGATGGAATGTTATGTGCCTTTTATTTGCCTTTGTTTGTGAGTATTCATGATCTTATAAATATAATTTTAATAAACCAGCCTTTGGTAATGCACTCGTATGGTGCGCCCTCTCTTTTCCCCCCTTTTTTTATCCAGGTCTTCATATATGCAGCTAATTTTTCAATTGTTGCCCTTCGTACCACAGTGTTGTGGTACAAACTATTTTTCACCTCCCAGAAGTTTCGCATTTCACTGTATTTTTCTATGAAGACAAGCATAATTTCTGGCTCCCTTAATTTCTGCATGATAATTTCTGCAAGATAAAACACAATACAAAAACAGTAGGTCAGCTTAAATTGTCCTAATCTTATCCCAATATAGGCCTTTACAATCATGAACCAGTATAGGCCACTGATGCCCCAAGTTTCATTCTTACCTTCGTCGGATTCGTTCTGCACTTCTGGTTATCCTTACTCAGCGCACCCACAACCTCGTTTAACATTTATATACCCTGCGCATGCGTGAAACTCCGCCCACATCGCCCGTCTTTTTCGGAATTTCCCCGTCCCTTCTCGCTCGGCGCACAGTGGGAGACAATGACATGGCGGTGACACAGGTGCGTGTTTTATTAAGTACCGACAAGGAAAGTCCGGAGACGGAAACGTCCCGATCCAGGAATAAAAGATACAAGGCGACTAATATGTAATTTGCTGAGATGGCGGAGATGGTGGACATCCTGCGGAGGAAAGATTACAATGGGAAGCATGGGCCATACGACACCCCTAATCACAGGAAGTCTAAAATAATGGACAAAGTGGCGAGGAGTCTCTATAATAAATTTGGGATCAGGAGATCCAAGGAGCAGCTCCGTAAAAGGTGGTCTGACCTGAAGCTGAGGGAGCCGGAGCAGTATAGGAAGATTAAAAAAATCATTGAAAAAAGAATGTTTTTTTCCTGTGTTATTTCAAATTGTAATATTTATTCTTGCATGTTTTGCTCCATGTGCTTGGATTGTCTGGTTTCACATTGTAAAATGGCAACTTTCATGTTAGTTTAGTGGCAAAATTTTGGAATGGTTTTAGTAAACAGCGATCGTCTAAAATCACATGTTTTGCTCAGATACACGTAAACCACATGTGGTCAGGCCTATTTGTGTTAAAACAACATTTATAAACATTTTTGTCTAGATGATGTGTTTGTAAGTAGAATGTGAAATGCTAAACTAGATTCAGTGTAAAGGAGAGGACACTCAGCAGCTGGTTACACATCTTGACTCAGTAGCACTATAATGTGGGCCACCAGAACAACCTTTTTAGGGTGTCCCACACAGGTGCTCCAGTGGATACTTTGGGGTGTCTCCATGTGTGTTACTTTGGACCAAAAATGAAAGTATTCCTGCTTTGTTGAATTCCAAAAATCTCATGTGTTCATCTTGGAACTCTGCCAAAACAAACAATTGTACCCACTTCCAAGAAATGTTTCAAATGTATGCCCTCAAATATCTGTGTAGTAATGATATCTTTGTTTTCATTCTCATAGGGGAGAGAAGACTGGGAGGACACCAATCTGAGGAGCCTAGGAAGCACAGACCACAGAAAGAATCCCAAGCCCTGAAAGAACCCCAAGATCAGCATGTGGAGGAAGGAGAGGTGGAGGAAGGAGAGGTGGAAGAAGGAGAGGTGGAGGAAGGAGAGGTGGAGCTTATCACCACAACAGGTCAGTCAGTGTCTGTCACCACAGCTTCAGGTAAAGAGATGTAGGCCTGCATATTTCTAACACCTTTTTTTTTTAGGGGATGAACATGGTGGTGTTTTAGAAACTCCTACAACTCCTTTCTCAAGTGCTAGTGCCCAAATCATAATTCAAGAAATAATGGAATGTAGTAGCGAAATGGACATTATGAGGAATAGGATGAATGTGATTGAGCAAAAATATAAAAACATCATTGATATTTTGGGGCGAATAGTCTGACCCCCCCCCCCCTCCCTCTGTTTTTTTTTTTTGGTTTTCTAACAAAATTTTGCTCTTGTTGTTTTACCACAAGCCAAAATCTGAAGATGCACACAGTGTGTCAACATGTGCTGTCTGCCGTCACGGGATATCTATGTCTGAGTTTTGTGGGTGCAACCCCTTCCTCGCTACTCAAGTAGGTGAGAAGAAGGGTTTGCACCCCCAAAACACGTCCATTGATCCCCATGCTGGCAGATAGCACATGTTGACTTTTAGGATCAGGATGAAAATACCCATTTGGCACACAAACTGTGTGCATCTTCAAATTTTGGATGGTTCAGGGGTGACATCACCCCATCTCATGTTTTTCTTTAAGGTTGAACTTTGTAAGTTCCATTGTTTTTATATGTTTTCTTGATTGAACCATGCATGTTTATGCAAACCAAAAATAAAGCAAAAAAAAAATAAAAAATTCTCCAAAATTTGGACACAAAAATGTGATAATTTTATATTCAAAATCAAACTAACGCACATGTTGTGCACAGAGTAAAAAAAATGTTTTTGGATTCAACAATGTGTGGCTTGTTCTTTCTATGCTCAATATCAGTTAGAAAATGTCAAAGTTCTTGTTAACTGTTACAATTGTGGCTATTTACTAAAGACAAATCAACTTGGCAGTACAACAAGTGTACTATGAGAACCTGGGAGACACATAAATAAAAAAAAACACAAGCAATAATGACCGGACAAGTTTTTCAAAGATAAATTATTTATGGTTTATTCTTCTTAAAAATTTTAAGATATTGTCTGGCATAGCGATGGCCCCCCTACCCGTGAAGTACTCAACGTATTTATCACGTACTTCACGGTTGCTTTGGGGGGGCCAAGCCAGTACGGCCAGTGTCCAGGCCTGTCAACAAGGTCGTTTCAGAAAGTCCGGCCTCAGGCACAACATTTGATAGATACATATTTGAATATTTCCTCAAAAAATTGTGGAGTATGCAGCAGCTGAAGACAATATGGTTGAAATTGTATTCTGCCATGTGGATGGCTGTCTGAAACAGGCGGAACCGGCTGGCCATTATCCCAAAGGCATTCTCAACAACCCTCCGGGCTCTGGCCAGCCGGTAATTAAAAACCCTCCTCTCCGGGGTGAGGGTCCTCTGGGGAAACGGCCGCATCAGGTGGGGTCCCAGTCCAAAAGCTTCATCCACAATAAACACAAATGGTAGTCCATCCACATTATCTGCATCAGGTGGCAGTGCCAGGCCACCAGTCTGCAGATGGTGGGCAAACTCCGTCTGTGCGAAGACTCCGCCATCGGACATCCAGCCATTCTTTCCCACATCCACATACAAGAACTCATAGCGTGCCGACACCACCGCCATTAACACAATACTATTAAAACCCTTGTAGTTAGAACAGTATGACCCCAAACGGGGTGGCGGCACTATGCGGACGTGTTTCCCATCAATTGCCCCTCCGCAGTTGGGGAAGTCCCACTGCTGGGGAAATTGGGAGGCCACAGTCTGCCATTCCTGTGGCGATGAAGGAAACTGTGGAGTAAAACAAGAAAAAAAAATAGTACTTTTGCACATAACATTGCAAGCAGATTCCACAAATACATTCTTGGCCAACGTCAGTATAACATTTATTTGAAGGAGCATTTAAACACAAAAATAGAAGGCCCACTTATCAGATGACTCACCCCCTCTGATGACCCAGTGGAAAAAATTAAGGGGGGGAGGGGGTTAAAGCTGATTTTGTGCCCCCCCCCAAAAAAAAAAGCCTCTACCACTCTGCTGAAATTGAATGTTCAATAAAACATTTGGACACATTTGGGGGGGGGGGGTTGAGAACTACAATGGAGCTGACAAAAAGGCTGACAAAAAACATTGTTAACAGACTAGGCTAGGTGTGTATGGGCCCAGGATAGCATGCTGGAGAGGTTAGTGAAGGGAAATATGCATGTAGGCCAAAAAAGGAGCATTTAAAAGTAACAGCATGCATGGGGACAAAGGGGACATTCACAGCATATTACAATCATGGTAATTTGGGAAGGATGGAAGAAATACAATACATTAGCAAATATTCAAAACATAGAATGTGATGTTAAAGGAGAAAACTTACCTTAATATAGTCCTTCTGCATGACTTGTATGATAGCAGAACACGTTTCAGGGATAATGATCCCAAGAGCCTGGGGGGAGATGCCTGTCGTGAACTTGAGGTCCAGCAAGCTTCTCCCAGTCGCCAGGTAGCTCAACGTGGCAATAAGCCTCTGCTCGGCAGTGATGGCCTGGCGCATCACAGTGTCCTGCCTCATGTTATAGGGGGACACCAAATCCAACAGACGGTGAAAAACGGGGTCCGTCATCCAGGAGATAATTCCTGAAGTCATCAGGATTATTCTCCTGGATTTCCCGCAGCAGAGGCATATGAGAGAATTGGTCCCTCTGGAGCAACCAATTCTTGGTCCATGAACTCCTCCTCACCCTGTTCATGGACTGAACTCGGGTTACAGTATTAACCGCAACACCAAGCACATATGTAGCACAAGCTCTACGATGAGAACGTACTTCCAACATGGCTTTAAACCGGTCGGCTGGTCAGAACGAATTTAAACAGAACGCACCGAGGAACAGCAAGGCCTGTGAAGAACGACCTGAAAAACAGTAACGAGCGGCCAAGAAGGCACTGCAAAACAGAACCGACCTGACTGCACGCACTGAAAGACAAATACGAACCCACAAGCACAAACTGAAACGCAGAAAACAATCTGAAAAGCACAGAGACTGAAAAGCGCAAATCGGCTCTCACAAAACTTTTACTAACACGCGGTAACACGAAATTAGCAAAAGCAGCCCAAAGGGTGGCAGTATTGGATTTGAACTTCCCCTTTATAGTGCCGTTGTACGTGTTGTACATCACAGCGCTTTGGACGGTCGGATTTTTGACTGATGGTGTGTAGGCAAGACTGATGGAAGTCGGCTTCATCGGATTTCCGATGGAAAAATCCATTGGATTAGAATCCATAGGAAATCCGATCGTGTGTACAGGGCTTAAGTATATCATCTTAATAGTCCCCTGAAGCCACTGTATTAAATGTAATTTCCCATCAGGAACTAATGTGGTTTGTTTTTATATGCTGTAAAAACATCTAGGTGTGTCACGTAGACAGAGACATGTTATTATATTGTTTATATATTTAATTTTATTTATTCTGTTTGCTGTGTATATTCAGCTCTTTTGTTACTGCCCAGTATTTATCCTTTAACCCTATCCAGCTGTTTATTTCTTGATATTACCATAATCTACAACCAAAAAACAACCCAAAATAAATTGTCCTGCTCCTGATATTCACAGCTACCCATAGTAGGGCCAAGAAACAATAATGCACATTTTACATTTTTCTTTCTCCCCCTACCTAAAACACATTGACATTAGCTGACATTGACACTAAATTTAAAAATACACTCACCCTGACCTTTGACTCTGAGCATGATCTTTGACCCTAACCTTGACCTAACTCAGTCAGTTATCTACATCAAAGCATGATCTGGTTATTTTATAAAAAAAATTACACACTGTGACATATTCACCTGGGACAGAGGCTTTTGGTGGGGACTGCAGGCTAGTCTCTTGCCTACCGACTATGGGCCCTGGCTTTCAAGGGTACACTACTCTTTTGGAGGTGGGTGCCTGGGGGCCATTGGAGTGGTCTTGTTTCTGATTTGGGTTTGTGTCTCCCCAGAACACACAGACTCGGAGTCTAGGCCACTTAAGCCCCTGACCATTTCGCTGGCCAAAGACCAGAGCATTTTTTGTGATTTGGCACTGCATCGCTTTAACTGACAATTGCGTGGTCCTGCGAAGTGGCTCCCAAACAAAATTGACGTCCTTTTTTTCCACAAATAGAGCTTTCCTTTGGTGGTATTTGATCACCTCTGCGGTTTTTATTTTTTGCGCTATAAACAAAAATAGAGTGACAATTTTGAAAAAAATGCAATATGTTTTACTTTTTGCTATAATAAATATCCCCCAAAAATCTATAAAAAAAATTTTTCCACAGTTTAGGCCGATACGTATTCTTCTACATATTTTTGGTAAAAAAAAATCGCAATAAGCGTATATTGATTGGTTTGCGCAAAAGTTATAGCGTCTACAAAATAGGGGATAGTTTTATGGAATTTTTATTATTTTATTTTTTTACTAGTAATGGCGTTGATCAGCGATTTTTATCGTGACTGCGACATTATGTCGGACACTTTTGACACATTTTTGGGACCATTGTCATTTTTACAGCGATCGGTGCTATAAATATGTACTGATTACTGTGAAAATGACACCGGTAGTGAAGGGGTTAACCACTAGGTGGCGCTGAAGGGGTAAAGTGTGTCCTAGGGAGTGATTCTAACTGTTAGGGGGCGTGGCTACGAGTGATATGTCACTGATCGTTGCTCCCGATGAGAGGGAGCATACGATTAGTGACAGTGTCACTAGGCAGAACAGGGAGATGCTTGTTTTCACTTGCCTTTCCCCATTCTGCAGCTCTGTGACCCAATCGCGGGACACCGGCAGACATCGAGTCCACGGGTCCCACGGGCACGGCCACGGAGCTCGCGGCAGGGACGCACGCACATATGTGTACAGGAGCCTGTCCTTAACAGGTTAAATAAGATCTATTCCACTTTGCCCATATGTTTTCATATTTTTGCACATTTCCCCTTTGTTCATACATTATTCTTTCATGTGGTAAAACCTGGTTTACTGCTCTCACCCATTGTCTTAGTGTCGGTGGTTTTGGCTGAATCCATTTCTCCACTATTTTTATTTGTTTTTGTGCCAAGAATAATACTTTTTGCAAGAATATCCTAGTATATCTACACCCTCTTTCCTCCTTTAGTACTCCCAGCAAGCAAAGTTCAACTGTGGCCGTAATAGGTCTATTTATAACTTTTTCTAATTTCCTGACTACCTGCTGCCAGTATCTCCCTATACTACCACAGTACGACATTAAGTGGAGAAAGTCTGCACCCCCCTGCCCACATCTTATGCAGTTTGGTGCAGGCATCCTCCTCATTTTATACAACCTATTCAGAGCTAGGTATGTCTGATGTATTATATTTACCTGGATTATCCTGTTATTCATTGCTGGGGATACTTTTAAGTGAGAGGAACAGATTTCATCCCATTCCTGGTCACTCATATCTGGGATGGCTACCTGCCATTTATCCCTTACTCCCACTGGCTCACCACTTATTTTACTCTATAGTAGATGTGAGTATAGTTTGGATATTAATCCCCTTGGTCCCTGTGATCTCAAAATGCCTATAAGGGGGTATTTAGATATCTTTCTTCCAAACTGTACCTGTAATACATGTCTAAGCTGTTAATACCTATAGAACTGTTTACTCAGGAGGTTTTATTGTTTACACAAATTCTCATATGATAATATTATATTTGTATCATACATCTGACCAATGGTTGTTACCTTTTTCTGTTTCCAAAATTTACTATCCTCAAATGCTTTCAAATGCTCAAATGTTGGATTATTCCACAAGGCAGTTTCTGACGGGATATCAATAAATCCTATCAGTTTTTTTGCCTCCTTCCATACTGACCTAGCCAGCTTTAGAAGGGGAATTTTTACTCCCACCCTCCTCAAATAAGTTGTTTCTAGTCCTACCAGAAGGTCAACTACCTGCATCCTGCTTAGCAAATACTCTTCAAACCTCGTTTCTTGTTCCTGCATTACCCAAGATCTTGTTTTAGTTGCCCTGCCAGGTAATATAAATATAAATCTGGCAGTGCAAGCCCTGCTGCTATTTTGGGTCTTTGTAGCATTGTGAATTTTAATTTACATCTACCATGTGCCCAAATAAACCTAGTCATCTGTGAGTTTAGGTTTTTAAATATCTGTTTTGGTATCTTTACAGGGGAGTGCGCAAACACATATAGACACTAATGCCTCATACACACGATCAGTTTTCCCGACAAGAAAAGTGCGATGTGAGCTTTTTGTCAGGAATTCTGACCATGTGTATGCTCCATCACACTTTTTCTGTCAGAATTCCTGCCAAGAAAAGATTGAGAGCAGGTTCTCTATTTTCGTGACAAGAAAAATTCCTATCGGGAATCACGCTCGTCTGTATGCAATTACGACGCTAAAAAAATCACGCATGCTCAGAATCAAGCAGAAGAGCCGAACTGCCTATTGAACTTCATTTTTCTCGGCTCGTCGTACGTGTTGTACGTCACCGCGTTCTTGGCGTTCGGAATTTCAGACAAAATTTGCGTGACTGTGTGTATGCAAGACAATTTTGAGCCGTTTTCCTGCTGAAAAAAAAACACGGTTTTCCTGTCGGAAAAACTGATCGTGTGTACAGGGCATTAGGCAATATAATAGATTTAATCAGCTGTATTCTTCCTGACATTGATAACGGTAGTTTTATCCATATTCCCAGTTTATTCTTAACATATTCTACCAAGGGGTGTATATTAGCTTTCAGGGCTTCCTCTGATGTTTATTACTAAATATTTAAATACTTCTATTTTTAATGGGGTCTGAGGTCCCATCCTAATACCTGGTCCAAGCAACATCAACACGGATTTCTGCCAGTTTATCTTAAGCCCTGAGAATGTCCCATATGTTTCTATTATTTTCATTGCCTCCATCAGGGAAGTATGCACATCTCCCATGTATAATATAATATCATCAGCATATAAACCTATGTGTTCAATCTTTTCCCCCACCTTAATCCCTTTATAGTTTTTAGATTGTCTAAATCTATTTGCCAGTGCTTCAATTGCCATGGAAAATAGTTGGGGGGGGGGGGACAGTGGACATCCCTGTCTTGTTCCCCTATATAGTTTTATTGTGGGGGATAATATTCCATTTATTGGTAAATTTGAGCATGGTTGCTTATATAGTATTCTTACCCATTTTCTAAATCTTTCCCCAAATCCTTTTTTCAACACTGTCTTTAGAAACTCCCATTCTATGGAATCAAATGCCTTGGCCGTATCCAACGATGCCAAGGCACTTGTCTCTGGAATAAACTCTCTCAGCTGTACCATAAATTGAGTTCTCCTAATATTGTTTGAGGTAGATTTCCCTGGCATAAATCCTGTTTGATCGTCAGACACAATAGATAGGATTACTCTATTGAGCCTTTTAGCCAGTATTTTTGCCAGCACTTTGTAATCTATATAAAAAACAGTAATAAAAAAAACTCTAAAATGATATAAGAGTCCCAAATAGTACTGTAGCAGCGCTTCTCCCAAAATTAAAATTTTGACAGTCCTCTATAAATATTCAAAATATAGGAAATGACAGAAGTGCAGGTGTGGTAGGATGTGACTGCAATTTTCATTTGGTGCTCAGTTTTCTCCTTGTGCCGCAAGGTGTTCACTGCGTAGGGGGAAGCGTGAATTCCCCTTAAGGGGATGCACTTACCAGAGGTAAGATTCAAAAAGGCATGAACCAATGATCCACATCTGTCCTGATTACTGCAATCTCCACCAACACATCTTAACTTGTAATGAGGTCTGTGTCACATATAAAGCAAAAAGAATTCTGCATAGGCTAGTACTGTTTTAAAACTTTTATTCAGAGTTCCCGCAGTACCCCCCTTTTACATATGTGCGTACCAAAGTGAAGATATAAATAGACAATGTAAGGTGACTTAGTGCGCTTCTGAGCAGGAAAGTAAATGGCCGCGCCGTCTGGCTTACCAGTAACCTCGCGTCCTTCTTTGCTTCCTGGTCCGTGGAGCGCATCAACGTCACTTCCGGTGAATGGTTTGAGAGTCACGCCCTGACGCGTTTTGTCACTTCCGGACTTCGTCTGAGGGTGTGACTCTCGTTACCACCACCGAGTTTAAGTAGGGATGGTCTCCGCCCCTTTGACCGAGGTCAGGCGCAATTGTGCGCCCTGACCCGGACGTCCGCTCGCACTGTACACAATGCCAGCTAAAGGGTGGAAGTACTGAAACACCCATGGTGTATGTGGATCGTACATCGGGAGTCACTGCGCATGTCAAAAGAGACCAGCAGATAGTATACCGAGCGATCCATCACACAATCCACATTATAAATTACAGATCACTGTTTATATTGGCATTTTAATACATACACAGTGTTCATGCACCACTTTAATGTTCTTTATATGCCTATAAATAGGATTATTCCGATAATAGACCTGCGGCCATTACCTCCTATAACGGTGATCTGTAATGTATAATGTGGATTGTGTGATGGATCGCTCGGTATACTATCTGCTGGTCTCTTTTGACATGCGCAGTGACTCCCGATGTACAATCCACATACAACACGGGTGTTTCAGTACTTCCGCCCTTTAGCTGGCATTGTGTACAGTGCGAGCAGACATCCGGGTCAGGGCGCACAATTGCGCCTGTGTCATGGATATGCAGTAGTGTTTGTCTGTCAGCTTACCTTCCTTCCCATGTGTTCATCTTAGAGGCCTGAGCCCTTTCACCTGGCTTCCTTTATAATCTCCTCCCAGCCAGACTCCACCCCAGGCCCTATCACAGAACACTATATTAACCTGTGCACTGCAAGCCTGCTTGGCTGATCAACGTGTTTGTTAGGCATTGTGTGTTTGGGTTCCTGCCTGCCGTGTGCTACGTCTGTCTCTCTGTTACATATTTGGCTTGTCCCCGACTATCCCTGTCTGCTCGTGACCCTTGACCTTCGGCTCGTTCTTTCGTTATCCTTGTCTGCTTGTGGCCCCTGACCTTCAGCTTGTTATTCGGTTCTCTCATATCTTGTGCTGCTTCTTCCCCTCTTTTCCCCTTATCCTACGGGGCGTGAGCTAGGAAACTCCAGGGGCCGCGACCTGGTCCCAGCCTGCAGCTTAACATCCTCACCACTAGAGGCCCTGGAGAAGAACTGCTGGGTCTTAGACTCCGCGCCCTGGGGAATCTTGGCTCTAGCTTCCGTTAGGATCCCGGTTGTGCTCCTCTGGTCCCGCTTTCCACAACCACCCAGTTTCCTATCCGCAGCAGTCAGCCATAGGGTTCACTACCTTGCGGTGCACTCCTGTCCCCCTACGGTGTGCATCTGTCACCTGGCCACAGGTGACCTTGACAGCCTGACGTCGGTCAAAGGGGTGGAGACCATCCCTACTTAAACTCGTTGGTGGTAACGAAACGCGTCAGGGCGTGACTCTCAAACCATTCACCGGAAGTGACGTTGATGTGCTCCTTGGACCAGGAAGCAAAGAAGGACGCGAGGTTACTGGTAACCCAGACGGCGCGGCCGTTTACTTTCCTGCTCAGAAGCGCACTAAGTCACCTTACATTGTCTATTTATATCTTCACTTTGGTACGCACATATGTAAAAGGGGGGTACTGCGGGAACTCTGAATAAAAGTTTTAAAACAGTACTACCCTATGCAGAATTCTTTTTTCTTTATATGTGACACGGACCTCATTACAAGTTAAGATGTGTTGGTGGAGATTGCAGTAATCAGGACGGATGTGGATCATTGGTTCATGCCTTTTTGAACCTTACCTCTGGTAAGTGCATCCCCTTAAGGGGAATTCACTCTTCCCCCTACGCGGTGAACACCTTGCGGCACAAGGAGAAAACTGAGCACCAAATGAAAATTGCAGTCACATCCTACCCCATCTGCACTTCTGTCATTTCCTATATTTTGAATATTTATAGAGGACTGTCAAAATTTTAATTTTGGGAGAAGCGCTGCTACAGTACTTATTTGGGACTCTTATATAATTTTAGAGTTTTTTTTTTTATTGCTGTTTTTTATATATCTTATGCTTTTAAGCAGCTGCTGTTCAAAGACATTTCACTCTGTGCAATTTACCGATTTCTTGTGGTATTTATCCTAAGTGCTGAGCGGTGTTTTAATAGGTAGGGAGGTTTCTAAACACCATCTGTGTACACTTTGTAATCTATGTTTAATAATGAAATTGGTCTATACGACGCACAGTCAGTTCTATCCTTATCTGGTTTTGGTATCAGTATTACTGTTGCCTCATACATGGAGGGGGGCATTTCTCCCTGAGGAAATGTCTCTCTATACATCTTAGTCAGGGCTGGTGCCATAATCTCCACATACCGCTGGTACATTTCCAGCGGTATGCCATACGGTCCTGGGGATCTACCCTTTCCTATAGAAAAGATGGCCTCTTGTACTTCCTCCACTTCTATATCTTTCTCCATCCCCTCTTTTTGTTCCTCTGTTAATTTAAGAAATTCTAAATCCTCCAAATATTTCTCTATCACTTCTCCTGTGCATGTCAATGTTGATGTGTACATACTAACATAGTATATATAGAAGCTCGTAAATATCTCATCTACTGTATTAACAACCTCCCCTTTCTCGTTTCTCACCTCTGAGATCGCTAATGATGATGATTGTTGTTTTATCAAATAATTTAATATCTTATTGGCTTGGTTTCCTTGCTCAAAGTTTTTTTGTTTTAACTGGAACCTCTTGCATTTAGCATTGACTATTAGTTGATTTTGACACGTTAATCCTGCCCATCTTATCTGGTTTATATTCAAGGGATCTTTTATAAACTCAGCTTCTGCCTGTGCGCATAACTCTACCAGTTCCTCTTCTTCCTGTCTGTTAGTACGTTTTATATATGATATTGTAGATCTTGCTACCCCTCTTAAATACGCCTTAAAGGTGTCCCAGAGTATACCCTTCATTGTTCTATCCCCGTGGGCTTCCGGAAACATTATTATCTGCTCCAGGATTCGATAGTTTGGTCTGATCTGAGTTAACCAGTGGGGTTGAATCCTATAGCCCGGGCGTCTTCCTCTAGGACATATTTTTAAATCAAAAATTAACCCAGAGTGATCAGACACCCCCCCTGGGCATATATGTGACAGAATGCACCATTGGGAGTATCTTCTCATTCCCCATGGCCAGATCTATTCTGGACATGCATCCTCTTCCTGGTGCATGCCACGAATAGGATCTAACATTTGGGTTTCTAATCCTTCATAGATCAAACCATCCTACCTCTTTTTTATAATTTTTTCCGATACATTAGACCCCCTTTTGATTTTTTTTCCCAAATCTGTCCATCTTTGGGTTTAACCACTTGTTAAAGTCTCTCATACATATGATACGTTGCTGCTATGGCCACAGGATACCAACTTGGCAATGATCCCTACCCTCTTTTGTTTGGATTCTTTGACAGTACCCTCTAAGACTCATCAAAAGAGCAGAAGTTGGTCGTCTCATGCCACAAAGCCTGGCTCGCCACATGCTTTAGGAGGGCTATTCTTAAGCTCCCAGATCCAATGATCATGCACTGTCTTTGCACCAGAAACTGCTGTTTCATGATCCTTTATCAGCAGCCATTGGTGTGGGGGAAAAAGCCGCCCTATGCCTGTCAATGTGCCATACTCACATGGGTACTCATTGTTGGCCCTTAGCTGCAGCATGTCCAAAGTCGAGTTCCACCTGGTGGGTATGTCACAAATCAGGTGGTTTATGGGCAGGTAGAATTCCCGCAATATTTCAGTAACTGAACACTGGCTGTGTATGACCGCCTGAATTGGCTACAGACTCTCCTGGCCTGGTGGGTACCTGTTTAAGAAATGTTGCACCACCAAATGTAGGACATGTGACAGGCATGGCACATGTGTCAATTTTCTCTGTCAAAGGGTGGACAGGAGTGACAGAACATTTGGGGTTAAAAAGAATTACATATATGCCTTTATATTATGCATATTATGTATTTTTCATATGGTTCATTTTCATGTATATTATGAGCGAGAAGACAGCCATTTTGTCTCTAAAGTTAAGCTCATAGCTCAGGATGTGCTGTGAACAATACTACAGCCACCTTGGTTTCAACTTTCTCTTTAAGGGGTTAACCCACATTCGCTATCTTTAAATTTATTTCCTGTCTCACAAGAAGGCATTGTTTTTCTGTATCTCTTTCCCAGACCATAAACTCAAAGCTCTTGAACATTTAAGAAAATTTACCAGCCTCCCCGGGTGGTAATTTAAAGGTTTGGACACTTGGTAAAATAAACAAGATAAGGAACTCTTGTTTCAAGGGAGCCTAAAAACCTAAATTAGTATTTCAGAATAAGTTACGAAACTGTAGGGCTTATTCACAAATAAGCTGTGTATTGTATATCTTAAATAAGGTTTATTGTAAGTACCTTCACAAAGTATCTATACTAGTAATACATGTATAAACCCATGTATGCATATATATATAGATTAGTATTAAGGAGTTGTATACATGCTACTATATTAGTGGGGTAGCATTAGAAACTGCTTAAACATACATTCCAGTGGTTAGCTTCAAGGAATTTCCCAAAACATTAACAAATGGCCTGGGTCAGTGTTGATAATAAACATTCACACTTGTAAATCTGAAGTGACGCCAAGATAGCTGGGATACAGGACATGTGTTTTGACACCCTTAGGCAATTAAGTGTTTTTTACTAAGTTAGATCAAAGGGTAATCATAAATTTTAATTGAACTCAGTAACCCTAACATTAGGAATTATTCCTTATACACCACTGCCCCTACAGGTTAAAAAGGACATTGTTCAAGATGGCGTATATGTGGTTGCTAAGACAACCTTCCAAAAACAGTTACTGAGTAATCATATTGACACCCACTTTTGGAGAGAGATAAAAGTAGCAGCTGAGATAGCAGGGAGAAGATCTTGAGACCTTAAGATCGAGAAAACCTCAGGGAGATCTGAGGGAACAGGTTGCTCTGCAGATGGAGATCTCTCACTCGAGCTCTGGGGAACTCTATCTCTGAAAGGATCTCTTGAAGGAAGACGCTCGCTGAGGCGATCTTAACGCAAACATGTAGCAATGGTGAAAGAAGTCCCTCTTGGGACTTTGCTTCTCAAACAGACAGAACTCTCAATAATTGGTAACGTATAAATCTTTTATCCTACATGCAATAGATGATTTGAGCAGATACCAAAGGGGGCCATTCTATTATTTTAGTAAGTGTTAATTGGTTCTGGGAGATTTCTAACTGCAGTATGACATCTTACGGAGGCAATTAAAGAAGAAACATATATATAAATACAGTACATATGTGAACCTTAGTGAATGGCCTGATGTTGGGATATGTTTAAACAAGCGATGCATTAGAGATAGCTTTGTGTTTAAATAGACATTCTTGGCTAAATTACCAAGAATTGTCCACAGGACAACATATTGTCCGTATTTTCAAGAAGTGTAATTAGGAGATCTGTTTGTCTTGAGAAAGATAACATAATGTAAACAAGTTAGTTTGTCTAAAGCCGTGAAGTCACGGAAGGTTACATTTCAAGAGCTACCAAGTTTTAAATGTACAAGTATCATTTAAGTATTGAATTGTGAATATACCTTGTCATATCGAGCTTGCATAGAAATGTATGTAAATATTATCTGAACCTTAACCACTTGACCACTGGGCACTTAAACCCCCTTAATAACCAGACCAATTTTCAGCTTTCGGTGCTCTCACATTTTGAATGACAATTACTCAGTCATACAACACTGTACCCATATGAAATTTTTGTCCTTTTTTTCACACAAATAGAGATTTCTTTTGGTGGTATTTAATCACTGTTGGGTTTTTTATTTTTTGCGCTATAAGAGAAAAAAGACTGAAAATTTTGTAAAAAAATGATTTTTTTTTCGTTTCTGTTATAAAATTTTGCAAATTACTATTTTTTCTTCATAAATTTTGGCCAAAATTTATACTGCTACATATCTTTGGTAAAAATAAGTACAAATTGGTGTATATTATTTGGTCTTTGTTAAAGTTATAGAGTCCACAAGCTATGGTGCCAATATCTGAAAATTGATCACACCTGAAGTACTGACAGCCTATCTCAATTCTTGAGACCCTAACATGCCAGAAAAGTACAAATACCCCCCAAATGACCCCTTTTTGGAAAGAAGACATTCCAAGGTATTCAGAAAGAGGCATTGTGAGTTTTTTGAAGTTGTCATTTTTTCCCACAATTCTTTGCAAAATCAAGATTTTTTTTTTCTCTTTTTTTTTTTCACAAAATTGTCATATTAGCAGGTTATTTCTCACACACAGCATATGCATTCCACAAATTACACCCCAAAACACATTCTGCTATTACTCCCGAGTATGGCGATACCACATGTGTGAGACTTTTACACAGCGTGGCCACATACAGAGGCCCAACATGCAGGGAGCACCTTCAGGTGTTCTGGAGCACCAAGGCCAATTCTGACATTTCTCTCCTACATGTAAAAATCATCATTTATTTGCTAGAAAATTACATAGAACCCCAAAACATTATATATTTTTTTTTAGCAAAGACCTTAGAGAATATAATGGTGGTTGTTGCAACTTTTTATCTCGCACGATATTTGCGCAGCAATTTTTTTAACGCGTTTTTTACGGAAAAAAAATGTTTTGTGCTTAAAAAAAAAAAAAACAGTAAAGTTAGCCCAATGTTTTTGCATAATGTGAAAGATGAAGTTACGCCGAGTAAATAGATACCTAACATGTCGCCCTTAAAAATTGCACACACTCGTGGAATGGCGCCAAACTTCGCTACTTAAAAAATCCCCATAGGCGACACTTTAAATATTTTTACTGGTTACATGTTTTGAGTTACAGAGGAGGTCTAGGGCCAAAATGATTGCTCTCGCTCTAACGTTCGCAGAGATACCTCACATGTGTGGTTTGAAAACCGTTTTCATATGTGGGCGGGACTTACGTATGCGTTCGCTTCTGTATGCGAGCTCACGGGGACAGGGGCGCTTTAAAAAAAAAAAAAAATGTATTCTTCATTTTACTTTATTTATTTTAGTTTGACATGTTTTTCCGCCCTAAACATTTTTTTGATCACTTTTATACCTATTACAAGGAACGTAAACATCCCTTGTAATAGGAATATGGCATGACAGGTCCTCTTTACAGTGAGATATGGGGGGGGGGTGTCAATAAGACCCCACATCTCACCTCTAGGCTGGGAAGCCTGAAAAAAATACAAAAAAAAAAACCAACAATCCTGGCTTTGATCGTAGCGGTGAGTCGGTAGAAGCACCGGAGGGCGGCGGGGGGGGGGGGCATCCCCTCTCGCCTCCCGTAAGAATGATCAAGCGGCGGAACAGCCGCTATGATTGTTCTTATGGTGTAGGGAATCGCCGGCTGAAAAAGCTAATATCAGAATGATGCCTGTAGCTGCTCCCATCATTCAGATATCCCCGCACAAAGTCAAGGACGTCATATGACGGCCGGAGGGCGGGAAGTGGTTATTGCAGAGTATTGCCGGGCATTGCGGAGTATTGCCGGGCATTGCGGAGTATTGCCGGGCATTGCGGAGTATTGCCGGGCATTGCGGAGTATTGCCGGGCATTGCGGAGTATTGCAGGGCATTGCGGAGTATTGCGGACTATGGCAGGGTATTGCGGACTATGGCAGGGTATTGCGGTGTATGGCAGGGTATTGCGGTGTATGGCAGGGTATTGCACGGGTATTGCACAGGGTATTGTGGAGGGTATTGCACAGGGTATTGTGGAGGGTATTGCACAGGGTATTGTGGAGGGTATTGCAGAGTATTGTGGAGGGTATTGCAGAGTATTGTGCAGGGTATTGCAGAGTATTGTGCAGGGTATTGCAGAGTATTGTGCAGGGTATTGCAGAGTATTGTGCAGGGTATTGCAGAGTATTGTGCAGGGTATTGCAGAGTATTTTGCAGGGTATTGCAGAGTATTTTGCAGGGTATTGCAGAGTATTGTGCAGGGTATTGCAGAGTATTGTGCAGGGTATTGCAGAGTATTGTGCAGGGTATTGCAGAGTATTGCACCAGGGTATTGCAGAGTATTGCACCAGGGTATTGCAGAGTATTGCATCAGGGTATTGCAGAGTATTTCGCAGGGTATTGCAGAGTATTTCGCAGGGTATTGCAGAGTATTGCACCAGGGTATTGCAGAGTATTGCACCAGGGTATTGCAGAGTATTGCACCAGGGTATTGCAGAGTATTGCACCAGGGTATTTTGCAGAGTATTGGCAGGGTGTATTGCAGAGTATTGGCAGGGTATAGCACAGGGATGGCTGAGCAGGGATGGATGGATGGCTGGATCTGTGACTGCAATTGTCACAGATCCAGCCCACAGTGCTGCTGCTGCCATCCGCTCCCTCCCCCTCCCCTCTCACACTGTACCGATCGGTACAGAGAGGGGAGGGAGGAACCGGCGTCATCAAATGACGCCGGTCTGTTTACAAGTGATTGCTCCGTCATTTGACGGAGCGATCACGTGGTAAACGGCCGCTATCAGCGGCGATTTACCGCGATTCGTGATCCGCCGGGTCCTCTGGACCCGGCGGTCACGGAGTTTCCCGTGTGCGCGCCCCAGGGGGCGCGCGGGAGCGCGATTCTGGGAGGACGTTATATAACGTCCTCCCAGAGTTAAGCAACCACCTTGTCAACGTTATTTGTCGGCAGGTGGTTGTTAAGTGGTTAATCATCATTTATCTCTGATTGTAGAAGTATATCCATTCATTTGTTTTATCACGACTTATACCTGATTTTAATTTGCACTGTACTCTAGTTAATAAATATATATAATATTTTAAGCAATATTCATTTGTGTTACTTGTCTTCAAACTAGCATGGATACAAGAACTTAGAATTTCTTGTTTGATATTGTAGGATATTGGGAATCTCCAAAAATTAAGATTTGCCTATTTCCGCAATAATTATTTTTATATTTCAGTATAAACATTCTGACATATTGTAGGCACTATGCTGAGATGCGTCAATGTTTCTGACAGGAGGTTACTGGCATTATCGCACACACCACCATTCCTGGCCCAAACTGGTGTGAACAACCTCTGGGTCTGCAACTGCCTGTATGGCTCCTGTCACCTAGGCAGATCAGCTGAAGCACTGCATGTCATCTTTTAGCCTGACTCATTGAATAGTCCCTTGAATGCTTTAGGGGTACTGGTGGTTCATAGGGCAATTCAGCAGAGGAGGGCATGGAGGAGGGGGTGGAGCTGACAAATATTGCATCATCAGCACCAGCTGTATTAAGACGTGGTGGCAAAACAAGCTCCAGCACTGAGCCCTGTCCTGCATCCTTCCTAGTTGCAAGCAGAGTTACCCAGTGTGCTGTGAATGAAATATAGCGTCCCTGACTATACTTAGCAGACCATGTGTCAGCAGTAACATGGCCCTTGCTGCTGACTGCCTAGCCCAACAATGCCAAAACATTGCCTTCCATGTGACGTACAGAGCTGGAATGGCCATACGTACAAACAGCGACTGGGAACCTACAAAATTCACAGGAGGGGCAGAATACTCCAGATGGAAAGGCAGGACTTGTAAAGCCAGCAGCTTTGACAAGCTCCACAATGTGATGGAATAGGGTGGCTGCTCTCTACTCTTCCATGATGGCTGCCTCTTGAGGACATCCTGCCTTGTTGGGGTTGTGCCACACCCTCACTTTCCTCCTCTGCTCTACCTTGCACCCAAGTCACATCAGTGACCTCATCATCATCATCCCATCAATCTTCATTATCACTGGAGCCAACTTGGCAACATGCTGTGACTGGGGGAATATGACTGCCAATTTGTGTAAAGTGGCCTTTGCGCTACTGTGAGTGATAAATATCAATAAATCTCAGAATGATCGACTTAAATGAAAAATGTGCAGCACCTAGTAGTGTTTACAATACAAAAATGAAACATATATAAAAAGTGATTTTGCGCAATAATAAAAAAGTATTCCAAAAACAGTATTAAAAATGCCCAAAATTAGTGAACGTGCTAAAACCACAATATGTGAATAATATATACACAAAGTGATATAAATAATAAGGTTAAATGATCAGTGAAACATAATCACAAAAATATTAAATAATAAAAATATATATAGATATAAGAGAATGTGTAATAAAAAGCTATAAAACTCGTCAGATATAGCTTTAAAATAATGTGGAAAAAAAGTGATGAAAAAAAGTGTCTATAATCAGCTCCACAAGTAGGACTGTAAATAAATGTTCTCTTGAAGTAATGATGTTAAATACAGTAGAAAGTCTTTAAATAGCTCCAAAAACGTAACTGTGACTATACTTTCTTGATATCCTAAGAGACCAGGCTCACAAAACTCTCACCCTAATCATAGAATTAATTTGCATCAAAGAAGTTCATAATCCATTCCACCTTCATGTAAAGTTATTTTCAAAACACCATTGGCAATTTTCCACCTCAATAAGGGCTGTTAGGATATTCCACAAACGTCTCAGCACCGTATTAATCCTCCACAGGGCAATCCTGTTACACTCAGACTCACGTGGGGAAAGAGAGGAAAGGAGCCTCCAATAGTGCAGTATGTTTTGAATAATATAGTGGTATTTATTAAAAATAAACTTATCAATGGACCCTTACATATAAAACATAAAGATCAAGCAAAAGAAATAAAACACAGCGTTTTTGGCACCTCCTACGTCACTTCCGGTGTACGTCTGCCTCCGGCCACTCCCTACGCGTTACGTCACCTCACGTGACTTCGTCTGGGGAACCGGATTGGTTGTACACTTGTTGTTTATATATGCGGCTAGGCGGAAGTGGAAATGCAGCCATTTTCTTGTAGTCCGCCTATTGTATAACAGCGCGGCCATTTTATTGGTTATATAAGACGAATCTATAGCGGCCATTTTCTTATAGTTTAGTGTCAGCAATGGACATATTTCCTAACAAGTCTGAAATAGCGGAAATAGTCTCTACAGCTTGCTCAACAGCGTAAGAGAATTATAAAAAGTCACATGTAGGCCAATGGCTGGGGTACATAATGACGATGACATGTGCACTATGTGGAATCCAGGTACCACACAAAACATAGCACATATCCGATGGACAAACTTACATAAATAATGTAGGCAAAATCATTAAACAAATAGCAAAATATTAATAAAAACAGTATATTATAAAGTGGATAAAATACCTAAAAACAAAAAAAGATTAATTAAAAAGAATTAAAATTAGGGGCGGTCGCACAACAGAACTGACGCATGGAGGCCCAATACTAATAAATGACATCAATACAGTAAAAATTAAAAAGTTAAATAAATGGATAATCTAATGTTAAAAAATGTATATTTAAAAATTACTCAGGAAACAGTTGAGGTCTAATTCAACATTCATACCCCCAGTTGTGACTGTTCTCAGAGTATGTATCCATTTTGATACTTTTTGACTAATAGTTCTAACTTTGTGGCTGCTTATTATATTTTCAATGCCCCAAAATTGAAGCTGGGTGGGATCTTTATTGTGTACAAGTGCAAAGTGCCTCGATACGTTATGCTTCGGAAAGCCATTAACAATATTTTGCACATGCTCCTTTATTCTCACCTTAAAGCGGAGCTCCGCCGTTAAAAAAATATTAAAAGCCAGCAGCTACACATACTGCAGCTGCTGACTTTTAATATATGGACACTTACCTCTCCTAGAGTCCAGCGACGTCTGCAGCAGAAGACGAGAAATCGCTCGTCTATCTGCTGCCCCCACTACCATCCTCGGTCAGGGAACCAGGAAGTGAAGCGTTCCGGCTTCACTGCCCTGTTCCCTATGGCGCATGCGCGAGTCGCGCAGCGCCGTCCTCACTGGTCACCGTTGTGTTCTGGGAGCCGCGTGTTTCCCAGAACACAACGGGCGTTCTGCTGGAAGTACCCGCAAAGAGGACTCAGTCTTAGACAGGTATCTGCACCCCCCTCCCCCCTGAAACGTGCCAAATGTGACACCGGAGGGGGGAGGGTTCCGATGAGCGGAAGTTCCACTTTAGGGTGGAGCTCCGCTTTAAGTGCTCTTTTGGTCCGGCCAACATACTGCAAATTACAACTACACTGGAGTACATAGAAAGTAAATGGGTAATACTGCGCTGGAAATAATGTGAAACAAAGCTGCCAACACTGCTGGTACAAAAGAGCTAGTGATAATCGAAAAATTAAAGTGTAGCGCTATCTAAATAAATATGTATAAATGTGAAAATATACACAAAAAATTGGATATGATAATATAGTGATAAACACGTGTATCACCCAAAATAACGTGCTAGGTGACTCCAGTGATAAAGTCCTCAAATTATATTAACAAAATTATGCAAATAAATGCAAATGAATGTCCATTAGAAATGTAATCCATAAAACGAAAAAAGGTGATGAAAATCAGTCCAGAGAGAACGTGATGAATCAAAACGTGAAATTATAATCCACAGTCTTCTGTATGTGGGAGAAAGTAGCCACCACCAAGGTGAATAGAGGAAGGCTTACCAGAAGTTATGGATTTGGCGGGGCATGAGCCACCCAAATCAAATAAACTTAAAGAGTGTAAACACTCAAACAATAATTATATATAGATGTGATGTGAAATCCGCCACCAAGTATATGTTGAGGAGGCTTACCAGAGGTCTCGGATTTGGAGAGGCATACGCCGCCCAAATCTGAGATTGCTTTAGGGGTTAATGGACGCCAATAGAGATGGTCTTGAGTGGAGGGGTAGTCTGGAGTCAAAGGGGTTTAGCACTTCAATCAGACGGGACATCCAATAACACAAAACACCAATTCATGTAGGGACTCGGTATCCAATGCATATGTGTAGAGATAGAAAAGCTCACATAGCATAATTCCGTTTGGAAAGAATTTAATAAAAAAAAATCATACAATGTAACACTCACATTTTAGGATGGTCTAAAAGCATGGATGCAGGTACAAGAGCGATGTATATGGACAAATCCACCCGACTAGTTTCGACTAAAAAGTCATCATCTGGGGTATGGACCTTGTCCCACAAACATCGCAAATATATGAACATATTGACCTCCATGACCCAGGAAGCGAACCACACATGGTTCACTTCCTGTTTGATATATGTCATGGATGGTCACAATACTAATGCACAAATCTATGACTGTATCTCAGCCTGATACAAAAAAACAGGATAACAAAGAAACGGCATTAATAGTGATAATAGGGCTCTAAATCGCCCTACATATTGGCGCTATCCAAGCCTCGTTTTCAATCCCCTGGTTACTCGGCAGGAAGCAGGCTGTATCCAGGCCTCGCTATGAAAACGAGGCATGGACTCAGCATCAGCACGTCACCTCCGCCGTAACCACGAGGACCGGAAGCGGCAGCCAAGCCTCACTCTAAAGTTGAGACGTTAGGCTGCCTCTTACCTCAACTGCGTCACTCCGTCGAGACACACATACAGGCGTAATTAAGGCGCCTATTGGTCAATCCGCACCTGTAAAGGGCGTGAACATACTGCAGCTGCTGACTTTTAATATATGGACACTTACCTCTCCTAGAGTCCAGCGACGTCTGCAGCAGAAGACGAGAAATCGCTCGTCTATCTGCTGCCCCCACTGCCATCCTCGGTCAGGGAACCAGGAAGTGAAGCGTTCCGGCTTCACTGCCCTGTTCCCTATGGCGCATGCGCGAGTCGCGCAGCGCCATCCTCACTGGTCACCGTTGTGTTCTGGGAGCCGCGTGTTTCCCAAAACACAACGGGCGTTCTGCTGGAAGTACCCGCAAAGAGGACTCAGTCTTAGACAGGTATCTGCACCCCCCTCCCCCTGAAACGTGCCAAATGTGACACCGGAGGGGGGGAGGGTTCCGATGAGCGGAAGTTCCACTTTATGGTGGAGCTCCGCTTTAAGTGCTCTTTTGGTCCGGCCAACATACTGCAAATTACAACTACACTGGAGTACATAGACCACTCCCTCAGTGTGGCAGAAAATAAAGTCCCTAATAGTATAGGACAGTCCTGTATTTGTTGCCACAAATTTTGTTTTTTTCTTTTGAAATCTGTGGGAGTGGCGGCAGGCATAACAATTCTTACAAGGGTAAAAACCTTTTCCCCTAAAAAATGTGTAGCCTGCTTTGGGGGGGGGGGGGATGGTTCCACAAGTGATTTAACAATTATATCCCTGATGTTGGTGCTCTTTTTTTTATATTATATTTTGTCTGTCTGGAAGAATTTTTTGTAGATCTCTGTCATTTCTTAGGATGTGCCAGTGGCGTTTAATCACTTTGGCCACATCCTTGTGTTGGACATTGTAATCTAGAATCAAACAGGGAGCTTCTCGCTGGTAAGTCTTCTTAACCTTATTCTGCAACATCTCAGTCCTATTCATTTGATTGACATGTTGTGTTTGATTGTCAATCCATATGTCATCATACCCTTTTACTTTGAATCTTGATCCAATTACAGGTCCTTCTCAAAAAATTAGCATATTGTGATAAAGTTCATTATTTTCTGTAATGTACTGATAAACATTAGACTTTCATATATTTTAGATTCATTACACACAACTGAAGTAGTTCAAGCCTTTTCTTGTTTTAATATTGATGATTTTGGCATACAGCTCATGACAACCCAAAATTCCTATCTCAAAAAATTAGCATATCATGAAAAGGTTCTCTAAACGAGCTATTAACCTAATCATCTGAATCAACTAATTAACTCTAAACACCTGCAAAAGATTCCTGAGGCTTTTAAAAACTCCCAGCCTGGTTCATTACTCAAAACCGCAATCATGGGTAAGACTGCCGACCTGACTGCTGTCCAGAAGGCCATCATTGACACCCTCAAGCAAGAGGGTAAGACACAGAAAGAAATTTCTGAACGAATAGGCTGTTCCCAGAGTGCTGTATCAAGGCACCTCAGTGGGAAGTCTGTGGGAAGGAAAAAGTGTGGCAGAAAACGCTGCACAACGAGAAGAGGTGACCGGACCCTGAAGAAGATTGTGGAGAAGGACCGATTCCAGACCTTGGAGGACCTGCGGAAGCAGTGGACTGAGTCTGGAGTAGAAACATCCAGAGCCACCGTGAACAGGCGTGTGCAGGAAATGGGCTACAGGTGCCGCATTCCCCAGGTCAAGCCACTTTTGAACCAGAAACAGCGGCAGAAGCGCCTGACCTGGGCTACAGAGAAGCAGCACTGGACTGTTGCTCAGTGGTCCAAAGTACATTCGGAAATCAAGGTGCCAGAGTCTGGAGGAAGACTGGGGAGAGGGAAATGCCAAAATGCCTGAAGTCCAGTGTCAAGTACCCACAGTCAGTGATGGTCTGGGGTGCCATGTCAGCTGCTGGTGTTGGTCCACTGTGTTTTATCAAGGGCAGGGTCAATGCAGCTAGCTATCAGGAGATTTTGGAGCACTTCATGCTTCCATCTGCTGAAAAGCTTTATGGAGATGAAGATTTCATTTTTCAGCACGACCTGGCACCTGCTCACAGTGCCAAAACCACTGGTAAATGGTTTACTGACCATGGTATTACTGTGCTCAATTGGCCTGCCAACTCTCCTGACCTGAACCCCATAGAGAATCTGTGGGATATTGGGAAGAGAAAGTTGAGAGACGCAAGACCCAACACTCTGGATGAGCTTAAGGCCGCTATCGAAGCATCCTGGGCCTCCATAACACCTCAGCAGTGCCACAGGCTGGTTGCCTCCATGCCACGCCGCATTGAAGCAGTCATTTCTGCAAAAGGATTCCCGACCAAGTATTGAGCGCATAACTGAACATAATTATTTGAAGGTTGACTTTTTTTGTATTAAAAACACTTTTCTTTTATTGGTCGGATGAAATATGCTAATTTTTTGAGATAGGAATTTTGGGTTGTCATGAGCTGTATGCCAAAATCATCAATATTAAAACAAGAAAAGGCTTGAACTACTTCAGTTGTGTGTAATGAATCTAAAATATATGAAAGTCTAATGTTTATCAGTACATTACAGAAAATAATGAACTTTATCACAATATGCTAATTTTTTGAGAAGGACCTGTATATCAGCTTGGGTCTTAGTCTTCAGCTCTTGTACAATTCCTTTTCATTCTTACTAGTTGTCCTCTGGGATTGTTAAATAACCATGGTTTAAAGTGACAACTATCCATAGACAGGTAGCTGTTAGTGTCTACATTTTTAAAAAAAGTTTTAGTGATCACTTTATTATCCTCCAAGCTAATTTTCAGATCCAAAAAGTCAACCGCTTTCTCATCTATTTTCCAAACCAGTCGGATGTTCTTGTCATTGTTATTTAATTTCTGAAGGAAGTTCTCTAGAGTTTCCCTACGACCATTCCATATGATGATCAGGTCATCAATGTACCTTTTATATAAAGCCAATTCAGCAGGGGTACCTTCATATACAGCCAGCTCTTCCCACTGTGCTATAAATGCGTTAGGCCTCTTTCACACGGGACGGATCCGTGCAGATCCACCCCGTGAAGCTCCGCTTGCTCAGTGGGGATCGCTCCGTTGATCCCCGCTGAGCCGACGGATGACTGGGCGGTCCCCGCACACTGTGCAGGGACCGCCCTGTCAGAGCGCCGCTCTCCCCTATGGGGAATCGGATGACGACGGACCGTAGAGTCCGTTGTCATCCGATCCGCTCCACCGACGGAAGGAAAAATAGGGTTTTCCTCCGTCACACTTTGGCGGAGCGGAGCGGGTCGGATGTCAGCGGACATGTCTCCGCTGACATCCGTGCCTCCATAGGGGTGCATGGAGGATCCGTTTCAGGTCCGCCTAAAAAACTGACAGGCGGACCTGAACGGACCTCCGTGTGAAAGGGGCCTTAGACACGCTTGGGGCAAATTTAGCTCCCAAAGCAATTCCTATGGCTTGTTTATAATAAGTTTGGTCATGCCAAAAATAGTTGTACTTTAAGCAGAATTCTAAACATTTGATCAAAAACTTCCTCTGCTTACAAATTAAAGTGCTATATTTTCTGAGAAGCCATTTCATCGCAAAGCAGGCATCATGGTGTTGGACAATTATGTATAATGATCCCAGCTTAAATTAATGGGCATTGAAAAATATAATAAGTCATGGAGAGGCAACCACAAAGTTATTATTAGTCAAAAAGAATCAAAATGGATACATTCTCTGAGAACACTCACACCTGGGGGTATGAATGTTGAATTTGACCTCAACTGTTTCCTGAGTAATTTTTAAATATACATTTTTTTAACATTAGAGTATCCATTTATTTAACTTTGTCATTTTTACTGTATTGATGTCATTTATTATTATTGGGCCTCCATGCGTCAGTTCTGTTGTGTGACCGCCCCTAATTTAAATTATTTTTAATTCATCTTTTTTTAGGTATTTTATCCACTTTATAATATACATGTGTTTATTAATATTTTAATGCTATTTGTTTAATGATTTTTCCTACATTATTTATCTAAGTTTGTCCATCGGATATGTGCAATGTTTTGTGTGGTACCTGGATTCCACATAGTGCACATGTCATCGTCATTATGTACCCCAGCCATTGGCCTACATGTGACTTTTTATAATTCTCTTACGCTGCTGAGCAAGCTGTAGAGACTATTGCCGCTATTTCAGACTTCTTAGTAAATATGTCCATTGCTGACACTAAACTATAAGAAAATGGCCGCTATAGATTCGTCTTATATAACCAATAAAATGGCCACGCTGTTATACAATAGGCAGACTACAAGAAAATGGCCGCATTTCCACTTCCACCTAGCCGTATATATAAACAACGAGTGTACGATCAATCAGGTACCCCAGACGAAGTCACGTGAGGTGACGTAACGCGTAGGGAGTGGCCGGAGGCAGACGTACACCGGAAGTGACGTAGGAGGCTCCGAAAAAGCTGTGTTTTATTTATTTTGCTTGATCTTTATGTTTTAAATGTAAGGGTCCATTCATATGTTTATATTTAAAAAACACCACTATATTATTCAAAACATACTGCACTATTGGATGCTCCTTTCCTCTCTTTCCCCACGTGAGTCTGAGTGTAACAGGATTGCCCTATGGAGGATTAATACGGTGCTGGGACCTTTGTGGAATATCCTAATAGCCCGTATTGAGGTGGAGAAGTGCCAATGGTGTTTTGGAAATCACTTTACATGAAGGTGGAATGTATTCTGAATTTCTTTGATGCAAATAAATTCTCTGATTGAGGTGAGAGTTCTGTGAGCCTGGTCTCTTAGAATATCAAGAAATATAGTCACAGTTATGCTTGTGGAGCTATTTAAAGACTTTCTACTGTATTTAACATCATTACTTCAAGAGAACATTTATTTACAGTCCTACTTGTGGAGCTGATTATAGACACTTTTTTTCATCACTTTTTTTCCCCATATTATATTAAAGCTATATCTGACGAGTTTTTTCTATAGCTTTTAATTACACATTCTCTTATATATATATATATATATATATATATATATATATATATATATATAGATATATATATTTTGTGTTTTTTATTATTTAATATTTTTATGATTACGCTTCACTGATCATTTTACCTTATTATTTATATCACTTTGTGTATATATTATTCCCATATTGTGGTTTTAGCACGTTCACTGAGTTTTGGGCATTTTTATTACTGTTTTTGGAATACTTTTTGATTATTGCGCAAAATCACTTTTTTTATATGACTGCCAATTTGTTGCTTATCATTGTTCTGTTCCTGTGGCAGGGGTAGTTGTGGACAAGGAGGCAGAATATGCTGCTCTGTCAGCTGCGGTGGACTGTGCACTAGTCTTTGCTTTGTATGATAGAGGATGAGGAGGATGAGGATGGTTTAGTAAGCACCTCCTCTGCATGCTGTGGCTGAATAGCACGGGCAACATCACTAAACAGAGAAAATGGTGCTCTGCCTGAGGACAGACCACGTTCACCTTTGCCTATGAACACATACGCTGCTAGCCCCCTCACAGTGGCATGAGAAAGTCTGCCTCTCCTTGTCGGCCTCCCAGATATGATGGGGGGTTTATTACTGAAATGTAATAGAGACAGAAAAACATGTAACTGGATGCACTTTAATAAATGGAAAGTGGTGTTTGGTGCACATTAACTTGAGAACTGCCACTGGCAGAAATGTCAAAACTATAAAAAACAACAGTGCTGCAGTCAGAAAAACTGGCTCACAATTTCAAAAAAGAGGGTAGGCACGGGACAAAAAATAACATGCAGGAACCCAAAAAAGGGGGGTATAAAGAAATGGATAAAGCACTTAATGTTATGTTATGCTGTGTAAAACACTGCACTTCAGTGCACTACACAGACACACTCCGCTAACACACTTCAATATACTGCAGTAAAACTGCACTGATGCACTACAATATACTGCAGTAAAACTGCACTGACGCAATTCAATTTACTGCAGTAAAACTGCAGTGACACACTACAATATAGTGCAGTAATAATCCTGCACTGACACAATTCAATATACTGCAGTAAAACAATGGGGAACTGTCAAAGCAGAACGTCAATCATTTTATGCATTAAGGTAAAAAACCTTCTGTGTGACAGCATCCCCCCTTACCCCCCTTATACTTACCTGAGCCCGATCTCAATCCAGCTCTGTGCATGAGAGCCGCGTATCTCTCTCTGCTCTCTCCCTCCTCACAGGGCAGGTTCATAGCAGCTGAAACCATTGGCTGCTGTCAATGAAATTCCGTGTCATGGGAGAGGGGGGCTATGCCATGTCAATAGGCGCAGAAATGTCGGCTCAGGTACGAGCCCAAATTAGTGACCCCATGGAAAACGGCTTTAGAGGGGGCACACGCTTAAGAGGGTGAGGCAGAACACCAGCAGGTGACCCCAGAGGAAGAGGATTGGGGCTTCTCTGTGCAAGACCATTACAGAGCACGTTTGTATACTGTATTTTCTGGCGTATAAGACGACGTTTTACACCGGAATTACAGAGCCAAAAACCGGGGGTCGTCTTATACGCCGGGTGAAGCAGCTGCCCAATTGATATCGACCCGCCGGGTGCTCTGTAAAGCTGTATGTAATTTAGCATATGCGCTGCTCAGCCAATCCCAGTGGGCGATGCAATCTGTTGATGTCTAGAGCCTGCTAAACCTGCTCAGATTGGAGTAACAACCACTGCCAATCCGAGCAGGCTACATTATGTAGCTTGCTCGGATTGGCAGAGGTTGTTACTCCAATCCGAGCAGGCTTAGCAGGCTCTGTAGTCATCAACAGAGTGCATCGCAGAGCGGCGCATATACTGAATTAAATACAGCTTTACAGAGCACCTGCGTCTTCGGTTTTGAACGGCATTGCCGCACAAGGAGGTCTTCTTATACGGTGAGTACAGCACAAAACCACTGTTTTAAACTGAATATTAGGGGGTCGTCTTATGTGCCCAGCCGCCTTATACGGAATGTTTGTTATTTTATTACAAAAAAAAGTAAAGCTGTACAATTACTTTTGTGTCCATCATTAAAAATATGCTCCTCAAGTGAATAGTTTGGCTACCACAGGGAGGAACAGAAATAGAATATTTCATCCAGGTAGCACCTACAATATAATTACCAACATTTCAGAAAAAAAAATCAAGGAACACCTTTTTTTTTTTATTTTACATCCAGAAAGCCATTGTAGGCAGAAAATGTACTTTAATTAGGAGTCGAGCATTAATATAAAATGGGCATAGATCTACAAAAAGCGTGAACCGGGCACGCAGTTCCATATTTGGTGGCAATGTCCAATCGTTCAATCCTTCTGGAGTAAAATATTTAACATGGCCTCTACGGCCTTGGAAATACCAATCCCGCCAGACCCAGCACTGGCTCTCCTCAACCTCAAACCTCCTGAATTGAATAAATCACAATTCAAATTACTACTACATCTCACCACGGCGGCTAAACAATCTATAGCTAAGGCCTGGAAAACCCAAACTTTAGTTGTGGCTGAAACTAAACATAGAATTAACAGAGCCCTTATCTTTTCCAAAATGTCTGCTATTGAAGATAACAACATTACTACATACAATAAAATATGGAAACCATGGATTAAACACTTCTTACCCCCAGATTTTGATCAATTATTGTTGATGCCTTGTTGAAATACTTTAATATTTATCTATTAATATAATATTTAAACGGGGCCTTGATCTGACTGGACCGCCACCCAGGGAGACAACCTTTACCTTTATCTCTATTTTTCTATACCCATACCTTCTTTTCTATATATTTTACTTTTCTCCCATATTTCTTCTTCTTCTCTCTGTACTTCTTCTGTCTTTCTGCTCTGGTTAGTTTTGTTACTTGTGTAATACGGATTTTATACACATGCGATGTCCATTACATGACTTATATATATACCTTTTAAGTTTAACTTTATCAATCACTAATATCTTTGTGTGTTAAAGATTTGTTAGGAAGGTCTTTCACTAAACAATTGAGGTATGACAACGTTCATCTGGTGTATCCTTCTGGATAACCCAGCATACTCTCTCATACTTAATCGTGCCCCCATCTGCTCACAGCTTGCTCCCTTTTGGGGTGAGCGGATGGTCTGGAGGCAAGATATTCTATCCTGAATATTGCTTATTTTCATTGCTCTAATCTTTTATACCTCTATTTGTATTGATATAATTGTTAATGAGGTTTATCCTAGTGATTGCTGTATTTATTTACAATTCTATACTTGATCAGAATGTAATGTTCATTACACTTGCTATTTACTTGTAAAATCTAATAAAAATATTAAACAAGATCTACAAAAAGCATATTGTTAAACTATTGTACAATTTAATTTCAACATACTATATGTAGGTTTTTTGTGTTCATAATAAGGACAGAAATACAGGCGAGAAGCTGCTGAAAAATGAATTATGTATTTTTTTAGCAACATCTCTTTCTGCTTGGAGAGCTCAGGCAGGTTTTGACTCATGTCCAAACACCCTTCAGCTCAATCCTGTTAAACAAAGAACCAGATTTTTTAGAAACATCATCAAAGTCAAATACAAATGGCAAAAACTATTTATACTTCCTTCTGTCATTTTAAAATATTAAAGAAGCCAACAAATACATCCTAACTAAATATAAGGAGACATACACAAATATATACAAAATGTATAGTGCATAGTGACAACAATATGTATAAAAATATCTACCGTAAGATGTGGTACAGAAATCCCTCGATGTTGGCTTGTTCGCTTCCTTGCTCTAATTAATGTTCAGTTGTTTCAGGAAGTGTATAAATATTTAATAGCTCCACCCTATAAACTATATATCAATTGTATATGTGTATGTGTGTGTGTGTCAGAAACCACATAAAACTACTATTAATGTACTTCTATTTATCTATTTATACCTCTTATTTACAGATTTATACTGTATAGATATATACATATATATATATATATATATATATATATATATATATATACACACACATACATATTTCTGGGGACATTATATGAGCAATTTTGTCATGTTTATTTTCTGATGTATATTTGCGGTTTTTGTTACCTAGCAACCTGCTAGGTAACAAAACCACAAATATACATCAGAAAATAAACATGACAAAAGTAGTATAACATGATATAAAAATGCTTACAAACATGCATATCAATGAAATAAGTTATTGTTTACAATAGTTCCCAATGCTGACAAAGTCCAGTAGAAGATCTTGTCTTGCAGGCTGCATTCATACCTCAGCGTTTTAAACTGCTGGCACATTTTTTGCGATTCTGCCTGTGATTTCAAAGCGCTGAGGTGTGAATGACAAATCTCAGAATGCACATTTGAGGTGCCATTCATTTGAATGAAACCTAAAATAGCGGTGCGGTTCTGCCTTGATTGTTGCGTGATAAATCGTTCTGCAATTGCAGCAACCCACATTACGTGAAGCTTGTCACTCAAAAAAGTTCAGGAGCTACTTTTGGATGAAATGCTTCACACGATGTGGGTTGCCGCGATAGCATATCGGCGCTTTGAAATTGCGGGCAGGATCGCGGTTCAAATCGCTGAGGTGTGAATACAGCCGCAAATGGTAAACTGCGGGGTTTATTTACTAAAGGCAAATCCACTGTGCACAATGAACGCACTGCAAGTGGACATGGAAGTGTACTTGGAAGTTCAGTCACTGTAGATCTGAGGGCAAGATCTGAAATGAGGGGAAGCTCTGCTGATTTCTATCATCCAATCATGGATCAAATGTGCAAAAAAATGGACTTTGTAGGCACCAATTATAAAAATAACAGGTATATTTAATTAACAAGTAATCACAAAAAGTTAAAAATAAAAGAACAAAACAACAGTTAAAAAAACTGCAGTGAAAACTGCAGTATACTCATACCGTATATACTCGAGTGTAAGCCGAGTTTTTCAGCACATTTTTGTTGTGCTGAAAATGCCCCCCTCAGCTTATACTCGAGTCTGTGTCCATCTTCAAATTTGTGCACCTGATCCCGGTCAGGCATAGGTCCCCTGGACCTCAAACTTGGCACACATGTAGCCCAACTCTTCCTCTATAAGTGTACAAAGTTTGTTGTCCAGGGGATTTTGGGGACCCGGTACCGGCCGGCCCCTGGACCCCAAAAATGGCACACATGTAGCCCCACTCTTAATATACAAGTGTGCAAAGTTTGTTGTCCAGGGGACCTATGGCCGGGGAGCACAAATTTTTCAAAACCGGGCACCCCTTCCATAGACTCCCATGTTAAACGTCAGTCTAGTCACACAGCGCCGGAGATCAGGTAGGGAGATTGGACACATTGAGGCATGGGCACAGTGAGGCATGGACACAGTGAGGTATGGGCACAGTGAGGCATGGGCACAGTGAGGCATGGACACAGTGAGGCATGGGCACAGTAAGGCACAGTGAGGCATGGACACAGTGAGGCACAGTGAGGCATGCACATGGACACAGTGAGGCAAAGTGAGGCACAGTGAGGCATGCAGATGGACACCCTAGGCTTATACTCGAGTCAATACATTTTCCAATTTTTTTGTGGTAAAATTGGGTGCCTCTGCTTATATTTGGGTCGGCTTATACTCGAGTATATACAGTACTAATCTTATGGAACATTACACATTTCTAGCCTCATACTATCTGGTGTGCCCCCACATCCCTCCCGCTGTGCACTGTGCATGCAGAATTGTTGTGATTATGGTTTGGGCGGTCTTTGGTTCTATTCACATATCCTGATCATTTCTATTTGTGCTCTAATGAATGTGATATGCTATATATACTCTCTTGTATTATTTTTTATTGTTTGTTATGTATTATCAAAAAAACAATAATAGTCTGTTTCTCTCTAGAGATACTACTAGCTCCTGAAGAAGCGGCCTCCGCGAAACATGTCGAGCTAACAATCTTTTTATCATGTATCATGGTCACACACGCCCTCTGTGACATGTGTTGACCTTCTTGGACCTGTATTGGAATAGTTTGTCTCTACTGCAGTTTTCACTGCAGTTTTTTAATCTGTTGTTTTGTTCTTTTATTTTTAACTTTTTGTGATTACTTGTTAATAAATATACCTGTTATTTTTATAATTGGTGCCTACAAAGTCAATTTTTTTGCACTTGCAACATTTGATCCAATATATTTAGGACGTGGCACTGCGTTATCTTAGACAACCACAGCCCATCCTGTGCTGGTGTTCTTCTGATTTATTTATATGTATCATCCAATCATGTACAAGCAAAAATGCTGTTTTTTTCCCTTTCATGTCCCCCTCAGATTTACAGTGACTGCACTTCCATTTGCCCTTAGTAAATAAACCCCAAAGAAAACTTAGCTTTATATTTGAGTGCCCACTGTTGACATTTTTTTTTTTTAACTCTATAGTTCTGTTTCTTCAGTTATATGTTACCTTGGTCTGTCCATATTAGAGTCATCTTTTTATTAAAGATGCCAACCAAAACTTGTGCAGATTTATTTTTGCTATCCACGTGTGTGTCACTTGTACTTATTTAAGTGTTCAATTTTTCACTTAGGATGGAAGGTAAGGGTCCTCAGCACTACCCTGAAGTCTGGGAGGAATAAGCGCTAGCAGCACAAAACACGTTGTTTGTTTCCTTGCTCCCTTGGTATCTACTGTTGCAGTATATGGCATTTTAAAGATTCTAAATAAAGTTGTTGCAGTTTTCAAGTGAGCAGCACTTTGGATCCTATTGCATTTCTACCACATGTGTGAATAAGCAGTCAGACTGTGTGGCAGACCCACCTGGAGCAGCAGAATACACACTAAGTCTGGAAGGAAGATGTGTAGCCATGTAGTTCATTCCTCCCCTACCTTGGGAGGGGTCTCTCTTCTGCTTTGGCTGATGAGAAGGGTCCACCAGTACTTTTGGCTAGGTGGACCTGAGTTTGCCATACCCCTGTCAGAAGCATTGCACCACAGGAGGTCAGGAAGGGGTTCTACTTCTTCGGTAGGAGGACCAGAGACACACCAAAAGTGCGTGTTTTAATTTGCAGAAATCTCCCTTCACTAAGTCTGGCTGCATCCATTTTAACTGTCGGCAGCTCTGCAGCCCTGAAACTCTCATTGACCCTCTTATGACTCATCCCCTCTTCCTTCCTGGTAAACTCTCATGAGAGTGAGAGAGAGAGCTGTGCATGATGTCATAAGCCTAGGCTAATGACCAGACAAGAAACATGAAGTGGGCTGTATAAGGTATTTACTAGCAGAAAAAAAATGTTTTACTATCCAAAGTTAAAACAACAGGGGCAAAAAATTTATTAGATGGAAAGATGAAAAAAAATACTGAAGGGTCCGCTTTAAAAAAGAATGTAAATATCTGGCTCTTTTTTATTTCTTTATATTTATAAATAGAGATGGGCCGAACGACCTCCTGTTCGATTCATGCCAGTACTTTCAAAAATAGCATAAATTGAAAACCAAATAACAAACCCCATTGAACCCTAACTGACCCTAACTGAAAAAATCTAAAGTGCCCATTTGGAGGGCTTAGATGCAAGTTATTGGGCATACAAAGGATATGGGGATCCTGGTACTGCCCTGGGGGGACATATATCAATGAAAAAAAGTTTGTAAAAAAACATACCGTATATACTCGAGTATTAGCCGACCCGAGTATAAGCCGAGGCACCTAATTTTACCACAAAAACTGGGAAAACGTATTGAATCGAGTATAAGCCTAGGGTAAAAATGCAGCAGCTACTGTAAGCAAAAAAGAGGGGCAACAATGCCCATTTGCAGCTTCACTGTGTCCATTTGCATGCCTCACTGTGCCCATTTGCACGCCTCACTGTGCCCATTACCTCACTGTGCCCATTACCTCACTGGGCCCATATCCGTGGAGATAAACAGCACATTATTATGCACTCCAGACAGAAAATTCTGCAGTGGTCTCTATTCAGTTGATAAAATAAGCCCCTGGAGGGAAGTAAACTTGCTCTAGCTGGAACGCATCGTGAAGCAGCCAGCAAAGTTCCAAACTCACAACCCTCCACACTCACCTTCTGCTTGCTACAGCGAAGATCTATTTTTGTAAGAGGCAGCCAGGCTTCTAAAACGAGCGGAGGAAAGATCACCTCCCATGTCCATTGCGCTGCGGGCGTCCATTTTTTAAAATTTGCGGCTTCCTCCTGGTCCCGTGCGGTTCCGTGATAGGCGATTGACACTGTGTTCAGTGTTCCGCCTATCACGGCCATCTTCTCATCCTCGGACTTTCCCAGCAGACACTGTGTTTAGTGATCTGCCAATCACGAACGTTCTTTCATCCTCGAACAAGAGAAGGTCCGTGATTGGCGGATCACTAAACACAGTGTCAATTGCATATCACGGAACCGCACGGGACCAGGGGGAAGCTGCAAATTTTAAAAAATGGACGCCCAAGGTACACTGACTCGAGTATAAGCCGAAAGGGGTATTTTCAGCCCTAAAAAAAGGGCTGAAAAACTCGGCTTATACTCGAGTATATTCAGTAATTTTTAAAATAAGCAGTGATTTACTTATGCTTAAAGTGAAACGATAAAAATGAAAATCCATTTATATATAGTGCCTGGGGGGGACCCTTTAGTCTGCCTGTAAAGTGGAGCATCTGTACCATGTATAGAACCTGCTGCAGCAAAAATGACATTAGTAAAAGCCAAAAAATGAAAATTTCCCTGCAAGCTTTCTTTATTTTATAAACAACGACATAGGTAGCCAGTTTATATAATGAGGCCACAATTTAGTGCACTCGGAACAAGATTGGAGATTTTTTCTTTTTTTTTTATAAATTCTGGTGTTTCACAGACTTTGGAAAGAAGTACCAGGTGTGGAAAAATTGGGCTTTGGGTGTTAGTGGTCCCTTCACACCATAACGCTATAGAGGTACTCTTGATAAAAGAAAGAATTGGCCTTGCAATCAAAAATTTTAATGATATGCCCCAGTCAAACAGGTGCAGAAAATTTGTGTTTTGGGTGTTAATTGGGCCCATTAAACCTATACCAAAAAGTTTCTTCATGATAAAATCAACACACACAAAGCTAGGCAGCCTAGACAGTCATGCTCAGCTTCCACGTCCCAAAAACACTTAGTTGGTAACATCGGCATCAGGGGCTTGAAAGTTGCTGCTAATCTATGAACAATTAATTTTGATTTAAACACAGACAAAGAAAACTTACTAATGCGCAACCTAGTTCTCCTTATACCCAGCGCTATGGACCTTATTCCAATTCTGAACACACCTTAGATCTCCTTATAATGACACAGACAAGTTCATCTATGTCACTATTTTTATACTAAGCAGCCACTCAAAATTATATAAACACATATACTAAAAAGACATATATATTTTACCACCCGTCAGTGACAAACAATTGTCTAATGCAGCGCTCTTATTAATATTAAAATCAATAAGGATCCCTATTGTCCTAAAAACAATAGTGAGAAATCCAGAGCACCCGATAAGGCGAGTAAATCCTGATAGATACAGTTCAATATATCACATCACAGTATTCCTTAGATATTTTCCAATCAACTATGCATCCTCCTCACACGTTACTCCGGATAGACGTATCACAAGCTCCCCATAGGGATTGCACTCACCAGATCACGGCGGGTAATAAGCCTCCAACGAAATCCAAATACAGGCTGCAGTGGAGGGATGATTTCTCAAGATATCCGCGGATCTCGGCTGGTGATAAGCCTCATACGAAATCCCTGTGCAGGATGCGATAGACAAATGATACCTTCTCTGGATATCCTCTTCAATAGAGGTGTAGAGTTTTTCCTCCCGGGATTTATAAAATGGAGAGAAAGGGAAAGCTCTGCATAGTGTAAACCGGTTTTCAAAAAACTTTATTTTCCTCTTTTCTAAAAGTCCGTTTCCATAAAATCAACACTAATCCTGTTAGCCTATACAGCCTTCGTTCCGTTTTGCTCGTCAACTCGATGCTTATCAGGCAAAGGTTAGTACACTGTCAGGGAGCTTGGTGGAGCTACAATGTATCGAATCCAGCTCACCGCTCCTCCAAACGCCGGACGATACTTCCGGTTTCCCTGACCAGTTCCCTGGAACGCAAGGCGTCAATCGTCACTTCCGGTATGACGCAACTTCACGCTCAGACGCGTTTCGTCATCACGACTTTTTCAATGGGCGTGGTCTTACGGCGTGACGTGACCTCTATTTATCTTACGGGCAATTAAACCAGTTTAACTCTTAAACTGATCGCCGCTCAACCTTCTAAATGTGCATAGCGACCGTATTATCGCTAGGTATATTCTTTATATGTGTTTAAAAATAAACTGGAGTGCCATACATCTGCATCGAGTTGCGATCATTACAATCTTAAAAACACATTATACCTGTTAAGCATATAAAGACTCATATTTCGTCAGTATAAAACAGCATTAATTTACTGAAAAATCAACTGTTCTCTAATCCTCAGCATATCAGATATGCAAACAGCAAATTTTATTTAATATATTAAAATTACATTGAAAATAAACCATCCAAATTAAATAATGAATGGGAATCATTTAATTGAAAGAGATTAAAAAAACTCTAAACAATAAATGTAAAAGAAGTTCATGTATATACTCCTGGCCGTCATTAACTCAGAAAACCGGCAGAAGATGGAATACAACTCAAAATAGCTTTCCGCATAATCAATAATTTCCTAACTGTCAAGAAAATAGTATATTCAAATCATTCTCTTTTACAAAATCCTGTCAATATTCACATAGGGGTAAATATACATATGAATGTATATCAGAGCCAATAATACATAATAGGCAACTAATCTGTGCACTATCTGGCATATACATAAACTGCTTCCAATAGCCACCCTTTATGGGCAGTCATAGGACCATAACATCAATATTATTAAATATAGTTTACAGATCACTAATGAAGCAGTTTATGTCCAATTCTATATTTAACCCCTTCGGAGAGAGAGTGTCAATAAGAAAAATCCACTGAGTCTCTCTTTGTGATAGTTCACGTACAATATTTGACCCTCTCCTGGCAGGTTTGATGTGGTCTATCCCCCAAAAGGTTAAACCTGAGGGGTCCCTGTCATGAAAAACCTTAAAGTGGAGGGACACATTATGGTCCTTGTAACCAATAAGGATATTATTAATGTGCTCAGCTATCCTAATTCGGAGCATCCTCTTGGTTCTCCCAATATACATTAACCCGCAAGGGCACTTTAAAGCGTAAACTACATGCGTAGTATTGCAGGTTATGAATTCCTTTATTTGGAACTCATTATTGTTGGAAGTGGACGTGAACCTTTCTATCCCTCTCATTTGACAGGCGACATCTCTACAGGGTTTACACTTCCTACAGCAGAAAAATCCATCCCTATCCCAAAAAGTGGGGGGACGTTTCGGAGGATCTAGTACTTTTTTCACTATACAGTCTCCAAAGTTTTGGGCTTTCCTGTAGATAAATCTCGGGTTAGACGGAAGCTCCTTTTGAAGGGTTTTACCCAGACAAAGGATGTGCCAATGGTTTTTAAACACCGAATCCACCTCTTTGTATTGGGAATGAAAATCTGAGATAAAACCCCATTCTTGATTTACACTTCGTCCCACCACCAGAGGTTTATCTTTCAGGCATTCTGCCCTAGGTAAGGCAGCCATTTCTTCTACTACTGTGTTCAAATGATGCAACTTATAACCCTTCTCCAAAAATCTTCCTTTTAGGATCCCAGCCTGTTCCCTAAAGTCATCTGTTGAGGTACAATTTTGTTTTACCCTCATGAATTGGCCTTTCGGCACATTCTTCAGCCATAGTGGATGGTGTCCACTATGGATGGGTAAAAAGCTGTTCCTGTCTGTTACTATAAAATATACTTTAGTCTGCAAAGTGTCATTAACCCTAAAGATTGTCACGTCAAGGAAGTTAATCTGTTCCTTGCTTACTTGGCTGGTCAGTTTGATATTGTTATTGTTATTATTAAGATGCGCTAAAAAAAATTCTAAAGATATTTTTGATCCTGCCCAAACAAGCAACAGGTCGTCTATATAGCGTCTGTAAAACAATAACTCTGCCCTTTTCTGGTCGAATACTGATTTGTCCTCCCACTCCCCCATGAAGATATTGGCGATGCTGGGCGCAAATTTTGCGCCCATAGCAACGCCTCTCCTCTGGGAGTAGAAGGACTTATTGAACCAAAAATAATTATGGCTCAAACAAAAGTCAAGAGCGTTCCTCAAGAATAGGGATGAGCTTCGTGTTCGAGTCGAACATACGTTCGACTCGAACATCGGCTGTTCGATCGTTCAACGAAGATCGAACAATTTGAGCCGTTCGTGCCAAATTCGAGTGACGCGAACGGCCCACAATGCACTACGCCATCGCAGTGTCATCCAGGCGCTGTGATTGGCCAAGCATGCACTGTGACCCCGCATGCTTGGCCAATCACAGCGCCGGCAGCGAGGAGAGCAATGATTGGCCACAGGCAGGATGCCTGTGGCCAATTATTGCTGATGGGGTTTACTACACGCCCCACACTATAAAAGGCCGCCAGCGCGGCGGCCTTGTGTAGTGTGTTCCGGAGCAGGGAAAGAGAAGCATAGGCAGGGACAGTGTCATTATTTTTCCTTTACTATTCCTGGATTCCTTGTGTTTAGGGACAAATAAGGATAGGTAGGGAGAGTGTCAGTGACAGTGTGCTATTCTGTGCTAATCCTTGTTTGTAGGGACAGAGAGGTACAGTGAGGGAAAGTGTCAGTGTGCTATTCTGTTCTAAAACTATTTTGCTGAACCATATTTTCAATCCTTGAGTTTAGGGACAGAGAGGTACAGTGAGGGAAAGTGTCAGTGTGCTATTCTGTTCTAAAACTATTTTGCTGAACCATATTTTCAATCCTTGAGTTGAGGGACAGACAGGTACAGTAAGTGAAACTGACAGTGTGCTATTCTGTTCTAAACCAATTTTTCTGTTCCATATTTTCAATCCTTGAGTTGAGGGACAGAGAGGTACAGTGAGTGAAACTGACAGTGTGCTATTCTGTTCTAAACCAATTTTGCTGTTCCATATTTTCAATCCTTGAGTTTAGGGACAGAGAAGGACACTCATAGAAATTATCAGTGTGCTATTCTGTGCTAAATCTTGTTTGTAGGGAGGGACAGTATCAGGCTACGTACTTACCGAGGCCGAGATGCCGAGAGTGGTTCACCCTTGCACCCAAGCGAACTCCGCCCCCTGGAGGTGAGACAGGGAGAGGACGGCACGAGGGAGCACTGGCCACCAGCAGGTAGAGGTGTCTTGCTGAAGAATCTAGCAGGGATGAGTCTGAAGAACAGGCCAGGAGTCAAACACCAAGGGTAGACAGGGTCAAACAGCAACCAGTAGCAAGGCACAAGTCCGTTTAGGAGTTTAGCAGGAAGCACCAGTATAGTCAGGTTAGGCAAGAAGTCCAGGGTACAGGCAGAAGGTAGAGGGCTGGAGACAGGCAGCAGATCCGGGTCACAGGCCGAGGGTCAAGCACAAGGAGAGAGGTAGAAGTCCGTTTAGCAAGCCAAGGGGTCAGGTTCAGGAGAAGCAGAAGCGTAGTCAAATCCGGTCCGGGTCACAGCAGGAGAACTTTAACTTCTTTCAGGCACAAGAAACACAGTAAAGCTGACAAACCAGCAACCAGATAGTGTTACTGCGTCTGTTTAAATAGGCCCGCCTGTAGTCCCATTGGCGAGCTATTGCGCACGCGCATTCGTCGTTGCGCCGGAGCGCGCACCCGAGCACGCCGAAGCGCCGTCCCGCCACGCACGCGCATGCGCCGATGCGCCGTTTTGCCGCGCATGCGCACTGAGCGCAGATTGGTGACAACAGACGGGGAATTTCCCTGACAGTGCCCCCCCCCGAGGGGCGGACTCCGGACGCCCAGACTGGCCATTAATTCCGGATGTTCTTGGTGAAAGGCTCGTATTAGGCGAGGAGCATGCAAGTTCCTGGATGGTTCCCAGGAGTTGTCCTCCGGGGGGTACCCCTTCCATTTAACCAAGTATTGTAACTGTCTGCCTTTTTTCCTACAGCCCAGGATGGATTCCATCTCAAATTCCTTTTCCCCATCTACTTCAACTGGTGGTGGAGGAGGTTCATCTCTTCCAGGAAAGGCGTTGGGAATGACGGGTTTTAATAAAGATGAGTGGAACACTGGGTGAATCCTATAGGAATCAGGTAATGCTAGTTCAAAAGCCACAGGATTAATAGCTCGTTTGATCTTGAAGGGCCCGATAAATCTAGGGCCGAGCTTTCGAGAGGGAATAGGCAATCTGAGGTTGGCGGCGGAAAGCCAAACTTTTTCCCCGACTCTGAACGCCGGGTTTTCCTTCCTTCCCCGGTCATAAAATTTCTTGTAGGATCCTTGGGCATTCCGCATCATCTCCTGGAGTCTTTGGAAATTCGCCTGGACAGAAGCCACTCGGTCCTGGACCGCGGGAACAGGGCTCTCGGGGATGTTTTCAGGGAGAAAGGAGGGATGAAAACCGTAATTGGCCCAAAAGGGGGTTTGATTGGTAGCAGAATGCATTGAATTGTTATAGGCAAACTCTGCGTAAGGAAGTAGAGATGCCCAGTCATCCTGGGAAGCAGAGCAGAAACAACGGAGGTATTGCTCCAGGGTCTGATTGGTTCTTTCCGTCTGGCCATTGCTTTGGGGGTGGTACGCTGACGAGAGGCAGGTTTTGACTTCTAGTGACTTGCAGAGTTCCTTCCAGAATTTTGAAGTGAACTGGACCCCTCTGTCGGAGGTGATACTCTTTGGTATTCCATGAAGCCTGGTTATCTCCTTAAAAAAGATTTGAGCGGTATCCATGGCTGAAGGTGTCCCAATCATCGGTAAAAAGTGAGCCATTTTTGAGAGGCGGTCCACAACGACCAGAATCGTGGTAAACCCTCCGGAGGAAGGCAGGTCCACGATAAAGTCCATGGACACGTCCGCCCAAGGGCGCTCAGGAATGGGTAAGGGTTTGAGCAGGCCCCAACTCTTGGTGTTTGGCCCCTTGTTACGCTGACACTGAGTGCAGGAAGCGACATAAGACTTACAATCTTGCCTCCAGCCTGGCCACCAGAAGGAGCGGGAGACAAGTTCCGACGATTTACGTGCTCCGAAGTGACCTGCCAGTTTGAGATCGTGGAAGGTCCTCAAGACCAGCGGTCTTGTTTCCAGAGGGACGAAAATCTTGTCCTGGGACCAGAATAGGCCGTCCCGCTTCTCCAGGGAGGTAGTAACCGGATCAGAGCAGAGCCCGGAAGCGATTTTAATAGAGGTGAGTAGATCGGCCCGGGGAATCAACAGAAAGTTCTGAGCTGACAGAATGGTGCCCGGTTGGGCCGACTGAGGGGTTTCCGGAAACATCCTGGATAGCGCATCCGCCTTCCCATTCTTGGAGCCGGGTCTATAGGAAATGTGAAAGTTGAACCGGGTGAAGAAAAGGGCCCAACGGGCCTGCCTGGGGCGTAGACGTTGAGCTGTTCTTAAGTACTCTAGATTTTTATGATCTGTGAAGATCATGATGGGGTGCACTGCCCCCTCCAGAAGGTATCGCCATTCCTCCAGTGCGAATTTTATGGCCAGTAATTCCCGGTCCCCTACATCATAGTTTCGCTCCGGGGGAGTCAACTTTTTAGAGGCAAAGGCTACTGGATACAGGAGAGCCTTGGGGCCTCGTCTTTGAGAGAGGATGGCTCCGATGGCTGTCTCAGAGGCGTCCACTTCCAGGGTGAACGGCAGTAGAGGATCCGGGTGCTGAAGTACTGGTGCTGAAGTGAAGACGTCCTTGAGGCGAGAGAAGGCCTCCTGAGCTTCTGGAGACCAGTGAAAACGGTTATTTTGCCAGGTAAGTTGGGTTATTGGGGCCACAATGGAGGAAAAGCCCACGATGAATCTCCTATAGAAGTTGGCGAAGCCTATAAACCGCTGTACCCCCTTCTTGTCGGTTGGGGCTGGCCAGTCCTGAATGGCCTTCACCTTCTGCGGGTCCATTGCGACCCCATCGATGGAAATGATAAAGCCGAGGAACTGTACGGTGGTCTTTTCGAACTCGCATTTCTCAGCTTTGAGGTAGAGTTTGTGCTTCCGAAGGATGGTGAGGACCTTCATGACATGAGCCCGGTGGAGTTCGATGTTGGTGGAAAAGATGAGGATATCGTCCAGTTACACTACTAAGAAGTCATCAAGGTGCTGTCTGAAAATGTCGTTGACTAGGTGTTGGAAGGTGGCTGGAGCATTACAAAGACCGAACGGCATGACCGAATACTCAAAGTGTCCGAAACGAGATCTGAAGGCGGTTTTCCACTCGTCTCCGGCCCTGATTCTGATAAGATTGTAGGCCCCCCGTAGATCCAGTTTGGAAAAGACCCGAGCAGATCGGAAGCGCTGAAATAGCTCCGGAATAAGGGGTAGTGGGTACCTGTTCTTAATGGTTATCTTGTTTAGGTCCCGGTAATCGATACAGGGTCTTAAGGACCCGTCTTTCTTTTCCACAAAGAAGATTCCTGCACCGGCTGGAGAGGAGGAAGGGCGAATGAATCTCTTCTGGAGGTTTTCATCGATATAAGCCTTGAGGGCTTTCAACTCGGTTTCGGACAATGGAAAGATACGTCCGAACGGAATTTTGGAGCCCGGCAAGAGATCGATAGGGCAATCATAGGGCCGATGAGGTGGTAGATGGTCGGCTTGCTGCTTATCGAACACGTCCCGGAATTCTAGATAGATGGAAGGAACATGCTGTAGGTTGTCCGGCTTGGCAATCATGGAAGCGCAGACCGTAGAGGCAGAGGCAAGACAGTTCTGGGAACAATAGGAGGAGGTGAAGCTAACCTCTTTCTTCACCCAATTTATGAGGGGCTCGTGTGCCTGTAGCCAGGGAAGACCCAGGATGATGGGGAACATCGGGGAAGGTATGAGGTCTAACCGGAGAAGTTCTTGATGACCCGAGTCAGAGATGGCAAGGATAGGTTTGGTTTCCTGCGTGATCAGCCCTGAACGGGGCAAGGACCCATCCGCCAGGTGGATCTGAAGGCAGTGGTCCTTAGGTTGAGTGGGGACATGGAATCTTGAGGCTAAGGCAGAGTCCAGGAAGCAGCTGCAGGCTCCAGAATCAATAATTGCCGGGAGGCGGATTGCCCCTTCCGGCAGCTGTAGAGACACAAAGAGAATAACATAAGACTGAGGGTTGTCAAAGAGTTGATAGTTTAAAGTGTCTTTAGAGATAGACTTACTAGGTCTTACGGGGCAGTTGAGGAGGAAGTGGCCGGCACCCCCGCAATATAGGCACAGATTGGCCTGGCGCCTTCGCTGTTTTTCCTCAGGAGTCAGGGGAGCCCGAACCAACCCGAGCTGCATGGGTTCTGGCTCAGGAAGAGGTGTGACTGCAGGCGCAGAGGTTGGTCGGTAGTGGGGTACCGTCCTGGATGAAGGCCAGTTGGGACGAGGAGATTGAAATCGCTCCGCCCGTCGTTCACGCAGACGCCTATCGAGTTGTATGGCGGATTGGATCAGGTTCTCCAAGGTAGTGGGGGTTTCGATCCTGGCCAGCTCGTCCTTGAGAGTCTCAGATAGTCCCTGGCGGTATTGGTATCTGAGGGCCGCCTCATTCCATTTGGTGTCGGCGGACCATTTCCTAAATTCCGACGTATAGTCTTCCACCGGCCTTCTCCCCTGAGTTAGGTTATGGAGGACGGACTCGGCCGTGGCTGATCGCTGGGGATCATCGTATAATTGAGCCATATGTTCAAAAAATGTCTCCACTGAGTCCAATATGGGGCTTTGTTGCTCCATCAGGCCATGGGCCCAGGCTTGAGGGTCATCCGTTAAGAGGGAGATGATAAACCCCACCTTTACTGCTTCCGAAGAGAAGGTCCTTGGTTGGAGGGCAAGGTAGAGGGAGCAGGCGTTTTTAAAGGCCCGGTACTTTTTGCGGATACCCGAAAAACGTTCCGGAATAGGGACCCTGGGTTCAGGGGTGGCCATCACTACTGTAGAACTCGTAGGTACTTGGGAGTTGGTGGCGGTGTTGGCAGAGGTGGCAGCTGTGGGGCCTGGCCCTAGGAGACCGGTGAGCTGTTGAAGACGGCCATCAATCTGGGTATATCCCTCTTGGAGTCTTTGGACAGTGTCCGTTAGGGTGGAGACCTGCTGGCAGAGGGTGTCAAATGGGGAACGCACTCTGTCGGCCTCAGACATCTGGCTGGTTTGTACTATCAGGCTACGTACTTACCGAGGCCGAGATGCCGAGAGTGGTTCACCCTTGCACCCAAGCGCACTCCGCCCCCTGGAGGTGAGACAGGGAGAGGACGGCACGAGGGAGGACTGGCCACCAGCAGGTAGAGGTGTCTTGCTGAAGAATCTAGCAGGGATGAGTCTGAAGAACAGGCCAGGAGTCAAACACCAAGGGTAGACAGGGTCAAACAGCAACCAGTAGCAAGGCACAAGTCCGTTTAGGAGTTTAGCAGGAAGCACCAGTATAGTCAGGTTAGGCAAGAAGTCCAGGGTACAGGCAGAAGGTAGAGGGCTGGAGACAGGCAGCAGATCCGGGTCACAGGCCGAGGGTCAAGCACAAGGAGAGAGGTAGAAGTCCGTTTAGCAAGCCAAGGGGTCAGGTTCAGGAGAAGCAGAAGCGTAGTCAAATCCGGTCCGGGTCACAGCAGGAGAACTTTAACTTCTTTCAGGCACAAGAAACACAGTAAAGCTGACAAACCAGCAACCAGATAGTGTTACTGCGTCTGTTTAAATAGGCCCGCCTGTAGTCCCATTGGCGAGCTATTGCGCACGCGCATTCGTCGTTGCGCCGGAGCGCGCACCCGAGCACGCCGAAGCGCCGTCCCGCCACGCACGCGCATGCGCCGATGCGCCGTTTTGCCGCGCATGCGCACTGAGCGCAGATTGGTGACAACAGACGGGGAATTTCCCTGACAGACAGAGTAGGACAGTGAGGGAAAGTGTCAGTGTGCTATTCTGTTCTAAAACTATTTTGCTGAACCATATTTTCAATCCTTGAGTTGAGGGACAGAGAGGTACAGTGAGTGAAACTGACAGTGTGCTATTCTGTTCTAAACCAAATGTGCTGTTCCATATTTTCAATCCTTGAGTTGAGGGACAGAGAGGTACAGTGAGTGAAACTGACAGTGTGCTATTCTGTTCTAAACCAATTTTGCTGTTCCATATTTTCAATCCTTGAGTTTAGGGACAGAGAAGGACACTCGTAGAAATTATCAGTGTGCTATTCTGTGCTAAATCTTGTTTGTAGGGAGGGACAGAGTAGGACAGTGAGGGAAAGTGTCAGTGTGCTATTCTGTTCTAAAACTATTTTGCTGAACCATATTTTCAATCCTTGAGTTGAGGGACAGAGAGGTACAGTGAGTGAAACTGACAGTGTGCTATTCTGTTCTAAACCAATTTTGCTGTTCCATATTTTCAATCCTTGAGTTGAGGGACAGAGAGGTACAGTGAGTGAAACTGACAGTGTGCTATTCTGTTCTAAACCAATTTTGCTGTTCCATATTTTCAATCCTTGAGTTTAGGGACAGAGAAGGACACTCGTAGAAATTATCAGTGTGCTATTCTGTGCTAAATCTTGTTTGTAGGGAGGGACAGAGTAGGACAGTGAGGGAAAGTGTCAGTGTGCTATTCTGTTCTAAAACTATTTTGCTGAACCATATTTTCAATCCTTGAGTTGAGGGACAGAGAGGTACAGTGAGTGAAACTGACAGTGTGCTATTCTGTTCTAAACCAATTTTGCTGTTCCATATTTTCAATCCTTGAGTTTAGGGACAGAGAAGGACACTCGTAGAAATTATCAGTGTGCTATTCTGTGCTAAATCTTGTTTGTAGGGAGGGACAGAGTAGGACAGTGAGGGAAAGTGTCAGTGTGCTATTCTGTTCTAAAAATATTTTGCTGAACCATATTTTCAATCCTTGAGTTGAGGGACAGAGAGGTACAGTGAGTGAAACTGACAGTGTGCTATTCTGTTCTAAACCAATTTTGCTGTTCCATATTTTCAATCCTTGAGTTGAGGGACAGAGAGGTACAGTGAGTGAAACTGACAGTGTGCTATTCTGTTCTAAACCAATTTTGCTGTTCCATATTTTCAATCCTTGAGTTTAGGGATAGAGAAGGACTGTCATGGATATGCAGTAGTGTTTGTCTGTCAGCTTACCTTCCTTCCCATGTGTTCATCTTAGAGGCCTGAGCCCTTTCACCTGGCTTCCTTTATAATCTCCTCCCAGCCTGACTCCACCCCAGGCCCTATCACAGAACACTATATTAACCTGTGCACTGCTAGCCTGCTTGGCTGATCAACGTGTTTGTTAGGCATTGTGTGTTTGGGTTCCTGCCTGCCGTGTGCTACGTCTGTCTCTCTGTTACGTTATTGGCTTGTCCCCGACTATCCCTGTCTGCTCGTGACCCTTGACCTTCGGCTCGTTCTTCGTTATCCTTGTCTGCTTGTGGCCCCTGACCTTCAGCTTGTTATTCGGTTCTCTCTTATCGTGTGCTGCTGCTTCCCCTCTTTTCCCCTTATCCTACGGGGCGTGAGCTAGGAAACTCCAGGGGCCGCGACCTGGTCCCAGCCTGCAGCTAACATCCTCACCACTAGAGGCCCTGGAGAAGACCAGCTGGGTCTTAGACTCCGCGCCCTGGGGAATCTTGGCTCTAGCTTCCGTTTGGATCCCGGTTGTGCTCCTCTGGTCCCGCTTTCCACAACCACCCAGTTTCCTATCCGCAGAAGCCAGCCATAGGGTTCACTACCTCGCGGTGCACTCCTGTCCCCCTACGGTGTGCATCTGTCACCTGGCCACAGGTGACCTTGACAAGGACACTCGTAGAAATTATCAGTGTGCTATTCTGTGCTAAATCTTGTTTGTAGGGAGGGACAGAGTAGGACAGTGAGGGAAAGTGTCAGTGTGCTATTCTGTTCTAAAACTATTTTGCTGAACCATATTTTCAATCCTTGAGTTGAGGGACAGAGAGGAACAGTGAGTGAAACTGACAGTGTGCTATTCTGTTCTAAACCAATTTTGCTGTTCCATATTTTCAATCCTTGAGTTGAGGGACAGAGAGGTACGGTGAGTGAAACTGACAGTGTGCTATTCTGTTCTAAACCAATTTTGCTGTTCCATATTTTCAATCCTTGAGTTTAGGGACAGAGAAGTACACTCGTAGAAATTATCAGTGTGCTATTCTGTGCTAAATCTTGTTTGTAGGGAGGGACAGAGTAGGACAGTGAGGGAAAGTGTCAGTGTGCTATTCTGTTCTAAAACTATTTTGCTGAACCATATTTTCAATCCTTGAGTTGAGGGACAGAGAGGTACAGTGAGTGAAACTGACAGTGTGCTATTCTGTTCTAAACCAATTTTGCTGAACCATATTTTCAATCCTTGAGTTGAGGGACAGAGAGGTACAGTCAGTGAAACTGACAGTGTGCTATTCTGTTCTAAACCAATTTTGCTGTTCCATATTTTCAATCCTTGAGTTGAGGGACAGAGAGGTACAGTCAGTGAAACTGACAGTGTGCTATTCTGTTCTAAACCAATTTTGCTGTTCCATATTTTCAATCCTTGAGTTGAGGGACAGAGAGGTACAGTCAGTGAAACTGACAGTGTGCTATTCTGTTCTAAACCAATTTTGCTGTTCCATATTTTCAATCCTTGAGTTGAGGGACAGAGAGGTACAGTCAGTGAAACTGACAGTGTGCTATTCTGTTCTAAACCAATTTTGCTGTTCCATATTTTCAATCCTTGAGTTGAGGGACAGAGAGGTACAGTCAGTGAAACTGACAGTGTGCTATTGTGTTCTAAACCAATTTTGCTGTTCCGTATTTTCAATCCTTGAGTTTAGGGACAGAGAAGGACACTCGTAGAAATTATCAGTGTGCTATTCTGTGCTAAATCTTGTTTGTAGGGAGGGACAGAGTAGGACAGTGAGGGAAAGTGTCAGTGTGCTATTCTGTTCTAAAACTTTTTTGCTGAACCATATTTTCAATCCTTGTGTTTAGGGACAGAGAAGGATAGGCAGGGGACAGTGTCAGTGTCATTGTTGCTAAGCCTCCTGCACAATATACACCTGAAGGTAGCCCTTATTGCTGTTTTTCCCATCTCCCTGCAGGCCATCCATTAAAATGTCTGGAAGGCAACCAAGGAGAGGCAGACAGTCAGGAGGCAAAAAAAGAGGGCAAGCAGGCTCTGTGTCTGGGGGCAACAGTGCTGGTCGTGTACGCGGTGCATTGTCATCAGCACATGGCCATGGGACACGCTTGTCCTTGTTTTTGGCAGCTGGACATGTTGAGCCACATCATGCCGAAGACTTGGTAGAGTGGATGACCAAGCCCACCTCATCCTCCTCATCCTCTCTCACCCAGGCTCAGGGTACTGGCAAAGCAGCTGCCAAAGCGTCCTCTTCTCTGGTATCATTATCTTCATTAGTCAATCCTTCCCTAGACCCACCATGCCCTCCTCCTGAGGAGTCCCCCGAACTGTTTGAGCACAGTGTTGGGTACATGCTCCAGGAGGATGCCCAGCGTTTGGAAGGATCTGATGATGATACCCAGCTAGAGGAAGGCAGCAGCGTGAGAGCAGAGAGAGGGGATGTTCAAGAAGGACACCAATCTGGCAGTCATGTTCCAGCAGCTGCAGCATACTGCCAGATTGGCTCCAGTGATGAGGAGGGAGGGGATGATGAGGTCACTGACTCCACGTGGGTGCCTAATAGGAGAGAGGAGGAGGAGGAGGATGAGGAGGAGGCACATCTCCAACGAGGCAGGATGCCCTTGAGTGGCCAGCGTATGGGCAGCACACCGACGGAATCACACCGCAGAGCTCCGCCTGTGCAGGGCGCTGCCTCTGCCCGTCATTCAAAAAGTTCTTTGGTGTGGGCCTTTTTTGAGGCGAGTGCATCAGATCGCACAGCTGCTGTTTGCAACATATGTCTCAAGCGTATATCGCGTGGCCAAAACATCAGCCGCTTGGGCACCACATGCTTGATCAGACATATGTTGACCTGCCATGCAGCTCGTTGGCAAGCCTACCTTAAAGACCCACACCAAAGAACAAAGCTGACCTCTTCTTGCACCGCATCAGCTGGGATCTCCAACCCCACTATACCTTCACTCCTCTCTGAAACCTGCTCTGAGAGGAATGAAGGTGTAGAATTAGATGTGTCACAGGCAAGTACTTGTGGGCACTCTGCTAGCAGTACACCAACGTCCGATTCTAGCAGGCAAATTTCCCTGCCCCAGCTGCTGGACCGTCGAAAGAAGTTCACTCCCAGCCATCCACATGCCCAGCGGTTGAATGCTAGCTTGGCTAAATTGCTAGCGCTTCAACTGCTGCCTTTTCAGTTGGTAGACTCGGCCCCCTTCCGTGAGTTTGTGCAATGTGCGGTTCCTCAGTGGCAGGTTCCCAAACGACACTTTTTCGCACGGAAGGCTATTCCGGCTCTCTACAGGCATGTGGAAGGCAATGTCTTGGCCTCGCTGGACAGGGCGATCAGCGGTAAGGTGCATATTACCGCTGACTCATGGTCCAGCAGGCATGGACAGGGACGTTACCTTTCTTTCACGGCCCATTGGGTCACTCTTTTGGCAGCTGGGAAGGATGCAGGACAAGGTGCAGTAGTGTTGGAGGTTGTTCCACCGCCACGCCTCCAAAATGCTACTACTGGTTGTGACACACCTCTCTCCTCCACCCCCTCCTCTTCTTCTTCCTCCATGGCCTCTTCCTGTGGTTTGTCCTCGGAACCAGCGGTGCTCCGTAGCCGTTCAAGGGGCTACGCAAGTACGCAGGCAAAAAGATGCCATGCCGTGCTTGCGCTGGTGTGTTTGGGGGACAGGAGCCACACTGGGGCAGAGGTCCTGTCTGCTCTGCAGGGGCAGGCCGAGAGGTGGTTGACGCCACGCCAGCTTAAGCCAGGAATGGTGGTTTGCGACAATGGCACCAACCTCCTCTCCGCCCTCCGACAGGGACAACTGACCCATGTGCCCTGTATGGCTCACGTCCTTAACCTGGTGGTGCAGCGGTTCTTGGGCAGGTACCCGGGCTTACAGGATGTCCTGAGGCAGGCCAGGAAAGTCTGTGTGCATTTCCGCAGATCTTATAATGCCAGTGCTCGCCTGGCTGAGCTTCAAAAGGAGTTGAACCTGCCCAAGAACCGCCTTATATGTGACATGCCCACCAGGTGGAACTCAACGTTGGCCATGCTGCAGCGGCTGCACACGCAGCAGAGGGCCATCAATGAGTACCTGTGCGACTACGGCACCAGGACAGGGTCAGGGGAGCTCGGTTTTTTTTCACCACGCCAGTGGGGCATGATCAGGGATGCATGCACTGTCCTGGCACCATTTGAGGAGGCCACGAGGATGGTGAGCAGTGACAGTGCATGCATCAGTGACACTGTACCTCTTGTCCACCTGTTGGAGCACACGCTGCGTGGAATAATGGACAGGGCACTTGAGGCAGAACAGAGGCAGGAAGAGGAGGACTTCCTTGCCTCTCAAGGCCCCCTTTACCCAGACAGTTTTCCTTCTGTCCCACCCATCGCACAGGAAGAGGAGGAGGAGGAGGAGGAGGATTGTGTCAGCATGGAGGTGGAGGCTGACACTCAGCATCATCAGCAGCAGTCTTTTAGGGATGATTTACAGTCCCAAGAAACCAGTGGACTTGTACGTGGCTGGGAGGAGGTGGCTGCGGATCATGTCGTCCTTAGTGACCCAGAGGACTCCGGACTGAATGCCTCAGCTAACCTACGCTGCATGGCCTCCCTGATCCTGCAAAGTCTGCGGAAGGATCCTCGTATTCTTTGGATCAAGGAGAGGGACCATTACTGGCTGGCCACTCTCCTTGATCCACGGTACAAGGGTAAGGTTGCGGACCTTATCGTACCGTCGCAGAGGGAGCAGAGGATGAGACAACTCCGGGAGGTCTTGCAGAAAGGTCTGTGCAACGCGTTCCCAGAGACTGGGAGGTTACAAACTCCTGGTCCTGGACAACGAGTTGCTGAGGCTTCGGGCAGTCAAAGAAGGAGCGGTGGGGAAGGTGGCCGTCTGACCGATGCGTTCAGACAATTCTTTAGTCCGCAGCCCTAAAGTATGATCGGTTCCAGCAACCATCGCCAGCGTCTGATATACATGGTCCAGGAATACCTAGGGGCAAGGTCAGACTTGGACACCTTCCCCACCGAAAATCCTCTGGCTTACTGGGTCTTGAGGATGGATCACTGGCCAGAGCTTGCACAGTATGCAATTGAGCTACTGGCCTGTCCTGCATCCAGCGTTCTTTCAGAACGCACATTCAGTGCTGCTGGAGGATTTGTCACGGATCACAGGGTGCGCCTGTCCACCGACTCGGTTGATCGACTGACTTTCATCAAGATGAACCAGTCTTGGATCACCACCAGCTACCACACACCAGATGCTGATATAACAGACTAATTGATTTTAAAATGTCACATCCCTTCAAGACTGATGCTGATGCTGAGTGCCTGTGCTGTTATGTTGACTGGCTATCCTCCTCCTCCTCCTCAATGATACGATTAACGATGATAGCTTGGAAGATCATTTTGGTTTATGGGTGACGCCACCAGTGGCTAAGGCCCAATTTTTCAGCCCCTGTTTAACAGGGGCGTGTAATTAAAATTTTTGATGCAATACTTTGCAACAGGCCTCATTGCTGTGCTCCAAGTACAGTATCTGTGAGGGTTTGCAGTGTTGTGCCACCAGTGCCTAAGGCCCAATTTTTCAGCCCCTGTTCAACAGGGGCATGCAATTATAATTATTGATCTAATAATTCACAGCAGGGCCCATTGCTGCGCCCACCAAGAGTAACTGTCAGGCCTTACAGTGTTGTGGCACCAGCACCACCATCACCACCACCACCACCACCAAAGGCCCAATTTTTCAGCCCCTGTTCAACAGGGGCATGCAATTATAATTATTGATCTAATAATTCACAGCAGGGACTATTGCTGCGCCCACCAAGAGTAACTGTCAGGCCTTACAGTGTTGTGGCACCAGCACCACCATCACCACCACCACCACCACCAAAGGCCCAATTTTTCAGCCCCTGTTCAACAGGGGCATGCAATTATAATTATTGATCTAATAATTCACAGCAGGGACCATTGCTGCGCCCACCAAGAGTAACTGTCAGGCCTTACAGTGTTGTGGCACCAGCACCACCATCAAAGGGCCAATTTTTACTACCACTGATCAACAATTATATGTTATTACAATTCCTGATATTATACTTGACAGCAGGGCGTTCCAGCACCCACCAAGAATAACTGTGAGTGCTTTCAGTGTTGTGCCAACACCAACACCTAAGGGGCCAATTTCTGCAGAGTATATACGGAAGGTCCCTACTTTCAAACATCCAACTTACAAACTACTACTACTTGCAAACGGAAGAAGACAACAGGAAGTGAGAGGAAATCTACCCCTTGGAAGGAAAATTCTCTCCTGTAAGAATTAATATGGGAGAAAGGTGTCTCCTCTCTACTGATGCTTTATCACCAATCCTTGTTTCAATAAAAACACCACATTTCAAAAACAGTTGTCATTGGGACGCAAAGTGAGGTGAAATGTTCTGAACAGGGGCACAGACAGCAAAAAAAATGTGACAGGGGTGATAACCGTTCCCTATGTTTTACAAAAAGCTAAAAAAAAGGAATTTGCCATGGAGCTCCACTTAAACAATGCAGCTGTTCAAAATTATAAACAGATTCTACATAAGAACAAACCTACAGTCCCTGTCTTGTATGCACCGCCTGTATACGGCTGTTTAGAGTATATAGGTCCTTTTTTATTTTGTGTGCGGGGTTCCCCTTAATATCCATACAAGACCCAAAGGGGCTGGTAATGGGCTGGGGTAGGGGGGGGGGGGGTTGATGGGGTAGCTATGCCATTTTTCCTAAAGATTTTCATCCATATTACCGGGACCAGACATTGCATTAAAGCCGCAAGCAGTTTTAAATGACTTTTTTCCCTTTAGAAATGTTATTTTGTGCAGGGACAGTTCTAAACACGGGAAACACATGGCACTTCACAGGCATACTTTAGACACCCCCCAGGTACAATATTTAAAGGAATATTTGACTTTTTTTTTTCACTTTATGCATCATTAAAATGACTGCTCCCGGAAAACGTCCGTTTTTAAAACTTCTTTTTGCATTGATACATGTCCCCTGGTGCAGAAGCCGGGTTCCCAAACTCTGTTTCGGACAATAACATGGATAATAGTCGTTATAATTAGCACTTTAGAATCCGAACGTTCGCATCCATTGTATTTAATAGGGTTCTAATGTTCGTGCGAACTTTCGGTCCGTTCGCGGGTTCTGGTGCGAACCGAACCCGGGGGTGTTCGGCTCATCACTACTCAAGAATATTTTTTGACCATGGGGTAAATCTTCCCGCCTACTTAGTGCCCAGTTAAGGGCCAGCAGAGCGTCATCATGCTGTATTATAGTGTAGAGAGAAGAAACATCTGATGTCACCAGGAATACTTCATCTCTACCTGCCAAACTGACCTCTTGTAATGACTGTAACAGACTTTTTGTATCTCGAAGATATGCTTTGGTGTCGGTCACACTTTTTTGTAAAAATCTGTCTAGGTATTGTCCTAGTCTTGCTGTGACAGACCCAATCCCATTGACTATGGGTCTTGGTGGAGGGTTCTTTTGATCCTTATGGATTTTGGGAAGGGTATAGATAGTGGGTATGCGACTACTGCTCGGTATAAGAAACCTCTTTTCTTTTGTAGTTAGAATGTGGGATTGGTAACCTCCCTCTATTAGAGATTCCAGCTCAAGACAATACTGGGGAGTAGGATCTTTATCCAACCTCCTGTATGTGTCCTCATCAGCCAACATAGTCAGGAGTTGGTTGTTGTAATAATCTTTAGTTAATAATACCACCCCTCCCCCCTTATCGGCAGGTCTGATTACCAGATCCATTAATTTTGATTAATAGATGTCAGCCAGGCAATGGAGTCTGTGGACAGATGGGCTCTTTTATCTTTCACAAAACCTCCGGCAGCACTGAATGTCCATTCAGAAAGCATACTGGATGCAAGGCAGACCAGAAGCTCAATTGCATACTGGGCAAGATCTGGCCAGTGGTCTATTCTCATAACCCAGTGGATTGTTGACTGGAAAGCTCTCGTTTTCTGTTTTCACCCTTAGATAATTTCTCACCATATCATGCAGATCCTGCCGATGGGATGTGGAAGCTGACAGCCCTGGGTGGCGAGGACTAAAAAAATTGTAATATGCATCACTTAGGCCTTCTCCACCGCTCCTCTATTGACCAACAGAAGCCTCAAAACTACATTTTTGCACGACACTGTGTCATGGATATGCAGTAATATTTGTCTGTCAGCTTACCTTCCTCCTCATGTGTTCACCTTAGAGGCCAGACTCTCCTCACCTGGCTGCTTTTATAATCTGTCCTCCCAGACTAGCTCCACCCCAGGCCCTATCACAGAACTCTATATTAACCTGTGCACTGCAAGTCTGCCTTGCTGATCAATGTGTTTGTTCAAGCATTGTGTGTTTGGGTTCCTGCCTACCGTGTGCTACGTCTGTCTCTGTGTTACGATATTGGCTTGTTCCCGACTATCCCTGTCTGCGTGTGACCTTGACCTTCGGGTTGTCCCTCGTTTATCCTTGTCTGCTTGTTGCCCTGACCTTGGCTTTTCCCCTCACTATTCTTGTATCCTGTGCTGCTGCTTCCCCTCTATCCTCCTTACCCTACGGAGCGTGAGCTAGGGGACTCTGGGGGCCGCGACCTGGACCCAGCTGCAGCGTAACATCCTCACCACTAGAGGCTCTGGTGAAAACCTGCTGGATCTTAGACTCCGCACCCTGGGGAATCTTGGGCTCTAGCTCCCTGTGGATCCCTGTTGTGCTCCACTGGTCCCGCTTTCCACAACCAAACAGCGTCCCATCCGCAGCAGTCAGCCATAGCGTTCACTACCATGTGGTGCACTCCTGACCCCCAATGGTGTGCATCTGTCATCTGGCCACAGGTGACCTGACAGTTTGATCAGCCATGGACCCAGCTGACGTGCCGCTTCCCGTAGATGATCCATTGCAGGGCATAGTCCGCAGACTTGAGACCCAGGAATCTAATTAGACCCAGGTCAAGCTATTCCTTCAGGATTTGGTCTCCCGTTTTGAACAGGTTCAGGCCTCTTTAGGACCCCCGGTTCAACAACCTCAACTGCTATTAGCAGCTGCACCTATTCCGGTCGCAGTCGCAGCCAAACATTCACTACAACTGCCAGCTCCGTCCCGTTTCTCTGGGGACTCCAAGGCCTGCAGGGGGCTCCTTAGCAAATGCACGATTCATTTTGAGCTCCTGCCCCAAAACTTTCTGTCTGATCGGGCTAAGGTAGCCTATATCATTTCTCTCCTCTCCGGTGAAGCTTTAGCCTGGGCAGCCCCTCTGTGGGAACTGAATGATCCAGTGGTTTCTAGCCTGTCTGACTTCTTGAAACTTTTTCGGAATATCTTCGAAGAACCGGCTCGTGTCTCTTCAGCGGCCAGCGCCCTTTTACATCTCCGCCAAGAGTCTGCTTCTGTGTGACAGTATGCTCTTCATTTCCGCATTCTGACAGCTGAGTTGAGCTGGAACAATGAGGCCTTAGTCGCAACCTTTTTGCATGGCCTTTCTGATAGAGTGAAGGATGAATTAGCAGGAAGAACCATTCCCACTGATCTGGACGGAGTTATCTCCTTGTGTAACCAGATAGATATTCGCTTTCAGAAAAGGACCCTAGAAAAGCGACGCCAGCACTCCGTGGTCCTTAGTCAGCCTGAGCTCCCATTTCTTTGACCCGTGGAGCATCTCCTGCCAGCTGAGGAACCCATGCAGCTGGGTCGGACCAGGCTATCCCCAGAGGAACGTGCTAGGCGCAGAACTCTAGGCCTGTGTCTCTACTGTGGGGGCAAAGGTCATTTTCGTGACACTTGCTCTCTTTGTCCGGAAAAACTTTCGGGTCCAATACATCTGGAAAGTGGAGTATTGGACCCAGAAATTTTACCCTCACCTTCTCGTCTTCTTCTTTCTGTGTTCCTTCATGTTGCTGCTTCTTCTCATTCGGTCGCAGCATATCTGGATTCCGGAGCCACTGGCAATTTCATGGACTGGGAAATTGCATCTTCTATGAGACTTACCCTTTTGCCACTCACCACGCCCTTGGTGTTCTTGGCGATTGATGGCACTGTTCTCCCAGGGGGTCCTATCCGCTTCCAGACCCTCCCTGTTAAGATGTCGGTAGGGACACTCCACCAGGACTAGATATCCTTCCTTATCTTACCTAAGGCCTCAACTCCTATCATTTTGGGTCTCCCATGGTTACGGGTCCATTCTCCATACGTTGACTGGACTACTGGACAGATCCTGGCTTGGGGTTCCTCCTGTTCCTCGTCCTGCCTACCCAAGGTTGCCCCCTGTGAACCTGAGCCGATGATTCACTCCAGTTTACATAACCATTTACATTTGTCTGTCCCTAATCACCCTTGGACGCACAGCCAGGCTAGCTTGTCTACAAGTTCTGCAGTCGCTACGCCTTGCGATGTGATTCAGGTAGTCGCTACACCTGACTCTGCTATTAACTTGGCCTCTGTACTAGTTATGCCAGTCCATTCATGCCCAGTGAGCCTCCTACTTTTTCTTATTCAGGATATTCTGCTTGTCTTTCAGCTATTCAGCTTGACTTCTGTGACATGTCACCTTTTAACCAACCTGACTTCAGGGTTCCACTGACCTCTGCCCAGTCTGATGGTCCTGTGCTAGATGCCCAGTTCATCTTTAAGGGTCTGGGGGACCCTCCTCAGATTCCTGTTGATCCTCTCATGCCCTTGCTTATTCCTAGAGAGTCTTTGGTCCTCAATAAATCTTCTCGTCATCTCCCTACCTCGGTTTCGGTCTCTGAGGATAATCTAAAGTACGAGGTTAGACAAGTTCTGGATTCTCGGCTCTGCAGAGGCATTCTTCAGTACCTTGTGCATTGGAGAAGTTTTGGTCCTGAGAAGGTGTCTTGGATCGCAGCATCTGAGGTTGTTGCACCTTGTCTGTTGAGGAGGTTTCATCTGAAGTTTCCATTTAAGTCTGGGCCCAGGTGGGGGAGTGGGAGGGCCCATAAGAGGGAGGGTACTGTCATGGATATGCAGTAATGTTTGTCTGTCAGCTTACCTTCCTCCTCATGTGTTCACCTTGAAGCCAGACTCTCCTCACCTGGCTGATTTTATAATCTCTCCTCCCAGCCTGGCTCCACCCCAGGCCCTATCACAGAACTCTATATTAACCTGTGCACTGCAAGTCTGCCTTGCTGATCATCGTGTTTGTTTAAGCATTGTGTGTTTGGGTTCCTGCCTGACGTGTGCTACGTCTGTCTCTGTGTTACGATATTGGCTTGTTCCCGACTATCCCTGTCTGCGTTTGACCTTGACCTTCGGCTTGTCCCTCGTTTATCCTTGTCTGCTTGTTGCCCTGACCTTGGCTTTTCCCCTCACTATTCTTGTATCCTGTGCTGCTGCTTGCCCTCTATCCTCCTTACCCTATGGAGCGTGAGCTAGGGGACTCTGGGGGCCGTGACCTGGACCCAGCTGCAGCGTAACATCCTCACCACTAGAGGCTCTGGTAAAAACCTGCTGGATCTTAGACTCCGCGCCCTGGGGAATCTTGGGCTCTAACTCCCTGTGGATCCCTGTTGTGCTCCACTGGTCCAGCTTTCCACAACCACCCAGCGTCCCATCTGCAGCAGTCAGCCATAGGGTTCACTACCTTGTGGTGCACGCCTGACCCCCAGTGGTGTGCATCTGTCATCTGGCCACAGGTGACCTGACACACTGTAACCTACCAGAGTCATGAAAAGCATTAGATAAACTCATCTTTAAGGTGTCCTCAAGAGATTTCATCTTCTGCACCATCTGTGGGGACGGGATGAGTTTTGAGACTTTCCCCTTGTAACGATGGTCAAGGAGGGTTGCCAACCAATAGTGATCCTTCTCCTTTATTCCACATATTCTTGGGTCCTTTTGTAGTCTTTGAAGCATGAGGGAGCCCATGCACCACAAGTTTGTGGAAGCATGAGAAGCAGACTTCTCTGGGTCACTAAGGATTACAGTATCTAAAATTGCCTCCTCCCAGCCACGTACTACTCCCAAGGGTTCTGGGGATGGAAAACTATCTCTTAATGTTTGACGAATGTCTTCCTCTGCTTCAATGCCTCCAAAACTGCCAGAATCCTCCTCCTCCTCCCTCTCCTCTTGTGTGTTCTGTGGCGTAGGAAGAATGGTGTTTGCATAAAGCGGGCCTTAAGAGGAAAGGAAGTGCTCCTCTTTCTCCCATGGCTCTGCCTCGAGTGCCCAGTTCAAAATGCCACACAGAGTCTGCTCCAGCAAGAACACAACAGGGATTGTGTCACTGATGTATGCATTGTCACGGCTCGCCATCCTTGTGGCCTCCTATAATGGTGACAGTACAGTGCATGCATCCTTTATGAGCAGCCATTGGCATGGGGAAAAAGGAGCCGAGCTGGCCTGAGACTGTTGTTGTGCCATACTCACATAGGTACTCGTTGATGTCCTTCTGCTGCATGTGCAGCGGCTGCAGCATTGCCGAGGTTGGTCACAATTCAGGGGGTTTGTGGGCGGGTGGAATTCCCACTGAATTTCAGCCAATCGAGCACTGGCTGTGTATGACCACCTCAAATGGCTACAGACTCTTCTGGCCTGCTGTAGCAGATCTTCCAACCCTGGGTACCTGTTTAAGAAATGCTGCACCACCAAATTGAGGATATATGCCAGGCATGGCACATGTGTCAACTTTCCCTGTCTAAGGGCCAACAGGAGGTTAGTGCCATTATCGCACACCACCATTCCTGGCTTCAGCTGGCATGGTGTGTCTGGGCCTGCCCCTGCAGAGCTGAAAGAATCTCTGCTCCGGTGTGTCTCCTGTCCCTTAAACAGACCAGCTGAAGCATTGCATTGCATCGTTTAGCCTGACTCCTTGAATAGCCCCTTGAATTCTTAGAGGGTACTGGTGGTTCATAGGACAACTTAACAGAAGAGGGCATGGAGGAGGAGGAGGGAGTGGAGCTGACAAATCTCACATCATCACCACCAGCTGTATAGAGACATGGTGGCGAACTGAGCCCTGTCCTGCATCCTTCTGAGTTGCAAGCAGAGTTACCCAGTGTGCTGTGAACCAAATATAGCATCCCTGACCCAGCTTGCTGGACCACATGTCAGCAATTAGGGTGGACCTTGCTGCTGACTGCCTTGCCCAATGATGCCACAACATTGCTGTCAGGTCACCTGAGTCCAGGTGACAGATGCACCCCGTTGGAGTCAGGAGTGCACCGCAAGGTAATGGACCCTACGGCTGATTGCTGCGGATGGAGCTCTAGGTGATTCAGGAGAGCAGGTATTCTGGAGCACCAACAGGGATCACACTGGGAACTAGAGCATGAGATTTCCCATGGCACCACCGCTGACTTCTCGGTTGTAACAGGCGCAATCCCCCAGACCTAAGACCGCAGCGTTCTCTCCCTATGTCCAGACTCCTTCCTGCCTCGTAGTAGCTCTGCCTTCCTCCTCACGAGCCCCCGGGGGTTCAACTCCTCTCACTGCATTTTTGTTTCTACATATTACTGCACTATAGATGCTCACATACAAACCATCCATTCCTACCCTCCTCTTCTAACATAGTACTTACTGCAGTGTCTGAAAAAACATTAAGCCTTATTATAAAAAATATAAAAATCCTTATCTTAAGATAGTGGTTGGAGCCATGCAATGTGTTGTTAGCCCTCATCAGCAAGGAAACAATGGCTTCTACAGAGTAGGTTTTGGGGACCAATGAAAAAATTAAACCCAACAGGTGGGCCAAAATGGATCAAAAGTCCTCCACTGACATGCTGACAGATGTTCTTGTTAAAATATGAGATCAAGGTTCAATCCAAACACAAGTTCAGACCATACTTTGTTCAGGAAATTAAAGGAGCGCCCAATATTTTTCTGTTCAGTAGGAGCCAAATATCATGTACAATAGTGGTATTACTACCGCTATTGTATGCAACATCTTCCAGCTGTCAATGGTTGTTACAGATATGGCATATGCAGGCACCGTCGGGTCCTAACAACCAGTAATGTCACCCCTATTCACTTACATGGCTGGGAATCTCAGGCCATGTAATGGGGCTGGTGACTTCAATGGTCATTAAGGATGCTAATTAGCGCAGACAATGCTGAGTTCTTAGCAACCAGTGATATCACTGGCTCCATGGCTTACATGGCTGTGAATCCCAGGTCATGTAAGCAAAGGGACAGAATCCCAGTGACATCATTAACTAACCCAGCAGGTTGAACAAAATAAAAACTCACAGCTCAGATCAGAGCCTCTGTACTAACAACCCAATGTTAGTACTGCGATCTCCTCTGTTGTTTTTTTGTGTCCTGACAGAGGGACACCCCCCCACCAGAACACTCTGGTCAGAGCTCTCAGCCATTGGCTGACAACGCTGATCAGGAGATGGTCGGCCGCTGGTTTTCCAGCATGCTCATCTGACAGAAGCTGGATAAACATGTGGCAAGCTCACCCCCTCCCCCTTTTTTTCTGGCCATCCAGGCTGTATGCTCAGATCAAGGGTCTGTTATAGATTTTTAGGAGGACCTCGCACGTTTTTTTTCTTTGCTTGGAGTTCTTCTTAAATTCCGTACCAGATCCGAAAGGTTCCTGTGAATGACTGGGGCATGCTCCATCCTGTTACTAGAACTCAGTGGTGTAAACTATATGTAGCTGATGCTACATATAGTTTATATAGCACGCACAGTGGGCATATAAGTTAGTGAAGTAAATTTTATCATTTGGATAAGCTTGGTCCTGTGATGGAAACCTAGCTCACGTAGTGTGACTGATGATGCCCCCAGACTGCATTCAACACACACACCCATCATCTTTTGTCTGTCTTTCCAGCCATTGTTGTACTTTAAAGTGGTTCTAAAGCCTAAACATTTTTTAACTTAATGTATTCCTTGCATTAAGGTAAAACATATTTAGGCATCAGCATCCCACCTCATCTCCTCTTTTACTTACCTGAGCCCTCATTCGATCTAGCTTTGTGCACGTCTTCTGCAGCTCTTCACTCCTTTCACTTACAGGTCTCGCTGGCTTTTGCTGTTTACAACAAATACTAAATGACTTAATAAACAATATGATTTTATTTCAGACACTCAATAGTATACCACAAAAAATTCTTTTCTGAGTGCTTTAATCTATGGTGATTTCTTACCAAATATACCAAATTTAAATGTAATTACTTTTTAAAAACAAACACAGAAACCAATAAGACCTTGAAATATGATGTGCTATAATACGGGAATGGCAAAATAAAATATCCTAAGGCCGTGTACAGACGATCGGAAATTCCAACAACAAAACCGTGGATTTTTTTCTGACGGATGTTGGCTCAAACTTGTCTTGCATACACACGGTCGCACAAATGTTGTCGGAAATTCCGAATGCCAAGAACGCGGTGACGTGCAAGACGTACGACGACACTATTAAAGGGAAGTTCAATACCAGTCGTGTTAGTAGAAGTTTGGTGAGAGACGATTTGCACTTTTCAGCCTCGTGCTTTTCAGTCCGTTACAGCGTGACGAATGTGCTATCTCCATTACGAACGCTAGTTTTACCAGACCGATCGCTTTCGTCTCGTACTTGATTCAGAGCATGCATGGAATTTTGTGTGTCGGAATTGTCCACACACGATTGGAATTTAAGAGAACGGATTTTGTTGTTGGAAAATTTGAGAACCAGCTGGTTCTCAAATTTTTGTTGATGGAAATTCCAACAGCAAATGTCTGATGGAGCCTACACGGTCGGAATTTCCGACAAAAAGCTCCCATTGAACATTTGTTGTCAGAAATTCTGACAGTGTGTACGCGGCATTACACTCTTGAGACGGTTTCTCACTTTCCACGGCCGTAGGAAAGCAAGAGACGTATCTCAAAAGAACAAAACACCACTACAATCAAAATGAGTTTTAAAGACAATAAGCTTTTTAAATTAGCAATAAACAAACAACTGGTATATACTGACAATAACAAGAGATTTTCACGATTGTACCATACACCATACAGTTTCTGAATACAAAATAGGTGAATACGTGAAAAGAATTGACAAATTAATTCAACTTCTACACAGTAAACAATAACTATATAAAATATCAATGATAATCTATGAGCAAAATATTTGAAAGAAACGTTTGTAGCAATACTTTTGCTTATATCTCACCACTCCCTCCAAAGAAAAAAAAAATTTGAGGTATTATGGGATGAGATGGTGGTTAGTCTCGGGTAGCAAGAGGTTATCGATATTGGCAGTGGTCAGCAAGCAGCAGTCAGTGTCATCAAGGAAGTGTCCAAGAAAGTGTGTCTTTTTTTTTCAAGTGTGTGCTTTTTATATGAGTTGGATCCTATGTCTTTATTGATGACTCCCAAACCAATATTTACTATATCCTGATTGGTTAAAAAGTGGGCGCTAACTGATCATTTCTCTCCTGACAACTAGATGTCAGTTCAGTCATAGAATTTGAGAATCAAATAGTTCTATAAACCTGGAAATGTTTAATTTGCCTTAAGGAGTTAATATGAGCCATATTTAAGGGTGATCTCGTGGCTGCCCTTATAACTCTTTAGTGCACTGTTCCAATATTGTGTAATTTGCTGGCCATAGGAAAATATGACCTTTATAATTATCCATCATGATCCAAATATCATTTATTCATTAGTTCAATATATTCCATTGGGGGTCCCCTTAGTCTGCCTGTAAAGTGGCGCATCTGTAGCATCCATAGAACCTTCTGCTGCAAAAATGCAATTTCTGAAGAAAAAAAAACTAGTCAAATCCCATTTAAATTGATTTTATGTTGCAATTGCAGGCACCCGGCTCTTTAAAAAAATTAAATAAAAAAACGGCGTGGGTTCCCCCCCAGTCAATAACAGACCCTTGGGGCCTGGTATAGATTTTAAGGGGAACCCCACGCCAAAATAAAAAAATAAAAAACAGAGTGGGGTTTTCTCCAGGTAATTCAATCACCAATATAAGACCATGAAGAACATCATCAAAAAACATTGGCACATACTCCTGAAAAAGAACACACTGCAGAAAAAAAGCTCCCAAGAAAACCTAAGCTTGTTTACAGGAAACATCCCACTTTTATGAAATAAACTAGTGAAAAATGTGTCCAGTCCACCTACTAAAAACAATAGCATTTTTAGACCAAGTGTTTTTTTTTTTTTAGATGTAGTAGGTGCTTACCTTGTAAGACAGTGAAAAATAATAAGAGAAAAATCACTAGCTTTGACGCCACCCATAAAAATAAAACATACAACATAAAAAGTTCATAACGTGTAATAGCACGCATGTAACATACTTGCTACATTGTCCTTGCAAAATGCAGTATGTGGTGTGACAGCAGGAAGGTAAAGTCACCTGGTTGCATCCAGGGGGGTAGATATATTTCTCCCAGATTCAGGCTTTATGCTGACTTATACAACTAGGGTGGAGAGTTGTATAAGCCCAGCTGAGGCTAGTAGGCTCATGGATGACTCATACCTCTAGGGAGAGTGTGGGGCGTCGTACAGACAGGGAGTTGATGAGGCCAGCTGAAGCTTGTCAGCTCATTTAGGCCTCTATAAGAACTCCCAGATTCATTAGGTGTTATCTCATGCCTGGAACCAGACCTGTGTGGACTGTCTAGGGAGAGTGAACCCCTGTGCGGTGAGAAAAAGCCTGTGTGGCTATTTGCTTGGACATTTAAAACCAGGGACTTAGGGACTAGGACAGCACTAGGCTGATCCCAGTTGTTAGTTAGGAAACCTGTATGTTTAGTCAGAGGTCAAGTTGACCAGGATTTATTTTGTTTATATGTTTCTTTTGGCTTTGCTGTGTTTTTCACTGTAAATAGAAAATAAACCGCACCTTTTTTTTTTGATTTTGAAAACCACAACCTCCGTTTGCTGGGCCTGTTTTTGTGTGGGGAGCCCATCCCGGGGGTCACACACACCCGCTGCCGAGCTAACCCCCTCACAGTTGGTGGAGAACCAGTGGCAGTTTTTTTTAAGCCAGCATGGAGGAGATACTGAAGCAGCTGGCTCTAGCAAATGCCAATCAACAGCAGACAAATGCAGGTTTGCAAAAGAGCCTTGCAGCTCAACAACAGAACTTCGCAGCCCAGCAGCAAGCTCATCAACAGAGCCTTGCAGCCCAGCAACAAGCCCAGCAGCAATCTGAGGCCCGCTTCATAGACCTGTTACAGAAGCAAGAGCAGAGACTACAACAAATGGAAGCAGTAATGCAGCAACGTCCGCAGACCAGTGAGGAAAGCCGTCCCACTAATACCGCGTCCTTTGGGGTGAGTCGTTTATTGACAAAAATGACTGGAGAGGATGATCCAGAGGTATTTTTGACCACATTTGAAAGGACTGCTGAAAGAGAAAAGTGGCCTGAGGAGCAGTGGGCTGGACTGGTGGCTCCTCTGTTAACTGGTGAATCGCAGAAGGCTTACTATGACCTAGAGCCTGACCAAGCAAAAGACTATGTGATGCTAAAAGCTGAGATATTGGCAAGGCTGGGTGTCACCCAGGCTGTCCGGGCTCAGCGTGTGCATAACTGGACTTTCCAGCTTGGAAAACCCCCCAGGTCTCAAATGTATGATCTCATTCACCTGAGCAGAAAGTGGCTACAGCCAGAGACTTTGTCCGCACCAAAGATTGTGGAACGTGTTGTAATGGATCGGTTTTTGAGAGCTCTTCCTACTGCCATCCAAAACTGGGTAAGCCATGGAGACCCAGAGACGGCCGATGGTCTTGTGGATCGTGTGGAGAAATACTTGGCTACAGAGAACCTGACGGCCTCTTCCAGAGACACTCGGACTTTCCACCCTAAGACCAGACCATCCCCAGGGGCGGATAAGAGGATTCCAAGGGGTAAGGGTGGAGAGAGTGAGAGGGTGGGAGCTCTACCCCAAGTTTGGCAAGAACAGCCTGGGAAATCAGCGGCTCAAGTGGCGGCAAGAAGGATCATTTGCTACCGCTGCCGGCAAGCGGGACATATTGCAGCCAATTGCCCGGTTGTGGAGGAACCCATGCAGTGTGACTTTCTGACGGGCAGACGTCAGTCGCTGTGTGCGACAGTCGCATGCACTGCCATTCGAGGAACTGAGAAACATTTATGCAAAATGTGTGTTAATGGTAGAAATGTTGTGGTATTGCTGGATTCAGGTAGCCTTGTGACCCTGATAAAGGCTGAGTTAGTTAAAACAGAGGTCTCTGGGAATAGCAAGGTAGCTGTTATTTGTGTGCATGGGGACACCCGAGAGTATCCAGTGACTACAGTGTGTTTCGAGACCCCCAAAGGTACCCTCTCTCATCCAGTGGGCTTAGTATCTCAGTTACCGCATGACGCCATTGTGGGAAGGGATTTTCCGAAGTTCTGGGAACTGTGGGATGATCCTGAGCCCCTCACTGGTGCCCCTATGTACCAGGAATGTGATAGCCAGAACTCCCCTGAGAGTGGTGAGGACTCTCCGGAATTTCCCTTATCAGTATTGGCAGGGGAGACTCAAGAAACTGGAGAGGAGCCCACCTCCTCAGACGAAAACCTACCGTCTGTGGAGTTTTCTGATCTTGAGGTTCACAGGGAAAACTTTGCCACAGAACAGTTGAAAGACCCCGCCCTAATAAAGGCACGGGAAAACGTAGTGAAAATAGATGGTGAGTTAGTGAACCCAGATAATACCTGCACTTACCCATACTTCAGCGTAGAGAAGGACCTACTGTATCGGGTGGCAAAAAGGGCAGAAGAAACCGTTGAGCAGCTTGTGGTGCCCAAACCTTACAGGAAGTTGGTGTTGGAGTTGGCCCATGGGCACATTCTTGGAGGTCATCTGGGGACAGAGAAAACCCGAGAGAGGGTATTACAGAGATTCTATTGGCCGGGGGTGATGAAGGACATAGAAAATTATTGTTCCTCCTGCCCTGTGTGTCAGAGGTCGGCCCCGATGCCACATTTCCGTAGCCCGCTGGTCCCTCTACCCATCATTGAGGTCCCGTTTGAGAGGATCGCCATGGATTTGGTAGGTCCTATAATCAAGTCCGCTAGGGGGCACCAGTACATATTAGTTATAATGGACTATGCCACCCGTTATCCAGAAGCGATCCCTCTCCGAAATACCTCGGCCAAAACCATAGCCAAAGAGCTATCTCTTGTTTTTAGCCGGGTGGGTATTTGTAAAGAACTGCTTACGGACCAAGGTACACCCTTTATGTCCCGGGTTATGAAAGAGCTGTGTAAATTGTTCAAAGTGACGCAATTGCGTACGTCTGTGTATCACCCCCAAACCGATGGGCTGGTTGAAAGATTCAACAAAACCCTAAAACAAATGTTGAAGAAAGTGGTGGATAGAGATGGAAAGGATTGGGACTGTTTACTTCCTTATTTGATGTTTGCTATTAGGGAGGTGCCCCAATCCTCTACGGGATTCTCCCCCTTTGAGTTACTGTATGGGAGACACCCAAGAGGGCTGTTGGATATTGACAAGGAAACTTGGGAAAGTGAGAGTTCTCCCCACAGGAGTGTGATTGAGCATGTCGCCCTGATGCAAGACCGAATTGCACAGGTAATGCCCATCGTGAAGGAACATTTGGCCCAAGCGCAGTTAGCACAGCAGAGAGTGTACAACCGTGGAGCCAAGACCCGTACCTTTTCCCCGGGGGATAGGATACTGGTACTTGTCCCTACGGTTGAAAGTAAATTCCTTGCCAAATGGCAAGGCCCCTACGAGATAATGGAAAAAGTGAGTGAAGTGAATTACAAGGTCAGACAACCAGGAAGGCGAAAGCCCGAACAGATCTATCACGTTAATCTGTTGAAAGCCTGGAGGGATAGAGAGTCCCTAGTCGCAGACACTTGGTCACCAGCTCAAACTGGTTGCGTGATTCCTGAGGTTGGAATAGCAGCCACCTTGTCACAACCCCAACAACAGGAGGTTAAGGAGTTTGTGCTTCGCAACAAGGAGGTATTCTCTGAGCTGCCGGGACAAACATTTGGGGTAGAGCATGACATCATTACCCCGCCCGGTGAAAGGGTGAAGTTAAAACCCTATCGGATCCCAGAGGCCCGACGGGAGGCAATACGGGAGGAAGTACAGAAAATGCTGAACTTAGGGGTGATAGAGGAGTCCCAAAGTGATTGGTCTAGTCCCATTGTGTTGGTGCCTAAACCGGATGGGAGCTGGCGATTTTGTAACGATTTTCGTCAGTTGAACAAAGTTACAAAATTTGACACCTACCCCATGCCACGTATAGATGAGTTGATCGACCGGCTGGGAACAGCCCGATACATGACGACTCTTGACCTCACAAAAGGGTATTGGCAAATCCCCCTGGCCAAATTGGCCAAAGAGAAAACCGCATTTGTAACCCCAGACGGGGCGTTCCAATATAAAAGAATGCCGTTCGGGTTACAGAATGCGCCGGCCACATTCCAGCGGAAAATGGCCCCATCGGAAGTATGCTGCGGCTTACCTGGATGACGTAATTGTCCATAGCACAGATTGGGCCTCACATCTGCCAAAAGTGCAAGCAGTCCTAGACTCTATCCGGGAAGCGGGGTTTACGGCTAACCCCAAGAAGTGTACCATTGGGCAGGAGGAGGCCAAATATCTTGGGTACACCATTGGCAGGGGAGTGATAAAACCCCAACTCAACAAAGTCGAGGCCATCCAGAGTTGGCCACGTCCCAACAGCAAGAAGCAGGTACGGGCCTTTCTGGGAATCGCGGGTTATTATCGGCGCTTCATTCCCCACTTTGCTTCTAAGGCTGTGCCCCTAACCAACCTGACGAAAGGGAAAGGGTCGGTCATGATTAAATGGACCCCCGAGGCTGAGGCAGCATTCCAATTCTTGAAACAAGCCTTATGTAGCCAGCCAGTGTTGTACTCACCCGACTTCTCTAAAGACTTTGTCGTACAAAGTGATGCGTCAGATGTGGGGTTAGGAGCAGTATTGTCCCAGGTCTGGAACGGGGAAGAGCACCCAGTCATTTACCTCAGCAGGAAGTTGAAGTCCCATGAGGTAAATTACGCCACCGTTGAAAAGGAGTGTTTAGCGGTGAAGTGGGCTCTAGATTCCCTTCGGTACTACCTGCTAGGTAGGCACTTTGACATGGTTACGGATCACGCTCCGTTAAAGTGGATGGCTCAAAACAAGGAAACAAATAGAAGAGTGAATAGGTGGTTCCTGGCCCTCCAGGAATTCAACTTCACAGTAAAGCATCGCCCTGGCGTTCAAATGGGGAATGTGGATGCTTTGTCTCGAGTACATGAATGCCTGATTGCTGGTGTTCCAACCCCGAGGATAAAACAAGAGGGGGGGGTATGTGACAGCAGGAAGGTAAAGTCACCTGGTTGCATCCAGGGGGGTAGATATATTTCTCCCAGATTCAGGCTTTATGCTGACTTATACAACTAGGGTGGAGAGTTGTATAAGCCCAGCTGAGGCTAGTAGGCTCATGGATGACTCATACCTCTAGGGAGAGTGTGGGGCGTCGTACAGACAGGGAGTTGATGAGGCCAGCTGAAGCTTGTCAGCTCATTTAGGCCTCTATAAGAACTCCCAGATTCATTAGGTGTTAGCTCATGCCTGGAACCAGACCTGTGTGGACTGTTTGGGGAGAGTGAACCCCTGTGCGGTGAGAAAAAGCCTGTGTGGCTATTTGCTTGGACATTTAAAACCAGGGACTTAGGGACTAGGACAGCACTAGGCTGATCCCAGTTGTTAGTTAGGAAACCTGTATGTTTAGTCAGAGGTCAAGTTGACCAGGATTTATTTTGTTTATATGTTTCTTTTGGCTTTGCTGTGTTTTTCACTGTAAATAGAAAATAAACCGCACCTTTTTTTTTTGATTTTGAAAACCACAACCTCCGTTTGCTGGGCCTGTTTTTGTGTGGGGAGCCCATCCCGGGGGTCACACACACCCGCTGCCGAGCTAACCCCCTCACAGTGGTTAGAACTACAAGAAAACAAAGATTTAGCTGAGCATATCAATAATATAAAGAAAGGTTTCCCCAAGCATAGCATCTAAATCATTTTTTCATTTGTACCACAATAGGGATACTACTCTACTGTTCTGTGGAATAGAAAAAATTGAGAGACATTAGAGGGACAATGACAGGATAAAAGCTATAGCACAGAACAAAACTAAATGCATTTTTTAACTGGATATGCTTACACCAAAGGGCTTAATGTAGGGATTGATCTGAACTGTTTTATAATAATTTTTAGGATGTTATTACAATTTTTACATAGGTGTTTTATATAGAGGGTTTTGGATAAAACATTAAGCAGTAGGTAGACATCAGAGATTATTTGTAGAAAGTTTTAGATAGAAGTAAATATATTGGACATTAAGGGGTAGATTTGTGCACAACGGAAAAAAAAATTCCGTTTCGGTTCGTTTCTTTCCGGTCCTGTTGATTCGTAATCATTCGTAATTTTGCTAGACGGGATTTTTCGTGTTCGGACTCATTCGTATTTTTGCAAGCGACATTTTTCGTTGAATTTTTTGTTGCTTTATAATTCGTACTTTCGGTAGAGTACGTTGTTTTTCATTGATTCTGGACACAACTCCTACTTTCGTAACTTTTTTTGGGTTTGTTGATTCGTAATTTTCCGTGTCTCTCTCACAACGACGCTGCCTATTATGCCTAATGTGCTTCGAATGGATTTGTACTTTTCTAAATACATAGCGGTTATTTGTAATGATTCAAAATCTCGTATTTTACTTTAGTTTTTTACATGCGGCTATAGGCTCCGCCCCTGTACACCATTTTGAGAGGGTTCAGCACGGTGAGGGAGAAGCAGAGAGCAGAGCAGAGTGAGTGTTATTGTGCTTCGAATGGATTCGAAATCTCGTATTTTACTTTCGTTTTTTCATGCGGCTATAGCCTCCGCCCCTGTACACCATTTTGAGAGGGAGTTCAGCATGGTGAGGGAGAAGCAGAGAGCAGAGTGAGTGTTATTGTGCTTCGAATGGATTCGTACATTCGTAACTTTTTTCATAACGAATTATGCCGAAGACCTTCGGGCATTTGCTATTTTGCGGTATAATTTATTTCGGATTCGGTTTTATTCGTAATTGCTCTGTTCGTAAATTCGAATGCTTTCGAATGTCCGAAAGTTGCTAAATTCGGACGAATTTCGATTCATTACGAAACGAATTGCACAAGCCTATTAAGGGGTATAAAAATCTCCTTTAGTCTGCAGAAGGGTATGAGTTATAAAAAGTATATATGCAATTTGTGTAACTGACACAAGACGGTGGCAAATGATTGTATGAAAACATAGTTTTTAATACAGCGGTTTTATATTTTGTTTACATATTTATCTATTTACTTTAAATTTTTACCCAAGGGGAATGTTTTAATTATAAAATAATATTTATTTTTGTTTTGACCTCCCTAGCGGTAATCCCGAGTCGGGCTTGGGGTGATTTTTTTATGCTAAGAGCGTTAACCCCGAGCCAGACTCGGGCTGCATCGCAGTATCCAGGGGAAGAAACTTACCTTGTTCCCTGGATCCTGCGATGTCCTCCCGCAGTGTGTGCGAGTCGTGTCTCGCTCGATCCTCACTGCCGAGTGCCGAGCTCCGTTTCCTGCGACGTTGCGGAGCACGGGGGCGGAGTTCGGCGCCAAATTCAAAAAAGTAAGCACATAGTATACATACAGTATACTGTAATCTTACAGATTACAGTACTGTATGTAATAATTACACACCCCCTTTGTCCCCAGTGGTCTGCCCAGTGTCCTGCATGCACTTTTATATAATAAAAACTGTTCTTTCTGCCTGGAAACTGGAGATTGTCCATAGCAACCAAAAAGTGTCCCTTTTTTTTAAAAGTGACCAGCTAAAACCAGAGTAGACCAGCTAAAAAACAGTGACAATAAATTAGAATCACTCGCAGAATTGAGCGATAGAAATTTGTGAGGAAATTCATCATCAAACAAAAAATCTAATGACAGCGACAATTCTGCAACTGAGCAAATTTCAGTGTTTTTGATTTGATTACATTATTGAATAATTTTTATTATAATTACATTACTATTTGTTATAATTATTTATAGTTATTTATTATATTTGTGTAGCGGGGTGTTCCCCTTTAATGGAGTGAGACAAGAAGTTCCAGGTGAGAGGTGAGTCGGGAGGAAGTAGAGAAGAGACGTTACTGTAAGTGAGAGCAGAGGAGAGAGACTACATTACCCAGAACCCCATTCGGCAATGTTTCCACCACAGAGACTCATGGGAGGGATTATAAAAGGAGGAGGCGAGGCTTGGCTCGGCCTCTTTGGGGACACGAGACTTCAGTGACTGATCCTCCTGTGCGGATGTGTCGGAGTGCAAGGCCTGAAGCCTGAGGCCTTGCGCAGCACCAAAGAGCCTTCCACCCCACTGCGAGCCTGGGTGGCATCTGACTTCGCTTATCCACAGCCTTAGTTGGATCGGGGACCCGATCGCTGGAGACACTGTGTGTGTGTGTGACACAGTCGGTGGAAGTTCCCGGACTGGGACCGCGTCCGGATGGGTGAGAGGGTGTATGCCCAGACCATATACTGTTGTTGCTAATGTGCCTATAGACTGCCGTGGCCCACAAGTTATTTCTGATACTCTCACTGAAGAACCTTATCAGAGCTGAACTCAGAGTTCACATAGCAAAGTTTTTATTTCATCTTTACCTTCCCATTGGATTACAAATGGTATTCTGTTAATGTGCACCACCTTTAAAGACTTGCCGGTGAAGAAAACCATCATCCCCTATAGACTGAGTTGTAGATATCTGAGCCAGGCCTGGCCAGCTAGTTAGTTCATTTAGTCACTGCGCCACAGGGCGCCTAGTTAACGGTCGCCCACGCGGCGCACCTTTACTGTTCATTGAATGCAAAGTATATTAATTGCTGCAGGGCTCTGCAACTTATTACCTGCACACTGTTACCACTGTTAACCTTTTTACCATAAGCTTAAAGTAAATTTGATACCCCTTTCATTACTGCCTTGGTGTCTGAGATTTCTCATACAGTATAAGTAAATATTGCTGCCATCACTAACTGTGCCAGTAGGGGGTCGAGTACATTGCCGGGGGTTGGCGGAGCTGTCTTTCAGGGCCCAAACTAAATCTGCGGCCTTCTTAGTTGGAGGTATCGCTACACGTGGAGGTTCTCGTCCCGGATCCTGATACAGCAGGTGAACGCCAGAAGTGCCGGCATGGACCCCATCAAAGTAGTCCAATGGTGCGAAGCAGAAGGGACACGCTCAGAAGCGAGCGTGGCCATTGAACTTCCAGGGAGTGACTGGAGAGAGAAACAAATTAAAGAGGTGGTACAAACATTGTCCCCGGATAGAAAGGCTTACGTGGTCGCAGTGAGACCAGACCCAAGGACCAACTGCACCTATGCACTGATAGAGTGGGGACAGGATGTCCCTGAAAACTTCCACGGTGCCAGTATAAAATTGTCCGAAAAGACTGAGTTCCACCTGACACATCCCAGTCAGAAGCAGTTAGAACCCTTGGACAAGAAAGCAGGGGCTGCTGTTAAATCGCAGGCAGAACAACAGCTGGTTGATCTGAAACGACAGTACCGTGACATACAAGAGAGGTTTCAGGAGACTTCCAGTATGATAGCTGAACGCATTAATGAGTTACGTGTCGCTTCTGAGGATCAGAAAGATGGTCATATAACGCCCAAACCTGGGAAGGTACTGAAGAAACGAGCTCAGGGCCGCCTGCAGGAAGTAACCATCCGGAAAGATTTCCGCATTGACGGCCAGATAGGAGAAAGAGGGCAGAAGGACAAACTGTCTTACACCAGCCTCCTACACCAAATAGAGCTGGGGCTACAGAAAGGGTATCAGGACTCTGACATTAGAGAAGCTGTAATCCATGCCATCAGCCCAGGTTCAAGTATTAGGGGCATGTTGGAGAGGAAGAGTGGATTGACCCTGAACCAGCTAAAGAGGATACTGAAAAGCTACTATGAGGAGGAAGATGCCGCTGAGTTATTTCATCGACTGATAAATATAACCCAGGATAGTAGAGAGACTCTTCAGAACTTCCGATTCCGGGCCATTGAGCTCAAGGACCGCCTGTTGTCCACATCCAAGGAAGAAGGGACTGGGGAGCATTTTGGAGCCGAGCTAGTCCAAAAGAAATTCCAGAGATCTGTGACTACGGGATTGAGGAGTGACTATATCAAGCTACAACTGAAGCAGCATTTGGAAGAACCCTCAACTCCGGATGAGGTCCTCATTGAGAAAGTGAATGAAGCATATAAGATGGAGATTGAGAGGGACCAAAAACAGAGGAAACTTCAACCTCCTAGCACCACAAGTGCCAAAGTACAGCAGATAGATGTCCCCTCAGACACTCGGGAACTCAGTGTGCTGGTGGCAAGCACAACCGACAGAGATTCGGAGTTTGGGGTTCTGAAGACTCAGATGTCCAAAATAATGGAGATGGTGACCGGGTCACTGGATGTCAAGTCTGAGATAGACACACTGAAGGTGCAAGTGTCCCAGCTGGTGGAGATGATGAACAAATTGATGGTGGAAAGTACTGGATTGTCCGCCAAAAAGCCCACGAAGCAGGGCATCTGTCAAAACTGTGGAGGTGTAGGCCACTACCAGCGAGAATGTCCAAGTCCACGAATGGAGACAGAAGGCTGGTGGAGGCCTCAGAGAAGTGACCCAAGAATGGAGAGAAGATCCGGGCCTTCAAAAATAACTTTCCCTGAACCTGCGAGGGAACGGTGGAGGACACCTGCAGTTTATGCCGTCTCAGTAAACAACGCTTATCAGCCTTTCAAACGACGCCAGAAACGGCATTCCCAGCGCCGGAAGCTGAAGAGAGCACAAGTTCAAGTATGCCAGTCTGCTGTTACAGGTGTTTCCAAAAGGACTGCTACCCAATTGGTAGGTCCTTTGCCTGTAGTGCCTGTTCTGATCGAAGGGATGTACACCAGAGCCATCCTTGATACAGGTGCTCAGGTTACCCTAATGACCAGAGACTTTTACAAGAAGTACCTATCATACCTGCCCCTGGAAGAGATGGGAGACACCAAGATTCGGGGTATCCAAGCAGAAGAGTACTCTTGTGATGGATGTGTGCGGATCAAGTTGTCGTGTGATCCATTGAGGGCTGGGGAGCCCCAGGACTTTGAGACACTGGCCATTGTCTGTCCCTGGCTGCCAGGGCCCTCAAGAAGCTCTCTTATCGTTGGGACCAATACCGATCTGGTGAAACGGCTTTTAGCTTCTGCTGTCCCCAGATGTGATCCCTTACCCTCACTGCCAGAAGAAGGATCCTTAGCAGTAGTGGAAGAAACCAATCTGCAGGAGGCAGAAGTACTCAAAGAGGCTAGTGAGCCTACCATGTCTGAGCCAGTGGAACAGAAAAAGCGAAGAGTTAAGTATCCTCTCAAGAGATCGACTTGTGAAGTGATGGGTGAGAGCACCGAAGAAGTTATCCTCACCCCTCAAGGGTTGCCAAGAGAGCCTGACCTTCTCACCACAGATTTAGTGGAGGGCAACCCCAGCTCACTTCCTGGCACAGTTAGACAGGTCACCCCCACTGAAGTGACCTGTGGACAGGACAGCTCCCCATCATATGATGATTGGTGGGAGGCTCCTCTGTCAATCCTATGCGACCGCATTGAAGCTAAAACGTTTTGCAGATCTAAAAGTGTTAGATGTCTTTGGGGACCAAAGAGTTTAAGTGGGGGGAGTGTGTAGCGGGGTGTTCCCCTTTAATGGAGTGAGACAAGACGTTCCAGGTGAGAGGTGAGTCGGGAGGAAGTAGAGAAGAGACGTTACTGGAAGTGAGAGCAGAGGAGAGAGACTACATTACCCAGAACCCCATTCGGCAATGTTTCCACCACAGAGACTCATGGGAGGGATTATAAAAGGAGGAGGCGAGGCTGGGCTCGGCCTCTTTGGGGACACGAGACTTCAGTGACTGATCCTCCTGTGCGGATGTGTCGGAGTGCAAGGCCTGAAGCCTGAGGCCTTGCGCAGCACCAAAGAGCCTTCCACCCCACTGCGAGCCTGGGTGGCATCTGACTTTGCTTATCCACAGCCTTAGTTGGATCAGGGACCCGATCGCTGGAGACACTGTGTGTGTGTGTGACACAGTCGGTGGAAGTTCCCAGACTGGGACCGCGTCCGGATGGGTGAAAGGGTGTATGCCCAGACCATATACTGTTGTTGCTAATGTGCCTATAGACTGCCGTGGCCCACAAGTTATTTCTGATACTCTCACTGAAGAACCTTATCAGAGCTGAACTCAGAGTTCACATAGCAAAGTTTTTATTTCATCTTTACCTTCCCATTGGATTATAAATGGTATTCTGTTAATGTGCACCACCTTTAAAGACTTGCCGGTGAAGAAAACCATTATCCCCTATAGACTGAGTTGTAGATATCTGAGCCAGGCCTCGCCAGCTAGTTAGTTCATTTAGTCACTGCGCCACAGGGCGCCTAGTTAACGGTCGCCCACGCGGCGCACCTTTACTGTTCATTGAATGCAAAGTATGTTAATTGCTGCAGGGCTCTGCAACTTATTACCTGTACACTGTTACCACTGTTAACCTTTTTACCATAAGCTTAAAGTAAATTTGATACCCCTTTCATTACTGCCTTGGTGTCTGAGATTTCTCATACAGTATAAGTAAATATTGCTGCCATCACTAACTGTGCCAGTAGGGGGTCGAGTACATTGCCGGGGGTTGGCGGAGCTGTCTTTCAGGGCCCAAACTAAATCTGCGGCCTTCTTAGTTGGAGGTATCGCTACATTATAATTTATGATTTTGTGTTTCAAACTTTATCATACCCGGGATGTCTACTAGACTCTTGTTTGGTCAGGTTTAAGTAAGTAATTACTAAGAATCGCAGGCCTACAATACATAACACCAAATTTCCATGCAAAATAATAGTACTGCTTTTGGTACATAATTCCAGACAGAATCATACCGCCAGGGAGGTTAATATTGTATATGTATGTATATTTATCCATAGATAATTTAGGGAGGTAAAGTTTGTATTAGTATATAGGGGCATAAGTGCAATGTCATGTAATGGCCTTGAAGCTAGTACACCCAACAGGATATAAGGTAGAGGATATGGAGACATAGGATAAGCAATATGGCTGCTGTGGGTGTAGTAGGCAATGCATTGGGTAAAAAAAACAGCTGAAAACCAGAACTTCCTGCTCCTTGAAGACTCCTGATTGGCTGATCGAAACGCATTGGGTGGGACTTCTGGTGACATCACATTTATTAACTACTTAACAACCGTGCTATAGCCAAATGACGGCTACAGCGCGGCTCAATAACTCTGGGAGGGCGTACTAGGAAAGAAGGGGTTTTGGGACTTTGAGTGAGGTGGGTAAGTGAGGCCAAGGAATCAGTCACCATTGTACAAAATCATTTTATTAAAATGATATGATAACATAAGGACCCAAATATTGAATATTATTATTATTATTATTATACAGGATTTATATAGCGCCAACAGTTTGCGCAGCGCTTTACAACATCAGGGAAGACAGTACAATCACAATACAATTCAATACAGAGGGATCAGAGGGCCCTGCTCGATAGAGCTTACAGTCTAGAAGGGAGGGTCACGTGAAACAAAGGGTATTGGCTGTGGGGGATGATCAGGTGGACAGAATGGAAATATAGTTATTAGGTGTGGGTGGGATAGGCTTCTCTGAAGAGGAGTGAATAACAGTCACATAGTACATACGCAATGATAATACACTGTAGACAAGGTAAAAGCTCCCAGGTGATGCAGGGCAATGGTCCTTATGAAATGATGAAACCTTTCTGGAATCCACATGATCACAAGGCTTCTAAGTAGAGATATACTAATATATAAAACCTTTTAAAAGAAGCCTAGCGGTGCAGTTTGTAGTGTATCCCTGTGGGGTCCGTGGTTAACTGGTTGTCATGTCTGTCAATCATCCGGGAGCTTCGAGGCACGATATTGGGTTTTAGTAACCTTTCAGATATATTTAATACACATTTTATATTATATTCTAATCACTTGTAGAACCAGTATCAATATTAATCAGCAGTGTGCCTGGCCTTCCCTCTGTGTGCACGCCGGGCCCACGATATGCACCAAACAATCTATTGTTTTAAAAGGTTTTATATATTAGTATTAGGGTTGAGCGGACCCAAACTGTAAAGTTTGGGTCCGTACCGAACTTTTGGGTTTTTTGGTCCCGGACCCGAACCCGAACAATTGACTGTATGTTCGGGTTCGGGTCCGGTGTTCGGCAATATGCATGTAAAGCAGCGCTTGTTTCCCATGCTTAGAACTGTCCCTGCACAAAGTGTAATTTCTGAAGGAAAAAAAGTCATTTAAAACTCACTAGCGGCTATAATGAATTGTCGGCTCCTGGCAATACATAGAAAAGTCATTGATAAAAAAAAAAAAAAAAGCGTGGGGGTTCCCCCAAATTCAATTACCAGGCCCTTCAGGTCTGGTATGGATATTAGGGGAACCCTGCCGCAAATGAAAAAAAAAATGCATGCGGTTCCCCCCAAATATCCATACCCTTCAGGTCTGGTATGGATTTTAAGGGGAACTCCACCCCAAATTTTAAAAAAAATGGCGTGGAGTACCCCCAAAAATCCAGACCAGACCCTTTATCCGAGCACGCAACCTGGCAGGCCGCAGGAAAAGAGGGGGGGACGAGAGAGCGCCCCCCCCCTCCTGAACCATACCAGGCCACATGCCCTCAACATGGGGAGGATGTCCCTATGTTGATGGGGACAAGGGCCTCATCCCCACAACCCTTGCCCGGTGGTTGTGGGGGTCTGCGGGCGGGGGGCTTATTGGAATCTGGAAGACCCCTTTAACAAAGGGGACCCCCAGATCCCGCCCCCCCTATGTGAATTGGTAATGGGGTACATTGCTGTCCACACGAAATGTCATTGGCTGAGCCTAAGTGGACCTGATGGGGAACTTCCTCAGCAGTGTAATAAATAGACCCGCCCCTTGTAAAGTTCCCCATCAGATCCGCTCAGCCAAAGACGTAGGTGTAAGGCTGAGGACCTGATGCGGAACGTGAGAAGGGGCGGGTCTATTCATTTATTATACTGCGGACTAAGTTCCCCATCAGGTCCGCTCATCCAATGACGTAGGCGGGGTCTGACATACTTTTACGTCCTCCCAGAATCGCGTTCCCGCACGCCCCCTGGAGCACCCCCCTCAGCGACCACTTGTAAACAAACCGGCGTCATATCCGGTTCCTCTCTCCCCTCTCCGTACCGATTGGTACAGTGCAACAGGAGAGGGGAGAGATCGGGTGCAGCAGCTCTGTGGGCTGGATCTGTAGTGCCCACAGCGCTGATCTGTGCCCATTGCAGCACTCATCCATCCATCCATGCTCAGCCATCCCATCCACCCCATCCATACTCAGCCATACTCAACCATACCCAGCCATACTCAGCCATACCCAGCCATACTCGGACATACCCAGCCATACCCAGACATACTCAGCCATACTCAGCCATCCCATCCATACTCAGCCATACCCATCCATACTCAGCCATACCCATCCATACTCAGCCATACCCAGCCATACCCGGCCATACTCATTCATGCTCAGTCATCCCATCCATACCCAGCCATACTAAGCCATACCCAGCCATACTCAGCCATACTCAGCCATACCCAGACATACCCAGCCATACTCAGCCATCCCATCCATACTCAGCCATACCCAGCCATACTCAACCATCCCATCCATATGTCGGTTTGGCTGCTTGTTTTGTTTTCTGTCTGGGTTGATCTGGAAAGTGACCCTTGGTAGGATGGGGTGGGCTTCCCTGCTCCTTCTGCTCCTCCGTTTCTGCCTGTGTCCTTTGGATGTCACATCAGCCATGCCGATTTACCGGCATGTGTATGCCGATGGCATTGTTTAAGGAGCGGTTCCCAGTCCCAGGCTTAGATATAAGGCATGTATCAGGGGAAGCAGCCAGTATGTCTTTTGTTTGACAGTGGAGGGGAGGGGGGGGGGCTGGCTGAGATCTGGGTCAATACAGATAATAGCCCTTGGCTCTTTAAATTGTTTTCAGCTATGTGGCCTAACACCACAGTCTAGCCTTTTATCTATCCTGGCATATATATATATATATATATATATATATATATATTTGTATATACAGTATCTCACAAAAGTGAGTACACTCTTCACATTTTTGTAAAAATATAATATTGTATCTTTTAACCACTTCAGTCCTGGACCATTTGTCAGCTTAAAGACCAGAGGTCTTTTTACAATTTGGCACTGCACTGCTTTAACTGGTAATTGTGCGGTCATGCAATGTTCTACCCAAACAAAACTTTGTGTCCTTTTTTTCCCACAAATAGAGCTTTCTTTTGATGGTATTTGATTGCCTCTGTGATTGAAATTTTTTGCGATATAAATGGAAAAAGTCCAAAAATGTTGAAAAAAAATGATATTTTCTACTTTTTGTTATAAGAAAAATCGAATAAACTAAATTTTAGTCATACATTTAGGCCAAAATGTATTCAGCCACATGTCTTTTGTAAAAAAAGGTCAATAAGCGTATATTTATTGGTTTGCGCAAAAGTTATACCGTCTATAAACTTGGGTACATTTTCTGGAATTTACACAGCTTTTAGTTTATGACTGCTTATCTCATTTCTTGAGGTGCTAAAATGGCAGGGCAGTACAAAACCCCCCCAAATGATCCCATTTTGGAAAGAAGACACCCCAAGGAAATTGCTGAGAGGCATTTTGAGCCCATTGAATATATTTTTTTTTGTCCCAAGTGATTGAATAATGACAAAAAAAAAAATACAAAAAGTTGTCACTAAATGATATATTGCTCACACATGCCATGGGCATTTGTGGAATTGCACCCCAAAATACATTCTGCTGATTCTCCTAAGTATGGGGATACCAAATGTGTGGAACTTTTTGTGAGGGAGCCTAGCCTCGTGGCCTCGAAAATCAATCACCGCCTTCAGGATTTCTAAGGGCGCAAATTTTTGATTTCACTCCTCACTAGCTATCACAGTTTTGAAGGCCATAAAATGCCAAAATAGCACAAACCCCCCCCAAATGACCCCATTTTGGAAAGTAGACACCCCAAGCTATTTTCTGAGAGGCATGGTGAGTATTTTACAGCTCTCATTTGTTTTTGAAAATGAAGAAAGAAAATAAATATTTTTTGTTTTTTGTTTTTTCAATTTTCAAAACTTCGTGACAAAAAGTAAGATGTGAAAAATACTCACCATACCTCTCAGCAAATAGCTTGGGGTGTCTACTTTCCAAAATGGGGTCATTTGGGGGGAAACTGTGATAGGCAGTGAGGAGTGAAATCAAAAATTTACAAATTTACACCCTTAGAAAGCCTGAAGGCGGTGCTTGGTTTTTGGGGTCCCGTACGCGGCTAGGCTCCCAAAAAGTCTCACACATGTGGTATCCCCGTACTCAGGAGAAGTAACAGAATGTATTTTGCATGTTTTAGCAATATATCATTTGGTGACAACTTTGTACAAAAGAAAAAAAAATTGTCTTTTTCATGCAACTTGTGTCAAAATATAAAATATTCCATGGACTCGACATGCCTCTCAGCAAATAGCTTGGGGTGTCTACATTCCAAAATGGGGTCATTTGGGGGGGTTTGAACTGTCCTGGCATTTTATGCACAACATTTAGAAGCTTATGTCACACATCATCCACTCTTCTAACCACTTGAAGACAAAGCCCGTTCTGACAGTTTTTGTTTACGTGAAAAAAATTTTTTGTTTTGCAAGAAAATTACGTTGAATCCCCAAACATTATATATTTTTTTTAAAGCAAAGGCCCTACAGATTAAAATGGTGGGTGTTGCATTTTTTTTCCACACAGTATTTGCGCAGCGATTTTTCAAACGCATTTTTTTTTAAAAAACACACATTTTTTTTATTTTATTGCACTAAAACACACTATGTTGCCCAAGTTTCTGATGAAATAAAAAAGATGATCTTAGGCTGATTACATGGATACCAAACACGACATGCTTTAAAATTGCGCACAAACGCGCAGTGGCGACAAACTACATACATTTTTTAGAGCCTATAAAAGTCTTTACAGGTTACCACTTTAGATTTACAGAGGAGGTCTATTGCTAAAATTACTGCCCTCGATCTGACCTTCGCGGTGATACCTCACATGCATGGTGCAATTGCTGTTTACATATGACGCCAGACCGATGCTTGCGTTAGCCATTGCGCAAGAGCAGGGGGGGACAGGGGTGCTTTTTTATTGTTATCTCAGGGAATGTAAATATCCCCTATGATAGCAATAGGTAGTGACAGGTACTCTTTTTTGAAAAACTGGGGTCAATTAGACCCTAGATCTCTCCTCTGCCCTTAAAGCATCTGACCACGCCAAGATCGGTGTGATAAAATGCTTTCCCAATTTCCCAATGGCGCTGTTTATATCTGGTGAAATCAAAGTCATGAAATGCTCGAAGCTTCCGTTTTTTTAGGCCATAGAGATGATTGGAGCCATTCTGCTGCATTCTCAGTTTCCCTGTTGGGACAGGAGAGCAAGAGAAAACCATGGAAGACGGTGGGAGGGGGGGACATTTCCTCCCTCTGCTTGTAAAAGCAGTCCAAAGGCTAATTAGCCGCTAGGATTGCTTTTACATGAAAGCTGACCACTGGCTGAAAAGAATGATACCAAGATGATACCTAAACCCGCGGGCATCATTCTGGTATAACCATTCAAAGCCCAGTACGTTGCTGGTCCTTGTTGGACATGTATTGTACTCTTTTTTTTTCATGCAGCCTGTTGACAGAACGAAAAAAATAGATTGATCGGTGGGTATGCCCACCATTAGAATACCTCCCTTCATCCACCCACTTCTAATGATGGGCATACATGCACCATTTATATATGCCGAAGCATGGGGGCATCCTCCCGCAAAAGTTATGGCGCGTACACGCGGTCTGACTTTTAAACGGGCAAACCTCTGTCTGAATTTGCAAATCGCTCCTCCACCCCTGCTGCCCCCATGCTTCGGCATATATGCTTTTTTTTTAACTGTGGTGGTGAAATAACCTCCTACAGCGTTGGAGTCACGGCTTTATGTATCGTGGGAGCAAACGCTGTTGCTGTCAAGATAAATAAATCCGCGCTGCAACTGAATGGCGTACCTGCTAAGCAAATGATGGTTAACATTAAAACAAAGTAACATTACAGTATAACAGTAAGTACCTTACCATACCATACCTGCAAAGCAAATAATTTTTTTTTTTTTTTTTTAAATAAAACATTTTTCAACGCAACCTGTGCCTAAAATATATATATGCCGAAGCATGGGGGCATCCTCCCTCAAAAGTTATGCTGCATACACACGGTCGGACTTTTCAACGGGCAAACCTCCTTCTGAAATTCGACCGTGTGTACGCGGTATCAGGAGAAAATCGCTCCTCCGCCCCTGCTGCCCCCATGCTTCGGCATATATGCTCTTTTTTTTAAACTGTGGTGGTGAAATCACCTCCTACTGCACTGGAGTCACAGCTTTATGTATCGTGGGAGCAAACGCTGTTGCTGTCAAGATAAATAAATCCGCGCTGTACCTGAATGGCGTACCTGAAAACAAAAAAATGGTTAACAATAAAACACAGTAAACAGTAAAGTATAAAAAAATTACATACCTGAAAAGCAAGCATGATAAAACATAACAATAAAACATTGCAAAATAGAATACAGTAAAAAAAAAGCAGAACAATAGAGAGAGAATAGAGAGGGAGAGAACAATAAGGCCCGATTCACACTTGTGCATTGCGTTTTTGAGCTCCGGTTTCTTTGCCAAGTTCTCAAACAGTTGTTCAGCATTTCCTTTGCATTTTAGCTGCGGATTTGCTGACCTGGGAGATGGGAGGGAAGTCTCGCCGCTGTTATCATGAGGGGGAACTCCACGCCGAATTTTAAATAAAAAAAACGCATGGGTTCCCCTCCATTAGCATACCAGGCCATTAGGTCTGGTATGGATTTTAATGGGAACCCCTACGCCGAAAAAAAATGGCGTGGGGGTCCCCCCAAAATCCACACCAGACCCTTATCCGAGCACGCAGCCCGGCCGGTCAGGAAAGGGGGTGGGGACGAGCGAGCGCCCCCCCCCCTCCTGAACCGTACTAGGCCACATGCTCTCAACATGAGGGGGTGGGTGCTTTGGGGCGGGGGGCGCCCTGCGGCCCCCACCCCAAAGCACCCTGTCCCCATGTTGATGAGGATAGGGCCTCTTCCCGACAACCCTGGCCGTTGGTTGTCGGGGTCTGCGGGCGAGGGGGCTTATCGGAATCCAGGAGCCCCCTTTAATAAGGGGGCCCCCAGATCCTGGCCCCCCACCCTATGTGAAGGAGTATGGGGTACATTGTACCCCTACCCATTCACCTGGTGGAAAAAAGTCAATAAAAAAACACACTACACAGGTTTTTAAAGTAATTTATTAGGCAGCTCCGGGGGTCTTCTTCCGACTTTTGGGGTCTTCTTCCAACTTCGGGGGTCTCTTCCAACTTCGGGGGTCCTCTTCCGACTTCGGGGGTCTCTTCTTCTGCTCTTCGGTGTTGTCTCCGCGCTCTCCGGTTCTTCTCCCGCTCTCCGGTGCTTTCTTCCCTCTGCCGGGCGCCTCCGCTATCTTCTTCCAGCTCTTTTGCTAGCGGGGGCCCGGTCTTCATTGTCGTCTTCTTCCCTCCGGGCGTTCTATGCCTATATAAGTCGTTGCGCTCCGCGCACACGGCATTATAGTGGCAGAGAGAGTCGAGGCAACAACGGGCAGAGAGAAGAGGGAAGAAGACGACGGTGAAGGCCGGGCCCCCGCTAGCAAAAGAGCTGGAAGAAGATAGTGGAGGTGCCCGGCAGAAGGAAGAAAGCACCGGAGAGCGGGAGAAGAACCGGAGAGGGTGGAGACGACACCGGAGATCAGAAGAAGAGACCCCCAAACTCTGAAGAGAACCCCCGAACTCTGAAGAGACCCCCGAAGTTGGAAGAAGACCCCCGAAGTCGAAAGAAGACCCCTGGAGCTGCCTAATAAATTACTTTAAAAACCTGTGTAATGTGTCTTTTTATTGACTTTTTTCCACCAGGTGAATGGGTAGGGGTACGATGTACCCCATACTCATTCACATAGGGTGGGGGGCCGGGATCTGGGGGCCCCCTTATTAAGGGGGGCTCCCGGATTCTGATAAGCCCCCCGCCCACAGACCCCGACAACCAACGGCCAAGGTTGTCGGGAAGAGGCCCTGTCCTCATCATCATGGGGACAGGGTGCTTTGGAGTGGGGGGCCGCATTGCGCCCCCCTGCCCCAAAGCACCCACCCCCCATGTTGAGGGCATGCAGCCTGGTACGGTTCAGGAGGGGGGGCACTCGCACATCCCCACCTCCCTTTCCTGACTGGCCGGGCTGCGTGCTCGGATAAGGGTCTGGTATGGATTTTGGGGGGACCCCCACGTAGTTTTTTTCGGCGTAGGGGTTCCCGTTAAAATCCATACCAGACCTAAGGGCCTTGTATGCTCTGGAGGGGAACCCATGCCGTTTTTTAATTTAAAATTTGGTGTGGAGTTCCCCCTCAAGATCCCTGTTCAGAACGGAACACATGTGCGAATCAGATGCATGCCCATAGAAGATAATGGGTCTGAATTTGCACCTGAGCCGCACTGCAATGCCTAGAAACCGCACACGTTTTTTGGGCAATGCGCAGTGCGAATGCATCACACATATGTGAACCAGCCTCATTGAAATCAATGTATTTTATAATGTTATGCGAATTGGATGCGGTGTAAGCCGCAACCAATTCGCATAGGTTTGAACCCGGCCTCAAACGACAACTATTTTTTTATTTTTTATTTTATATATTTTTTTCAAAACATTCACCAATGCAATGACCAGGATTGTCAAGACAGCGTGGACAATAATAACAGGTGTCACGCCTAAATCCGCGCTTTCTACAGACACAACATTTTCTTTGGGGGGGGGGCTCATTGGGTAGGGGTACTAGGGAGGACATACAGAAAATGCCTCTCATGCAGCCGGCTTACGGCATTTGGTTGGGGATGGTGAGGTGCAGCACCGCCTGGATACAGGAGGGCTCTGACAATATCTCCCTGGAACTTACGGAAAGACCCAGTCCATCCTGAAGCTTTGTACAGCACAAAAGCATTCAGCAAAGCCAATTGAAATAAATATACAGACACTTTTTTGTACCAGCGTCTGGCCTTACGGGCAACTAGATACGGCGCCAACAACTGGTCGTTGAGGTCCACCCCTCCCATATTTTGGTTATATTCGTGGACACAGAGGGGTTTCTCCACAACACCAGTCGCCGTACGAATTTGGACTGTTGTGTCTGCGTGAAGGGAGGTAAGAACGAAAACATTCTTATTATCCCTCCACTTCACAGCAAGCAAATTATTACACCTTCCCTCCCGAAGCTACACGGAGGCTTAGCTATGCCAGAAATCCGCACTTACTAACAGGCGACCCATCTCAGCAGACTCCTTGATTGGTGTCGGCATACCGACACCAAGCTATGGATGCAAATCAAGAAGGAACAAAGCGTTGTTCCCCTTCACAGAGCCCGATGGTGCCACACGGCCCTACCTTTGCTTAAACGTCACCCACTGATAGGCCCCACTTTTAAAATGTACTCACAATTGTTGTCAAAATCCTCACTCTCGGCACATAACTCCTTGCTGAGACCAGTAATAGGACACCCCCAATTTGCACCGGGCCTACACGATAGAAAGTTTCTCGAATTACGGGAAGCGGGGTTCTATCAAGCGTCACACTTTAGCAATATGGGCAAATGGAAAACGGCCGCGGAACTATTAGACCCCACAGGCCCATATAGACTGGATTACATGAGAGCTCTTCAGCTCAGTCATTTCTTCTTTTTTTTTTCCATAAAAAATTTTTATTAAAGAAAACAAATTGCAGATATAATAGAGAAGTTCACAATAATATCCAAAGATACAGATCAGAAGAAAGGAGTTCTAGCTCCACATACGAAACAGTTCAAAAGATAAATAACACAGAACGTGGCAAGATCAGAACAGGATACCCAAAACATATCATAACAACAATTGCTCTTCCCTCAACCCCCGTAAGAGAGAAATGCATCAGTACTTCTGAGAAAGCTGAGTCATTTCTAAGTAACTTACCACCCCCCCCCCCCCCCCCCCGACGCCAAACAACAACCACCCACGACTCTGGAGGAGCTCTGCACAGAGACCGGGAAGATCGCTCATACCCTCTCCCTGACATATGACATGTTGATTACACCCCCCGGTGACAGCCCAATCCCATGCTTTCTTAAATGGGAAAGAGACCTGAATTGTCATTTTACTAACAGTAAAAAACAGCATATTCTCAAATTCACCCATAAGTCCTCCCTATGCTCCAGAATTCAGGAAACGAATTACAAAATTCTGACTCGCTGGTACAAGACCCCCGCCCTACAACATACTCTCTTCCCGGCATCCTCAGATATTTGTTGGCGATGTTGAGAAGAGAAGGGCACCCTCTTACACATATTTTGGTCCTCCACCCGGATACGGAACTTTTGGAGTGAAGTCTGCCGTATAACCCAGAAATTCACAGAACGCTTGATACCGGACGATCGTTTTCTTCCTACTGCATACGATGGACACACCATCATGGATCTACAAAAAATCAGTCGTGCGCCACTTACTGGACGCAGCCAAAGCTTGCATCCCACTAAACCGGAAGTTTCAACACCGACCGACCATTACCCTTTGGCTTAAAAAAGTAGATGACATCAGTCGGATGGAAGATCTGATCCTTACTAGGCAAAAGAGACAGGAGACGTACACAAAGACCTGGCAATTGTGGAATATGTTTAAGTTCTCCGATGAAAGACAAAGCCTCAGAGGGAAAGACGTGATGGTTAATCAGGCCAGCCCGCGACCGCCCACTCTGGCTTCCGATACTTAGTTACTGATGACCTGCGATAAGAAGATGGCGCCACATGGGGCGCCCACACGAATCCTTGCTCGCGCCCACAGTCCCCCCCCTCCTCCCGCCTACTGACCCTCCCGCTTTATTCTTCTTTTATTTTTTCTATACTTCTGGGACTGTTTTTCTATGATTTTTCTTTATTAATAATATTTTTAAAAATGTAAGGGAGGCTGGTCCTGTAGGGCCAAGTTACCCGGAACGCCCCCTGTTTAAGTACCCGAAAAGACTTCTGTTTTGAGGAAATGATAGGGTCCATGAGGGGGCCACATATCTGAAGTACACATGGATGCCCCCCCTGCACATACGTTTTCACACAGGAATGCTTGACTCCTCTATTGGGACGCTGACAACAGACCGCTCATTACTGCTTTATGATGACGATGATGCCGTGTAATGCAGACCCATGTAACTTCACCTGTATCAATGTGTGCTTGATGTATTATGTTGTTTTGGTCCATGCAGACCAGTCACTCTGTTATAAATAAAAAAAATAAAATAAAAATTATTACACCTTGAGCAGGCTCTCTCCCCCAGCCTAAGATGGGAATCTACAGGCCTCTGGGGTAAGCCCCAGCGATTAGGTCGCACAGTGCCACGGTGCCACATGCGCCAATTTGCTGATCAAACAAGTGACTAAAAAGTGGCACGCTCGTGTAATAATTGTCCACATACAAATGGTACCCCTTTTGGAATAAGGGTGACACAGAGTTCCACACTATCTTGTCAGCGCTCCCTATGCAATCTGGGCAGTTCTCCGGCTCTACGTGACTATCTTTTCCCTCATAAACTATAAAGCTAGATGTATAGCCTGTGGCCCTGTCACAGAGCTTATACATCTTGACCCCATATCTGGCACGCTTGCTGTGAAGGTACTGTTTGAAAGACAAGCGACCAGGAAATTTAATCAGGGACTCAACAACGCAGACAACTTGATGGGGAGTATACAAGGCTGCAAAACATTCGTTGAAGTGGTTTATGAGGGGCAGAATTTTTTAGAGCCGATCAAATTCAGGGTCTCCACGAGGACGTCAAAGTTCATTGTTGTTGAAATGCATGAACCGCAAGATCTGCTCGTATCGTGTCCTGGCCATGGAGGCAGAGAACACGGGTACATGGTAAACTGGGTCAATGGACCAATATAACCGCATGCCCATGTCAAGGGAAAGGTCTTAAATTCGGAAACCGTAATTGGTTTTCAGTCTCTGGCAAGGGTCAAATGGGGATTAGCGGCGATGAATTGACCAGCATACAATAGATCTATAGAGATCTTCCGTGAAAAACAGAGAATAAAAATCAACTGTTTCCGACTGAATTCCGGGTTGGCCAGTGAATGGGGGAAGTACGGGTTCTGCAGAAGTGGTGGGCACCCAATCAGGATTGGTGAATTCTGCAGGAAGGACACTATGGGCATGACGGGCCTGTCTTTGTCTTCTTCTTGGTGGCAGCGAGACACTACTTGTGCTTGCCACCTCGCCAGCTTGAACTGCGCTTATGGGACTCACCACATCACCAAGTGTTACTGCAGTGCTGGATGTATGACCAGGGTGTACTAGGCCGCTAGTGCTTGCCAGTTCACCAGAAGGATGAGCGGCACTAGTACTTCTCTGCTCCATACAAGAGCCCTGTGGTTCTTGCACCTCAACAACAACAGAAGAATGGGGTCGGGTACGCCTGACCTTGGCAGGGACTAGGGATGAGCTTCGAGCTCGAGTCGAACTCATGTTCGACTCGAACATTGCCTGTTCGCCCGTTCGCCGAACAGCGAACAGATTGGGGCGTTCGCGGCAAATTCGAAAAGTCTATGGGAGAAATCGAAAGTGCTAATTATAAAGGCTTATATGCAAGTTATTGTCATAAAAAGTGTTTGGGGACCCGGGTCCTGCCCCAGGGGACATGTATCAATGCAATGTTTTTTTTTTAAAATGGCCGTATTTTGGGAGCAGTGATTTTAATGATGCTTAAAGTGAAACAATAAAAGTGAAATATTCCTTTAAATTTCGTACCTGGGGGGTGTGTATGATATGCATGTAAAGTGGCGCATGTTTCCTGTGGCGCATGTTTCCTGTGCTTAGAACTGTCCCTGCACAAAGTGTCATTTTTGAAGGAAAAAAAGTCATTTAAAACTCACTCGCGGCTATTAATGAATTGTCGGCTCCCGGCAATACATACAAAAGTCATTGATAAAAAAAAAAAAAAAAGCTTGGGGGTCCCCTAGAATTAAATTACCAGGCCCTTCAGGTCTGGAATGGATATTAAGGGGAACCCCGCCGCAAATTTAAAAAAAAAATGGCGTGGGGTTCCCCCAAATTTCCATACCAGGCCCTTCAGATCTGGCATGGATTTTAAGGGGAACTCCACCCAATTTTTTTTTTTAAAATGGCGTGGAGTCCCCCCAAAAATCCATACCAGACCCTTATATGAGCACGCAACCTGGCCGGCCGCAGGGGAAGAGGGGGGGCGAGAGAGCGGCCCCCCTCCCTCCTGAACCGTACCAGGCCACATGCCCTCAACATGGGGAGGATGTCCCCATGTTGATGGGGACAAGGGCCTCATCCCCACAACCCTTGTCCGGTGGTTGTGGGGGTCTGCGGGCGGGGGGCTTATCGGAATCTGGAAGACCCCTTTAACAAAGGGGACCCCCAGATCCCGCCCCCCCTATGTGAATTGGTAAAGGGTACATTGTACCCCAACCATTTCAGTGACACTGTGACTGGGGGTGCAGGGAGTGATCTGGGGGGTGATCAGGGGCTGATTGGGGGGTGAAAATTGTGCCTATGTGTGCTGGGGTTAGTGTAGTGTTGGTGCACTTACTTGTGATGTCTTCTCTCCTCGAGCTCCGGACCATAAAGACCGCCTCGAGGATACTGACATCACTTCCTCTGTCTGTGTTTACAATTCACAGACAGAGGAAGCATCTGATTCGCCAGGAGCGATCGTGAGGGGGCGGCCATGAAACAATGGCCGCTCCCTCATCACGGATCGCTCCTGGAGGGATTCCAACTGCCGTGGGAACCGGAGGGGGGCTAGATTGAGCCCCCCACTTGCTGGGAGGCAGGGATGTACAGGTACGCCCATATTCCTGCCCGTGCCATTCTGTCGACGTACATCGTCGTGCGGCGTTCGGCAAGTGGTTAATGGGACAACACTGAAGAAATTACATTTTGCTACAATGTAAAGTATTGAGTGTAAAGCTTGTATAACAGTGCAAATTTGCTGTCTCCTCAAAATAACTCAACACGCAGCCATAATGTCTATACTGCTGGCAACAAAAGTGAGTACACCCCTAAGTGAAAATGTCCAAATATTTTGAAAATGTCAATATTGTGTGTGGCCATCATTATTTTCCAGCACTGCCTTAACCCTTTTGGGCATGGAGTTCACCAGAGCCTCACAGGTTGCCACTGGAGTCCTCTTCCAGTGCTCCATGATGACATCACGGAGCTGGTGGATGTTAGAGACCTTGCGCTCCTCCACCTTCCATTTGAGGATGCCACACAGATGCTCAATAGGTTTTAGGTCTGGAGACATGCTTGGCCAGTCCATCACCTTCACCCTCAGCTTCTTTAGCAAGGCAGTCTTGGCCACTGTGCTGAAACTCAGTTTCAGGGACTTGGCTATATTCTTATAGCATGAATGAATGAATGACTTGTATAGCGCTCACATGCGAACTTTAGGCGCTTTTTGCAGCCAGTGTCTGCTTGGCTGGTGCAGTCATTTTACCCCATAGGATCTCAACACGCTTGGGACACACAGTCGTACACACATATATACATATACACTGGGCCAATTTGGACAAGATCCAATTAACCTATCAGCATGTCTTTGGAGTGTGGGAGGAAACCGGAGTACCCAGAGGAAACCCACGCAGACACAGGGAGAACATGCAAACTCCAGGCAGATGGTGTCATGGTCAGGATTTGAACCAGTGACCCTTTTGCTGCTAGGTGAATGTGCTAACCACTACACCACTGTGCTGCCCCTGGCCTAGGCCATCTTTATGTAGAGCAACAATTCCTTTTTTCAGATCCTCAAAAAGTTCTTTGTCATGAGGTGCCATGTTGAACTTCCAGTGACCCATATGAGAGAGTTCCCCATTCACACCCGAGACCTTGTAACACCAAAGAGTCACATGATACCGGGGAGGGAAAATGGTCAATTGGGCCCAATTTGGACATTTTCACTTAGGGATGTACTCACTTTTGTTGCCAGTGGTTTAGGCATCAATGGCTGTGTGTTAAGTTACTTTGAGGGGACAGCAAATTCACACTGTTATACAAGCTGTACACTCACTACTTTACATTGTAGCAAACGTGTCATTTCTTCAGTGTTGTCATATGAAAAGATATAATAAAATATTTACAAAAATGTGAGGGGTGTACTCACTTTTGTTAAATACTGTAGATATATATATATATATATATATATATATATATATATATATATATATATTATAGATGCTTTGCCTTCCAGACCACAGCCATGCTATGACATTTTTGAGGTTCCCACCCTGACTGTAAGTTTGTGATGCAATAATGTCTAAATGAGTATGATTAAGCAGTATAATTATTTTGTAGACAAATGATACCTCTCATACCCAGATGAAGAAGATAATCATTCTCTGAAACTCGTGGGTGGATGAAATCCTTCTGCATCTTCATAATCACGCACAGTTGATGTAACAATAGTTGTGCATACCATGTTATACACTGTATATTGTTTCTTTTATTCAGTGATGTAATAATAAAATTTGTTTTTTATTAATTAATGTCTGACATACTATGTGACTCTAGTGCCTTAAATGTCCCACCAATAGTTTTTTTTCCCTGTGTTTCCATACATTATTATCCCTCATCCATTTCCCCAAATATAAAAATACACATATTATTAATTTCTCCTGAAGTAATTCCACATCAATATCAGTATCTACTGATCTATACAGGAGTATGGCATGTACAGCTCATTGGGCAACAGGTCTTCATGATTGACAGCACAGCTACTCTGCCCCTTTCCTTTTGATTGACAGCCAAGCTACTCTGCTGCTTCCTTATGGTTAAAAGCTAAGTTCACCTTTCTGAACATGTTACAGGTTACACCCATATTTAGGGTGTAACCTGTAACATGTTCAGCACGCACCTCCTCTCCCTCTTATCCCCACCATTACAGTGGGACACTGTCCTTACACCAGCTGTCACAATTAGAGAACAACGGGGGTCCACCCACACATCCACGTAATTTATTTACAGTTCCCTGTGAATGAATAGTCTACAAGTCCCATCTGCCATTGCAGGTGATGGCTTGTAGTTCTCAGTGACCTGCGAGTGTGATGGTGAGTGCTCTTTCATTTCATTAATATCTTCCTGCTCTCAAGTAACTTCCTGCCCATTTTGAAGTTCTGCTGCAAGTCTGCTGAGAGCTCTGACCAGCTACACATCCCAAGCCTGCAGCGCAAGTAGAGTGTTTCTTTAACTCTGCTGGACTACTGAGCACGGCTACTGTTCCTGACCCGATGGTTCTCCAGTTCCCTTGGGACCTCATCTCCTGCTGCAAGTTCCCCTATCTACAGCTGCAGGCACCCGTGTTCCTCCTGTCCCTTGGCACCCTCTGTTCCACTTTCAGCAGGACCTGGGCTGGAGATACAAGAGAGGCTGACCTTGTAATTTCAGTCTTTTCTCTTGTACACGACAGTTATCTCGAGAAAGGTGTGAACCGGGGGAGCCTGCGTTAGCTAGTGTGAGTAGTACGGGCATGGGTGACGGGTCTAATGGTTGGTGAGGGGGTTGATGCTCTCACCCCTTCCTTAGCGGTCAGTGCCTCACAGCATTTGGAACCAAATAAATGGCACAGAGATCCCATGGATTTAGCTGCAAGCACGGGAGAGTGAATGAGGTAACTGTGCACGCAAAGAGATCTGCACTCAGTGGGAACTCTAATCTGCCACTGAGAGGGAGAAGGCAGGGTAGCTGGGTGAGCAGGGCACAGGCTCCACGGTGTCCCCCTCAAAATTCTGCCTTCAGAAAAAAAGGTATACAGTGTCACAGGAGAAGAGTCTTTCAGCAATGAGCCACAAGATTGATGTGTTATTGTGCAAAGTGAACGGCTCACTTCTAAACATGGGTTGTCACCTTAATGCTGATTTTCATATAACTGTGACCCCACCTGATCCCAGGCATTTCTGAGTGCATCCATGGTGTCTTCTCCATCTTTAAGGTGAGTAGGCCCTGCCCACAAGCTACTTTACAGATTGATGTGTACGAGCTTTAGAATGTGGGAGGATAACCACATAAACATTCAAACTCCATGCAATAGGCATCCAGGGCAGGAATCAAACTGAGAACCTCAATGACGCAAAGCAGAAGAGATAAGAACTGAGCCACAATACTTGTAGCATTTGGAGTGAGAACCTTTCATAAAAATGTAAGGTAAAAAATACATTTTACTCCTTCCCAGTAAAGAAGATGAGTAATATATATTATTGTAAATTGCTGCCCTTGAAAATCTTAACAGCTCATATTTCATAGATATAAGTGGAAATTTCAGGATACCTTATTAACCACTGAGATGATTTTGTGTCTCCCGATGGTTTTGTCATTCTATTTTGGGACTCTAGTCATTGAGTTGCATGCATCCTTTTAGTACTATCCTGTATTTAGCCATTTATTACCAGGCCACTTCTGAGTTTTCAGTGCTGTGATAGTTTACCTTTTATTTATTTACCTTTTAAAAATGATCCCATCATTATCAGGAATCAGTGGTACTTTAGGACACTCCACCTTTACCTCCGATCTTCTGATCATCTTGGCCTATTCTGGACATGTGCAATTCGTTTAGTTCCAAATTAGTTTTTAACGAATTTCAACAAATTTGTTAATTCGGAAATATCGGAATTACCGAATATTTGGAAATTCAAATATTCGGAAATACGAAAATTCAAAAATAACAATGAAAATTCAAAAGAACGAAAATAAAACAAAAATCAAAAAATTCGAAAATCTGATTAGAAATTCAAATTGATTATGATTCGAAACTAATAATAACTTAACTATTACTAACTATTAAGTTATAGGTATTTGAATTCCCTTTCAAATTTGGCTGTTAGTGACCGTAACAAATTTATAATAATAAATAATAATAAAAACTTTTTATTATTATTATTATTTTTTTTTAATTCATTGCTTTCCATTTGTTTAGATGCGGCATTCAATTTTTTGGATAATTCGTAACTTCAGATAAATTCGTATTCGTTATGTTCACTAACAGCCAAATTGGAAAGGAAATTCCAATATCTATAATTTAATAGTTAGTTATTATTAATTAGTTAGCTATTATTATTTAGAATTTTCGGATTTATGAATTAGCAAATTTTTTAATTTACAAATTTACGAATTTTCAAATTTACATGATATTGAAGTGGAGATAGAACATGGCTCTGTTCATTGTTACCAGCAAGTTAGTGTGCTATAGTGTGCTATTGTGAGTGTAGAGTGTCAGTTTAGTGTGAATATAGTGATAGTGCAGTGTGAGTGTAGTGCAACTATTCATTTTTACTTTAGTGTCAGTTTAGTGTTTCAGGGCAGGTTTCGTGCATGTTTACTGCAGTATATTGACAAGCATTAGAGAACGTTTACTGGAGAATATTGATGTGCGTTAGTGCACTTTTACTGCAGCATATTAAAGTGCCTTAGTGCACTTTTATGGCAGTATTTTGAAGTGTGTTAGTGCAGTTTTACTGCAGTATATTGAATCGTGTTAGTGCACTTTTACTGCAGTATTTAGAAGTGAGTTAGTGCACTTTTACTGCAGTATATTGAAGTGTGTCAGTGGAATGTGTCTATGTAGTGAGTACTCAAGTTAAAGTGCACCAAACACCACTTTCTATTAGACATGTGCACACTGAAATATTTCGTTTCGGAATTTCGTTTTCGTCCGAAAAATAAATTTATTAAGTTACTCCCGAAATTCGTTTTTATTTATTTCGTTTTTCGTTAAAAATTGCATTCGTCCGAAAATCTGAATTAATTAAGGTCGAATCTGTCATTGAAGGCTTATGGTGTCTGTCGAATGTTCAAAGAAGATTCGACGGAGCAGCGAAACTGTACGACTCTGCAATCATACATTTCCGGTCGAATGTTCCGCCCACAAGCAGTGATCTTTTCTCTCTATGTCGAATCTTTTCTCTCTATAATAACGAATCTTTTCTCTCTATGTCGAATCTTTTCTCTCTATAATGTCGAATCTTTTCTCTCCTATGTCAAATCTTTTCTCTCTATAATGTCAAATCTTTTCTCTCCTATGTCGAATCTTTTCTCTCCTATGTCGAATCTTTTCTCTCTATGTCGAATCTTTTCTCTCTATAATGTCAAATCTTTTCTCTCTATAATGTCAAATCGTTTCTCTCTATAATGACAAATCTTTTCTCTCTATAATGTCAAATCTTTTCTCTCCTATGTCGAATCTTTTCTCTCCTATGTCGAATCTTTTCTCTCCTATGTCGAATCTTTTCTCTCCTATGTCGAATCTTTTCTCTCCTATGTCGAATCTTTTCTCTCCTCTGTCGAATCTTTTCTCTCCTATGTCGAATCTTTTCTCTCCTATGTCAAATCTTTTCTCTCTATGTAGAATAATCTTGGACTAATAGAGTTAAGGTTAGGCACATTCGACCACAGGTTCGATAGACACAGATTGTTATTGTCAGCGTCACGTTGAATCTCCTATCTATATCGAACTGTTGTAGCAACGAAAACGAAAATTAAGGATTTGTTTATGTCGGATCTTTCGGTTTTCGGATTCTGTGCTTTCGTTTTCATTTGTTAAAACGATAACGAAAATAGCTGAAATTCGGACGAAAATGCATTCGGACGAAAACGAATGCACATGTCTACTTTCTATTGATTAAAGTGCATCCAAGTACACATTTCCCCTTCTCTATTAAATTTCGGTAATAAGCCCCCCAATCATGTCTGGAAGGCCAACAAAGAGAGGCAGATGTTCCCATGGCACTGTGAGGGGGCCAGCAGCGTCTGTGTCCACAGGCAAAGGTGGACGTGGTCAGTCCTCAGACAGGGCACCATTTCCTGTTTAGTGATGTTGCCCGTGCTATCCAGCCACAGCATGCAGAGGAGGCGGTGGACTGTCTTACTAAACCATTCCAGCAGCGGCCAGTCCATTAGGGGCACATGGGCGCCGCTCCCCCCTATCCATGAGCCAGAAGCGCAACCTTTGTTTGTATATTTGTGTTTATTGCTTTTCATTATAAGTGACAAAGTTCTGTATGCTTCTAGTAATAATAACATGACTCAGAAGCGATAAAAATTATTTAATAAGAAAAGTTAAAACTCAACATAAAACAAAAAAGGGGGAAATATTTGTTTAACCATTTAAAGACCGGAAGGATTTACCCACCCACTAACCAGGCCATTTTTTGAGATACGGCACTGCGTCATTTTAACTGACAATTGCGCGGTCATGCGACGTTGTACACAAACAAAATTGATGTCCTTTTTTTCCCCACAAATAGAGCTTTCTTTTTGTGGTATTTGATCACCTCTGCATTTTTTATTTTTTGCGTTATAAACAAAAAAAGACCAACAATTTAGAAAAAAAACAACAACAATATTGTTAACTTTTAGCTATAATAAATATAAAAAAAGAAAATTTCTTCATCAGTTTAGGCCAATATGTATTTTTCTACATATTTTTGGTAAAACAAAAAACCGCAATAAGCGATTGATTGGTTTGCGCAAAAGTTATAGCGTCTACAAAATAGGCAATTTTTTTATACATTTTTTGTATTGGTAATAGTGGCGATCTGCGAATTTTAGCAGGACTGCGACATTGCGCCTGACAGATCGGACACTCGTCACATTTTTTTGGGACCAGTGACATTTATACAGTGACCAGAGCTAAAAATAGTCACTGATTACTGTATAAATGTCACTGGCAGGGAAGGGGTTAACATTAGGGGGCGATCAAGGGGTTAAGTGTTCCCTAGGGAGGGGTTTCTAACTGTGGGGGGAGTGTACTGACAGGGAGTAGAGAGATCGCTGTTCCTGATCACTAGGAACAGCAGATCTCACTCTACTCCTCTGTCAGAAAGGGGGTCTGTTTGTTTACATACACAGATCCCCGTTCTGGCTCCCTGTGGAGCCATCGTGGTTCCCTGTGGACATCATGGCTGCCAGCCACATGCATCGGCTCTGGCATCGCATCACGCACGTGTGCCCCCTATAGCTTTCTAAAGCAGCCGACGTACAATGATGGTGATTCGCGCAGCCGTGCCAACCTGCCACAGTACAACTGCAGCGGGTGGTCGGCAAGTAGTTAATAAATATTGGTACATAAAAGAAAATAACATTTGGGTAGTAAAAAAAGATGTTAGTGAGTGAGTGTACTAAAAAGTTAAAACTAAGCAGTATATGGTACATAAAAATAAATGCAGTATAATATAGATAAAGTCTTCAAAAAGGCACACACAATGGCGTCACTAGGATTGGTGTTACCTGGTGCGATAATACATGATGTCACCCCTTACCCCCCGGCACTAAGCAGGCTAGTGCGTTGGTATGGCTCTCCCCCTTAACCTACCACAATGGATGGAGCTGGGATGGGATTGGGGGGATGGATGGAGCCGGGATTGAATTGAGGTGGTGGATAGAGCTGGAATGGGATCGAGGGAATGGGTGGAGCCGGGATGGGATCAGGGGATGGATAGAGCCGGGATGGGATCGGGGAGATGGATGGAGTGGGGATGGGACTGGGGGGATGGATAGAGCAGGGATAGGATCAGGGGGGTTGGATGGAGTGGGGATAGGATCAGGGGGATGGATGGAGCGGGGATAGGATCAGGGAGGATGAATGGAGCGGATATAGGATCAGGGGGATGGATGGAGCCGGGATGGATGGAGCCGGGATGGGTTCAGGGGGGATGACTGGAGCGGGTATGGGACCGAGGGCTGGGTGAAGCTGGGAAGGGATTAGGGGAATGGATGGAGGCGGGATGGGATCGGGGGAATGGATATAGCTGGGATGGGATCAGGGGGTTGGATGGAGCGAGGATAGGATCAGGGGGATGGATGGAGTGGGTATGGGATAAGGGGGGATGGATGGAGCGGGTATGGGATCAGGGGGGATGGATGGAGCCGATATGGGATCAGGGGGATGGATGAATCTGGTATGGGATCGGGGTGGGTGGGTGGAGCCGGTATGGGATCGGGGGGGATGGATGGAGATGGGATGGGATCAGGATTAGGGGGGATGGATATAGCCTGGATGGGATCAGGGGGTTGGATGGAGCGAGGATAGGATCAGGGGGGATGGATGGAGTGGGTATGGGATCAGGGGGATGTATGGAGCCGGTATGGGATCGGGGGGGATGGATGGGGCCGGTATGGGATCAGGGGGGATGGATGGAGCCGGAATGGGATCGGGGGATGGATAGAGACCGGATGGGATGGGGGCGATGGATGAGCGGGCATTGGATCGGGGGGGTGGAGCGGGTATGGGATCAGGGGGGAGGGGTGGAGCCAGAATAGGATCGGTGGGATGGATGGAGCCGGGATGGGATAAGGATCAGGGGGGATGGATGAGCGGGTATGGGATCGGGGGTGGGTGGAACTGGATGGAGCCAGGATGGGATCTTTGATTTGGGGGGGTTAAAGGATATGTGCTAGGGGGTGCTTTGGGAGGGGAGAGGAATTGCACTGGGGGAGGGGGTCAAACTTAAAATCTGCCCCCTCCTACGTCTAGTACAAGTCCTCTCTAACCCAAAACAAAGAGCATCCCCTAGCACCTATTCTCTAACCCCCCCTAAAATCACTCCTGGCAGCATAATTGTTACCTGCAAATGCCTGCCCACCAACCCTCCAACCACTATGTCCCCCTCCTCTGCAATATAGTACTCCTGTATCATACCTCAGGAAAGGTGCTGACTGTAGCGTGGATGGTGTCCCTCCTAATCCTTGGCTCTTCCTCCCGGCCTGTGTACACGTCCGAGCCGAGGAGGAAGCAGCAGTGAGTGCAGCTGGCTGGGACAGAGATCTGATTGTGGCCGCGCCGTGTGGAGATGTGTGTGGGGACGGTCGGAACCCCAGGCACCCAGTCTATCTCTGCCTCACTCCCTCCTCCCCCACTCTCCCCGCACATCGCATTGAGCAGAGGAGATCCTGGAAAGGAAGATGGGAGCTGCGGCGCCCCTCTCAATGCGGCGCCAGTGCCAGTCTGAGCCGGGTGTCACCCTCTGGCGGGTGTCACCCGGGTGCGGGTCGCACCCCCCGCACCCCCATAGCAACGCCACTGGGCACACGTGATAAAAGCAATCTTTCAATAGATCAACCAATGACCCATATAGGTCTCTAAAGAAGACTGTTGAGCTAAATCAGTGTCACATTCTTTTAGATGAGATTTAAAATGTCACTGACCTCCAATCACCTTTCAATGTTGTGGGATTGTTTTAGGGGTTTCTTGTGTTTCTTTCTTTAATGCCGCTGACCAGAAATAATTAGAGGGTTCTTTCAGAGGGAGGATGGAAATGCCATTGATCACCAATGTTTGTGGGATTGTTTTGGGGGAGGGTTAAATGTTTTGGATTTATCCGTGGCATCTAGCCATTGCACAATGCAATTTCAGTGCAATATAATTTCATACTCCAGGAAACCTACTGTACTTCCATTAATAATGGAAGATTTGCACTTGGCTTCAATGGATGACATTTAAAGGCTAAGCAACTCAATGCTAGCATGTGTCTTCCTTTTTTAAAATTATTGCAAAAAATAACATCACCTTGGGATGTCCCCTTTCCAAAAAGGGTTAATTTTGGAATGATTAATTTAGCCATGACTAAAGCCTGATGGTCGAAACGTGTTGGCTTTCTTTTTGACTATTGTTTACATGCAATAATAAAACAATAATTTAGCCGACTTCCATGGCACCAGCTTTTCTCCTTTTTTGCGTGGACTATATGGAGGTTTAGACCCCTTTCACACTGGGTCATTTTGCAGGCGCTATTGCGCTAAAAATAGCGCCTGCAAACCGACCTGAAACAGCCGCTGCTGTGTCTCCAGTGTGAAAGCCCTGAGGTTAGCAGGACGGGGAAAAAAATCCTGCTAGCAGCATCTTTGGAGCGGTATGTATACTGCTCCTCCACCGCTCCTGCCCATTGAAATAAATCTACAGAGGCACTTTGCAGTGGTTTTTAACCCTTTCTCGGCCGCTAGCGGGGGTTAAAACCGCTCCGCTAGTGGCCAAATAGCGGCGCAAATCCGACGGTAAAGCGGCGCTAAAAATAGTGGCGCTTTACCGCCGACGCACCTCCCGCCCCAGTGTGAAAGGGGCCTTACAGAGACTTCACAGGCTGTGTTCTTGAGACACAGGATGTAGTAGCTTGGATGCACCTGTTCCGCTTAATTTTGGGGTGTTTGTAATGGTCTGGCATTTTTCATTTATAATTTTTATAACAGAAACTTAAGGGAACATGGGTTATTTTTCAAAATTCTTAGTTATTTTACATAGATATATCTAAATATAGATAGATGATAGATCTATCTATCTATATATATCTATATATCTATATGGATATATTTATATACACTATATTACCAAAAGTTTTGGGACACCTCCTGCCTTTACACACACATGAACTTTAATGGCATCCCAGTCTTAGTCCGTAGAGTTAAATATTGAGTGGGCACACCATTTGCAGGTATAACAGCTTCAACTCTCCTGGCAAGGCTGTCCACAAGGTTTAGGAGTGTGTCTATGGGAATGTTTGACCATTCTTCCAGAAGCGCATTTGTGAGGTCAGGTACTGATGTTGGACGAGAAGGCCTTACTCGCAGTCTCCTTTCTAATTCATCCCAAAGGTGTTACAACAGGTTGAGGTCAGAACTCTGTGCAGGCCAGTCAAGTTCCTGCACCCCAAACTCACACTTGCTTTGTGTGCAGGTCCAAATCATTTGGCGGAGGTTGGATTATGGTGTGGGGTTGTTTTTCAGGGTTTGGGCTTGGCCCCATCATCATACCAAGACATTTTGAACAATTTCATGCTCCCAACTTTGTGGGAATATTTTGGGGATGGCCCCTTCCTGCTCCTACATGGCAGCCCTCCCTGCCTCAAAGCACCAACCCCCCCCATGTGGAGGGCATGTGGCCTGGTATGGTTCAGGGGGGGCAACCGCTCGTCCCCTCCCCTTCTCTGACTTGCCAGGCTGCATGCTCAGATAAGGGTCTGGTATGGATTTCGAGAGGCCCACGTTATTTTTTCTTTACCTTTTGGCATGGGGTTCTCCTTAAAATCCATACCAGACCCGAAGTTATAATTTTTGTGCACTTTTTTTTATTCAGCTGTCAGTGGGGAAACCAATTGAGAGTTGATTACTCATTGGTTGTTACGGACACGGCAGCCAGCTTCCCAGCCCCCTTCCTTAACAACCAGCTTACACTGTGCCATGATCAGGGCACGGAATGCACTGTCAGTGCATTGCAGGGTGTTCGTCGGGGTGAACACCCTGCAAATTTGGGTGTTCAGCGAATGCAAATGTTCAGTCCGAACTCATACTCGGGCCAAACCGTTCTCCCATCCCTAATTAACACATACAAAGACAGCAACACCCACAAATTTATATAATTGGCCTTGTCGGTTATTTTGGGTGAGTGGTAAGATTTTAGCTAATTAACCCCAGGTCAAATAGGACAAGTAATTTTATTTAACACAAATATTCTTATATCTTGTCTGTCCCACAATGAGATTAAAATTTGACTTACAATCAAATAAGACACATTTTACATCTGCAAAAAAATAAATTAAGGATGTCTTTGTGGAGACAGGTCGGCAGGAATTCCAATCCATTCTGGAAGGAATGAGGCTTCATATCTGAGAATTGTAAGGAGAAAAGAGTTTGGCAAAGTGTAGTTTGTAAGATAGATGGTTTCACCACCAGCCAAGTATGCAGCCCAATATCCAAATGTCCCTATGGTCATAATGGTGTGGTTACAATGTGCCAGGAGGGCAAAATCACGATCAGGAGAACCTTCCTTACCATCTCCAGCAAAATGTACATCTCCTAGAGAGGTATTAATGTTCTCTTTACACCAATCCATCCCATTACTGGTCACCACAAAGAGGGGGTTATCATACTTATTTCTGAAATAGTCCATAGCTTTTTGCATATAGTTTTTGTCAGCTACCACACCTTTCCATGAATTAGCCATGACCAATACATAGTCCCCCCTGCGAACATGAACTCCGATAAAGGTCACATTTGCTCTATTTTCTTTCAGGTTTGCAAGGTATGAATTTGCCTCTTCTTTAATATGGTCTTGAAAAGTGAATTCTTGTAGAATCTCCTCCCTGATGTGTTGATAGAAGGTCCATGAACATGGAGCACCTTTCAATTTAATGTATTGTCCAGAGATGTTGGCATATTCTGGTAACATCCAATTATTCAGCTCATATATCTTCCATTTAATCCGGTTAGCAATTTCCTCATGAAGAACAGGCAATGTTATCTTAAATACCCTTGCTAGCTCATTATGCATTTGTGGTAAGATGTATGCTTGGTGTCCATTAAGCTTTGCCAGAGCATAAAGTACTGCATACTCCCCCATTCTATTTCCAAAGCGTCCTTCAAGACGTGCAGTCCACATGACAGCATCTGATTTCACTTTGATGGGAAGTGATCTGTTTATGACACTTAGATTAATGCAAGAGTTACTCCCATGGTATGTATAATGAAATGTTGATTTCCAGGGGAAATGATACCAGGAAATGCATACAATAACTGCAAATACCAATAAAAGCACAGCCGTCTTCTTTAAATTGAGGTCCATTTCTAAACCGATTTTATAAAAGTCCTAGATATAAATAAGAAGATAAGCAAATCACAAAAGGTGTTTATATGTGACATTGTTAAGTTACACATTAATCCCTTTAAAAGATTACAAAAGTTGTGTTAGTTCATAAATACCACAAGAATACCTTCACTGTAGCGACATACAGTATGGCAAAGTCAGTAATGTTGCTATAGGTGGTGGTCAAAAGGCAAAAGTGAAGGATAGTATCTAATACATGAGTAATAAAAATAGATGCTAGTCCTTAAATGTTTATTAAGCCTGTAAACCTGAATGGAAAGTTTTGGATTGCCGCTCTGGTCTCTGTGTGCATATTCAGTGGACTCACGATGTGGGTGCTGGCTTGAGGGAAGGAGCTTGTCCCAGCTGTACATTAAATGGAAGAAGAAAGTCCTGATTGCTGCAGGGACCTCAATTTTTCTGCAGTGCAGTGATCAGTACTTCTTTTTTCCAGTATTTAAAGTAGAAATATAGGCAAAAAGGGGGGGGGGGGTGAGTAAGGGAGGGTTATACCCCCTGCATAGGTTATTTTTGCCCTCTTTGTGCCGATGGGGCGATTTAGCATCACTTCCTGTCTCATAACCAAAACAGAAAGTGAGAGGAAATCTCTGCAAATTAGTGGAATCTCTTGGGGACCCCCCAGTCATCAGAATTAATGTCCCCATTGGAAGAGTTCCCCTTTATTACTTTTCTGAGGACAGCCCAAAATGTGGGGTTTTATTTTACTTTCAATGGTAAATAGCACAAATAGAGAGGATGAATATCCCTAATGGGGATACAGACAGCAATACAAAACTGACAGATGTTCTAATATCTCTCCACTCTATCCAAAAGGAAAAGAAAAAAGTGTTGCCTGTAGTTATACTTTAATAAGCTTGTTAAGGATGAAGGAGGGGGAGTCATCCCAAATGTTATTTTCTTTTACGTGAACAGTGTGTAAATCAGATGTGTTCAAGTCCCTCGCTGCTCATAATTTTTCCCATGTTGCTCCTAGGCAACTTACACTTTCCTATATTTTATAACTACTATTAGTATTTGACTTTAAAGTTTATTTCCATATTTTCAGTCAAATTTGAGAAAACCACACAGCATACCTCACTTTTTTTTTATATATTCCTTACCTTTTAGTAGTGTTGGACAAACAGTTTGAGCCGAGCAAAAGTTTGAGTCGAGCAAAAGTTTGGGCCAAACATTGCCTGCCTGCATCGCAAACATCCAAATTTGTGGGTCGTTCGGCGGGATGTTTGCCCAACGAACACCCCACATTACACTGCGTGCTTCACAGTGCATTCTAGGGCTTGTCAGGTGCAAGCCAATTGGTGCTTCACCAATTATTACTAACAGAGCCCTGATTGGACAAAGTGATGTTGACTTTCTCCAATCACGGCTCAGTGCTCATAGTCCCACCCCACAATATACAAGGTAACTTCCCATACAAATCTTTTGCAGTGTGTTGGAATGGAGATAGATAGAGCAGGGCTCAGTTTGCCACTAGTGAGTTAGTGTGTTCACTCATTGTGACTCTGAGTGTAGAGTGTTAGTTTAGTGTTAGTAAAGTGTATGAGAATAGTGTGTCAGTGTAGTGTGTTAATGAAGTGTAGTGTTTAATACAGCATTAGATAACATTTAACTCTGAATGTAGAATGTTAATGTATTTTTAGTATAGTGTGTGAGTATAGTGTGTCAGTAAAGTGTAGTGTCAGTGTAGTGCGTTAATGTAGTGCACGGCATTACATATCATTTAGTGCTGTATACAGTGCTGTATCCCTTTTTTGGTTGCTGCATGTTATTTTGTCTTTTTTTGTCCCCTGTCTGGCCCCCCTTTCTTTTTTTTTGTTGTTGTCAGCCGCAGTTTTTCTGACTGTGATGCTAGTGTTGCCCCCTTTTTATTTATATTTTATAGTTTTATACATTTCTGTCAGCATCAGTCCTCAATTTAAAGTGCACCAAACACCATGTTTCAGTTAAAAAAGTGCATCCAATCACACATTTCCCAATTACATTTGGGTAATAAGCACAACTTAATATTGAACCCTACGGACTGAAGCCTCGTACACACGACCGAGAATCTCGTCGCAAAAAAACGTAGTTTTTCTCGACGGGTTTCTTGTCAAGCTTGACGAGATTCTTGTCAAGCTTTCCTTGCATACACACTGTGAATCCAAAATCTAGTCGGTCTAAAGCGCAGTGACGTACAACACGTACGACGGCAGTATAAAGGGGAAGTTCCATTCTCATGGTGCCACTCCTTGGGCTGCTTTTGCTAATCTCGTGTTACTGCGTGTTATTAAAAGGTTTAGTGAGAGACAATTTGCGCTTTTCAGTCTTCGTGCTTTCAGTACGTTACAGTGTGAGGAATGTGCTATCTCCATTACGAACGCTAGTTTTACAAGAAGATGCGCTTCTGTCTCATACTTGATTCTGACCATGCACGGTTTTTGAAGACTCGGAAAAGCATACACACGAACGGTTTTCTTGTCCAAATACAGTCTGACGAGAATCACAACGAGAAAAATGAGACTCCCGACGAGAAAAAAGAAAGCAGGTCTTCTTTTTTTCTAGTCGAGATTCTGGGCAGTTTTCTTGACGAGAAAACTGAAAGCCTCGTACACACGCACGGTTTTCTCGGCAGGAAAGCTCTCCCAACAGTTTTCTTGTCGTTTCTTGCTGAGAAAACTGGTCATGTGTACGAGGCTTAAACTGGGATGCCATTAAAGTTCATGTGCATGTAACGGCAGGCATCTCAATACTTTTAGTAATATAGGGTATATAAAAAGTCCCAGTGATTATTAAAAACCAGCAAAAGAAGGCTATCACAGCACTGAAAGCTGAAAAATGGCCTGGAAAGAAAAAAGATGTAGCATGCCAGTGTTGCAGAGTCTGCAGACTGTCTGTGCTATGCGATCGCTTTGACCAATCACAGCTAGCAACACAATTGTACAAAATTAATGGCATGAATGGAACCCAATCATTGATTACAATTGTCTTGTGATCTACTGTGATTGGTCACAGCGATCACATGGTACCGGAAGCAGCTCGGTACAATGATTAGTCATCGGCTGTGTCCGGTGACCAATCAGAGCTAGCAACACAATTATATACAATGAATGACATGAAAAAAAACAACCGTTATTTACAATTGTCGTGTGATCTGTTGTGATTGGTCACAGTGATCACACAGTACGGACAGCAGCCTGGTACACTGATCAGTCATCAGCAGGGTCCGGTGGACCCAGCCGGTGACAGATGGCACTGCGACCACATAAGGTGCATTCTGGGAGGAAGCCTATAGTCAAATGAAACTGGTCAAAATTGTTGCAAAAATAACATCACCTTGGGGTGCCCTCTTTCCAAAAAGGGGTAGTTTTGGGATGTTTGTAATGTTCTGGCATTTTTATTTTATACTTTTTATAACAGACACTAAAGGGAACATGGGTTATTTTTTAAGATTTGTAGTTATTTTTGCTTTCAATATTTAAAAAGTCCCAGTGGTTATTTAATAGCAGTAAAAGAAAGCTATCACAGCATTGAAAGCTGAAAAATGGGCTAGAAAAATGACAGTTCGCACATCAGTGCCGGCTTTATTCTAACCCACTCCAGATATATGGCAGTTAATATGTAGACGGTCAGAACTCGGGAAGTAAAACCTGTTGTTTCACAAAAAAAGACCGCCATAGGTTTGCCTGTACTGCTGGTTGTCTATATTAACACATACAAAGACAACAACACCTGCAAATTTATATAATTGGCTTTGATTGTTATTTTGCTCTTATGGGTAAGTGGTAAGATTTCAGCTAATTCACCCCAGGTCAAATAGCAAAGTAATTATATTTAATACAAATATTGTTACATCTTGTCTGTCCCACAATGAGATTTCCCCTTTATTACTTTTCTGGGGACAGCCCAAAATGTGGGATTTTCTTTTCCTTTTGATTACAAATGTTTTTATTGAGTGCAAAAAAAAAAAAAAAAATGGTACAATACAATAGATCATGGAACAAGAGAAATACAATGTCTTTGAGTTATCATGGTTGGAGTTTATGACAAAATAAGGATCTTTCTTATATTTAATGCCAATGCTAAACCTGTAGTCAGGAGGTAAGTTTGAGTAAGGTCTTGTTTTGTTTTAATTATTATTATTTTTTATTATCAAGGATAATGGTAAACAGGACAAATATAGAGAGGGTGAATCTCCCTAATGGGGATACAGACAGCAATAAAAACTGACCGATTTTCTAATATCTCTCCGCTCTATAAAAACGGAAGAAAAAAGTTTTGTCTGTAGCTATACTTTAATGCCGCGTACACACGATCATTATTCACGGCGGTTAAAAAACCGCCGTGAATAATGACAGGAAAAACGAGGGAACCGCTTGGTTCCCTACACACGGTCGTTTTTCCCGTCATTTTTTCTCTTGACGAGAAAAACGACCGTCTGTGGGCTCCGCGGCAGTGTTTCCCTATGGGAAAACTGCCGCGGAAAAAAATGCTGGAAAAAACGACGAGAAAATTTAGAACATGTTCTAATTTTTCTCGTTGTTTTTTATGCCGTTTTTCTCGATGAGAAAAACGACATAAAGCCCACAGACGATCGTTTTTCTCGGCGAAAAGAAAAAATGCAGTTTTTCTCGTCGAGAAAAGCGGTCGTGTGTATGCGGCATAATAAGCTTGTTTAAGATGAAAGAGGGGGAGTCATCCCATTTTTTTTTTCTTTTACATGAACAGTGTATAAATCAGATGTGTTCAAGTCCCTCGCTGCTCATAATTGTTCTCCTGTTTCTCCTAAGCAACTTACACTTTCCTATATTTTATAACTATTTCACTTTAAAATGTATTGCCACATTTGCAGTCAAATTTGAGAAAACCACACTGTTTTATGTGTTACCATTCACATAGCATACTTTTTATTTTTATATTCGTTACCTTTTAGTAGTGTTGGACAAACAGTTAGAGACGATTAAAAGTTCGGCCCCAACATTGCCTGTTCGCTGTTCGGTGAACACCCAAATTTGCGGCTTGTTCGGCGGGATGTTTGCCAACTGAATGCCCCACATTACACTGCACGCTTCACATTGCATTATAGGGCCCTAATTGGATGAAGCCTTGCACCTTACCTTTTAGTAGAGTTGGGCGAACAGTTGAAGCCGAGAAAAAGTTCGGCCCCCGAACATTGCCTGATATTCACCCGACGAAAGCCCCACCACATTGTCAGGGCACTGATTGGACAAAGTGATGATGACTTTCTCCAATCACGGCTCATAGTCCCACCCCACACTATAAAAGGTAACTTCCCATAGAAGTCTTTTGTAGTGTGTTCGAGTGGAGATAGACAGAGCAGGGCTCAGTTTGCTACTAGTGATTTAGTGTGTTCACTTATTGTGACTCTAAAGCCCTGTACACACGATCGGTTTGACTGATGAAAACCGTCCGATGGATGGTTTTCATCAGACCAACTGATCGTGTATGGGACCCATCGGTCTTTTTTCCATCTGTTTTAAAAAATAGAACATGTTTTAAATTTTTCCGATGGATAAAAAACCGATCGAAAACTCAGATCGTCTATGGGCAAGTCCATCGGATCAAAAACCCACGCATGCTCAGAATCAAGTCGACGCATGCTCAGAAGCATTAAACTTAATTTTTCTCGGCTCATCGGAGTGTTTTACGTCACCGCGTTTGGAACGGTTGGTTTTTTGACTGATGGTGTGTGGGCAAGACTGATGGAAAACAGTTTCATCGGATTTCCGATGGACAAATCTATCGGACGAAAATCCATAGGTTATCTGATCGTGTGTAGGGATGAGCTTGGAGTTCGAGTCGAACTCATGTTCGACTCGAACATTGCCTGTTCGCCCGTTCGCCGAACAGCGAACAAATTGGGGTGTTCGCGGCAAATTCGAAAAATCTATGGGAGAAATCTAAAGTGTTAATTATAAAGGCTAATATGCAAGTTATTGTCCTAAAAAGTGTTTGGGGACCGGGGTCCTGCCCCAGGGGACATGTATCAATGCAAAAAGAAGTTTTAAAAACGGCCGTTTTTTCGGGAGCAGTGATTTTAATAATGCTTAAAATGAAAAAATAAAAGTGAAATATTCCTTTAAATTTCGTACCTGGGGGGTGTGTATGATATGCATGTGAAGTGGCGCATGTTTCCCGTGCTTAGAACTGTCCCTGCAAAAAATGTCATTTTTGAAAGAAAAAAAGTCTTTTAAAACTGACTCGCGGCTATTAATGAATTGTCGGCTCCCGGCAATACATACAAAAGTCATTGATAAAAAAAAAAAAAAAAGCGTGGGGGTTCCCCAGAATTCAATTACCAGGCCCTTCAGGTCTGGAATGGATATTAAGGGGAACCCCGCCGCAAATTAAAAAAAAATTGACGTGGGGTTCCCCCAAATATCCATTCCAGGCCCTTCAGATCTGGCATGGATTTTAAGGGGAACTCCACCCCAAATTTAAAAAAAAAATGGCGTGGAGTCCCCCTAAAAATCCATACCAGACCCCTTATCCGAGCACGCAACCTGGCCAGCCGCAGGGGAAAAGGGGGGGACGAGAGAGCGCCCCCCCTCCCTCCTGAACCGTACCAAGCCACATGCCCTCAACATGGGGAGGATGTCCCCATGTTGATGGGGACAAGGGCCTCATCCCCACAACCCTTGCCCGGTGGTTGTGGGGGTCTGCGGGCGGGGGGCTTATCGGAATCTGGAAGACCCCTTTAACAAAGGGGACCCCCAGATCCCGGCCCCCCCCCCTATGTGAATTGGTAAGGGGTACGTTGTACCCCTACTATTTCACAAAGAAAGCGTAAAAAATTAAAAAAAAAACACACAAACACCTTGAAAAAGTCCTTTATTAAAAAAAAAAAAAAAAAAAAAACATTCCAGCGGTGAAATCCAGTGTCCCGCGGCGATCCCGATGTCCAGCGCTGTCCTTCATTGGTTGTGCCTGAGCGGACCTGATGGGGAACTCCCTCTCAGTATTTTAAATGTATAGACCCGCCCCTTCTAAAGTTCCCCATCAGGTCCGCTCCCTCGGTATGTCGGACCCGCCTACGTCATTGGCTTGAGCGGGGAACTTCCTTCACTGTGTAATTTAAATTTACATAGTGAAGGAAGTTCCCCGCTCAAGCCAATGACGTAGGCGGGTCCGACATACCGAGGGGGCGGACCTGATGGGGAACTGCTCTCACTTTGGTAATACATGTATAGACCCGCCCCTTCTCATGTTCCGCATCTGGTCCGCTGAGCGGACCTGATGGGGAACTTTAGAAGGGGCGGGTCTATACATTTAAAATACTGAGAGGGAGTTCCCCATCAGGTCCGCTCAGGCACAACCAATGAAGGACAGCGCTGGACATCGGGATCGCCGCGGGACACTGGATTTCACCGCTGGAATGTTTTTTTTTTTTTTAAATAAAGGACTTTTTCAAGGTGTTTGTGTGTTTTTTTAAACATTTTTTTACGCTTTCTTCGTGAAATGGTAGGGGTACAATGTACCCCTTACCAATTCACATAGGGGGGGGCCGGGATCTGGGGGTCCCCTTTGTTAAAGGGGTCTTCCAGATTCCGATAAGCCCCCCGCCCGCAGACCCCCACAACCACCGGGCAAGGGTTGTGGGGATGAGGCCCTTGTCCCCATCAACATGGGGACATCCTCCCCATGTTGAGGGCATGTGGCCTGGTACGGTTCAGGAGGGAGGGGGGCCGCTCTCTCGTCCCCCCCTTTTCCCCTGCGGCCGGCCAGGTTGCGTGCTCGGATAAGGGGTCTGGTATGGATTTTTAGGGGGACTCCACGCCATTTTTTTAAAAAATTTGGGGTGGAGTTCCCCTTAAAATCCATGCCAGATCTGAAGGGCCTGGAATGGATATTTGGGGGAACCCCACGTCAAATTTTTTTTTTAATTTGCGGCAGGGTTCCCCTTAATATCCATTCCAGACCTGAAGGGCCTGGTAATTGAATTCTGGGGAACCCCCACGCTTTTTTTTTTTTTTTATCAATCACTTTTGTATGTATTGCCGGGAGCCGACAATTCATTAATAGCCGCGAGTCAGTTTTAAATGCATTTTTTTCTTTCAAAAATGACATTTTTTGCAGGGACAGTTCTAAGCACGGGAAACATGTGCCACTTTATATGCATATCATACACACCCCCCAGGTACGAAATTTAAAGGAATATTTCACTTTTATTTTTTCATTTTAAGCATTATTAAAATCACTGCTCCCAAAAAAACGGCCGTTTTTAAAACTTCTTTTTGCATTGATACATGTCCCGTGGGGCAGGACCCGGGTCCCCAAACACTTTTTAGGACAATAACTTGCATATTAGCCTTTATAATTAACACTTTAGATTTCGAACGTTCGAGTCCATTGTATTTAATAGGGTTCTAAAGTTTACACGAACATTTTGTCTGTTCGCAGGTTCTGGTGCGAACCGAACAGGGGGGTGTTCGGCTCATCCCTGATCGTGTGTACAGGGCTTAAGTGTAGACCGTTAGTGTAGTGTGAATATAGTGTGTCAGTGTAGTGTGTTAGTGTAGTGCAGTTTTCTAACACAGCTTTACATAACATTTTACTCTGAGGGGGTTATTTACAAAAGGCAAATCCACTTTGCACTGCAAGTGCACTTAAAAGTGCACTGAAAGTGCACTTGGAAGTGTAGTCACTGTAGATCTGAGGGGGACATGCAAGGAAAATAAAAATCAGCATTTTAGCTTGTACATGATTGGATGATAAAATCAGCAGAGCTTCCCCTGAGTTCAGATCTTCCTCTCAGATCTACAGCGACTGCACTTCCAGTGCACTTGTAGTGCAAAGTGGATTTGCCTTTCGTAAATAACCCCCATAGTGTTAGCATAGTGTTAGAACAGTGTGTGAGTATAGTATAGAACACACAAGAGGAGAGGGAGGAGTATTCTGGCAGTTTCAGAGCCATAGAAGCAGAAGCAGAAACATACGTCAAACCTTAATAGATGGTTTTCAGTTCTCAAAAACCTTGGAAGTAGTATGTGGCTGGGAAGAAGCAGTTCCAGATAAAATCCTCAGTGACCCCAAGGACTTTGCTTCTCATTCCTTCGCAAACATGTGGTGCATGGGCTCCATTATTCTTTAAAGTCTGCAAAAGGACCCAAAAATGTGTGGCATCAAGGATAAGGATCATTATTGGTTAGCAACCCTTCTTGACCACCGTTACAAGCGGAAAGCCTTGGAACTCAACCTGCGCTCAAAGAGGGAGCAGAGGATGAAATATCTTGAGGACACCTTAAAGAGGAGTTTATGTAAGGCCTTTCCAGACTCTGGTAGGTTACAGTCTTATGGAAAAGCTAGTTTTGAGGCTACTTTTGGTCAATGGAGGAGCGGTGGAGAAGGGGGCTGCCTCAGAGATGCTTCAAGATACCATCGGCAGCGTCTACATCATATTGTTGAAGATTATCTAAGGCAGGGATCCTCAAACTATGGCCCTCCAGCTGTTGCAGAGCTACATATCCCATGAGGCATTGCAAAACTCTGACATTCACAGACATGACTAGGCATGATGGTAATTGTAGTTCCTGAACACCTAAAGGGCCTTAGTTTGAAGACCCCTGATCTAAGGGCAAAAACAGACACAGAGAGCTTTCAAGTAGACGATCCTCATTTTGGAAAGAAAACACCCCAACGTATAATCTATGAGGCATAATGAGTCTTTTGAACATGTCATTTTTTTCTACAAGTTTTTGGAAAATGTGTAAAGAAAATGAAAACGCATTTGTTTTTACACAAAGTTGTCCATGTATATATAGCGCCTCAAACCCTCTCTCCACCTGCCTTTTGGCTCCTCACAGGAAGAGAGGGCACACCCCACTATATGCCCGTACCCTCCTGTGTAAAGAGGTTGAGCAGTGTTATGAAACAGGTCTCCACAGCCAGGTTCTCCAGAGAATGGCTCTTATCTCTATGCTCAATAAAGACAAGTCTCTATTTCCCCCAATAACTTCAAGGTCCACACCAGCCGTAACTCCAATGTAGAGTTTTTTTCTCTTAAAGCACAGTCTTTGATAGGAAAGGTTGGAGAGAGAACAGGACAGCATAAGGTGTGGGAGAGGTCCAGGCACAAAAGTAATACACTTCACTGCTTGGCTTCTCAAGCAGACTTAGCCCATTTGGATAGTCTCCCCAGATAGGGACTAGCAGCCAGAATGGTACTTTAACTAAACGCACAATCACTACACAAACTGGTGATCTTGGTCTCTGCCCCAGACCTGGTGAACTTGGTCTCTGCCACAGACCTGGTGAACTTGGTTTTCAACGCTTGGCCTCTTTGTAAGGAGAAGACATCCCTCCAGAGAGTTACCGGGCCCCTTCCTTCACTGTGACTTCTCACCAGTCCCTCGGAACAGTCCTCTCCCAGCCTCCTCGTCTAAGATGCAGGTCCCCTCGCAAGGCGGCACCCTGGGATTCCTCGATCCTTGGTGGGCCCCAGCCAAAGGTGCTGGGCCCAAGGCCTTTAGTTGCAGCCCCAGAGCTAAAGGTGCGTGGGACTGATTCACCGACCACCACCCCTGGGTCAAAGGTGCCCAGGGCGGACAGGAACACACACTCCCTGGGAGTAGGACTCCCGACAACGAAAAACCCAAAGCAGGCAGCATCTGCCCCTTTTATATCCTCTCCCAGCATACGCAGCAGGCCTACCACGCCCACTGTATGGTTGTCGAGAGGGGACACACAAGGCGCAGCACTGTATCAGCAGTTCAACCCTGGCCCACTACGGCAGCGCCACCCACAGGCCACAGGGAACGGTACACCGATACTCTTCCTGCAGACAAAATGGTTGATAATGTCCTAACAATTTAGGTGTTTGAGCATAACTACCACTCAAACACTACCCCTAAATTGAGGACCCTGCTACATATACAATATTTCTAACACATAGCATGTACATACCAAAAATTACACCCCAAAATAGATTGTCCTACTCCTTCTGAGTACGGTGATACCACGTATGTGAGACTTTTACACAGCCTGGCCACATAGAGAGGCCCAACATGCAGGGAGCACTGTCAGGTGTTCTAGGGGCATAAATGTCAAATCTAATTTGACTACTGTGACAGGGGTCACTTGGGGCACAGGGGGAATTAGAACCCCACCATGATCTGTGATAGTCATATTCAATGCTGTATATACATGGTATATATTGGGTGTATATTGTGTGTGGGCTGTTGTGTAATATTTGCTGTGATGGGGTGTGATTGCATTCTATTGTCTATTGTGGCTTGTGGTAATTAAGTCTGCTACTGTGATGATGTGGATTGGAGCTGGTAGACCGTCTGGCTGCCTATTATGGGATATTTAAGTGTCTTTCTGTGAGGAGGGGGGGGGGAATCACCCCTCCTGCTAAGACTGTTTACTGAAAGAGAAGTTTGAACACACCTGACCTGTATGACCATTGTCATTGGACAGTTTAACCCGCCCTGTTCCCCAAGGATGGGAGGGTAGGGTTTTGAAGAGAAATGTATTTCCATGTGCTTGTAATAAAGTCATTCCCTGTTTTTGGAACTTCAACACAGAGCGCTTGTCTCGTATGTTTGGAAGGATTAATCCTATGGGAAGCGGTCGCCTGACTGTGGAGGATCGGCAGTGGATGTGTGTCCAGAGAGGAAATATCTTAAACGGCGTTAACCCCTTTCATGATTGGGGTGCCGTTACAACTACCAATCAACTTCTGTAAGGCACTCTAGTGGCATGGATGTGGCATGGATGAGAACTGATGTGGCATGGATGAGCCGTGGATGGGGATGGCTGAGTATGGATGGGATGACTGAGCATGAATGTGTATGACTGGGTATGGCTGAGTATGGCTGAGTACGGCTGGGTATGGCTGAGTAATGCTGGGTATGGCTGACTACAGCTGGGTACGGCTGAGTACGGCTGGGTATGGCTGGGTATGGCTGGGTACGGCTGGGTACGGCTGGGTACGGCTGGGTACGGCTGGGTATGCCTGAGTACGGCTAAGTACGGCTGGGTACGGCTGGGTACGGCTGAGTATGGCTGGGTATGGCTGAGTATTGCTGAGTATTGATGAGTATGGCTGGATATGGGTGGGAGTGGATGGGATGGCTGAGCATGGATGGATGGATGAGCATGGATGAGTATTACTGATTAGGGACGGATGGCTAAGCATGGATGGATGGATGAATATTGCTGAGTATGGATGGCATGGCTGAGTATGGATGGCATGGCTGAGTATGGATGGCTGGCTGGGCATGGATGGCTGTCTGGGCATGGGTGGCTGGCTGGGCATGGATGGATGAATGTGGCTGCAATGGGTACAAATCAGCACTGTGGGCACTACACATGCAGCCCACAGCGCTGCTGCACCCGATCTCTCCCCTCTCCGCTCACACTGTACCGATCGGTACAGAGAGGGGAGAGAGGAACCGGACATGACGCCGGTTTGCTTACAAATGATTGCTCCGTCATTTGATGGAGCGATCACATGGTAAACGGCCGCTGTCAGTGGGCATTTACCATGATCCGTGATGTGCTGGGTCCTCAGGACCCGGCGGTCACGGATTTTCCCAGGTGCGATTCTGGGAGGACGTTAATGTACGCCCTCCCAGAGTTATCGAGCCGCGCTGTAGCCCTCTTTTTTTTGCGTTGGTAAATGACCCCAGGGCGTTACCCAGGCCCCCATACCCTTTTTATGAGCAATAGCTTGCATATAAGCCTTCAAAATGGGGACTTTTTTTAGTTTGGGTCCCATAGACTTCAATGACGTTCACCGTTTGGGTCCAACTTTTGCGATGTTTGAGAGTTCTGGCTCTATCTTTTAGATGTTTTCCTGGAGAAAATATAATGACTGACTGCAAGGTTTTTAAAACAATGTCAGAATGAGTCTGTCCTTAGTCTATCCTCATTAACCACTTAAGCCCCGGACCAATATGCATCATAAAGACCAGTCCCCTTTTTGCGATTCGGCACTGCGTCGCTTTAACTGACAATTGCGTGGTCGTGCGACGTGGCTCCCAAACAAAATTGACGTCCTTTTTTTCCCACAAATAAAGCTTTTTTTTGGTGGTATTTGATCACCTCGGTTTTTATTTTTTGCGCTATAAACAAAAATAGAGTGAGAATTTTGAAAAAAAAATCAATATTTTTTACTTTTTGCTACAATAAATATCCCCAAAAAATATATAATATTTTTTTTTTTCCTCAGTTTAGGCCGATACGTATTCTTCTACATATTTTTGGTAAAAAAAAAACGCAATTGGCGGTTATTGATTGGTTTGCGCAAAAGTTATAGCGTTTACAAAATAGGGGGTAGTTTTATGGCATTTTTATTTTTTTTTTACTAGTAATGGCGGCGATCAGCGTTTTTTTTCATGACTGCGACATTATGGCGGACACATCGGTCACTTTTGACACATTTTTGGGACCATTGTCATTTTTACAGCGATCAGTGCAATAAAAATGCACTGGTTACTGTAAAAATTACACTGGCAGTGAAGGGGTTAACCACTAGGGGGGCTGAAGGGGTTAAGTATGCCTAAGGGAGTGATTCTCACTGTTAGGGGGCGTGGCTACGAGTGACATGTCACGATCTCCGATCTGATTACACAGTGTCAGTAGGCGAGCGGGGGGATGTTGTGTTTACACTAACATCTCCCCGCTCCATCCCTCCGTAAGACGATCGCGGGGACTGTACACCTGGTGGCGGTTATACACGGAAGTGGCTTCACTTATGATCATTATCAATCACCCTGTTTCACGATTAGAGGATCCTTCTATCTTCTTGATGTTCCACTCATCAATATTTTCCTATAAATTCTGAACTCTTGTACTGTTTGGACGTTTTTATTATAATGCGATTTTAGCGCTGCACTGCTTTTTTCATATACGTTTCATTTAAGGATTTTTTATATTGACCTTCAGTGTTCAGCAGCATTGTGATAGGTTGGTTTTGCGCTGTCTGGTTCTTTTTACTACTGTTCTGTTTTTCAATATATTACAGTCTAGCAGCATCACCATGGAAATTTTCCAATATTTGGAAAAGAAGGAGGTTAAAATTGGAGATATTTTCTCTAGGAATCAAACTACTGGGGAAGGAAATGAACTCACCCACACCTTTAGAAAACTAGGGCACGTTTTTGAAAAAAAGGTTAAGACTTGGTGGGATATCATTACCTTTGAACAATACCTAGTAGCGAAAATTATCCAGAGACGTCTGCGGTGGGATGTCCCACCTAACGATGGTCTTATGGATGATGAGGCCAACACAGAATGGGGGAATTTCTTCATCAAAAAAGGTTTGGAATTATTAGAATTTTTGTTATTAAGAAAACAAAGAAAAATGAAAATGCTAGAGGCCCAAATTAGGGACCTGAGGACTACCTTGGAACCTTTCAAGGAGTCTGAGGAGTTCGTGAGATTATCTACGGACTTGAAAAATAGATTAGTCAAATGGGACACAGAGACTCAAAACAAAAAGAAGAAAAGGTTCATTAGAGACCTAGATGTCTTTGGGAAAAATAGTGTGTTTAAGTGGCAAGTGCTATCCACAGATATAAATTCCACACAGGTGAATCCTGACCCTTCTAATGTGGATATGGCCGACACCCCACACCCTACTCCCAGGGGGGGTGAGGTCTATGTCTATGATAATTTGGAACATCCGGGTGCAGGAACTCCCATTAATGATGGTCAGTACCAAGAAGTCTTCAATAACAAAAAGGGCAAAAACAAAAGAGGACGGGGTAAGAGAGGCGGCTACCATCATTCCCCATATCGGCAACAGGCATATAATGCACCTCCAAGTGGGAGTGATACTTATGGTGGCTACCAGCAACAGCAGCCTAATTACTCATATATGAGTGAGGGTAACAGTCCCTATGTGGATAGAGGTAATCGATCTTACCCTTATCAGAATGGTTATGCACAGAATAATCATGATACTTTCTCCTATGGAGGTCTCGTTCCGTCACAACACACTAACCAAGTACCTATACATAATCGCTTCTCGCCCCTGGCATACAGGGGTCCCCGTGGGAGAGGGGATTTTCGCGGAGCCCCGAGAGGTACAGGGAGGGGTGCCCCCTTCATTCCTCCCAATCCGGGAGGCTGGCGGGGGACTCAATCCCAACAACCCACTCAGGAAGGGGTGCCCCTGCGAAAAAGAAAAGAAAGAGAGGAAGGAGAGGAGGCAGGCGAAGTCAAAAGAGTAAAGCCCCAATAGGTGCAGGGATATTCAATTTAAGTGGAACACCCCTTAATGAAGATGAAATTAAAGTATTGGATAACGGTCTTAAATATGCCCCTACCCGCAATTTAAACAAATTTCAAACGTATGTTAACTTGCAGAAATTTATCCGTAGTTTGAACATTAAGAAGTACTTTCTCAATACTCCTTCCACTAGGACGCTTAATGCGCCAATTAGCCAGACTGGTCATCATTCTTCTTTGCGGAATAAATCCGTTTTCAATCCACCTACCTCAGACACCAAGCATATTGAGGTGTTTAAGAATATGGTGGCGAGGGATTTAGAGGCGTTAAAAATCCGTAAAGCGAACGATCCTGTCTATATCCAGAATGGTATACAATCACTGACGGAGAGAAAGGACCTAGTTATACGACCTGCTGACAGGGGGGGGGGGGGGGGGCTTGTGGTATTAAGCAAGGCTTACTACAAGAATTAAATGGACAATCTCCTTAGTGATACCAACACTTATAGCATTATGTCTAGAGATCCTATGCTGGAATTTAAAGGAGAACTCCACTTTCTAGTAGAGAGGGGGAAACATATAGGAGTGTTAACTATAAAAGAGGCACTCTACCTGGATCCTCTTTTTTGCCGTACACCAATCATTTATTTTCTTCCAAAGGTCCACAAAGACAGTATTAATCCCCCCGGAAGACCCATAGTGAATGGGATAGACTCTGTCACCTCCAGACTTGGTCACTATATAGATACCTTTCTCCAACCGTTGACAAAGACGAACTCATTTCTCAAAGATACCAAACATGTTATACAAATTTTGGAGTCTCTAACCATTACGTCCTCTTGCCTTCTGATTTCGGCCGACGTCAGTTCATTGTATCCGATTATCAGCCATGAGGATGCTTTATCCTCGGTTAATTGGGTATTAGCATCTTCTGGTTTGTCCAGACGACATCGGAATTTTCTGATTGATAGTCTTACCTTTTGTCTATCAAAGAACTACTTTTGGTACAACAGGCAATTTTTTCTCCAGACAAGAGGGGTAGCTATGGGGGCACGGTTTGCTCCCAGTGTTGCCAATTTATTTATGGCACACTGGGAGGAAGAGGCCGTCTATAAGAACAAACCCCCCCAATTGATATGCTACCAGAGGTATATTGATGACCTCATTATGGTCTGGGATGGAGATAGAGCAAGCTTTGATAGGTTTGCTACCAAGCTGAATTCCAACAGTAAGAACATTGTTCTGACATGGAACATCAGTTCAGATAGATTGGTGTTTCTGGATCTTGACCTAACTAAAAGCGGGGATAGGATCAATATGATCACCCACTTTAAGGTCACAGACAGAAACGCCTTTATACCTATTGAAAGCTGCCACCATTCCAAATGGTTGTGCAATATACCGAGAGGTCAGTTTATCCGCCTAAGGCGCAATTGCACCAATGTAGATGATTTTGCTACACAATCTCAGGTGTTGGCCTCAAGGTTCATTGAAAAAGGATATGATATGAACAACCTAGGTATAGAAATTGAGAATGTTCGTAATCTGGATAGAAAAGCACTTGTGTCAAATGTCCCTAAGAATAATCAGAATGATCCCATTAAGACAAGAATGATTCTTGATTTTAATATCCAGTATAGAAAGTTCGAGAGGATCGTACATAAGCACTGGCCAATCCTCAAGCATGACAGGATTTTAGGCCCCCTACTTCCTGATCATCCACAATTTATTTACAAAAAAGCACCTTCATTAAGGGATAAGTTAGCCCCTGGGGTCATTGACCCCCCTACTCAATCTGAGAATAGGATCTTTGATTTTCTGACTGGCTTTCATAAATGTGGTCGTTGCCCACCATGTCGAAAGGCCAGAAAGAATTTAAAGAAGCGGAAGGAATTTGTGGCATCAGCAACTGGAAAAAATTATAAGATCAAGGATCTAATTACCTGTGATACAACTGGGGTCGTGTATATGCTACAGTGTGACTGTGGCTTACAATATGTTGGCAGGACGTCCAGGCCCCTTCATGTCAGGATAGGGGAACATGTCAACAATATTAAAAGGGGGTTGGTTACACACAATGTTTCAAAACACTTCCGGCTCCACCATAACCGTAGCCCAGCTGGGCTGCAGTTCTGGGGGATAGAGAAGGTGACGAACCACTGGAGGGGAGGGAACTTCATTCGGCATCTCAGCCGACGAGAGTCTTTTTGGGTGTATGAATTAAAAGTGGGGGTCCCATTGGGGTTAAATGTTGAGTTTGACCTCAATTGTTTTATTTCTGACCGCTAGTATTTTTACTTTGTTTTAGTGTTTTTTATATGTTACATTTGTACACAGGTTAGATGGTTGTGCTGACGTCTATATTAATTTTACAGGTCTATTTATGACCGTTTTATTACTCTCAAAGCAGAGGTTGTCCTTTTTGTCACTATTGTTGGTTTTATTAAGAGGTCCTAACGGTCCCTTAAAGTAATTACTAGAGGGGGGATGTTGCAGAATCTCCATAGTTATTGACTATTGTGCCCTATATATGGTCGGATCATTTGGTCCACTTATATGTTGATCGCAATAATTTTATATTAATTTTCATATTGATATAATACCCCCATCAGTTTTTAGACATTAATGGACATCAGTGCTTTTTACTTTATTTTTATTTGATTTGTAGTGCTGACTCTGGACACTTGATGGCAGCACTGGGTGTATAGCACTAGTGATATGCCATTAATTCCAATGTCCGGTTGCAGCAATACATGCCCCTTTCTATGTATCATTTATGTTAGTGATTGGGGGATGTTTCTTAGATGTTTGACCCTTTCTGATGTTGTAGTCAGCGGTTATAACACTCTGCGTATAAGGGGATTCTTCCCCTGCATCCCTTGCTGACACTCTGTCACCATGTGATCAGTGCGCCCCGCCCCCTGTTTCACGGAGACGCTATGGGCGGAAATGAACATAGTTTGTTTGTACCACTGTCATGGCGATGGCGGATCACGTGGGGAGCGCCTACCCGGAAGTAATTCGAATGGGAGGCGTTATCCCCTGTGTACTCGCCGATGATAGGCACAGTGGTTGATCAGATGGAGGCTTCCTCCTGGAAGCACTCTGTATCCCATATGCCCTTAAGCCAATTGTGGTCAGCCTATGTCTTTTGGCTCATCTGATAATATCCAATAGGGGCGCTTGTCTCATAATCCTTATAGAAGGGGCGGGATATTATTCACATTTTTTAGATATTGCACACACCTGGTATATGGCTTATATAAAGAGACTGATATGCTGGCTCCATTACATTTCGCTGAGGAAGTCCTTGCCTACGGACGATACGCGTGCGAGGGGCTATATGTCGTCAGGACAGCCATCTACCTGGTTTTATACCTTTGTTACATGAACATCAGCTTGGCACAGGGCTATATGTGCATTGCTTGTGAGTAACCAATTTTTATTCAATAAATCAAGTGTTTTATATGGAGAGCACTATGTATTTCTTTTGGAATTTTGCATGTAACTACGCTAACGTATGAGTTTGTTTTGAATATTACTGAGTGAGTGAGGACTGTGATTGAAGGATCGTATGAGGACTACCCTCTCATCTTTATTATTACCCTTGTTAAGGGACTGCAGTTTTGACCTTCTGGTAAAACAGAGGTCCATGCTTTAAGGTGAGCGGCCTGTACACCTGGTGGCGGTTATACACGGAAGTGACTTCACTTATGATCATTATCAATCACCCTGTTTCACGATTAGAGGATCCTTCTATCTTCTTGATGCTCCACTCATCAATATTTTCCTATAAATTCTGAACTCTTGTACTGTTTGGACGTTTTTATTATAATGCGATTTTAGCGCTGCACTGCTTTTTTCATATACATTTCATTTAAGGATTTTTTATATTGACCTTCAGTGTTCAGCAGCATTGTGATAGGTTGGTTTTGCGCTGTCTGGTTCTTTTTACTACTGATCGCGGGGATCCCCGCGGCGAACGAGTCCGCGGGACCCGTGGTCTGACTCACGGGGATGACTGCAGGGTCGCGAGCGCACCATCAGCGGCGCGTGCGCGACCACACGGCAGGCAGTTATAGGGGACGTACAGGTACGTGATTGTGCCTGTATGAGCCATTCTGCCGACGTATATATGCCCTGAGCGGTCGTTAAGGGGTTAACCACTTGCCTACAGGGCACTTTCACCCCCTTCCTGCTCAAGCCATTTTTCAGCTTTCAGCGCTGTCACATTTTGAATGACAATTGCGCAGTCATGCAACACTGTACCCAAATGAAATTTTTCCCCACAAATAGAGCTTTCTTTTGGTGGCATTTGATCACCTCTGCGGTTTTTATTTCTTGCGCTATAAACAAAAGAAGAGGGGCAAGTTTTAAAAAAACACAATATTTTTTACTTTTTGCTATAATAAATATTCTTTTTTATTTATTTATTTATTTTTCCTCATTTTAGGCTGATATGTATTCTTCTACATATTTTTGGTAAAAAAAAAAAACGCAATAAGCGGATATTGATTGGTTTGCGCAAAAGTTACAGCAGCTACCAAATAGGGGATAGATTTATAGCATTTTTATTATTTTATTTTTTTTACTAGTAATGGCGGCGATCAGCGATTTTTATTGTGACTGCGATATTGCGGCAGACACATCGGACATTTTTGACACATTTTTGGGACCATTCACATTTATACAGCGATCCCTGCTATAAAAATGCATTGATTACTGTATAAATATGACTGGCAGGGAAGGGGTTAACACTAGGGGGCAATCAAGGGGTTAAATGTGTTCCCTAGGGAGTGATTTTTACTGTGGGGGGAGGGGACTGACTGGGGGAGGTGGCCGATGGTTGTCCCTATGTACAAGGGACACACCATTGGTCTCCTCTCCCTGACAGGACGTGGATCTGTGTGTTTACACACACAGATCCACGGTCCTGCTCAGTTACGGGGCATTCGCGGGTGCCCGGCAGCCATCGCGGCCGCCGGGCACGCACATCGGGTCCACAGTGACGCGGTGGCGCACCCGCGCCCCCCTAGTGGCTTGGGAAGGCGCAACGTCATATGACGTCTGCCCAGAACAAGAGGGTCTTCCTCCCGCCGTCATTTGACGGCGGGCGGTGGACAAGTGGTTAACATACAATGCAAGAAGCCATACCTCTAAATATCTAACACTTTGTTGGCCGTCACTGTTCAAATTTAGTCACAGTTGATAAATAAGGATGAGCCGAACACCCTCCAGTTCGGTTCGCACTAGAACTTGCGAACAGGCAAAAAAATTGTTCGAACACTCAAACACTGTTAAAGTCTATGGGACACGAACATGAAAAATCAAAAATGCTAATTTTAAAGGCTTATATGCATGGTATTGTCATAAAAACTGTTTCGGGACCCGGATCCTGCCCCAGGGGACATGTATCAATGCAAAAAAAAGTTTTAAAAACTGCCGTTTTTCGGGAGCAGTGATTTTAATAATTCTTAAAGTGAAACAATAAAAATTAAATATTCCTTTAAATATCATGCCTGGGGGTGTCTATAGTATGCCTGTAAAGTGGCACATTTTTCCTGTGTTTAGAACAGTCCCGCAGCAAAACAACATTTCTAAAGGAAAAAAAGTAATTTAAAACTGATCGCGGCTGTAATGGATTGTCGGGTCTCGGCAAGCAATATAGATAAAACTCATTAAAAAAAATGGCATGGCTTCCCTCCCCCAGTCCATTATCAGGCCCTCCAGGCTCGAATAAGGGTCTGGTATGGATTTTGGGGGGACCCGTACGCCATTTTTTTTTAAATGGCGTAGGGGTCCCCCAAAATCCATACCAGAACCTTAAGGTCTGGTATGGATTTTAAGGTAAACCCTGTGCCAAAATGAAAAAAAATGGCGTAGGGGTCCCCCCAAAATCCATACCAGAACCTTAAGGTCTGGTATGGATTTTGAGGGAAACCCTGTGCCAAAATGAAAAAAAAATGGCGTAGGGGTCCCCCAAAATCCATACCAGACCCTTATTCGAGCATGCAACCTGGCAGGCCGCAGGAAAAGAGAGGGGGACGAGAGAGCGCCCCCCCTCCTGAACCATACCAGGCCACATGCCACCAACATGACTTGTACCCCCCCACCCCAAAGCACCTTGCCCCCATGTTGATGGGGACAAGGGCCTCTTCCTCACAAACCTTGCCCGGTGGTTGTGGGGGTCTGCGGGCAAGGGGCTTATCGGAATCTGGAAGCCCCCTTTAACAAGGGGACCCCCAGATCCCGCCCCCCCCATGTGAATTGGGGTACCCTACAATTTCACAAAAAAATTGTCAAACATAGTAAAAAAGACACCCCGGGACAAGTCCTTTATTAAAAAATAAAAAAATAAAACTGTCCAGCGATGTCCATTCATCTTCTATCATGCCGTCTGATGTCAGAGGGGGGCGGGGTCACCCGTTTATGTCACCGGGTGGCCCTGCCCTCAGCTATATAGCAGCTGTCAAATCTAGAAAAAGCGTCACTCGGCGGGAGCCTCCCATGGAGGCGGAGCTGTTGCGGCTTTTTTTTTATTTTTTCGGTTCGTCGGGCGGCGTGATAGAAGATGAATGGACATTGCGGGATAGTTTTATTTTTTTAATTTTTAATAAAGAAAGTGTCTCCTGTCTTTTTTACTATTTTTGACACTTTTTTTGTGAAATGGTAGGGGTACAATGTACCCCTTACCTATTCACCAGGGGGGGCCGGGATCTGGGGCTCCCCTTGTTAAAGGGGGCTTCCAGATTCTAATAAGCCCCTGCCCGCAGACCCCCACAACCACCGGGAAAGGGTTGTGGGGATGAGGCCCTTGTCTCCATCAACATGGGGGCATGGTGCTTTGGGATGGGGGTCGCAGAGCCCCCCTGCCCCAAAGCACCCATCCCCCCATGTTGCGAGCGTGTGGCCTGGTATGGTTCAGGAGGAGGGGCGCTCTCTCGTCCCCTCCGCTTTTCCTGCGGCCTGCCAGGTTGCGTGCTCGGATAAGGGTCTGGTATGGATTTGGGGGGGGGCTACGCCATTTTTTTTATTTTAGCACAGAGTTCCCCTTAAAATCCATACCAGACCTAAAGGGCCCGGTATGGATTTGGGGGGACCCCCACACATTTTTTTTTTACATTTTGGTTCAGGGTTCCCCTTAATATTATTGCCAGACCCCTGGTAATGGACTGGGGGGGGGGGACCCATGCCGTTTTATCTGTATTGCCGAGACCCGACAATTCATTGCAGCCGCGATCAGTTTTAAATGACTTTTCTTCCTTTAGAAATTTAATTTTGCTGTGGGACTGTTCTAAACACGGGAAAAATGCGCCACTTTACAGGCATACGATAGACACCCCACAGGCACAATATTTAAAGGAATATTTACATGTCCCCTGGGGCAGAACCCGGGTCCCCAAACACTTTTTATGGCAATAACATGCATATAAGCCTTTAAAATTAGCACTTTTGGTTTTTCATGTTAATGTCCCATAGACTTTAACGGTGTTCCGCAGCTTTCGAATTTGCTGTGAACACAGAATAATGTTCGCTGCTCGGTGAACAGGCGAACACCCGATGTTCGAGGGGAACTTACGTTCCTCCAATCACTACCCAGCAAGCCTAAAGTCCATTTGAATGGTGCTGTTAAGCAATACAATTGTATCCAGGCAGTCACGGGTAGTGTGCTGCCTACATACAATAGCCAGCGATGGAGATTCCTCCATCCATGTGAATGGGGATATCTATTTTTTTATTTTTTTATATACAGCCCATTGGTTGTAGATGCCTATATAAAATATTTTAAAGAGATCACCAAATTATTTTACAAAAATCATTTCACTTCAAGGAAAATAATCTACAAGTGGTGTAGCTTTTAAATGATTACAAGTTTGTTAAGGAATGGCTACCCCAGCAAATTCAGCCTAAGGTCTGATTGTTTGATGCTAAGAGAAGTCTCCAAGAACTCCTCAAATTTCACAGAGGGATCGGATGGGAACTCTTGCAACAGAGTTGTCAAAGTCTGTGTGTGTCAAAGTGCATCTATCTACAATCATAAAGAGATTGCACCATTTAAGCCTTCATAGGAGGTGTGCTAGGGTACAGCCTTTGCTGTCTAATAAGAACATAAGGGCAAGACCAGTGCCAGAAGAAGGTCATCTAGAGCCATGCCAAACTGTGCCCCCCTCCATCCAATCTCCTTGTGGCACCCCTCCTCACCTCACATGATACAACAGTGCCAAGGGCAACCGCCCCTCCTGCCCACCCCCTGGGCAAGACTAGAGTTTGCTATTGAACATATAGGCAAAGAATCAAAGATAGTTTTTGTCACAAAACAAAGACAGCATTTAAGGAGAATAACCTCTTACTAACTGTGAAGAATGTTGGTGGAAATGTTATGGTTTGGGTTATTAACCACTTTAATGCCTTGGCATCTTGCAGTTATTGAGCAAATCTACCAAGGGATGGCTCAAAAAGAAGAAACAGGAGGCTATGGTTAGATCACATTAGATCACATTAAAATGTTCTGGTGAGAACAGGCAGTTCATGCAAGGAAACTTGAAAACATGGATGGAGAAGTGGTTAAAAAATGTAATTATTCGAAATCGTCATGGGTCTCAGAAGCCGGTGTATAGTTATGCAATACACCCATAAGAAGCCATTTCTGCAATAGCGTGCCTGTTGTTTGAAAAAAAATGTCACAAAAGCTCTATAACATTGAAAAGGCATATGCCCTCCATTGTTCAGACAGTAAAACTGAGTTGGTTTCAGAAACTGAAACTTTCACCAATGTCAGTCATTTCAGGAATCTTCGTCCACTCTTTGAGGTGCATTACTAGCAGACAATGAAAGGGCCAAAGGGGCAGCATCACACTGGCTGCAGAACACTGTTCCACCTATACATACCTCGCTGTGATTACCATCAGGATCTTTCAGCTCCACAAATATCAACATAGCAACTTTTATGGCCTTATCGGGCATAAATATTGATGTCACAGATTTCAGTTCTAATTACTTCAAGGTTAGCGAGGAGTTCCTAGAGGTTCTAGACGAGCTCCTAGAGACTTTCATCCCTCAAACTAATCTTTATGCCACCCTGTTCCTAGTGCAACACCTGGCATCTTGTCACAGAAAGAACTGGATGCCAGCCAACCTCAAAGAAGTCTAAGCTGCACCGGGTATCTTACTCAACATGGGCCTAGTCTGACAGCCCACAATTCAGCACTTTTGGTCTTCAAACCTCACACATGACCTCTTTTTTCACACAAAATTATGAGTAGTGCTATGCTTTTTACACTTTAATGATAATCCCCAGTGCCTCCCATAGCAGTGACCCCAGGCTTGACTGCCTGTTACTACTGCGGCCCATTTCTAGAGGCCAATTATCTTAAAGTGCATGGTAGAACACCCGGACCCTTTTTATGGCCAAAAACTTGCATTTAAGCCTACAAAATGGGGATTCTTGATTTTTCCAGTTTGGGTCCCATAGACTTTAATAGGGTTCACAGTTTGGGTTCGAACTTTTGCAATGTTCAAGAGTTCTGGCACGAACTAAACCCGGGGCAGTGCTCGGCCCAACTGCCAACTCTAATACAGTACAGTCAGGATTATTTATGACAAAAAGCTGGCAATCCCCTTAATAAACAAAGCAAACTATGTAGGATTTTTCTGGAGATCCCAGAATAAAGCATCTGAAAAGGTAAGCTGCAATTTTACATTTCCTTTCACATAGTCATGATATGCTTCATAAATAGGGGCATGTAACAAATATAAAGCAGGTGTTTTACCTGCAGCATCACATTTGTGAGCAAGGAGTTCCTAGAGCAGTGATGGCGAACCTTGGCACCCCAGATGTTTTGGAACTACATTTCCCATGATGCTCAACTACACTGCAGAGTGCATGAGCATCATGGGAAATGTAGTTCCAAAACATCTGGGGTGCCAAGGTTCACCATCACTGTCCTAGAGCCTCTAGACAATCATCACTCAAACAAACCTTTATGCCATTCAGTTCCTAGTGCAACACCCGGCATCTTGTCACAAATAGAACTGGATGCCAACACTCCTCAAAGAAGTCAAAACTGCACTGAGTGTCTAACTCAACATGGGAAAGCCCACCACAATTCAGCACTTGTGGTCCTCTAACTTCACCCATGCCCTCTTTTTTCACAAGTATTATTAGTAGTGCTGTGCTTTTTACACTTTAAAAGGATAGTTCACCTTTACAAAAAATATGCCTTTTCACGATAAGGGATGTTTGTAGATTAAAACAAACTGTGCAGCTCTGACAAGAGATCAATAATCCCCTTGCTATAGATGTAGGCCATTTACATACATTATAAAGCCTGTAATACTCTCAGGACATTGCTAAGTACTCCAAGGACGTTTCCAATTCACATGGGGGGGGCGGAATCTGGGGGTCGCCTTTGTTAAAGGGGGCTTCCAGATTCCGATAAGCCCCCGCCCGCAGACACCCACAACCACTGGGCAAGGGTTGTCCCAACTGTGTCTGTATGGTTTTTAACATTTTTATCCTGAAGGGCCTGATATGGAATTTGGGGGGGACCCCCAACGCTTTTATTTTTTTGGGTTTGGTGCCGTTTTTTTCAATGACTTTGATCTGTATTGCCGGGAACCGACAGTTCATTATAGCCTCGAGTAGTTTTAAATGACTTTTTTTTCTTTAGAAATGTCATTTTGTGCAGGGACAGTTCTAAACACGGGAAACATGCGCTACTTTACAGGCATACTATACATACCAAACATTATATATATATATATATATATATATATATATATATATATATATATATTTATAGCAGAAGCCCTATAGAATAAAATGGTGGGTGCTTCAATTTTTTATGTCACACAGTATTTGAGCAGCGGTTTTTCAAACGCATTTAAAAAAAAAAAACACTTTCATGAAAAAAAAAAAAAACAGTAAAGTTATCCCATTTTTTGTTAAAGATAAACATGATGTTATGCTGAGTAAATAGATTCCTAACATGTCATGCTTTAAAATTGTGTCTATCCGTGGAATAGCAGAAAACGATGGTACTTAAAAATCTCCGTAGGCGACGCTTTAAATGCCTTTTATGCAGTGGGTAGTATGACATGAGAGGGGTGCGGAATGTATGCGGAGGGTAGTATAACATGAGAGGAGTGTGCAGTTTATGGAGGTGGGTAGTATGATATGAGAGGGGTACGGAGTGTATGGCGGTGGGTAGTATGACATGAGAGGGGTTCGGAGTGTATGGCGGTGGGTAGTATGACATGAGAAGAGTGCAGAATTTATAGTGGTGGGTAGTATGACATGAGAGGGGTGCGGAGTGTATGGAGGTGGGTAGAATGACATAAGAGGAGTGCGGAGTGTATGGCGGTAGGTAGTATGGCATGAGAGGGGTGTGGAGTGTATGGTGGTGAGTAGTATGACATGAGAGGAGTGCAGAGTTTATGGCGGTGGGTAGTATGACATGAGAGGAGTGCGGAGTGTATGGCGGTGGGTAGTATGACATGAGAGGGTTGTGGAGTGTATAGTGGTGGGTAGTATGACATGAGAGGAGTGTGGAGTGTATAGGGGTGGGTAGTATGACATTAGAGGGGTGCGTAGTGTATGGCGGTGGGTAGTATGACATGAGAGGGGTTCGGAGTGTATGACGGTGTGTAGTATGACATGAGAAGAGTGCGGAGTGTATAGCAGTGGGTAGTGTGATATGAGAGGGGTGCCGAGTATATGGTGGTGGGTAGTATGACATGAGAGGGGTGCAGAATTTATGACTGTGGGTAGTATGACATGAGAAGAGTGTGGAGTGTATGGCGGTGGGTAGTATAACATGAGAGGGGTGCAGGGTTTATGGCGGTGGGTAGTATGATATGAGAGGGGTGTGGAGTGTATGACAGTGAGTAGTATGACATGAGAGGGGTGCAGAGTTTATGACAGTGGGTAGTATGACATGAGAGGAGTGCGGAGTGTATGGTGGTGGGTAGCAGGACATGAGAGGGGTGCAGAATTTATGACTGTGGGTAGTATGACATGAGAGGGGTGCTGAGTGTATGGAGGTGGGTAGCATGACATGAGAGGAGTGCGATGTGTATGGAGGTGGGTAGTAAGACATGAGATTGGTGCGGAGTGTATGGTGGTGAGTAGTATGACATGAGAGGAGTGCAGAGTTTATGGCGGTGGGTAGTATGACAAGAGAGGAGTGCGGAGTGTATGGCGGTGGGTAGTATGACATGAGAGGGTTGTGGAGTGTATAGTGGCGGGTAGTATGACATGAGAGGAGTGTGGAGTGTATAGGGGTGGGTAGTATGACATTAGAGGGGTGCGTAGTGTATGGCGGTGGGTAGTATGACATGAGAGGGGTTCGGAGTGTATGACGGTGTGTAGTATGACATGAGAAGAGTGCGGAGTGTATAGCAGTGGGTAGTGTGACATGAGAGGGGTGCCGAGTATATGGTGGTGGGTAGTATGACATGAGAGGGGTGCAGAATTTATGACTGTGGGTAGTATGACATGAGAAGAGTGTGGAGTGTATGGCGGTGGGTAGTATAACATGAGAGGGGTGCAGGGTTTATGGCGGTGGGTAGTATGATATGAGAGGGGTGTGGAGTGTATGACAGTGAGTAGTATGACATGAGAGGGGTGCAGAGTTTATGACAGTGGGTAGTATGACATGAGAGGAGTGCGGAGTGTATGGTGGTGGGTAGTAGGACATGAGAGGAGTGTGGAGTGTATAGGGGTGGGTAGTATGACATGAGAGGGGTGTGGAGTGTATGGTGGGGGGTGGTATGTACATGAGAGGGGTGCAGAGTGTATGGAGGCGGGTAGTATGACATGAGAGGGGTGTGGAGTATATGGCAGTGGGTAGTATGGCATGAGAGGGGTGTAGAGTATATGGCAGTGGGCAGTTTGACATGAGAGGGGTGTGGAGTGTATGGTGGTGGGTAGTATGACATGAGAGGGGTGCGGGGTGTATGGCGGTGGGTAGTATGACATGAGAGGAGTGCAGAGTTTATGACGGTGGGTAATATGACATGAGAGGGGTGCTGAGTGTATGGAGGTGGGTAGCATGACATAAGAGGAGTGCGATGTGTATGGAGGTGGGTAGTAAGACATGAGATTGGTGCGGAGTGTATGGTGGTGGGTAGTATGACATGCGAGGAGTGCAAAGTTTATGGCGGTGGGAAGTATGACATAAGAAGGGTGCGGAGTGTATGGCGGTGGGTTGTATGACATGAGAGGAGTGCGGAGTGTATAGCGGTGGGTAGTATGACATGAGAAGGCTGCGGAGTGTATGGCGGTGGGTAGTATGACATGAGAGGAGTGCGGAGTGTATAGGGGTGGGTAGTATGACATGAGAGGTGTGCGGAGTGTATGGTGGGGTGTGGTATGTACATGAGAGGGGTGCGGAGTGTATGGAGGTGGGTAGTATGATATGAGAGGGGTGCGGAGTGTATGGAGGCAGGTAGTATGACATGAGAGGGGTGTGGAGTATATTGCAGTGGGTAGTATGGCATGAGAGGGGTGTGGAGTATATGGCAGTGGGTAGTATGGCATGAGAGGGGTGTGGAGTATATGGCAGTGGGTAGTATGGCATGAGAGGGGTGTGGAGTATATGGCAGTGGGTAGTATGGCATGAGAGGGGTGTGGAGTATATGGCAGTGGGTAGTTTGACATGAGGGGGGTGTGGAGTGTATGGAGGTGGGTAGTATGACATGAGAGGAGTGCAGAGTTTATGGCGGTGGGTAATATGACATGAGAGGGGGCTGAGTGTATGGAGGTGGGTAGCATGACATGAGAGGAGTGCGGAGTGTATGGAGGTGGGTAGTAAGACATGAGATCGGTGCGGAGTGTATGGTGGTGGGTAGTATGACATGAGAGGAGTGCGAAGTTTATGGCAGTGGGATGTATGACATGAGAGGGGTGCAGAGTGTATAGCGGTGGGTAGTATGACATGAGAGGAGTGTATAGTGGTGGGTAGTATGACATGAGAGGAGTGCAGAGTTTATGGTAGTGGGTAGTGTGACATTAAAGGGGTGCAGAGTGTATGGTGGTGGGTAGTATGAAATGAGAGGGGTGCGGAGTGTATGGCGGTGGGTAGTATAACATGAGAGGGGTGCAGAGTTTATGGCGGTGGGTAGTATGACATGAGAGGGGTGCGGAGTGTATGACGGCGGGTAGTATGACATGAGAGGGGTGCAGAGTTTATGGCGGTGGGTAGTATGACATGAGAGGGGTGCAGAGTGTATAGCGGTGGGTAGTATGACATGAGAGGAGTGTATAGCGGTGGGTAGTATGACATGAGAGGAGTGCAGAGTTTATGGTAGTGGGTAGTGTGACATTAAAGGGGTGCAGAGTGTATGGCGGTGGGTAGTATGACATGAGAGGGGTGCGGAGTGTATGGCGGTGGGTAGTATGACATGAGAGGAGTGCGGAGTGTATGGTGCGGGGTAGTATCACATGAGAGGAGTGTGGAGTGTATAGGGGTGGGTAGTATGAAATGAGAGGGGTGCGGAGTGTATGGAGGTGGGTAGCATGACATGAGAGGAGTGCGGAGTGTATGGCGGTAGTTAGTATGACATGAGAGGGGTGTGGAGTGTATGGTGGTGAGTAGTATGACATGAGAGGAGTGCAGAGTTTATGGCAGTGGGTAGTATGACATGAGAGGAGTGCGGAGTGTATAGGGGTGGGTAGTATGACATTAGAGGGGTGCGTAGGGTGACCACATTTCCACACTACCATTCAGGGACACCCTCCCTTCCCAAAAATCAGCTTGTGCTGTAACGAATCACAGCACAGTGATTGGACACAAGAGGCGAGATGTATGATTTCTCCAATCACAAGCAGGGCACGGGATTGTGCTCCTCCAGGCATTCCCGCCCAGGACAAGTACTGTCAGTGAATAAAGCGGTGATGTGGCGGCCTTTTTTGGGGGCATCAGATGGGCCTGGGGGGTCAGCTGTGTCAGTTTCATTCCGGGACACTGTATTGTCCTGGAATGAATGTGCCCGGGACAGACCTGCAAAATGCGGGACTGTCCCGGGCAATACGGGACACGTGGTCACCCTAGGGGTGCGTAGTGTATGGCGGTGGGTAGTATGACATGAGAGGGGTGCGGAGTGTATGGTGGTGGGTAGTATGACATGAGAAGAGTGCGGAGTGTATAGGGGTGGGTAGTATGACATGAGAGGGGTGCGGAGTGTATGGTGGGGGGTGGTATGTACATGAGAGGGGTGCGGAGTGTATGGAGGTGGGTAGTATGACATGAGAGGGGTGCGGAGTGTATGGAGGTGGGTAGTATGGCATGAGAGCGGTGTGGAGTATATGGCAGTGGGTAGTTTGACATGAGAGGGGTGTGGAGTGTATAGGGGTGGGTAGTATGACATGAGAGGAGCGCTGAGTGTATGGAGGTGGGTAGCATGACATGAGAGGGGTGCAGAGTGTATGGCGGTGGGTAGTATGACATGAGAGGAGTGTATAGCGGTGGGTAGTATGACATGAGAGGAGTGCAGAGTTTATGGCAGTGGGTAGTGTGACATTAAAGGGGTGCGGAGTGTATGGAGGTGGGTAGTATGAAATGAGAGGGGTGCGGAGTGTATGGCGGTGGGTAGTATAACATGAGAGGGGTGCAGAGTTTATGGTGGTGGGTAGTATGACATAAGAGGGGTGCAGAGTGTATGGTGGTGGGTAGTATGACATGAGAAGAGTGCGGAGTGTATGGTGGTGGGTAGTATGACATGAGAGGGGTGCTGAGTGTTTGGAGGTGGGTAGCATGACATGAGAGGAGTGCGGAGTGTATGGAGGTGGGTAGTAAGACATGAGATCGGTGCGGAGTGTATGGTGGTAGGTAGTATGACATGAGAGGAGTGCGAAGTTTATGGCGGTGGGTAGTATGACATGAGAGGGGTGCAGAGTGTATAGCGGTGGGTAGTATGACATGAGAGGAGTGTATAGCGGTGGGCAGTATGACATGAGAGGAGTGCAGAGTTTATGGTAGTGGGTAGTGTGACATTAAAGGGGTGCGGAGTGTATGGCGGTGGGTAGTATAACATGAGAGGGGTGCAGAGTTTATGGTGGTGGGTAGTATGACATAAGAGGGGTGCGGAGTGTATGACGGCGGGTAGTATGACATGAGAGGGGTGCAGAGTTTATGGCGGTGGGTAGTATGACATGAGAGGAGTGCGGAGTGTATGGTGGGGGGTAGTATGACATGAGAGGAGTGTGGAGTGTATAGGGGTGGGTAGTATGATATGAGAGGGGTGCGGAGTGTATGGTGGTGGGTAATATGTACATGAGAAGAGTGCAGAGTGTATGGTGGTGGGTAGTATGACATGAGAGGGGTGCAAAAAGTATGGTGGTGGGTAGTATGACATGAGAGAGGTGTGGAGTGTATGGTGGGGGGTGGTATGACATGAGAGGGGTGCGGAGTGTATGGAGGTGGGTAGCATGAAATGAGAGGAGTGCGGAGTGTATTGCGGTAGGTAGTATGACATGAGAGGGGTGTGGAGTGTATGGTGGTGAGTAGTATGACATGAGAGGAGTGCAGAGTTTATGGCAGTGGGTAGTATGACATGAGAGGATTGCGGAGTGTATGGCGGTAGGTAGTATGACATGAGAGGGGTGCGGAGTGTATGGAGGTGGGTAGCATGAAATGAGAGGAGTGCGGAGTGTATGGCGGTAGGTAGTATGACATGAGAGGGGTGTGGAGTGTATGGTGGTGAGTAGTATTACATGAGAGGAGTGCAGAGTTTATGGCAGTGGGTAGTAAGACATGAGAGGAGTGCGGAGTGTATAGGGGTGGGTAGTATGACATTAGAGGGGTGCGTAGGGTGACCACATTTCCAAACTACTATACAGTGAAACCCTCCCTTCCCAAAAATCAGCTTGTGCTGTAACGAATCACAGCGCAGTGATTGGACACAAGAGGCGGGATGTATGATTTCTCCAATCACAAGCAGGGCGCGGGATTGTGCTCCTCCAGGCATTCCCGCCCAGGACAAGTACTGTCAGTGAATAAAGCGGTGATGTGGCAGCCTTTTTTGGGGGCATCAGATGGGCCTGGGGGGGTGGCTGTGTCAGTTTCATTCCAGGACACTGTATTGTCCTGGAATGAATGTGCCCGGGACAGACCTGCAAAATGCGGGACTGTTCCGGGCAATACAGGACACGTGGTCACCCTAGGGGTGCGTAGTGTATGGCGGTGGGTAGTATGACATGAGAGGGGTGCGGAGTGTATGGCGGTGGGTAGTATGACATGAGAAGAGTGCGGAGTGTATAGGGGTGGGTAGTATGACATGAGAGGGGTGCGGAGTGTATGGTGGGGGGTGGTATGTACATGAGAGGGGTGCGGAGTGTATGGAGGTGGGTAGTATGACATGAGAGGGGTGTGGAGTGTATGGAGGCGGGTAGTATGACATGAGAGGGGTGTGGAGTATATGGCAGTGGGTAGTATGGCATGAGAGGGGAGTGGAGTATATGGCAGTGGGTAGTATGGCATGAGAGGGGTGTGGAGTATATGGCAGTGGGTAGTTTGACATGAGAGGGGTTTGGAGTGTATGGTGGTGGGTAGTATGACATGAGAGGAGTGCAGAGTTTATGGCGGTGGGTAATATGACATGAGATCGGTGCGGAGGGTATGGTGGTGGGTAGTATGACATGAGAGGAGTGCGAAGTTTATGGCGGTGGGTAGTATGACATGAGAGGGGTGCAGAGTGTATGGCGGTGGGTAGTATGACATGAGAGGAGTGTATAGCGGTGGGTAGTATGACATGAGAGGAGTGCAGAGTTTATGGGAGTGGGTAGTGTGACATTAAAGGGGTGCGGAGTGTATGGAGGTGGGTAGTATGAAATGAGAGAGGTGCGGAGTGTATGGCGGTGGGTAGTATAATATGAGAGGGGTGCAGAGTTTATGGCGGTGGGTAGTATGACATGAGAGGGGTGCGGAGTGTATGACAGCGGGTAGTATGACATGAGAGGGGTGCAGAGTTTATGGCGGTGGGTAGTATGACATGAGAGGAGTGCAGAGTGTATGGTGGGGGGTAGTATGACATGAGAGGAGTGTGGAGTGTATAGGGGTGGGCAGTATGATATGAGAGGGGTGCGGAGTGTATGGTGGTGGGTAGTATGTACATGAGAGGAGTACAGAGTGTATGGTGGTGGGTAGTATGACATGAGAAGAGTGCAGAGTGTATGGTGGTGGGTAGTATGACATGAGAGGGGTGCTGAGTGTATGGAGGTGGGTAGCATGACATGAGAGGAGTGCGGAGTGTATGGAGGTGGGTAGTAAGACATGAGATCGGTGCGGAGTGTATGGTGGTGGGTAGTATGACATGAGAGGAGTGCGAAGTTTATGTCGGTGGGTAGTATGACATGAGAGGGGTGCAGAGTGTATAGCCGTGGGTAGTATGACATGAGAGGAGTGTATAGCGGTGGGTAGTATGACATGAGAGGAGTGCAGAGTTTAAGGTAGTGGGTAGTGTGACATTAAAGGTGTGCGGAGTGTACGGCGGTGGGTAGTATGAAATGAGAGGGGTGCGGAGTGTATGGTGGTGGGTAGTATAACATGAGAGGGGTGCAGAGTTTATGGCGGTGGGTAGTATGACATGAGAGGGGTGCGGAGTGTATGACGGCGGGTAGAACGACATGAGAGGGGTGCAGAGTTTATGGCGGTGGGTAGTATGACATGAGAGGAGTGCGGAGTGTATGGTGGGGGGGTAGTATGACATGAGAGGAGTGTGGAGTGTATAGGGGTGGGTAGTATGATATGAGAGGGGTGCGGAGTGTATGGTGGTGGGTAGTATGTACATGAGAGGAGTGCAGAGTGTATGGTGGTGGGTAGTATGACATGAGAAGAGTGCAGAGTGTATGGTGGTGGGTAGTATGACATGAGAGGGGTGCTGAGTGTATGGAGGTGGGTTGCATGACATGAGAGGGGTGTGGAGTGTATGGTGGTGAGTAGTATGACATGAGAGGAGTGCAGAGTTTATGGCAGTGGGTAGTATGACATGAGAGGAGTGCGGAGTGTATAGGGGTGGGTAGTATGACATTAGAGGGGTGCGTAGGGTGACCAAATTTCCAAACTACCATTCAGGGACACCCTCCCTTCCCATAAATCAGCTTGTGCTGTAACGAATCACAGCACAGTGATTGGACACAAGAGGCGGGTTGTATGATTTCTCCATTCACAAGCAGGGCGCGGAATTGTGCTCCTCCAGGCATTCCCGCCCAGGACAAGTACTGTCAGTGAATAAAACGGTGATGTGGCAGCCTTTTTTGGGGGCATCAGATGGGCCTGGGGGGGGGGGGGTGGCTGTGTCAGTTTCATTCCGGGACACTGTATTGTCCAGGAATGAATGTGCCCGGGACAGACCTGCAAAATGCGGGACTGTCCCGGGCAATACGGGACACGTGGTCACCCTAGGGGTGCGTAGTGTATGGCGGTGGGTAGTATGACATGAGAGGGGTGCGGAGTGTATGGCGGTGGGTAGTATGACATGAGAAGAGTGCGGAGTGTATAGGGGTGGGTAGTATGACATGAGAGGGGTGCGGAGTGTATGGTGGGGGGTGGTATGTACATGAGAGGGGTGCGGAGTGTATGGAGGTGGGTAGTATGACATGAGAGGGGTGCGGAGTGTATGGAGGTGGGTAGTATGACATGAGAGGGGTGTGGAGTATATGGCAGTGGGTAGTATGGCATGAGAGCGGTGTGGAGTATATGGCAGTGGGTAGTTTGACATGAGAGGGGTGTGGAGTGTATGGTGGTGGGTAGTATGACATGAGAGGAGTGCGGAGTGTATGGAGGTGGGTAGTAAGACATGAGAGGGGTGCTGAGTGTATGGAGGTGGGTAGCATGACATGAGAGGAGTGCGGAGTGTATGGAGGTGGGTAGTAAGACATGAGAGGGGTGCTGAGTGTATGGAGGTGGGTAGCATGACATGAGAGGAGTGCGGAGTGTATGGAGGTGGGTAGTATGACATCAGAGGGGTGCAGAGTGTATGGCGGTGGGTAGTATGACATGAGAGGAGTGTATAGCGGTGGGTAGTATGACATGAGAGGAGTGCAGAGTTTATTCACAGACACACAAAAACAGTCTCCTGCGCTCGGATGTACAGTCTCTTAGTGGCACAACCAGAGTTTTCCGTAGGGAAATGACCAAGAATCTTGCTGCCCTCCTCAGAACAATTGGTATTCTTTAAGACTGAAAAGTAAAGGAAAACAGAAGGCGCACCGACCTAGTGCATTACCAGTGGCTAGGTTTTATTTAAAAAACTGAAGGATTAAAAATACTCACAAAGCAAGTATAGTATTGAACACACAATCTTTCCATCAAAAGGAGATAGCCTCCTACTGGAACCGGACGAACAGAGAGTCCAGACAACAAAATTCACAGCCACGGCTGACGCGTTGCGAGGGCGCACCCTCTTCCTCAGAGCCAAAAAGTGATGGTGACTGGACCCCCCTCTCTCTCTGAGCTCCTTTTTATCCATGTGTAAATGGGCCTGAGTGATCACCTGTCTACAACTCCACCCACCACAGGCCACTCCTCCTCTTGCCTAAAAGGCAAACCCATATAGGCTTAACCCCTCACTATACACTCTCATATGTCTATCTATATCCTTACATGGTAACTATTAGTACGCCATACCTATATACCTAAGTGCCAGCTAGCAAATGGCAAATAAAAAGCCATTGCCTGGCGGGACTTACCCATGCCATTCAAACTATCATGGGCCGCCGATCGCTGCTGCCACCCGTCTACAGGTAGTCCAACGTCATGGGAGCTGATGTATCTATCTTCCCACTACTAGATGGGACGCACACTGGCCGGAGACGCCGGAAGTAGCGGTGGATGTGCGTTCCACCCGCTACTTCCGGTGGATGTAACCGTCACTTCCGCCCTCAGATGGGCTGGACAGGTATCAAAGATTATCCCGGATATGAAGGCGGCTCTCGCACTCCGTATCCGGTTTTGTTGATCCTCTCTGTACAGGCGCAATAACCTGCCAATCACAGTGTCCCCGAGTTGCTGATCTGTGCGCGGCACAGCACAAACGTGACCCGCGCTGACCAGAAGCTAGGAGGACATATTGATGCCAGCACAGCCTCCAATCTATATCGGGTCCCAAAGCCGCTATGATAGTGGTGGCCCCCACACTCTCAATAAATGCTAAAAAAAAAAAAAAAAAAAAAAGAAAAGGGGGGGGGGGGGGACCCTAAACTATAAGAAAAAGGGCAGTATCATACTAGGTGGCCTGTGAGGGCTATTGCCCCAACACCTGACCCCACACCTATGCAAAATACCACCAGAGAATATAATTGATAGAATTAATCAATTTGGAATAGTGTAAGCACCCATAGTGGCATAATTAACTCTTGCCCAAATACACATGGAATCAATCTATCAAATACACTAGGTATAGGGAACAATTATTCTTCAGTTGCTCCAGGGGAGGTCCAATACCACACTTCGGTCCATCATAATATAGGACCAGACGACACAAAACTCAGCAATAGAAATATGCATGTGTGCACGCACGCCACCCACCCGGGGCCCACATACGCCCCACCGCATACCCATAGTGGTTGGGCCAGCGGCAGGCGCATATGTGCACCGAGTATTGGACCTCCCCTGGAGCAACTGAAGAATAATTGTTCCCTATACCTAGTGTATTTGATAGATTGATTCCATGTGTATTTGGGCAAGAGTTAATTATGCCACTATGGGTGCTTACACTATTCCAAATTGATTAATTCTATCAATTATATTCTCTGGTGGTATTTTGCATAGGTGTGGGGTCAGGTGTTGGGGCAATAGCCCTCACAGGCCACCTAGTATGATACTGCCCTTTTTCTTATAGTTTAGGGTTCCCCCCCCCCTTTTCTTTTTTTTTTTTTTTTTTTTTTTTAGCATTTATTGAGAGTGTGGGGGCCACCACTATCATAGCGGCTTTGGGACCCGATATAGATTGGAGGCTGTGCTGGCATCAATATGTCCTCCTAGCTTCTGGTCAGCGCGGGTCACGTTTGTGCTGTGCCGCGCACAGATCAGCAACTCGGGGACACTGTGATTGGCAGGTTATTGCGCCTGTACAGAGAGGATCAACAAAACCGGATACGGAGTGCGAGAGCCGCCTTCATATCCGGGATAATCTTTGATACCTGTCCAGCCCATCTGAGGGCGGAAGTGACGGTTACATCCACCGGAAGTGGCGGGTGGAACGCACATCCACCGCTACTTCCGGCGTCTCCGGCCAGTGTGCGTCCCATCTAGTAGTGGGAAGATAGATACATCAGCTCCCATGACGTTGGACTACCTGTAGACGGGTGGCAGCAGCGATCGGCGGCCCATGATAGTTTGAATGGCATGGGTAAGTCCCGCCAGGCAATGGCTTTTTATTTGCCATTTGCTAGCTGGCACTTAGGTATATAGGTATGGCGTACTAATAGTTACCATGTAAGGATATAGATAGACATATGAGAGTGTATAGTGAGGGGTTAAGCCTATATGGGTTTGCCTTTTAGGCAAGAGGAGGAGTGGCCTGTGGTGGGTGGAGTTGTAGACAGGTGATCACTCAGGCCCATTTACACATGGATAAAAAGGAGCTCAGAGAGAGAGGGGGGTCCAGTCACCATCACTTTTTGGCTCTGAGGAAGAGGGTGCGCCCTCGCAACGCGTCAGCCGTGGCTGTGAATTTTGTTGTCTGGACTCTCTGTTCGTCCGGTTCCAGTAGGAGGCTATCTCCTTTTGATGGAAAGATTGTGTGTTCAATACTATACTTGCTTTGTGAGTATTTTTAATCCTTCAGTTTTTTAAATAAAACCTAGCCACTGGTAATGCACTAGGTCGGTGCGCCTTCTGTTTTCCTTTACTTTTCAGTGCAGAGTTTATGGCAGTGGGTAGTGTGACTGTAACGGGAAGGCCCGGGGAACTCAGAATCGCTTAGGAAGTATGAAATACCCTTGCGCCAGCTTCCCCAATGGCTCTTATGTGTCAATCACCCTGTGTCTCTATTAGGGGCACAGGGTGAATGAAAACCCCAATATGGTCTAGGATGGCCATATTCAATGCTGTACATACATTTTATCTAGATTGGGTCTGTAATATTCATCCACCATATTCCCCAGGATAACTGCAAAGAACTCTCTACTGTTTGATTATGACCTCAACAGGTTAATGGGAAAGTGACGCCTTCATGATGTTTAGACACATACTCTTAGATGCTAATATCATCACCAACAGCCCTGACTTTGTGTAATCATGGCTGTGAGGAATTAAGGTAATTTGCATTCTATTGTTCAGTATGACTTGGGATGGTCTGGTGTGAATAGAAGTAATTAACCCTATACTTGTGTGTATTGTAAAGGCAGACTGGGATTTACAATACAAAGGGATTTAAGATGTAAAGGGTTTAGAACCTGTTGTCGCCAGACAGACTGGCTGCCAACCCTTTGTGGGAAGATGTGTATTGGAGATCGTATATTCTATTGTGTTGGGATCTTTTGAAGCCTAGCAGACGTCAGGATGAGGTGTTGAGTTTTGGGATGTGTGGGTGGAGCTGGGCCCTTGTTCATGTTAAATCATGTGCCCTGAATTGTGTATAAAGTTACAATGTTTGGCAATAATAAATTCATTCCTACTACAGAAGAGACAGAGTGCGTCTCGTCTTCTTCCAGAGGGGTCGGCTCCTATAGGAAAGGGTCGTTTAGCTGTGGATATCGGTAGCGAGTGGATGTGTGTCTAGGAGAGGGAACATCGTAAACGTCGTTAATACCCCTTGAGATTGGGGTGCCGTTACAGTGACATTAAAGGGGTGTGGAGTGTATGGAGGTGGGTAGTATGAAATGAGAGGGGTGCGGAGTGTATGGCGGTGGGTAGTATAACATGAGAGGGGTGCAGAGTTTATGGTGGTGGGTAGTATGACATAAGAGGGGTGCGGAGTGTATGACGGCGGGTAGTATGACATGAGAGGGGTGCAGAGTTTATGGCGGTGGGCAGTATGACATGAGAGGAGTGCGGAGTGTATGGTGGGGGGTAGTATGACATGAGAGCAGTGTGGAGTGTATAGGGGTGGGTAATATGATATGAGAGGGGTGCGGAGTGTATGGTGGTGGGTAGTATGTACATGAGAAGAGTGCAGAGTGTATGGTGGTGGGTAGTATGACATGAGAGGGGTGCAAAAAGTATGGTGGTGGGTAGTATGACATGAGAGAGGTGTGGAGTGTATGATGGGGGTGGTATGACATGAGAGGGGTGCGGAGTGTATGGAGGTGGGTAACATGACATGAGAGGAGTGCGGAGTGTATGGTGGTAGGTAGTATGACATGAGAGGGGTGTGGAGTGTATGGTGGTGAGTAGTATGACATGAGAGGAGTGCAGAGTTTATGGTAGTGGGTAGTATGACATGAGAGGAGTGCGGAGTGTATAGGGGTGGGTTGTATGACATTAGAGGGGTGCGTAGGGTGACCACATTTCCAAACTACCATTCAGGGACACCCTCCCTTCCCAAAAATCAGCTTGTGCTGTAACGAATCACAGCACAGTGATTGGACACAAGAGGCGGGATGTATGATTTCTCCAATCACAAGCAGGGCGCGGGATTGTGCTCCTCCAGGCATTCCTGCCCAGGACAAGTACTGTCAGTGAATAAAGCGGTGATGTGGCGGCCTTTTTTGGGGGCATGAGATGGGCCTGGGGGGGGTGGCTGTCTCAGTTTCATTCCGGGACACTGTATTGTCCTGGAATGAATGTGCGCGGGACAGACCTGCAAAATGCGGGACTGTTCCGGGCAATACGGTACACGTGGTCCCCCTAGGGGTGCGTAATGTATGGCGGTGGGTAGTATGACATGAGAGGGGTGCGGAGTGTATGGCGGTGGGTAGTATGACATGAGAAGAGTGCGGAGTGTATAGGGATGGGTAGTATGACATGAGAGGGGTGCGGAGTGTATGGTGTGGGGTGGTATGTACATGAGAGGGGTGCGGAGTGTATGGAGGTGGGTAGTATGACATGAGAGGGGTGTGGAGTGTATGGAGGCGGGTAGTATGACATGAGAGGGGTGTGGAGTATATGGCAGTGGGTAGTATGGCATGAGAGGGGTGTGGAGTATATGGCAGTGGGTAGTATAGCATGAGAGGGGTGTGGAGTGTATGGCAGTGGGTAGTTTGACATGAGAGGGGTTTAGAGTGTATGGTGGTGGGTAGTATGACATGAGAGGAGTGCAGAGTTTATGGCGGTGGGTAATATGACATGAGATCGGTGCGGAGCGTATGGTGGTGGGTAGTATGACATGAGAGGAGTGCGAAGTTTATGGCGGTGGGTAGTATGACATGAGAGGGGTGCACAGTTTTTTCGGCGGTGGGTAGTATGACATGAGAGGAGTGTATAGCGGTGGGTAGTATGACATGAGAGGAGTGCAGAGTTTATGGGAGTGGGTAGTGTGACATTAAAGGGGTGCGGAGTGTATGGAGGTGGGTAGTATGAAATGAGAGGGGTGCGGAGTGTATGGCGGTGGGTAGTATAACATGAGAGGGGTGCAGAGTTTATGGCGGTGGGTAGTATGACATGAGAGGGGTGCGGAGTGTATGACGGCGGGTAGTATGACATGAGAGGGGTGCAGAGTTTATGGCGGTGGGTAGTATGACATGAGAGGAGTGCGGAGTGTATGGTGGGGGGTAGTATGACATGAGAGGAGTGTGGAATGTTCATGGGTGGGTAGTATGATATGAGAGGGGTGCGGAGTGTATGGTGGTGGGTAGTATGTACATGAGAGGAGTGCAGAGTGTATGGTGGTGGGTAGTATGACATGAGAGGGGTGCTGAGTGTATGGAGGTGGGTAGCATGACATGAGAGGAGTGCGGAGTGTATGGAGGTGGTTAGTAAGACATGAGATCGGTGCGGAGTGTATGGTGGTGGGTAGTATGACATGAGAGGAGTGCGAAGTTTATGGTGGTGGGTAGTATGACATGAGAGGGGTGCAGAGTGTATGGTGGTGGGTAGTATGACATGAGAGGAGTGTATAGCGGTGGGTAGTATGACATGAGAGGAGTGCAGAGTTTATGGGAGTGGGTAGTGTGACATTAAAGGGGTGCGGAGTATATGGAGGTGGGTAGTATGAAATGAGAGGGGTGCGGAGTGTATGGCGGTGGGTAGTATAACATGAGAGGGGTGCAGAGTTTATGGCGGTGGGTAGTATGACATGAGAGGGGTGCGGAGTGTATGACGGCGGGTAGTATGACATGAGAGGAGTGCAGAGTTTATGGCGGTGGGTAATATGACATGAGATCGGTGCGGAGTGTATGGTGGTGGGTAGTATGACATGAGAGGAGTGCGAAGTTTATGGCGGTGGGTAGTATGACATGAGAGGGGTGCACAGTTTTTTCGGCGGTGGGTAGTATGACATGAGAGGAGTGTATAGCGGTGGGTAGTATGACATGAGAGGAGTGCAGAGTTTATGGGAGTGGGTAGTGTGACATTAAAGGGGTGCGGAGTGTATGGAGGTGGGTAGTATGAAATGAGAGGGGTGCGGAGTGTATGGCGGTGGGTAGTATAACATGAGAGGGGTGCAGAGTTTATGGCGGTGGGTAGTATGACATGAGAGGGGTGCGGAGTGTATGACGGCGGGTAGTATGACATGAGAGGGGTGCAGAGTTTATGGCGGTGGGTAGTATGACATGAGAGGAGTGCGGAGTGTATGGTGGGGGGTAGTATGACATGAGAGGAGTGTGGAATGTTCATGGGTGGGTAGTATGATATGAGAGGGGTGCGGAGTGTATGGTGGTGGGTAGTATGTACATGAGAGGAGTGCAGAGTGTATGGTGGTGGGTAGTATGACATGAGAGGGGTGCTGAGTGTATGGAGGTGGGTAGCATGACATGAGAGGAGTGCGGAGTGTATGGAGGTGGTTAGTAAGACATGAGATCGGTGCGGAGTGTATGGTGGTGGGTAGTATGACATGAGAGGAGTGCGAAGTTTATGGTGGTGGGTAGTATGACATGAGAGGGGTGCAGAGTGTATGGTGGTGGGTAGTATGACATGAGAGGAGTGTATAGCGGTGGGTAGTATGACATGAGAGGAGTGCAGAGTTTATGGGAGTGGGTAGTGTGACATTAAAGGGGTGCGGAGTATATGGAGGTGGGTAGTATGAAATGAGAGGGGTGCGGAGTGTATGGCGGTGGGTAGTATAACATGAGAGGGGTGCAGAGTTTATGGCGGTGGGTAGTATGACATGAGAGGGGTGCGGAGTGTATGACGGCGGGTAGTATGACATGAGAGGAGTGCAGAGTTTATGGCGGTGGGTAATATGACATGAGATCGGTGCGGAGTGTATGGTGGTGGGTAGTATGACATGAGAGGAGTGCGAAGTTTATGGCGGTGGGTAGTATGACATGAGAGGGGTGCACAGTTTTTTCGGCGGTGGGTAGTATGACATGAGAGGAGTGTATAGCGGTGGGTAGTATGACATGTGAGGAGTGCAGAGTTTATGGGAGTGGGTAGTGTGACATTAAAGGGGTGCGGAGTGTATGGAGGTGGGTAGTATGAAATGAGAGGGGTGCGGAGTGTATGGCGGTGGGTAGTATAACATGAGAGGGGTGCAGAGTTTATGGCGGTGGGTAGTATGACATGAGAGGGGTGCGGAGTGTATGACGGCGGGTAGTATGACATGAGAGGGGTGCAGAGTTTATGGCGGTGGGTAGTATGACATGAGAGGAGTGCGGAGTGTATGGTGGGGGGTAGTATGACATGAGAGGAGTGTGGAATGTTCATGGGTGGGTAGTATGATATGAGAGGGGTGCGGAGTGTATGGTTGTGGGTAGTATGTACATGAGAGGAGTGCAGAGTGTGTGGTGGTGGGTAGTATGACATGAGAGGGGTGCTGAGTGTATGGAGGTGGGTAGCATGACATGAGAGGAGTGCGGAGTGTATGGAGGTGGGTAGTAAGACATGAGATCGGTGCGGAGTGTATGGTGGTGGGTAGTATGACATGAGAGGAGTGCGAAGTTTATGGCGGTGGGTAGTATGACATGAGAGGGGTGCAGAGTGTATAGCGGTGGGTAGTATGACATGAGAGGAGTGTATAGCGGTGGGTAGTATGACATGAGAGGAGTGCAGAGTTTATGGTAGTGGGTAGTGTGACATTAAAGGTGTGCGGAGTGTACGGCGGTGGGTAGTATGAAATGAGAGGGGGCGGAGTGTATGGCGGTGGGTAGTATAACATGAGAGGGGTGCAGAGTTTATGGCGGTGGGTAGTATGACATGAGAGGGGTGCGGAGTGTATGACGGCGGGTAGAACGACATGAGAGGGGTGCAGAGTTTATGGCGGTGGGTAGTATGACATGAGAGGAGTGCGGAGTGTATGGTGGGGGGTAGTATGACATGAGAGGAGTGCGGAGTGTATGGCGGTAGGTAGTATGACATGAGAGGGGTGTGGAGTGTATGGTGGTGAGTAGTATGACATGAGAGGTGTGCAGAGTTTATGGCAGTGGGTAGTATGACATGAGAGGAGTGCGGAGTGTATAGGGGTGGGTAGTATGACATTAGAGGGGTGCGTAGGGTGACCAAATTTCCAAACTACCATTCAGGGACACCCTCCCTTCCCATAAATCAGCTTGTGCTGTAACGAATCACAGCACAGTGATTGGACACAAGAGGCGGGTTGTATGATTTCTCCAATCACAAGCAGGGCGCGGAATTGTGCTCCTCCAGGCATTCCCGCCCAGGACAAGTACTGTCAGTGAATAAAGCGGTGATGTGGCGGCCTTTTTTGGGGGCATCAGATGGGCCTGGGGGGGGGGGTGGCTGTGACAGTTTCATTCCGGGACACTGTATTGTCCGGGAATGAATGTGCCCGGGACAGACCTGCAAAATGCGGGACTGTCCCGGGCAATACGGGACACGTGGTCACCCTAGGGGTGCGTAGTGTATGGCGGTGGGTAGTATGACATGAGAGGGGTGCGGAGTGTATGGCAGTGGGTAGTATGACATGAGAAGAGTGCGGAGTGTATAGGGGTGGGTAGTATGACATGAGAGGGATGCGGAGTGTATGGTGGGGGGTGGTATGTACATGAGAGGGGTGCAGAGTGTATGGAGGTGGGTAGTATGACATGAGAGGGGTGCGGAGTGTATGGAGGTGGGTAGTATGACATGAGAGGGGTGTGGAGTATATGGCAGTGGGTAGTATGGCATGAGAGGGGTGTGAAGTATATGGCAGTGGGTAGTATGGCATGAGAGCGGTGTGGAGTATATGGCAGTGGGTAGTTTGACATGAGAGGGGTGTGGAGTGTATGGTGGTGGGTAGTATGACATGAGAGGAGTGCAGAGTTTATGGCGGTGGGTAATATGACATGAGAGGGGTGCTGAGTGTATGGAGGTGGGTAGCATGACATGAGAGGAGTGCGGAGTGTATGGAGGTGGGTAGTAAGACATGAGAACGGTGCGGAGTGTATGGTGGTGGGTAGTATGACATGAGAGGAGTGCGAAGTTTATGGCGGTGGGCAGTATGACATGAGAGGGGTGCAGAGTGTATGGCGGTGGGTAGTATGACATGAGAGGAGTGTATAGCGGTGGGTAGTATGACATGAGAGGAATGCAGAGTTTATGGCAGTGGGTAGTATGACATGAGAGGGGTGCGGAGTGTATGACGGCGGGTAGTATGACATGAGAGGGGTGCAGAGTTTATGGCGGTGGGAAGTATGACATGAGAGGAGTGCGGAGTGTATGGTGGGGGGTAGTATGACATGAGAGGAGTGTGGAGTGTATAGGGTTGGGTAGTATGATATGAGAGGGGTGCGGAGTGTATGGTGGTAGGTAGTATGTACATGAGAGGAGTGCAGAGTGTATGGTGGTGGGTAGTATGACATGGGAGGGGTGCAAAAAGTATGGTGGTGGGTAGTATAACATGAGAGAGGTGTGGAGTGTATGGTGGGGGGTGGTATGTACATGAGAGGGATGCCAAGTGTATGGTGGGGGGTGGTATGTACATGAGAGGGGTGCGGAGTGTATGGTGGGGTGTTGTATGTACATGAGAGGAATACGGAGTGCATGGTGTGGGGTGGTATGTACATGAGAGGAGTGCGGAGTGTATGGTGGGGATCACTGGCTCCCCGCTGGCCAATGGCGGAACGTACGCGCTCACAAAGCGAGATCCCGCGCCAACATGATGGCTGGTCGGCAAGTAGTTAATTAGGAGTCAAGCATTAATATAAAATAAGACACAGTTCTACAAAAAGTATGTAGCGCTACCCCCACTTAAGAGAGCCGCTGGGTTTTGTTTCGGGCCCTGTATACAGCACCACCAACCCCCGGCAATCTACTCAACCCACACTGGCACAGTTAGTCTAGGGAATGTTACCTCGTAACGGTCTATACCTGATTATACACAATCTGGCAGTATTGATAGATAACTACTATCTGCAAGGATAACACTGATACCAAGGTAATAAAATATAACTGGATTTACTTTGGTATAAAGGTTCAAGGTTAAACACATCACATAGCATACATGCAGAGCCCTGCAGTGATAAACATATTCATCAGTGATAGTGCAGAGTGATCACCCGCCACGTGCAACTATCTTCGTTCCTTATACGCAATATGGCGCAGCAAACAAAGTTTTAACCCCCCCCCCCCTCTGATCAGGCCTGACTCAGATTAAACTCAGTCCCTTATGAGAACAATTCTTCGCATGCAACTTGAACGGTGGTGCACTTTCAGGAAACAATATTTGTAATCCAATGGTAGTAAATAAACAAGAGGGGCCAAGGCAGTCAACAAAGTAAAGGTTAATGAAGTGAGCAAGTGCTCGCTCACCACTCCGGACGCGATCCCAGTCCGGGCTTCCACCACTGTGTATCCGCACACAGTGTCTCCAACGGCCGGGTCTCCGGTCCAGCTGATGTCAGCAAACTCGAGCAGGAACAGGTGCCACCCAGGCTCTGCAGTTGGGTGGAAAGCTCTTTGGTAGGTATGCAAGGCCCAGGTTTCAGGCCTTACACAGCAGCGGATCCGCACAGGGAGTCCTATTGCTTGCAGCGCGGTGTCCAAAGAGACCGAGCTTCGCCTCGCCCCCTCCTCTTATAGCCCCACCCACTCTGCGGTGGCTCAATGCACCCTGGGTGCCGAACGGGGTTCTGGGTAACGTAGTCCAGGGGCCTTAAAGGAGACCCTGCTACACACTCCCCCCACTTAAACTCTTTGGTCCCCAAAGATAAATGTTAACACATACTACGCACAACATGAGACAAAGATGCGTAAGATGTCGGCAGAGGAAGTTCCCACCAAAAACGAGGGGGTGGACTTCCTTGCCCACAGGTCACACTGTCATTCGTGGCCTGCCTAGCTGTGCCAACGTGTGAGTTGGGGTTGTCCCACTAAATAAACAATGGAGGGATCAGGGTCTTTCACACTCCTCCTGGCAGTGACCACAGTGTCTTCCGAGCTCTTCCCCATCTGTGGATAAGTCAATTTTCGGGGAGGCCTTATGGCCCTTCTCATCCTTTGTTCTCTTGGGATTTCTGGTTCAGATAATACAGGTTCCTCTTCTGGAACTGACTTGGGAGTTTCCAGTGGTTCTGGGACACTCGACTCAGGAGCAGGGAGATACATAGAATCGCTTGGATCCTCTTCTAAGATTAAGTCACAGGCATCTTCCCAAGAATCCGACAAAGGACTGGACGGGATGAACTCAGTAGCTTCTGCATTCAGTGTACTGTCTATGGTGACTTCAATATATGGAAGATCTATAGCAGAAGTTTCTGGGACCTGGGAAGGCCATAGCCAATCAAGTTCTTCTCTCTCATCCTCACTTAATTCAGAGACATCTGATTCTTCAATCTGAGGAGTCTGGGACAGAGTGCTTGGCTTGGGAGTATTCAGGATGGAAGTAGACTCAGGGGGATCCCTCGCAGGGTGTATCCGAACTGCTTCGGCAAGTGGGAGTAGATGGTTCCGATGCCAAGTCTTTAAGGGCCCCACCTTTCCTTCTGGCTTTAGTCTGTAAACAGGTAGGCCCAACAGTTTCTTGCAAATAACATAGGGTTCAGGTCTCCATCTGTCTGCAAGCTTGTGCTTTCCAGGGACCCCCAAGTTCCGTAGCAGCACTCTGTCCCCAGGTTGTAGATCCTGAATCCGGACTTTCAAATCAAAGTTTTTCTTGTTGCAGGCTCCCCTTTGATCCGAGGCTGCTTGTGCCTGCTCATAGGCCAATTTGAAACTGTGTCTGAGCCTATCTACATATCACTTGTGGGAAGTGGCCGAGCAATGGTCTATGGAGGTACCAAAGGCCAGATCTACCGGTAGTCTTGCTTCTCTTCCGAACATAAGTCGATAGGGTGAGTACCCTGTAGCGTCACTTGTGGTACTGTTGTATGCATGCACAATTGCTGCTATATGTTTCCTCCAATGCTGCTTCTTTTCACTACTCAAAGTCCCCAGCATGTTGAGCAGGGTTCGGTTGAACCTCTCCGGCTGAGCATCACCTTGTGGATGATAGGGGGTGGTTTGGGTCTTCTTGATCCCTAAGGAATCCAGGAGCTTCCGAATCAGCCGACTTTCAAAGTCCCTTCCTTGATCCGAGTGGAGCCATTGTGGTAGCCCATAGTGTACAAAGTATTTCTCCATGAGTACTTTAGCTACAGTGGAAGCCTTCTGGTCTTTGATTGGAAAGGCCTGGGCATACTGGGTGAAATGGTCGGTTATCACTAGAACATTTCCTAGTCCACTCAAATCGGATTTGAGGCAGGGAAAATCAATGCATACCAAATCCAGTGGGCTTTGACTTTGCAGATTGCTCATTGGAGCAGCTTGGTGGGGTAAAGTCTTCCTCTGGATACAGCGTACACATGAGTGACAGTATTCCTCGACTTTGGCCCTCATGCAGGGCCAATAGAACCGGTTCCTAACGAGCTGGAAGGTCCTTTCTGTTCCCAAGTGGCCATGATTGTCGTGCAGGGCGACCAGGATGGTCTCTCGATGTTTCCCGGGTAGAAACAGTTGCCATATGTCTTCTAGGTCATCAGAGGGGCCCCTTCGGTAGACCACTCCCTGATGCACCTGCAGCCTGTCCCATTCCTTCCTCAGCAGACGAGCTTCCTTTGAAGGGTGGCGTAAGAGTTTATCTGGATCCTGACTCTCCAGGGCTTCCAGGACCAATCTCCCCATGGGTTCTTCCAATTGATCGCACCTTAACTCCTTTTTTGACAGTTTTGGCAAGTCAGCCTCCTCCAGCTGGGTTACCCCACAGTAATGTTTGGGGACCCCTACTACAGTGACTCCTATCTCTTCTGCTCTTGAACCGCAACTGGCCTGGAGTTCAGCCCCCTGACAGAGGGCCCACACCCTGCCCCCTGACAGAGGTGCCACTTGGGTCCAGTCTTCTGTACTGCTGGTGGGAGCATGGGATCTTCTTGACAAGGCGTCCGCATCTCAATTTCCAGCCCCAGGTCTATATTTCAGGCTAAAATTGAACGCAGACAGGGCCGCCAGCCATCTGTGTCCCGTGGCATCCAGCTTTGCTGTGGTGAAAAGATAAGTAAGGGGGTTGTTGTCAGTTTTCACGGTGAATTCTGCCCCATACAAATAGTCTTTGAGCTTGTCGACTACAGCCCATTTGAGGGCCAGGAACTCCAACTTATGAGTGGGGTAGTTCTTTTCCGAGGGGGTTAGACTCCTGCTCACATATGCAACGGGTCGCAGTTGCCCTTCGTGCTCCTGATAGAGCACTCCTCCCAGGCCATCATGACTGGCATCCACATGGAGTTCATACGGTTTCTTTGAGTCTGCGTAAGCCAGGACAGGGGCAGTGGTTAGGATTTTCTTCAACATCTGGAAGGCCTCTTCACACTTCTCGTTACACTGGTCTTTGACTGACTCCCCCGGCTTCCTGGGGCCCGAGTCATCCTCTTCCCCTTCCGTCTTGAGCAGCTTATTCAGAGGTTTGGCAATCCGGGCAAACCCTTCCACGAACCTCCTGTAATAGGAACAGAATCCCAAAAAGGATCTGAGTTCTGTCACAGTGGTGGGCCTTAGCCAGGAGGTGACTGCCTCCAACTTTTCGGGGTCTGTAGCTACCCCTTCTTTGGACACTACGTGTCCCAGATAGTTAACGGATGACTGATAGAACTGGCATTTTTTGGGTGAAAGCTTGAGTCCCTCCTCACCGAGTCTTCTCAGAACCTTCTCCAGTCTCTCCTCATGCTCTTCCAGGGTTCTCCCAAAGACAATGATGTCATCTAAGTATACAAGGACTTTGATGAGGTTCATGTCTCCCACAGTCTTTTCCATAAGGCGTTGAAAGGTGGCTGGAGCTCCAGACAGACCTTGGGGCATCCTGTCAAACTCAAAGATCCCCACAGGAGTTATGAAAGCTGTCTACTCCTTATCTTCTGGATGCATAGGGATCTGATAGTACCCACTCTTGAGATCCATTACACTGAACCACCTTGCTCCGGGCAAGCTCTGTAAGGCATCCTCTATCCTCTGGGTGGTATACTGGTCGGGTATGGTTCTCCTGTTGAGGGTCCTGTAGTCTATACATAGCCTCAATGACCCATTCTTCTTCCTGACCACCACTATCGGAGAGGCATATGGGCTTGTGGACTCCCGGATAACATCGGTTTGCTTGAGCTCGGCGAGCTGCTCCCGCAAGTCTTCGAGGTCTGCCAACGGGACTCGCCGGACCCTCTCCCTGAAGGGTTTGTCTTCTTGGAGGCGGTATCGGTGGGTGGCACTCTTCACACACCCCACATCAAACTCATCTTGGGAAAAGATCCTTCTCCTCTTGGTCAACTGGGCCTTGGCTCTCTCTTTCCAAGCCCTTGGCAGGTTCAGGTTCTCCATGCAGAGCTTCTCCCAAATAGTCCTTTCTCCCTCTGTCTTCTCCACATCCGACAAGACAACCGGGGTAGCAGGGCTCACTTGGCCCAGCAACATCCTGGCTGGGATTTCAATGGGGCCATCCGTAGTATTCCTGACACTCACAGGTACTTTACAGTGTGCCTTCTTCAAGGCCCTCAACGGGACCACTTCTGGGACTACTTCTAAGCCCGAGTGTTCTTCCCTTGGGTCAGGTTCCAACATGACAAAAGGCACAGGCTGCTCCCAAGTGAGCTTCACAGTGGCTCTGAGACAGGTTACTTCGCCGGGCTGCAGCACTATTCCTCTCCTTCCCAGCCTCCAGACCTTTCCTACCCCCTCTTCCAGGGCCTTCTGCTCTAAGACCAGTCGCTGGTAGGCTGTCTTCAGCATTGGATGGATCTTGGTGACCGTGGGGTCCTTCTTTCGTACTAGAGGGGCCAAGAGTCTCCGAACCAGGTCCGTGTTGGTCCCTATTATTATGGAGCTCTTGTTAGCTCCAGGCGGTCAGGGGCATACCACAGCCAGGGTGTCGAACACTTCAGCCTTCCCGGCTACAGATGGGTCAAAGGTCAGTTTTATGGACAGATAGCCATCATAAGGGAAGCTCCTGGTCCCAATCCTCCATATTTCCAACTCTTCAATCTTCTGGATGGGTAGGTGACTTAGATGCTTGTCATAAAAGTCCCTGTATAACAGGGTCACTTGTGCCCCAGTATCCAATATGGCTCTTGTTTAGACTCCCTCCACTTGGACAGGTACTATGGGGGAGGGGCCTACCAGCTTCTCTGGATACTGCTTCGAAGGGGTCTCTTTCTTTTGATCTTTGCATTTCCCTTTTGGACTCTCTTTCTTCCATTTCTCCTTGGACTTTAGTCTCTCTTGGGCTCGGTATGCATTGATCTCCCTCCTCTTAATGGGTGTAGCTACGCGCTGAGGGACACTATTCTCTTTCTTTGGTGTATATTCCCACTTGGGAACACTGTGTTTCTTCTGAGGGGTGTTGTCCTCTCTCTTTCTACACTTCTCATTCAGTTTGGAGCTCACTGGAGATGATGGGCACCCGGTTGACTCCTTCACCGGGGCCCTCTGAAGTTTTCCGCCGGCTTGCGGTTATTCATCTTTTTTTTCTTTGGACTGGAACACACTTTGGCGACATGGCCAGCCCCTCCACAGTTGAAACAAATCGCATCCCCCCAATCTTGCAGGGATGCGGGCGCTGAGGTGTTTGGAAACAGCTCCTTCTTCGGACTTTCCCTCTCTGGTACCCCTTGATCCTTGGCCATCAGGGAGGTCAGCATCCCCAATACTTGGGACATCTGTGACTTCAAGGTATCCACCTCTGAGTCTCTCTCGAGAGTCATGGCTGTCCTGACCATCACCGCCGGAGGATTGGTTGGCTCGACTGGTTGGTTCCTTCTTTTGTCTTCCAACATAGCCTCTTCTTCTCTGACCACTCGGATTAAGTCGGGGTACTCCAGGCTCTTCCCGTCCTGTCGAGTGTGTAACGCCAATGCAATGGGGTCCAGGGGCTGAGCTCCCCGCAACATCTGCTGAACACGGGCCTCATCCACCTTCCCTGGGTCGATCCCCTTCTTCAGTATAATTTTATGCAGGATCTTATCCAGACGCCTCCTGAACTCTGACAGTTTCTCTCCTGTCTTTTGATAGCAGTGCTCCAGCTAGTAAGTGAGCTCAGTGACTTTCTCTGTTCCACCGAACACATTCTGCAAAATGTCCAGATAATCCTGTGCATCACAGTCTTTCTTGCTCAGCTTGAGGTCGCGTATGGCCTCCAAGCCAGGCCCCTTCAGACTCTCTGTGATTCTCTGTTTCTTTCGTTGTTCTGGGACTTCCCATTCTTCTAAAGCCTGAGTGGCACCGTCTAGCCACTCCTCAAATCCCTCTTCTCCCGAAGGTACAGGTTTCCTTCCAGAAAATATCCTGAGTTTTCTGTATCCCGACATCGGGTAGTCTGTAGGATCCTTCTTACACTGGGCTACAATTTCCCCCAGGACCACGCATAATTCTGCGCTGAGGGTGGCCGGTGGTGACCCGGGACTCTCTTTAGCCTTCTGCTTTCCTGCTTTTGGGGACTGTGGTGGAGATATCTGTGGAGGTGATGGTTTTGGTGTCTGAAACCATCCTTCCCTGACTGGCAGCGCATTTATTAAGCTATAGATCTGATCATCCATTGCTTTTATGCTTGGACTTTTGAAATGCTCTGGGATTTCATTCTTCCATTCTACTAGTGCGTGGGTCAGCAAAGAATTCGACCTGACATCCATCACCCATGCTTTCTGGTGTGGGGACAGCGACATTACTAGCTGCTTTACCACTACTTCTTGCCAGATCCACGGGAGTTCAATAACTACTGCAGCGGCTGAATCGGTGCCAGCCACCGTGCACCACTGTTCCACTTCCAATGGGTCAATGCCGGTACTTTTGGTGCATTGCTTGCTGTATCAGGATCCCGGACGAGCCCCCACGTGTAGCGCTACCCCCAGTTAAGAGAGCCGCTGGGTTTTGTTTCGGGCCCTGTATACAGCACCACCAACCCCCGGCAATCTACTCAACCCACACTGGCACAGTTAGTCTAGGGAATGTTACCTCGTAACGGTCTATACCCGATTATACACCATCTGGCAGTATTGATAGATAACTACTATCTGCAAGGATAACACTGTCTGATACCAAGGTAATAAAATATAACTGGATTTACTATGGTATAAAGGTTCAAGGTTAAACACATCACATAGCATACATGCAGAGCTCTGCAGCGATAAACATATTCATCAGTGATAGTGCAGAGTGATCACCCGCCACGTGCAACTATCTTCTTTCCTTATGCGCAATATGGCGCAGCAAACAAAGTTTTAACCCCCCCCCCCTGGTCAGGCCTGACTCAGATTAAAAGCAGTCCCTTATGAGAACAATTCTTTGCATGCAACTTGAACAGCGGTGCACTTTCAGGAAACAATATTTGTAATCCAATGGTAGTAAATAAACAAGAGGGGCCAAGGCAGTCACTAAGCCCAACAAAGTAAAGGTTAATGAAGTGAGCAAGTGCTCGCTCACCACTCCGGACGCGATCCCAGTCCAGGCTTCCACCACTGTGTATCCGCACACAGTGTCTCCAACGGCGGGTCTCCGGTCCAGCTGATGTCAGCAAACTCGAGCAGCAACAGGTGCCACCCAGGCTCTGCAGTGGGGTGGAAGGCTCTTTGGTAGGTATGCAAGGCCCAGGCTTCAGGCCATACACAGCAGCGGATCCGCACAGGGAGTCCTATTTCTTGCAGCGCGGTGTCCAAAGAGACCGAGCTTCGCCTCGCCCCCTCCTCTTATAGCCCCACCCATGAGTCTCTGCTGTGGCCCAATGCACCCTGGGTGCCCAACGGGGTTCTGGGTAACGTAGTCCAGGGGCCTTAACGGAGACCCCACTACAAGTATATTGTTAAAGGGTTTGTTAACACATATAACACAAAGAATGCCAGCCCCTCTATTAGAGCCTGGCATAGCACATTGTACCAGTCTTTTAGAAAAACGAGGCTTGTAAATACTGATTTAGAGCTATCTTCAGGCCGGTCACATGACTCGTGGCCGCTGTACAGCTCCGATGGATGGATACTGCAGCTCATCCTCTCCTGTAGTAGTCTTGGAAACTGTCCGAGAGTCACGTGACCGGCCTGAAGACAGCGCTAAATCAGTATTTACAACGTTCCTTTTTCTAAAAGACAGGTGCAGTGTGCTATGCCAGGATATAATAGACGGGCTGGCAGTGAGACACACAGACATTAGCTGACAGGCAGGAAGGAGGGGGTAAGGACAGGGAGAGAGGAGAGCTGAGGGGACAGTTGCTTATGACGGAGGGACGTACTCTGGCCACAATGGGCAGTGCTGAGTAGCCCTGGTTATCGTGGTCAGTTTAGAGAGGGGCATACAGGAAGTGGCAGATGCAGTTTTTTTTTTACAGTTTAGAGAGGGGCAGATAACATAGCACAAGCACTGTGCTGTTTAATCTGCTTCCTGGAACCAGGAATTCGATTTTTGTTTTTGGAGTTAACAAACACTTTTAAAGCGGAGATCCACCGTAAAAAAAAAATATATATTAAAAGCCAGCAGCAGGGATGAGCCGAACACCCCCCTGTTCGGTTCGCACCAGAACCTGCGAACAGACAAAATGTTTGTGTAAACTTTAGAACCCTATTAAATACAATGGACTTGAACGTTCGAAATCTAAAGTGTTAATTATAAAGGCTAATATGCAAGTTATTGTCCTAAAAAAGTGTTTGGGGACCCGAGTCCTGCCCCAGGGACATGTATCAATGCAAAAAGAAGTTTTAAAAACGGCCGTTTTTTCGGGAGCAGTGATTTTAATAATGCTTAAAATGAAAAAATAAAAGTGAAATATTCCTTTAAATTTCGTACCTGGGGGGTGTGTATGATATGCATGTAAAGTGGCGCATGTTTCCCGTGCTTAGAACTGTCCCTGCAAAAAATGTCATTTTTGAAAGAAAAAAATGCATTTAAAACTGACTCGCGGCTATTAATGAATTGTCGGCTCCCGGCAATACATACAAAAGTCATTGATAAAAAAAAAAAAAAAGCGTGGGGGTTCCCCAGAATTCAATTACCAGGCCCTTCAGGTCTGGAATGGATATTAAGGGGAACCCCGCCGCAAATTAAAAAAAAATTGACGTGGGGTTCCCCCAAATATCCATACCAGACCCCTTATCCGAGCACGCAACCTGGCCGGCCGCAGGGGAAAAGGGGGGGACGAGAGAGCGGCCCCCCCTCCCTCCTGAACCGTACCAAGCCACATGCCCTCAACATGGGGAGGATGTCCCCATGTTGATGGGGACAAGGGCCTCATCCCCACAACCCTTGCCCGGTGGTTGTGGGGGTCTGCGGGCGGGGGGCTTATTGGAATCTGGAAGACCCCTTTAACAAAGGGGACCCCCAGATCCCGGCCCCCCCTATGTGAATTGGTAAGGGGTACATTGTACCCCTACCATTTCACGAAGAAAGCGTAAAAAAATGTTTAAAAAAAAACACGCAAACACCTTGAAAAAGTCCTTTATTAAAAAAAAACAAAAACATTCCAGCGGTGAAATCCAGTGTCCCGCGGCGATCCCGATGTCCAGCGCTGTCCTTCATTGGTTGTGCCTGAGCGGACCTGATGGGGAACTCCCTCTCAGTATTTTAAATGTATAGACCCGCCCCTTCTAAAGTTCCCCATCAGGTCCGCTCAGCGGACCAGATGCGGAACATGAGAAGGGGCGGGTCTATACATGTATTACCAAAGTGAGAGCAGTTCCCCATCAGGTCCGCCCCCTCGGTATGTCGGACCCGCCTACGTCATTGGCTTGAGTGGGGAACTTCCTTCACTATGTAAATTTAAATTACACAGTGAAGGAAGTTCCCCGCTCAAGCCAATGACGTAGGCGGGTCCGACATACCGAGGGAGCGGACCTGATGGGGAACTTTAGAAGGGGCGGGTCTATACATTTAAAATACTGAGAGGGAGTTCCCCATCAGGTCCGCTCAGGCACAACCAATGAAGGACAGCGCTGGACATCGGGATCGCCGCGGGACACTGGATTTCACCGCTGGAATGTTTTATTTTATTTTATTTTTTAAATAAAGGACTTTTTCAAGGTGTTTGTGTTTTTTTAAACATTTTTTTACGCTTTCTTCGTGAAATGGTACGGGTACAATGTACCCCTTACCAATTCACATAGGGGGGGGGCGGGATCTGAGGGTCCCCTTTGTTAAAGGGGTCTTCCAGATTCCGATAAGCCCCCCGCCCGCAGACCCCCACAACCACCGGGCAAGGGTTGTGGGGATGAGGCCCTTGTCCCCATCAACATGGGGACATCCTCCCCATGTTGAGGGCATGTGGCTTGGTACGGTTCAGGAGGGAGGGGGGGCCGCTCTCTCGTCCCCCCCTTTTCCCCTGCGGCCGGCCAGGTTGCATGCTCGGATAAGGGGTCTGGTATGGATTTTTAGAGGGACTCCACGCCATTTTTTTTTTAAATTTGGGGTGGAGTTCCCCTTAAAATCCATGCCAGATCTGAAGGGCCTGGAATGGATATTTGGGGGAACCCCACGCCATTTTTTTTTAAATTTGCAGCGGGGTTCCCCTTAATATCCATTCCAGACCTGAAGGGCCTGGTAATTGAATTCTGGGGAACCCCCACGCTTTTTTTTTTTTTTTATCAATGACTTTTGTATGTATTGCCGGGAGCCGACAATTCATTAATAGCCGCGAGTCAGTTTTAAATGCATTTTTTTCTTTCAAAAATGACATTTTTTGCAGGGACAGTTCTAAGCACGGGAAACATGTGCCACTTTACATGCATATCATACACACCCCCCAGGTACGAAATTTAAAGGAATATTTCACTTTTATTTTTTCATTTTAAGCATTATTAAAATCACTGCTCCCGAAAAAACGGCCGTTTTTAAAACTTCTTTTTGCATTGATACATGTCCCCTGGGGCAGGACCCAGGTCCCCAAACACTTTTTAGGACAATAACTTGCATATAAGCCTTTATAATTAGCACTTTAGATTTCTCCCATAGATTTTTCGAATTTGCCGCGAACACCCCAATTTGTTCGCTGTTCGGCGAACGGGCGAACAGGCAATGTTCGAGTCGAACATGAGTTCGACTCGAACTCGAAGCTCATCCCTAGCCAGCAGCTACAAATCCTGCAGCTGCTGACTTTTAATATTAGGACACTTACCTGTCCTGGAGTCCAGCGACGTCGGCAGCAGAAGACGAGCGATTGCTCGTCTCTCGGCTGCCCCACGGCCATCATGGGTGAGGGAATCAGGAAGTGAAGCGTTGCGGCTTCACTTCCTGGTTCCCTACTGTGCATGCGCGAGCAGCGCTGCACGTCTTTTGCTGGTTACCGTTGTGTTCTGGGAGCCGTGTGTTTCCCAGAACACAACGGGGGGGGGGGGTGCTGGGACCGGGAAGTGACACACTACCCGCAGTCTACCCGCAGACTGTATGCACGGAAGTGGGTGCAAATACCTGTTTTAGACAGGTATCTGCTCCCCCCTCCCCCCTGAAAGGTGCCAATTGTGGCACCGGAGGGGGGGAGGAATCCGATGAGTGGAAGTTCCACTTTAGGGTGGAGCTCCGCTTTAACCTATTGTACAATTTAATTTTAGAATGCTATATGTAAAGGTTTCTTGTTTTCATAATAAAGACAAAAATGCAGGCAAGAAGATGTTGAAAAATGAATTATGTTTTTTTTTTAGCAATATCCCTTTCTGCCGGGAGAGCTCAGGCAGGTTTTGACTCATGTCTGAACTTCCCTCAGCTCAATCCTGATAACCAAAGAACAGATTTTTTTGGAAACATCATCAAAGTCAAATACAAATGGCAAATGCTATTTATACTTCTTCTGTACTTGTAAAGTATAATGTTAAAGAAGCAAAAAATTAAATACATCCTAACTAAATATAACAAGACATACACAAATATATCCAAAATGTATAGTGCATAGTGACAACAATATGTATAAAAATATCTACCGTATGATGTGGCACAGAGATCCCTCGATGTTGGCTTGCTCGCTTCCCTGCTCTAATAAATGTTCAGTTGTTTCAGGAAGTGTATAAATATTTAATAGCTCCACCCTATAGACTACAGTTGTACTCATAAGTTTACATATCCTGGCCGAATGTATGATTTCTTGGCCATTTTTCTGAGAATATGAATGATAACACAAAAACTTTTCTTTCACTCGTGGTTAGTGTTTGGCTGAAGCCATTTATTATCAATCAACTGTGTTTACTCTTTTTAAATCATAATGGCAACAGAAACTACCCAAATGATGGAGCACAGATGAGCCAGGGATTATTGGAGCACGGATGAGCCAGGGATGGGTGCAGCATGGATGAGCCAGGGATGGATAGAGCACGAATGAGCCAGGGATGGATGGAGCACGGATGAGGCAGGGATGGATGAAGCACGGATGAGCATGGATGAGCCAGGGATGGATGGAGCACGGATGAGCCGGGGACGGATGGAGCATGGATGAGCCAGGGACAAAATTAAGTATAGATGGGCACATATGGAGCATGGATGAGCCAGGGATGGATGGAGCATGGATGAGCACAGATGGATGGAGCACGAATGAGCCAGGGATGGATGGAGCACGGATGAGCCCAAAATGGATGGAGCACGGATGAGCTAGAGATGGATGGAGCACGGATGAGCCAGGGATGGATGGAGCATGGATGAGCCATGGATGGATGGAGCACGGATGGGCCAGGAATGGGTGGAGCATCGATGAGTCAGGGATGAATGGAGCATGGATGAGCCAGGGATGGATGGAGCATGGATGAGCACAGATGGATGGAGCACGAATGAGCCAGGTATGGATGGAGCATGGATGAGCCCGAAATGGATGAGCTAGAGATGGATGGAGCACGGATGAGCCAGGGATGGATGGAGCATGGATGAGCCAGGGATGGATGGAGCACGGATGGGCCAGGAATGGGTGGAGCATCGATGAGTCAGGAATGAATGGAGTATAGATGGGCACATATGGAGCATGGATGAGCCAGGGGTGGATGGAGCATGGATGGGCACATATGAGGCATAGATGAGCACATATGGAACATGGATGGGCACATATGGAGCATGGATGAGCATATATGTAGCATGGATAGGCACATATGGAGCATGGATGGGCACATATGAAGCATGGATGAGTACATATAGAGCATGGATGGGCACATATGGAGCATGGATGGGCACATATGAAGCATGGATGAGCACATATGGAGCATGGATGGGCACATATGGAGCATGGATGGGCACATATGGAGCATAGATGAGCACATATGAAGCATGGATGAGCACATATGGAGCATGGATGAGCACATATGCATATCTCCCAACCCACACGGATTCTTCTGCGGGACTTTCCCGCAGTACCGCAAGACAGCAAATTTTCCCGCACAGGAAGAGGAGAGCCAGACTGGAGGCAGCACGGTAGGAGGAGGTAGGCGCCCCCCCCATCTGCATCAGTCCGCATCACCCCCCCCATGCTCATCAAGTTAGAAGTCATGCTAAAAAATGTTGCCGTCCCGCGATAGCACCCCCCCCCCCACTTAACAACTTTAATGTCGGCCGCCCCCCTCCTCAGCAACATGAATGTCCTGCAGTAGCATTTTTAAAAGTTGGGAGGTATGCATATGGAGCATGGATGGGGACTTTGGAGCAGAGCATGGACGGACACATATGGAGCAAGGATGAGCCAGGGATGGATGTAGGATGGATTGGGCACAGATCACCACTGTTGGCACTCCAGAGACAGCCCACGGTGATGCTGCACCCGGCTCCCTCCTCTCTTCGTACACTGTACCGATTGGTGCGAGGAGAGAGAAGGAGCTGTACCGGACAAGCACTGGTTTGTTGACAAGTGATCACTCCATCATTGGATGGAGCGATCATGTGGTAAAGGACCACTGTCATTGGCCCTTTACCTCATTCTGTGACATGCCGGTTTCCAAGGACCCGACGGTCACGGACATTCCCGGGTGCGTGATTCTGTGAGGACATCCACGGACGCCCTCCCAGAATAAGCCGACCGCGCTGTAGCTGTCTTTCGGCTATGGCCCGGTCGGCATGTGGTTAACATCAATGACAGCTTGAAGTCTTTTGTGGATAAGGCTGTTTAGCTTCTCGTTGAGTACCTGTGTAGTAGACCGGTCATGTAGTTTACATCGGTCGCATACTATCCTCTTATTGGCTGTTCCAAGATTGCAACTAGGACTTGCTACTATACTTACCATGGGTTTATGTGCTTTGGTTACCCTACCACTAATGCCCCCAATACTACCCTCTGGAAAATGTTCCGCGTTGACTATCTCTACCTCTGGACCCTCCCCCCGTCACCTAGTTTAAAAACCCCTCTAACTTTTTGTTCATCTTCATTCCCAGCTGATCTGCACCCTCCTCATTTAGGTGCAGTCCGTCCCTTCTATAGTACTGGTTATCGACTGAGAATTGGCCCAGTCCTCCAGGAACCCAAACCCCTCCTTACTACACCAGCACCTCAGCCACTTGTTTACTTCCCTAATCTCCCTCTGCCTTTCTGGTGTGGCTCGATGTACCTGTAGTATTCCTGAGAATACTACCTTGGAGGTCCTTTTCCTCAATTTAGCTCCCAAGTCCCTAAAATCGTTGTTTAGGACACTCCATCTGCCTCTGACTTTGTCATTAGTGCCAACATGCACCATGACAGTTGGGTCTTCCCCAGCCCCTCCCAGTAATCTGTCCACCAGATCCGTGATGTGACGAATCTGAGCGCTCGGTAGACAATATATAGTTTGGCGCTTCAGGTCTTTGTCACAGATTGCCCTCTGTCCTTCTTTTGAGTCCCCTACCACCAGAATCTGTCTTTCCTTTCCTTTCCCTTCGCTTCTCCCCCACTCACTGGAGGTGTTCTTCCCCCGGCAGCTAGGAGAGTCCCTCAGCTCCAGCTCCAGCTCCAGCTCCAGAATCCCTGTGCTTTGCTGAAGTCACAGCACAGCACAGGGATGGTGGGAGTCCCTCATAATGAGCACAGCAGGGGTACAGCCCCAGGAGGAAGTCAGCACAGCACAGGGATGGTGGGAGCCCCTCATAATGAGCACAGCAGGGGTACAGCCCCAGGAGGAAGTCAGAACAGCACAGGGATGGTGGGAGCCCCTCATAATGAGCACAGCAGGGGTACAAACCCAGAAAGTCAGCACAGCACAGGGATGGTGGGAGCCCCTCATAATAAGCATAATGAGTCGATGACTGCCATATTGAGAAAGGTATTTTTTGCTTTTTAAATTCATCATAACGAATGTTCGTAATTGTTCAGAAAAGTTAACGAACCTAACAAATTAACGGCTAATACGAAATGGAACGGAACGAAACAAAACAAATTTATTGACGGCGCACATGTCTATTTTCTAGTGCCTGCACCTCTTTGTCTCCACCCACCTCTCTGCTGGCCCCTGCCAGCACCTGTTGGGTATGTTCCAGGCTCCCCTTTAGTATGGAGGGTCTTCTCAGTGCTGACAGTTGTTTCCCCAGATTCAGAACCTGGGCTTCCAGGGAAACAATGTGCTTACATTTTGCACAGCAGTATTCGCCCTCGATTGGATGATCAAGGAACTCATACATGTCACAAGATGTACACCGAGTCGCCTCTTCACAGCCGCCGGGCATCATACTTATTAATTTAATGAGTATTGGGGATTATACCTTGTCTAAACAGACCAACGGACCTACGTGCACTCGCAGACCTACCTGCACCCGCAGACCAACAGACCTACGTGAACTCGCAGACCAACGTGCACTCGCAGACCAAAAGGACCTACGTGCACTCGCTGACCTACATACACTCGCAGACCTACGTGAACTCGCACACCAACGTGCACTCGCAGACCAAAAGGAACTACGTGCACTCGCAGACCTATGTGCACTTGCAGACCAATGGACCTACGTGCACTCGCGGACCTACGTGCACTCGCAGACCAATGGACCTACGTGCACTCGCAGAACCAATGGACCTATGTGTACTCGCAGATTAACAGACCTACGTGCACTCGCAGACCAACGTGCACTCGTAGACCAACGGACCTACGTGCACTCGCAGACCTACGTGCACTCGCAGACCAACAGACCTACGTGCAGGGGTCTATTCTATGGGGGACCCTGGCCTACGCTTTATGTGATAATGAATGACTAAGCTCCTCCCCTTGTCAAAAATGGCTCGAGAATGGATGACCTTAAAATGATGCCCCCCTGAAAAAAGTTCTGCAGACGCCCAGGTCCTCATGGTGTAGTATAAAGCAGTATGTTTTATTAAAACAATAGGTAGACTTAGTTAAAATGGCGAATATGCGAGTAGTAAAATGACCATGGGGTCACACATCTTTAGTATGGAGGGTCTTCTCAGTGCTGACAGTTGTTTCCCCAGATTCAGAATCTGTGCTTCCAGGGAAACAATGTGCTTACATTTTGCACAGCAGTATTCGCCCTCAATCGGATGATCAAGGAAAGCATACATGTCGCAAAATGAACACGAGTCGCCTCTCCACACCCGCCGGGCATCATACTTATTAATTTAATGAGTATTGGGGATTATACCTCGTCTAAATTACCTAACAACTTGCTTTCTTACACTAATACTCAAGACAATACACAGGTACTCAACAAGACAATACAATACACAGGTACTCAACAAGACAATACAATACACAGGTACTCAACAAGACAATACACAGGTACTCGCAGACCAATGGACCTACATGCACTCGCAGACCAACGGACCTACGTGCACTTGCAGAGCAACGTGCACTCGCAGACCAACAGACTTACATGCACTCGCAGACCTACGTGCACTCGCAGACCAATGGACCTATGTGCACTCGCAGATCAATGTGCACTCGTAGACCAACCGACCTACGTGCACTCGCAGACCAACAGACTTACATGCACTCGCAGACCTACGTGTACTCGCAGACCAATGGACCTATGTGCACTCGCAGATCAACGTGCACTCGCAGACCAACCGACCTACATGCACTCGCAGACCAACCGACCTACATGCACTCGCAGACCAACCGACCTACATGCACTCACAGACCAACTGACCTATGTGCACTAGCAGACCTACGTGCACTCGCAGACCAACGGACCTACATGCACTCGCAAACCTACCTGCACCCGCAGACCAACAGACCTACGTGAACTCGCAGACCAACGTGCACTCACAGACTAAAAGGACCTATGTGCACTCGCAGACCAACAGACCTACGTGAACTCGCACACCAACGTGCTCTTGCAGACCAAAAGGACCTACGTGCACTCGCAGACCTACGTGCACTCGCAGACCAACGGACCTACGTGCACTCGCAGACCAACGTGCACTCAGACCAATGGACCTACGTGCACTCACAGACCTACGTGACTTCGCAGACCAACAGATCTACGTGCAGGGGTCAATTCTTTGGGACCCCTGGCCTGCGCTTTATGTGATAATGAATGACTAAGCCCCTCCCCTTGTCAAAAATGGTTCGAGAATGGGTGACCTTAAAATGATGCCCCCCCCCCCTGAAAAAGTTCTGCAGACGCCCAGGTGCTCATGGTCTAGTATAAAGCAGTATGTTTTATTAAAACAATAGGTAGACTTAGTTAAAATGGCGAATATGCGAGTAGTAAAATGACCATGGGGTCACACATCAGCGAGAAGCTGGAAAAGGAGAACTTCTGGTTTTGTCCGTAACCGGAAGTGACGTCAACCGGCTCCTCCCGACACGCTGTGTCACCATCACATGACTTTATCAAGAGTTTATTCACATTAATGGCTTCTCAAATGTGCATTCTGCAATTTGTCATTCACATTTCACACTTTGAAATCGCGGGCAGAATCACGATTCAAAATGCTGAGGTGTGAATGCAGTCGCAAATGATAAACAACGTTTATGAATTCATAGACTCATATCCAGTGTAATCAGTAAACACATATCATAAACCTGTTATCAATGAATAAAGTGCAAACATGCAAAAAAAAAAATATATATATATATATATATACATAATTAATTAAAAAGTCCAACAATTCATGTAATATTCCAAAATGATGCCACGATAAATCCACTCAAATGTGAAACCACTCTGAGTGCTCCACCACCTTTAATTGAACTCCTTACCAAAGAGCTCAGGCCTCTAGATTATAGGAGGTTGATCTGGCATGAATAAGATGGACCCAATGATATACAGCAGCAGCCTAGGATGAATAAGCAGCAGCCTGTACCATTAAATGGCTCTAGTATACTCAGCCATGGAGTTTCTATTTGTTTTCTCTGAGTGACTTTTAAGTAGAGATGGGCCAAACACCCCACTGCTTGGTTCACAGCAGAACACCCGAACAGGTAAATAGTTCTGACCCGAATGGCGAACCCTATTGAAGTCTATGGAAGCCGAACAGCAAAAATCTAAATTGACCATTTTTAAGGCTTATATGCAAGTATTTGGCCATAAAAGGGGTATGGGGGCCTGGATACTGCCCTGGGGGGACATACTCTATATCAATGCAAAAACGCAATTCATTTTTTTAAAACAATCATTTTACAAGAGCTGAGATTTTAATGATGCTTAAAGTACAACAATGAAAAATGAAAAAAACCCTTTAAATATCGTGCCTGGGGGTCCCCTTAGTCTGCCTGTAAAGTGGCACATTTGTAGCAAGCATGGAACATGCTGCAGCAAAAATGAAATTTCTAAAGAAAAAAAAAAGCACATTTAAATTGGCTTGTGTTTGCAATTGCTGACACAAAATTAATAAAGACCATGTTTATAAAATACACATACTGTATGTGCACACACACTTTAAAAATAAAAATAGTGTAACAAAAGCTTACAATGTAGGTGTACAATGCTGAGATCATACAGCATATCCTATTGGTAACTTTTTATATTGTGCCCTCCTTCTTGCACTGGAAGGTAATTTGTAATTTGTTCTTGTATAAAAACATATTTTCTTGCTGTTATATATGTGTTGGTTATGATCAAAATTCCATTGAAGATAATGTATCTGAAAATCTATTCTGTATAATAAATCTCATTCCCTGATAATCTTTTAATACATCTGTTGTACAGTATGTTGTATGTGGGCATCTCCAAGTTGTTACCCATCATTACACATTCCTTTTTTCAAACTGAGGTATTTTTATTCCTTTTCTTTGGTTTACTTGAATCCACTTGTTGGTACTTATGTGTTAGTTTGACTTTTCTATACCCACCATACTGTATATGACTAATCAAACCCCAGCTGCTGTAAATAATATTCCTCATATCTTAACCTCTTCTTAGTGGAGGGTAAAACAAATCATAACGCCTAACAGAGTTTTGCAACTTTGACATGTAGGGAGTGGGGTAAACGGGTAATGGCGAACCTTCCTCTGTGTTCCCCATTAACTTGTTGGGTGCCAGGTTCTGGGTCACATGCAAGGACGTGCAGTGAGGTCAGTAGCTTGTGAAGCACTAGCTAGTATCAGAGCCAGATACACACAAGTTACATATGCTGCAAACATTAGAAAGAGAGCAATGATTCTAGCACTAGACCTCCTCTGTAACTCTAAACATGTAACCTGTAAAAAAAATGAAAATGTCGCCTATGGAAGCTTGGCGCAATTCTACAAGTGTGCGCAATTTTAAAGCGTGACATGTTAGGTATCTATTTACTTGGCGTGGCATCATCTTTCATAGTATACAAAAAAATATATGCATTGAGCTCAGTGAGGAGAGACACTGTGAGCTCATCCTCTCAGTCTGCTGCAGAGTGTGCCAGCTTGTATTTAAACTGGCTGCTCTGTATGTAGCATCTGACAGGCTGCACAAGGAGCCCTGTATCTCCGGAACCATAGGTCATTTTGACAAATGGTGGGGTAGGACTTTGACTACCTACCCCCCAAATTTGGGGTCTCTGTGACCTCACGTTGCCGAGCCATGACCCTCAGAGCTTGATGTTTTAAAAAAAAAAAAATTGTTTTTGTTTTTATGTTCATGGCAAGTGAGGCTCTGCCTTGCCTGCCTCCCCTGACTGCATGTCTCTGGTCACATGAGAGGACTACCTCTGGGGTAGGTTCTTCTTGGCTACGCTAGGCACTTGTATCAGGGTCACTCTCCTCATCTATAAGTACCTTTACTCGAAAACAAAAATAAACTACGCTTTTGGAAAAAACACACTTAAAAATACAGCTGCACCACAAACGTGAGATATTATCACAAAATAAATATTCAAAGATAAACTGTGTTGTGCTAAATCTAATGAATATTCAATGAGTCCAAGAGTCTGTTTCCTGACACTAGCAAAAGAGTCCCAAAATTAGTGAAACAGGTGAAATATATCCTGAATTCCAGAATCACATAGACCACCTTGTGAATTCAGCACCACCACATATATTGATATGCTTTTACCAGAGAGCATAGACCTCCTATTACGGGAGTTCAAAGAAAGCTCACGTGTTTCGTGTATACCATTCACTGTTTATGTCCGGTAAAGGGAAGATGATAGGAGTCACTCTAAACAACCCACAGATCTACCAACATCCCTCTTGTCTCAGACCATCAGAGTTGATGATATACACTAATGAAAGATAAGCATCAATAGTGTAAAACCTTTTACAATTTAGCCTTATTAAAAGTATTGCACTTACTTCGCCTACATAAAGCCCCTGGCCCAGACGGCCTTCCCAACGAATACTATAAACGATTCGCTGCTCTTCTCGTTCCTCATCTATGCAACACATATAACCAATTTGCATCTACAGGTAACATCCCCAAAAGGACCCCTGGAAGCACTAGTGGTCACCATACCAAAACCAGGCAAGGCACCGGACAACCCTGCCAACTACAGACCAATCTCACTCCTCAACACCGACACAAAACTATATGCCAAACTCCTAGCACAACGCCTTTCGACGGTTATCCCGCAGATTATCCACCCAGATCAGGTTGGTTTTGTACTGGGCAGACAGGCGTTGGATGCCACTAGACACTTTATCGACCTCATACAATAGGTGGAACATGGTCAAATGCCTTCTCTCTTCCTTTCTCTAGACGCAGAGAAGGCATTTGACAGAGTCCATTGGCCATACATGGAAGAGGTACTCCGTAAATTCAGAATATCAGGTACATTCTTATAGGCTATACTAGGCCTCTACACTCAGGGAGTGCACGTGCCTGGACTTCAGGTATTTAAAATCACCAAAGCCACAAAACAGGGATGCCCGCTGTCTCACTTGATATTTGCCATGTTAATAGAACCACTAGCGCAGGCCATAAGATCTGACCCAGCGATTTCAGGAATCAAGATCGGAGACATTGAACATAAAATCGGGCTTTACGCTGATGATGTCATCATAGCCTTAACAAATTCCAGAGTATCCCTCCCGGAAGTCCATCACATCTTAGATCTATTCAGCTCAATATCCCTATACAAAGATAAATCACAGCAAATCCCTCATGCTAAATCTAGGTTTAGATTACCAGACAACCAAAACCAACTCTGCCGGATCCCCCTTTGCGTGGGCCCCCAACTCCTTCCTACCATATCTAGGAATACAACGAACATTCCCGAGCCATAATTTAATAAGAATTAACTATGACAACCTTGTAGAGAAACTCTTGCGACTGTCCAAGGAATTGGGCAATATACCTGTCTTCTGGGCAGGTAGGATTGATCAAGTAAAAATGTATTTACTGTACTCCTGCATAACTTATACCTATTACGTACAATTCCTCTCCCCTATGTGCAAGCTCAAATAAGAAAACTTCAAGGGATTATCAATAACTTTATCTGGCAACAAAAACGCCCTAGGGTGAAAAAATGCAAGTTAAACTTACCGGTAACTTGTTTTCCAATAGGCTTTCAGGACAGCACCTGAAAGATCATGGCTCCTCCTCCTACAGGAAACACCTCATCAATTAAGTCTTTAATTGGAGGTCTCCACGTTGCTTCCATCAGTTGTTTGTAGAGAATCTCCAGCCCCAGCTGCAACACATAAGCGACAGTTATTACATAGTATTACAGCAACAGCATAAAAAAAGGGCGGGATCCTGATGTCCTGAAAGCCTATTGGAAAACAAGTTACCGGTAAGTCTAACTTGCATTTTTCCAAAACGTCTTTCAGGACAGCACCTGAGAGGATAATAGAGCTTACCCCATTTAGGGTGGGACAACAGCCTGTAAGATTTTCCTTCCGAAAGCCTGGTCCCCAGCCGTCATAAGATCTAACCTATAATGATGGGCAAAGGTCGTCAGACTTGTCCATGTAGCTGCCTTACAGATTTGTTCGGGGGTGGCACCAGCTTTTTCTGCCCAACTCACCGCCGAAGCTCTAGTAGAATGAGCCCGGATACTTACTGGACTCTCCTGGCCTGTAAGGGAATAGGCATCTGAGATCTCAACCATCTGGCAATGGTTCCTCTAGAAGCTTGTCTTCCTTTTTTATTTCCGGAAAATAAAATGAATAGTGCGTCTGAACGCCTAAAGTCTTTAGTAGCCTCCAGGTAACTTAAGACTGCTCTTTTAACATCCAGGGTATGGAATTTTTCTTCCTTCTTACCCGACGGATTAGAACAAAACGTAGGAAGTATTATCTCCTGGGTTCTATTTTGAACTGAAGCAACCTTTGGTAAAAAATTAGGATCCGTCTTCAGCACAATTCTGTCTGAAAAAATAGAACAAAATGGCTCCCTGATAGATAAAGCTTGCAGCTCACTAATTCTTCAAGCTGTTGTAATAGCTACTAGAAAAATTGTTTTCAAAGTAATTAGTTTCAGGGAGGTTAAATAAAGAGGTTCGAAAGGTTCCCTGGTCAGGGCCCATAGAACGACTGACAAGTCCCATGACGGACAGTTTTTGATCACTATCGGTCTAGCCTGAGTGAGGGCTTTAAAGAATCTGATTACTAGGGGTTCTGATCAAATAGATTTCTCAAAATATACCCCCAATGCGGCAACCTGAACTTTTAGGGTACTGACCGCTAGGCCCTTGTCTGCTCCTTCTTGCAGGAATTCCAGAATAGAAGAAATCTGCTTTAATGGTCTGCCGAATGTAGTGCACCAGGAGTTAAAGATTTTCCAGACTTTGTGATATATTGCTCTGGTAACATTATTTCTGCTAGATAGGAGGGTAGCCACCAACCTATCCGAGAATCCTTTTCTCCTTAAGAGTTGCTCCTCAGAAGCCAAGATGTGAGTTTTAGCTTTTTTACTTCTTGGTGAAACAGAGGACCTTGTAATAGAAGGTCTTGTCTCAATGGAAGGTGCCAGTATGGTTTGATCTGCATCTGTAGAAGAGCCAAAAACCAAGGCCTTTTGGGTCAGAAGGGAGTGATGAGGATTACTGTCATATCCTCTTTACAGATTTTTGTTATGACCTGCGGGATCAGCTGAAATGGAGGGAAGGCGTAGCAGAGGTGAAAATTACAACTGTGTGCCAGAGCATCTACCCCCAGAGATGACTCGTTCCTGTTCAGGGAAAAAAATCGGGATATTTGTGTATTTTCCTGAGTCGCAAAGAGATCCACTCTTGGCTGTCCCCATTTCTTCACTATTAGCTTGAAGACATCTGGATTCAATTGCCACTCCGCTTCGTACACCTGGTTCCTGCTGAGGAAATCCGCCATCCTGTTTAGGGTCCCTTTTAGGTGGACCGAGGACAAGCATTGAGTATGGAGCTATGCCCAGTTTAGAATGCTCTCTGCTAGGCCTTGAAGTACTCTGCTTCTGGTGCCCCCTTGTCGTTTTATGTAAGCCACCGCCGTGGTGTTGTCCGACAGGATTTGTGTATGTTGCCCTTGGACTTCTTCTGCAAAGGACAATAAGGCCATTTCTATCGCCTTTAGTTCCCTCTAGTTTGAGGATCTCAGTGCTTCCCTTGTGAACCAAGATCCCTGAGTCCAACGATCGCTGATGTGAGCCCCACAACCCCAGGAGCTGGCATCGGTTGTTAGCCTTATCTGGGTTGGAAAGGATCATAACAGGCCTGCTGAGAGTCTTGCCTGGTTCTTCCACCACCAGAGACTCCTCTTTACTTTGGTGGGGATCTTCACCAGTGAATCCAGTGAATTTTTCTGGCGATCCTAGATTTTTAACAGAAACTTTTGCAGCGGTCTGAAATGGAGATTTGCCCACTGTACTGCCGGTATGGAAGAGGTCAGGGTTCCTAATGCTGACATGACCCTCCTGATGGACAGAAGCTGACTGGATTGTAGGAGTGACACCACCTCTATCAGCTTTTTCTGTTTTTCTTCTGGAAGAAACATCTTTTGCTCCACAGAGTTGATACGGAAACCCAGGAATAACACCTCCTGAGAGGGAATCAGATTGGACTTTTGGAGGTTTAGTATCCATCCGATTGATTCTAGGTGAGCACGGGCTCTGTCCAAGTTTCTCTGAAGTCCATCTCTGGTTTGGGCAAACAGTAGCAGGTTGTCTAAATAAGGAATCACTAAAATTCCTTCTAGACGCAAGGGTGCTAGAGCTTTGGCCATTACCTTCGTGAACACCCTTGGAGAAGATGACGGGCCGAACGGGAGAGCTCTGAATTGCAGGTGCACCACCTTCTTCCCTTCTCTCAGTGCTAACCTCAGATATCTCTGAGATCTGGCGGCAATAGGAATGTGGAGGTATGCGTCCTGCAAATCTATTGATGCCATGAAGCATCCTTGACTCAGGAGGCTTCTTACTGAGAGAATGGAATTCATCCGAAATCTTCTGTACTCTACTGACAAATTCAGCATTTTTAGATTTAGGATGAGGCAGTACTTTCCTGAAGGTTTCTGTACAAGGAAAACGTGAGAGTATAAACCCTGGAAAAACTCCTTTGTTTGGAACCGGAACAATGACTCTCTGGGCTATTAGCTCCTGAATTAGGGACTTCATGGTGAGAGCCTTGACCGGATCCCTCGGGACATTTGTCACCAGGAATCTTTTTGGGGATTCTACTGTGAATTCTATCACGTATCCTTGGGAGAGCATGTTCACAATATACTGATTTGCAATTATGTCTCTCCACTGGGGAATGAACTCCTGCAGTCTTCCCCCTACTTGGAGTGGATGGTCATTGTGGCTTTCCAGAGGTCGCAGGAGGATGGAGGGGCACTCCACTCCTACCTTTTGGTTTCTGGGAAGACCACTGCTTCCTCTTGTTTTGCGTTTTTCTTTCCTGTTGTCCTTTTCGTGGACGAAAAAAAACGCTTACGGGTCTGTACCTGTTGTTTCTTGACCGGAAACGCCTTCTTTTTGTCAGCCGTATGGTCAAGAATGGACTCCAGTTTGGAACCAAATAGCAAATCCCCTGCAAAGGGAATGCTACAGAGCCTGTTTTTAGATGCAACATCTCCTGGCCAAGTTTTAAGCCACAAGGCCCTCCTAGCAAAATTTGTCAAAGCCGCTGACCTGGCTGACATACGAATGGATTCTGCTGAAGCATCCGCAATATACGACACTGCTGCAGAAAGTGTTGTAAAGGAGTCCAGAATCTCCTGTTTTGGGGAATCCGCCGTAACATGGGCCTTCATCTGGTTAATCCAGTGTTCTAAATTCCTGGCGACACAGATTGTTGCCATTGCTGCTTTTAGATTGTTCATCACAGACTGCCAGGCCCTTTTAAGAAGCAAATCCATTATTTTGTCCATGGGCTTCTTTAACATGCCCATGTCCTCAAAGGCAAGGTCAGTTGATTTTGAGACCTGTGAAAAAGCAGAGTCCAGTTTTGGAACCATGTTCCAGATGGAATCCGGGTTGTCCTCAAATGGAAATCTTCTCTTATGAGAATGGGAAAAAAATGGCTTTTTTTCAGGTTCCAACCACTCTTTTTTTTTTTTTTTTTCCATAAAGTTTTATTGAGCAAATTCACAAACATCTCAATACAAAGTATAAAACAGAACAAGTGCATTCAAGGAGGATCAGTGTTTGGTGCAACATAAACCAGCATTACAGGCAGGTGTGTAATTGTCTCCAGTTTTTGTAAAAGTGTGAATGAGGGTGCATATGGGTCGGAGCCTTTATTAATTTGAATCGCGTGCCGGCCGCCTGCTAACCTTGCTGCATTTCTTATTGTTTCCGACACCAAAAAGACGGTGTCTAAAGGCTAGTAATAGAGGGGTATGAGGAGGGGGACCGTACCCACTCGTGCGGAGGGGGTATGGGACTGAAGGGGGGTAGGAATAGGGGAAGAGAGATCAGAGAAGAGAGAGTAGGAGCAAAGAAAAGGGGGGCCACAGGTGATGTATTAATGGGGGTCGGAGAGCATTTGTAGTAGAGAAGAGAGGGGAGATTTTGGGGAGAGCTAGGGAGCAGCAAGAGGAATAGGAGCGGGTTAACGAGGAAAAGGAAAGAGAGAGAAAGAGAAAAAGAGAAAGAAAGAAAAGGAAAAAAAAAAGAAAAAGAAAGAAAAGAAAAAAAAGACCGGGGGGGAGGAGGTGGGGTAGGGGTAAGGGTGAGGAAGAAGGTGCGGGGAGTGACAACTCGCTTGGGCCTCTGTATGTGAGAGGGGAGTAGAGCCCCTCAAAGCTCGTACATTAGTCAGGGGGAACATGCTGCTTGTATTCAGCTGTTGTTTTGAAATGTAACCAGCAGGACCAAGTAAACGAGAAATTCTCCAGTCTCTCTTGCGAGATGTGGATCAGTTCTTCCATGTCGCAAATTCTAGAGATGGTCGCAAACCATTCTTTAAGTGGTGGTGCATGGCAGGAGCCAAAAATCTCCTGCGCTCTCGGTGTATCGTCAAAACACGGGTAGTGTGGTTCCGTCTAAAGGCAAAGTCTAAAGTCTTGCAGCCCTCCTCAGAACAATGGGTGTTCATGTGGCTAGAAAAAAGAAAGAAAAAAGGAGGGCGCACCGACCTAGTGTATTACCACTTAGACGTTTTATTTAAAATATAAAAAAGCAGTAATCTTACTCACAAACGGAGCTTAAATAAAAGCTTATCGGACAAATCAGCTGGAAATTCTTTGGCACTTGCCGACTGGACTCGATGACAGAGAGGGTCGGACAGTACTTCAGACAACTGGATAGCTGACGCGTTTCTGGGGCGCACCCCTTTCCTCAGAGCCTAGATGGTCCATGATAGCTCTCCCCCACAGAACCCTCCGTTATATGTGTGTGCACATGTGCAGAGGCCTCAGCTCAGGTGACCACCAATTAGCAAACCCCGCCTCCCACTCCTAACTGACCCCACCCATGTGGGTGGGCCTTCCACTAGCCCCCCTCCCACACAAATAGAAGGCACCCTAGTGGCTGTTCAAAAATAACTAGGGCGGGGGGGGTTTTGAGGAGAATGGGAGAAAAGAGTGGGTACCATATCACTACCCTCTAGAAATGCTGGCTATTAATGGACCATTAAGTCCTCTAGTGATGCAGACCACCAGTGCAGCAATGTATGTCCTCCATAGGCATGGCCTATTAAGATGTAGTCACCCCATATACGGGGGGTGTGTGTAAGGAGGGGTATTGGCATAGGCAGATATCAGCATACATAGTAAAGGGCGGTGGGAACCGAAGGGTCTTACCCCAAAGCAGAAGCAAAGGCAGTTCGTCCTGACGCGGCATGAGCGGTAGCTGTATTTATCACAGCAAACGTCCCTGCAAATCCGTTGGGACGCACACTGTCTAGCAACCAGGAAGTGCGGGTGCCTCCTGCGTTCCAACCCGCACTTCCGGTTGTGCCGAGACGTCAGTTCCGCTTACCCTATGCCCAACACACCTCTAACCAAGGTACCAGGAAGTGCGGGTATGTTTGCATTCCACCCGCCACTTCCGGTCCGTCTAGGAGCCTCCCACTGCTACTCTTTGAGCCTATAGCCAAACCAGTGGTGCGACAAGCTAAACGGCGTCACTCCCTCTAGTGGCCAAGAACGAAAATGGCACGAACCTCTATACTGGAGCTAAATGCAAAAAAAAAAAAAAAAAAAAAGGGGGGGGGCACACACCAGAGCTGGCTGATTGATTCTCAGAACATGGCCACACACACAAGAACGAAAGCTGTAGGTGCACACAGTGGGTGGAACCCCCTAAGGGGGTATGGAACAAATGATTACAAAACTATTACATCTATAATAGCCCAAATATTGCAAAATAATAATGATAAAAAGCCTCCAGTGGACTAAAAAGCATACACGATGGGGCAATACTACACTAAAGGTCCATACACATAAAATTCATAAAATTCATAAATAAATAGATATATATAAAAATTAAATACATACATAATTTCATATAGAAGAGTAAAGAATTAAAATTATTAGTAGTAATATTCGAAGTAGTATTCGAAGGACCAGCAGCATTACTCCTAAGGAAAAAATGTATACACACACACATTATGCATGTATACTCACACAAACAAGAAAAGTAAATAGTATGCTATATACGTGTAAATACATAATTAGTAATATCCACCAACCCACTGTGTGACAGACCCACGGGATGTTTTCCTGCTTGGACTCACGTCCAAACCAGCAGAGACATGTGCCCTAGATAATCTACCAGAGGCACACATCTCAATGGCCTTACTAATTTGTAAATTTAAAATGACCAATCAATAGATTGAGGCCCGAAAACTCGTGAGTCTGTAAAGAGCCCACTTCTCACCATATCCAGAACATAGAACAGTCAAGTATATTATATTGTTAAAAAAGCAACCCCCCATTTTAACTCACAAAAGGTACCCAAAAAAAGAGATCTCCCTGACAGTCACCTATGTGAGGCCCTATAAACCTAAAGAACCACGCTCATCTACAAACCTAGTCGCATGGAGATGGCCAAATGGCAGTGCCATAAGCTGCCCTACCAGACACCACCCATAGCGACATATGGGGGATGTTTTAGCCATGACGCAAAGGGACAAGTCCATTTGCTCATGCCAAATGTGATGACAGTAGACCAACAGCAAGGGACAGGGACCAAAACCCCATCCCTAAACTGTCCACACTGGTCTGACTGTGATCACACTATATTATGCAGCTCTATTTCCTCGTTGAGGCCCTGCGGGGCCATAGTTTTCAGGGTAAAAATCCAGAAGGCTTCTCTTTTGCACAGAATCTGATATTTCTTGCCATTATCCAGACCACTTGATATGGCTTCTATGCCAAAGACCTTGAGACCATCTGTATTGCTATCGTGGAATTCCTTGAAGTGTCTAGGCACTGAACATTTGTCTTTCTCTGTCAAGATGTTACTCCTATGTTCATTCATCCTAGTCCTCATTGGTCGAGATGTACGACCAATATACAAGAGACCACACGGGCAGAGTAAACCATAGATGACGTAAGGGGTGCCACAATTAATAAATTGCTTAATCTTGTGGCTCTTCCCATCTGCACCGGTCACATCTTTTTTCCTGTGACACATATGCACACAGTTCCCGCAATTGCCCCCTCCGCATCTATAGCTACCTTTTTGGTCGAAGATAGTCGTCCAAAGGCTATTTAGCCCTTTATTCTTATTTCTCTTCACCCTACTCGGGGCAATGATACTCCTCAAGTCTTTTGGTCTCCTAAATACTAAGTTTGGATGGGGTGGGAGGCATGTCTTCAAAAAAGGGTCTGATTCCAAAATCTTCCAATTTTTCTTAGAGGTGTGTTGGGCATAGGGTAAACGGAACTGACGTCTCGGCACAACCGGAAGTGCGGGTTGGAACGCAGGAGGCACCCGCACTTCCTGGTTGCTAGACAGTGTGCGTCCCAACGGATTTGCAGGGACGTTTGCTGTGATAAATACAGCTACCGCTCATGCCGCGTCAGGACGAACTGCCTTTGCTTCTGCTTTGGGGTAAGACCCTTCGGTTCCCTTCGGTTCCCACCGCCCTTTACTATGTATGCTGATATCTGCCTATGCCAATACCCCTCCTTACACACACCCCCCGTATATGGGGTGACTACATCTTAATAGGCCATGCCTATGGAGGACATACATTGCTGCACTGGTGGTCTGCATCACTAGAGGACTTAATGGTCCATTAATAGCCAGCATTTCTAGAGGGTAGTGATATGGTACCCACTCTTTTCTCCCATTCTCCTCAAAACCCCCCCGCCCTAGTTATTTTTGAACAGCCACTAGGGTGCCTTCTATTTGTGTGGGAGGGGGGCTAGTGGAAGGCCCACCCACATGGGTGGGGTCAGTTAGGAGTGGGAGGCGGGGTTTGCTAATTGGTGGTCACCTGAGCTGAGGCCTCTGCACATGTGCACACACATATAACGGAGGGTTCTGTGGGGGAGAGCTATCATGGACCATCTAGGCTCTGAGGAAAGGGGTGCGCCCCAGAAACGCGTCAGCTATCCAGTTGTCTGAAGTACTGTCCGACCCTCTCTGTCATCGAGTCCAGTCGGCAAGTGCCAAAGAATTTCCAGCTGATTTGCATGGCAGGAGCGCCAGTGTTTGGGGATGCATAACCTAGCAGCATTCACCATGTGCATAGCTAGGGATTTAAAGTAATCTTTTCTCGAGAGAGAAGTGTGATGCAGGAGGAATTGTGCTGGTGTAAAGTCCAAGGTATATGTGGTGATTGATGCGATGCGTCTGTGTACCTCCCTCCAAAAGGGTTGGATGTGTGAACATTCCCACCAAATGTGTACCATGGTTCCCACCTCTGTATTACATCTCCAGCATATATTGGAGGTTGAAGGGGCAAATTTATGCAAGAGAGATGGGGTTCTGTACCATCTAGTGAGCACTTTGTACCCGTTTTCCTGTATGGCGACATTCAACGACCCCCTATGTGCGTATTCATGAATTCTCGTCCATTCAGTTGGTGACAGGGGGGTAGGTAGGTCTCTGTTCCACGAGGTCTGTGATGGCGAAAGGGTGGAGTCACTAGGTTCTATAAGTAAGGCGTAGAGAAGGGAAATAAGGTGTCGTTGGGGGGTTCTACGATAGCAGAGAGTTTCGAAAGGGGTGAGTGGTCTTGTCCAGCTATCACGTGCTGTATGTGTGGATAGAAAGTGACATATTTGTCTGTAAGTCCAGAAGGGGAAGGTAGAGGTGTTGGAAATGAGCCTAAGATCCTCTATCGAGGCGAGTTTGCCGTCAGTGTACAGTTGGGAGGCAAAGATGTCTTGAAACGGCCATTCTTGTTTGAGGAAGGAAGGTGACTCGCCTGGGATAAAGTCGGGGTTTCCTCTCAGCGTAGTCAGAGGGCCCGGGGTGGGTGAAAGGGAGTCTCCAGTCGGGGACGACCTGAGAAGCTTCAAGGAAGTGTGAATGAAGGGATGTGAGGACAAAGACTGTGGCCATTGTTTCGGGGACAGCCATGGGAGAAGACGTAGAGGAATGGGTGAGAAAGAGTCTTCGATAGAGATCCAGATCTTCTCTAGGGGGTAAATGGACCATTCCGCGATTCTCGTAAGATGGCAAGCCACAAAATATTTATACAGGTCTGGGAGAGCAATACCCCCTTTAGGCTTGGGTAAGGTGAGTCTGGCATATTTGATTCTAGGAGGGGAACCTTTCCATAAAAAGGTCGAGCAGGCCTTCCGATAGGAGGAAAAGAATCCTGCGGGGATATGCATTGGGATGGTTTGGATCAAATGCAACATACGTGGTAGTATAATCATTTTGATCAGAGCAGCTCGACCAAACCATGAGACATTCAATGTAGACAACTCCAAAAAATGGTCTTGGGCTTTTTTCAGGGCAGGGTGGAAATTGAGGGCATACAGGTCTTTGAGGCAGGGCGGGATCCGAATCCCAAGATAGGAAATAGCAGTCTTTTCCCAATGGAACGGGAAAGATTCCCGGCAGTGGGTGGCTTCCTGTGGTGGGAGGGTGATATTCAGGGCGTGGGACTTTGTATAGTTAATTTTAAGGTTTGAAATTGTACCAAAGGCTTCCAAGTCATGTAAGAGAGATGGAAGGGAGGTTCGTGGGGATATGAAGGAGAGCAGAATGTCATCCACGAAAGCAGCGACTTTAAATTCTCTACCTTTGACCACCAATCCCCTAACATCCGGGTTTTCTCTAAGTTTGTTTAAGAGGGGTTCCAAGGAGAGAATGTAGATCAGGGGGGAGAGGGGACAACCCTGGTGTGTGCCGTTATTAATGGAGAAGGCGTTCGACAGGTGGCCGTTAACTCTCACCGCCGCCGTGGGGTTCGAGTATAATGCCATTATGGAGGTGAGCATGCGGTCTTCCAAACCCACCCCTTTTAGGACCTCTCGAATGTAGTCCCAGGCCACTCTGTCAAACGCCTTCTCCGCATCAAGGGAGAGCAAAAAGCCTGGTGTTTTAGTTGACGTAAGCCAGTGATGTAAGTTAAGGGTTCGTATGGTGTTGTCCCGTGCCTCCCGGGCCTGGGACAAACCCCACCTGGTCATTGGAGATAAGGCCGGGGATCAGAGGTATTAACCTATTGGCCAGTATTTTGGCATAAATTTTTATGTCGACATTAAGGAGTGAAATCGGCCTATAATTTGCCACTTGTAGGGAATCCTTCCCCTCCTTAGGAATAACGGTGATGTGAGCCTCTAATAATCTGTTAGGTTGGTCTTGAGGATTGGCCAGGGCATTAAATGTCTGTAGCAGGTTGGGGGTAAGGACATCTGCGAAAGACTTGTAATACTGAAGGGTGTACCCGTCCGGGCCCGGGCTTTTACCCAGCTTCATTTGTTTCAGGGCTGTCTCCAGCTCTCCTGCCGAAAACAGTCCCTCCAGGGATTGTGCTTGTTGGGAGGAGAGGGGTTTAGGGCCATAATGAGAGAGAAAATCCGCAATGAGCGTTTGGCGTGTCTCCCCCGAGGCTCGGGGTAGCTGTGTGGGGTGGAGGTTGTAGAGCTTTCGATAGAAAGACTCAAATTCCTTCGCAATGTCCTCGCTCTTAGCCAGGAGGGTGCCCTGGGGATCGCGTAAGGTATGTATGGTGGACGAGAGTTTGGCCTTCTGAACTGACCGCGCTAAAAGGCGTCCACTCCTGTTGCCATGTTCATAAAAGACCCTCTGGCCAAGAATGTAACGCCTTCTCGCGCGTTTACCTAATTCATCTGCAAGAAGTGTACGGCACTTGGTCAGTTCCTGTAGAGTGTTCTGGGCTTGTATCTTCTTATGGGACAGTTCTAGTACTCTAATCCTTTTGAGAAGAGTATTCACTCTCTCCTGGTAAGCTTTTTTGGCCTGTGAATTCAGGGCAAGCAATTCTCCCCGTACCACGCATTTGTGAGCTTCCCATATGGATATTGGAGAAATGTCAGGATTAGCATTTTCTTGGAAATATAGCTTGATGCATGAGCGAATGCGCTCTAATGAGGTCGGGTCTGTCAAGAATGAGGGGTTGAAACGCCAAATCTTAGTCTTGGGGTATGTTTCCGGGAATGATAATGTGACTGTGATGGGGTGATGATCTGATAGGAACATCGGTTCAATGGAGGAATGTTGGAGGGCGGGGAGGTCGGTCTGGGATAAAAAGAAAAAAATCAATTCTGGAATATTTCTGGTGGGGGGCCGAGAAGAAGGTGTAGTCTTTGGTTGAGGGATAGAGGGTGCGCCACGCGTCATGAAGGGCCAGGGTTTGTAGTTGGGTTTTAATTTGCCGTAAGGCCTTAGAAGGTAGAGAAGTCGAGGCTGTGGAAGTGTCTAGGAAGGGGTTTAGGGGCACGTTGAAGTCGCCTCCCAGGAGGACCAGGCCACTCTGGAACGAGGATAGAAGGGCACACGTCTTGCGGAAAAAGGAGACCTGGTGGTCGTTAGGGCAATAAATATTAGCCAGTGTGATAGGTTTAGATGCATATGTTCCCTTAATGAAGATAAATCTACCTTCTGGGTCCACTAGAGAGTCAGACAGGAGGAAATTGGCATGTTTTGAAATGAGAATCGAAACCCCTTTGCTTTTGGCGACCGGGTTAGTGGCATGTAGGGCAGAGCGATATATGTGATTAGCCAGTTTCGGGATAGCATTAGATCGAAAGTGTGTCTCCTGCAGGAAGATAAAGTGAGCCTTGTGTTTTGTGAGCGAAGCTAACACTTGTGACCTTTTTTCTGGTACATTCAGGCCTTTTGTGTTCAGGGAAACACACTTCAGAGTCAGTGGAATATCAGTCCTAGGGGGGGTCTGCATTGTGAAGAGTTAGGAAGGGTTGAAGATATTTATCTGGTAGTCGAGAGGGTTAGAGTCGTTCTTTAGAGGATGGGTGCGAGGGTCACTCCCCTGGGGCAAGGGAGAAAGGGGAGGGGACACACAGGGGGAAAGGTAGGGTGGGGGAGAAAGACACACAGATGAAGAGGTCAGGAGGAGTTGGGGGTAGGAAGATTCAGGAGGATCAGATTAGAAAAAGGAGGAGAAGATGAAGAGTAGGGGGGTCAGGGCCAAGAGAGGGAAAAAGGGGGGCGAGAGGAAGAAAAGAATGACGAGGGGTAAAAGCAGGCTATGTGGGCCAAGGGTAGGGAGAGAGATAAGGGGAGGGAAAAAGAAAACCAGAGGTGGGTGTAGCTAGGCTACCCACCTGTAAGAGCCAAGGGAAAACCTGGAGTGTCAGCTGCGTCTCAGTGAGACCGCTGTGTGGGGGTAGTAGTGTGAGCGGCAACCACAGCCTACCTGTGGACCGGGAGTCTGGGTGAAGCGGATGAGGGGTCCCGCTAATAGCGAGAGCCCAAAAAGCATAACAGGGAGCCTACCATGAGCAGCAAGCTACAGGGGGTTCAAATGTCGAGTGTGTAGGGACATCACATAAATCAACATAATCATAACAAAACATAACCTTCTCCAGCTCGCGGGGCTGGAGTCAATAAAAGCAACCTGTATTATTTTTAAAGTTCAACTTTGAGGTGTATTCAAGAGAAATCCACAACCCATGAGACATGCCGGGGGGGTGGACTCCCTCCTCAGGAGACTGCGTTAGGGCAGACCACGAGGAGGGGGAAGGAGGGAATAGGGGATAGGGGGGAGGGTGCGGGGACGGATACAGGGAGAAGGGAAAGGGAGGAGAAACGGAAAAGGGGGGGATAGGGGAGGGGGGAGGAAGGAAAAAGGGGGGCCGGGGGATGAGACAGGGGGAGGGGGAGGGGTGGGAAATTGGAAACAGGATAAGGGGAGGGGGAGAGGGAGGGAGGGAGAAGAGGGGGGGAGGGGAGGAGCGGAGGGGGGGGAGGAGCGGAGGGAGGGAGGGGTGAAGAGAAGGGGGTGAGAGAAATGGGGGGGAGATGAGGGGAAAGAAGGGGAGCAATGAGGAAAGAAGGGGAGGGGAAATGAGGAGTGGAGGGGATGGGGGTGAGTGGGAGGGGGTGAGTGGGAGGGATGAAGGGTCAAGGGAGGGTGGCCGGGTAGAGCAAAAAGAGAAGGGGGAGGTGGGATTAGGTGGGGGAGCAGTATGCGGAGGGGTGAGGAGGGGGTAGGGAAGTGGGGATGAGCGGAGGGGCCTCCATAACGAGCTAGGGGGGTGGTGTCCCCATTCTCGTCCTCGCTTCAGATAGGGAGGGGGGGTCTCAGGTCTCCGTATTAATTGGTATCGCCCAAGTCGTACCCTGCCCATCTGATGCCTGGTACATCGCTTGCTTACAATAGGGGATAGGGGGGAACAAGTGCGAATATGGGACATAAAAAAGCATTGGAAGAGGTAATGAAAGGCAACAAATACATTGCCTGCAGGAGCTTAGAATCATCATCCCTGTAGTAAGCGTTCCAGAAGAAGATGATGCGACCGTGTCGCAGGCCGAGGTGCAGGGCAATAGAGAGTTTAGGCCTCCCACATCTGAAGGGGGATGTCTGCGCGGGCTCAGATTGCTGAAGGGTCTTTAGGTCATCCAGGAAAGGATCTTTGTAGCTGCGTGGGGGGGGTGAATGTCAGAATCTCAGGCCTACACCCGGGCACTCAGGGGAAGCCTCTCCCGGGACCGGGGCAGTTCATGGGGGTGCGCCTATCTTCCGGATGTCGGAGTGTTTAACCCTTCAGTGTCGACTCCAAGCTCAGGGGGATCTAGGCATACGAGGGGGTCAATGGCTGCAGGGTAAAAAGGTGTAGATAGCTTTTCCAGGGATACGCGCTTCCTACAGCCGACACCTGGGTAAGGCGAGCCCTAGTCAGTCCGCTGTGTGTCACATTTTGAAGCGACCGGGTGCCTCCGGTTGGTTATGCGGTGTGGTGGATCCCGGGAGAGGGAGAGAGAGTCACCGTGAGAAGCATTGGGAAGAGGAGTTGCCAGCTGTGGGGTGTAAAGGACCGGGGTGGTATTAGCGTGTCAATACCAAATAGGGGTATGGAGATCTCTGACGGGGTAGTGGCGCAGGGAGTAACGTGGAAACCCGCTGGGGGGGAGGGAGGGGGGGGGGAGAGAAGGCATACTCACGGACCGCAGACCTCAGCCTATCCGGCAGACAATCAGTCAATCAGCGTTTCGCTTCACATGCGCGGCGGTGAGGGACTGTGATGTTGCAGGTCTCGGCGTGAGGAACGGGCAATCGGAGACATCGGTCTACGGTGGCGCTGTCTTTGGCGCGCCGCTTTCGGTGACGGGTGGAGTGAAACAGGAAGCCAGGGTTCCGCTGGAAAGTAGAGCGCGTACCAATCAGGAAGCTCCACGTTAGGCAAGTCGAGTTGTTCACAAAATGCTTGAAGGTCCTCCGGCGTGCGAAGTAGGGCGGAGCGCCCCCTTGCGGATGCAGACAGGCCGAATGGGAACTTCCAGCGATACTGGATATTTCTCGCTCGTAAAGCAGCTAACAGTGGTCGTAGTGCTCTCCAATTTTGGAGAGTGATCTGTGAAAGATCCTGAAATAGTTTAACCTCCGTGCCATTATAAAGAATACGTCCCCTTTCCCTCGCCTTGCGGAGAATCTCTTCCTTAAGGGGGAAGTTGACTATAAAGCATATAATGTCTCTGGGGGGTTTGTTGTCTCGGGGTGTGGGCCTGTGAGCGCGGTGTGCCCTTTCCATATCGATGGGGGAGTCCGCAGGGCGCTCAATCAGGTCATTGAAAATGGCGCTGACGGTTTGCTGTATGGCGGTAGGGTCTACGGTTTCGGGGACCCCCTGTACCCTAATGTTGTCTCCTTCCCCGGTTGTCCAGGTCCTCCACGTGTCTATGGAGCTCAAAAACTTGAGCCAGTTGGGAGTCATATGCCGACTGCACCTGGCGAATAGCCGCCGCGTGTGTCTGGGTCGTTTGCTCCACGGTATCCACCCGATGCGCGACCGCGAGCATTTCGGCCTTCAGGTCTGCTATGGCAGCCGTAACTGTATTTTTAATGTCCGCAGCGACTTTCTCCAAGTCGAATAGGCTGGGAGGGAGGGCCCCGCTAGAGCTGGGAGAGGACATGCCCGGCATGTTGGCGGAGGGCAGGCCGTCCGGCGAGGCCGCGGCTTGGGCCTGTGTTGGCGCGTGGTTCTGTAATGGCGCCGAGGGCTGAAGTTTTTGTGACTGAAATATATCCGGTATGTGCCTCCCCGAGTGGGCCTGAGAGTCCTTGGAGGTGCGGGAGGTGGACGAGCTCCTTGTAGATCTGTGCATAGCAGGGTTAGGACGGTAGGCTCCCGTTTAAGAGGATTAGTCAGCCCGGTCGCACAGGAGCTCTCAAATTAGGCGTCCATCTCGGTCTCCGCTCAGGCCACGCCCCCCAACCACTCTTTTTTAATCATGTCCGAGATTATTGAATGGACTGAAAAAACACGGCTTTTTGAATCACCCAAACCTGCATACATGCGGTCATTTAGGGAGAGCTCCTTCTTTTCCTCTTCAATCCCCAAAGTCGCATGGATTACTTTTAAAAGTCCTGCGACTTCTTCTAGTGACATTTTGTACTTAGAAGCGGTCTCTGCTTCATTTTCCTCCTCCTCAGAGTCTGTTCCCACTGGAGCAAGGGAAGCAGATTCTTGGGAAGTGTCTATCGGACCTCCCCATAATATTTGAGAGCCGTCTTGGGGTTCTGAAGAAGGCTGTGGAGCCCTGGGTTCCCTTGAGGGACCTGGTTCTTCTCTTAGGTTTGACCTAAAAGCTTGAAAGGTGGCACGGAGTTCATCCTTAATCGTAGAAACTAGATCGCCACACAAGGATGGAGACTCTTCCCTGACTACGTTTACAGTGCAATCTGCACAAAGCGACTTGGTCCAAGCCTCGCTTAACTTTTCCTTGCAGACAGGGCACCTTCTCTTCACTGGTTGAGCAGAACTTTTGGCCTGCATGAACAGAAGAGAAAAAACCAGGGACCACGCTAAAAAACTGTTATACAGCACAAATCAATACACCCAGGTGCACATAGGAAAAAACACTTACACTTCCTTGTGCCTCGCAAGCCATGCACCACCACCGCCTTTTACAAAATCCCTAGATATTTATGCAGACATGCTAAATCACCAGCCACTGCACCACCAGGGAGATGGGGGGTGGGGGAAACAAAAAGGGGGGGAAGGGTGAATAACCCCCCCACAGGAGAAAACGGCCCAGTGTAAATAGGACACAGTCCCTTACCTTAGCCTTGCTGATGCCTTGGCTTGCCCCCTTATCCGCTGCATCGCCCTCCATGGCTGTCTGCGGACGCGTGGTGAAAAAACGCCAGTTCCAGATTCAAAAAACGCCGCCGTGCTGACCTGGAACCGGAAATTTAAGGCACCAGGTGACCCTGCCCTCTCCCTCTGCGCTTTGCGGCCGGAAATGACACGCACGCCGACCCGGAAGTGCTGCCTCTTCCTATACAGGACGCGGTCGAGGCTCTCCTCGGCCACCAGAACAATGGCTGCCACTGTAAAGCCCCACGCTGCTATTCCGTGCACCGCAGGCGGCCTGCGGGGATACAGCAAACCGCCGCTCTGTCAGAAAAAAGGAGGCAGCCCTCCCGGGCTGTACAGGCTCTCCCCGAGCATGGAAGAGGGAGAGGGAGCCCACGGGACCATCCATGCTAGGAGGTAAGTGGGAGGATCACTCTCCTGAGAAAAATAAAGACTGACTGAGAACCTTTGTCTCCCAGGAAAGCCCTGAGAGATCATGGCTCTCACCAGAGGTGTTCCTCAGGCTGGAGGAAACACAAAAAACTGATGGAAGCAACGTGGAGACCTCCAATTAAAGACTTAATTGATGAGGTGTTTCCTGTAGGAGGAGGAGCCATGATCTCTCAGGTGCTGTCCTGAAAGACGTTTTGGAAAATCTACACTCATGACCCCTGTTCAACAAGGAGGTTTGGGAGCACCTAACATTCAAGCATACTACAGTGGAACAATTTTAGACCAACTAAAAGACTGGTGCACAGCAGACAGCCACACAACCTGGAAACAAATAGATTCCACTGCACTCTCTGCTGACCTTAAACTCATGCTAGCGGCCACCTGGCTCAATCTTAAACCAACGTACCAGCCACTAGACACCATAACCCACTCCTTAACGTTGTGGGTAGCAATCCCTCAAATCAACAAAGGACTGTCATCAGACATTCTGCCATTAATACCCACTAAATCTGTACAACTTTTATCACCAGACCTATCCCTCTCAGACTGGGTAAAGCCGGTATCTCCAACCTGGGAATGCTCTTCTCAACATCAGGAATACATTCATTTTCCTACCTCCAACAAAAGTTTGACTTATTCCCCAAAACATTCTTCCTTTACTTGCGGAAAAGATCACTTCTTTCCAAGATGCATTGGTCAACAACAGACTCTCTCTCACTTGCTCTTATGAGATTTTACGATGCAAAGAACACCAAGACCAAAGGAATCTCCTTAGCCTACAAAATTCTTACCATGCCATCCTCCGATTTACTCTCTTCCCTTTATTAAATACTGGGTCACATTTACAGACAATTCACCCCCAACTAAACAGTCGCAAAAAGCCCTCACAACTCCCCTACGCCTATCTCACTGCGTTACCCACTCGGAAACCTTATAAAAATTGTTCCATAAGTGGTACTACACACCAGACAGGCTGGCAATGATCTACCCCACTGCTTCTCCTAAATTCTGGAGAGGTTTGCGACAATACTGGATCTTTGCGACACATCTGGTGGGACTGTCCAATCATTAAAGACTACTGGAAAAAGGTAGCTGACTTTATCTCTTCCCTTTGTGACATTTCCATTCCTATGTCTCCACTGGACTTACTCCCGGGATTATCGCTTCCCTCCATCCTTGACATCAACAAACACTGGTGACACACATCCTGATAGCAGCTCGTCTTGCATTGGCGAAAAACTGGAAATCAATCCACCCTCCTGTCTTAAAAAACACCATGCGTCTTCTCAACACGCACTTCCAGTTGGAATTTGCCTTTGCCAAACTAATTTATCTACACAATCCTTCTACAAAGCTTGGGCAAAATGGATTGCTGATCAGAGAAGTGTGCCCCTTTCTTAAAGGATGCATGTTTTATCAAACTCCTTCTACTGTCAAATTATGAAATATTGTTCCCCCCTTCAGCCTCACAACCTGGACATTTAATTGTTTCAATAAAACCAGCTCCTCTAACCCAATAACCTTACAAAGATGTTTTGCGGTACTCTCAAGATTTTTCTTATAAATATGGCAAGTGCCCTGAGTGACACCACCTGAAGACCACCAGTTACTGTTAACCTTGCCAACATGGTACTTAACTTTTTATTACTAGTAGGGATGAGCCGAACACCCCCCGCTTCAGTTCGCAGCAGAACATGCGAACAGGCAAAAAATTTGTTTGAACACGCAAACACCATTAAAGTCTATGGAACACGAACATGAAAAATCAAAAATGCAAATTTTAAAGGCTAATATGCAAGTTATTGTCATAAAGATTGTTTGGGGACCAGGGTCCTGCCCCAGGGGACATGTATCAATGCAAAAAAAAGTTTTAAAAAGGGCCATTTTTTTCGGGAGCAGTGATTTTAATAATGCTTAACCCCTTGAGACCCGGGCCATTGACGAATGACGGCCTCAATGTGGATCTAGAAATCCAGGGAGGCCGTCATTATACGGCCTCGGGTATTCTGGCCACTAGGGGGCGCGCGCGCGCCCGACGCATCACTGAGATGCCGATGCGCGTGCCTGGCGGCCGCGATGTCCGCCAGCTACCCGCGATCGGCGTGTACACAGAGCAGGGATGTGGATCTCTGTGTGTGAACACAGAGATCCAAGTCCTGTCAGGGAGAGGGACCGATGCTGTGTCCCTTGTACATAGGGACACCGCTCGGTCACCTCCCCCAGTCAGTCCCCTCCCCCACACAGTAGTAATCACTCCTAGGGAATACATTTAACTCCTTCCTCGCCCCCTAGTGTTAACCCCTTCCCTGCCAGTGTCATTTTTACAGTAACCAGTGCATTTTTATAGCACTGGTCGCTGTAAAAATGACAATGGTCCCAAAATGGTGTCAAAAGTGTCCGATGTGTCCGCCCTAATGTCGCAGTCACAATAAAAATTGCTGATCGCCGCCATTACTAGTAAAAAAAAAAAAATTTATAAAAATGCAATAAATACAATGCCCTATTTTGTAGACGCTATAACTTTTGCGCAAACCAATCAATAAACGCTTATTGCGATTTTTTTTACCAAAAATATATGGAAGAATACGTATCGGACTAAACTGAGGGAAAAAAATATAAAAAAAAAAAAAATTGGGATATTATTATAGCAAAAAATAAAAAATATTGTGTTTTTTTCAAAATCGTCGCTCTTTTTTTGTTTATAGCGCAAAAAATAAAAACCGCAGAGATGATCAAATACCACCAAAAGAAAGCTCTATTTGTGGGAAAAAAAGGACGTCAATTTTGTTTGGGAGCCACGTCGCACGACCGCGCAATTGTCATTCAAATCGTGACAGTGCTGAAAGCTGAAAATTGGCCTGGGCAGGAAGGGGGTTTAAGTGCCCAGTAAGCAAGTGGTTAAAGTGAAATAATAAAAGTGAAATATTCCTTAAAATTTCGTACCTGGGGGGTTTCTATAGTATGCCTGTAAAGTAGCGCATGTTTCCCGTGCTTAGAAAAGTCCCTGCACAAAATGACATTTCTAAAGGAAAAAAAGTCATTTAAAACTGATCGCGGATTCGCGGCTATAATGAATTGTCGGGTCCCGGCAATACAGATAAAAGTAATTGAAAAAAAATAGCATGGGTTCCCCCCTTAGTCAATTACCAGGCCCTTTGGGTCTGGTAATGGACCGGCTCTCCACTCCAGCGAGAAACGACAGACGATCCTCCCTGCACCGGAGGCACCGACCTAATGACGCGCAAGCTGTTTGACATTTCCCCGCCGTCACACGTCACGGGTAGCCTCGCCCTCGGTTATAAAAGAAATGTCAAACAGCTTGCGCATCATTAGGAAACCCCCGTGACGCGTTAGAGGGGGTGGGGTCACCCGTCCACGTCACGGGTGGCCCCGCCCTCGGTTATAAAAGAAATGTCAAACATCTTGCGCGTCATTAGGCCGGTGCCTCCGGTGCAGGGTGGATCGTGCGTCGTTTCTCGCTGGAGTGGAGAGCCGGTGCAGGCAAGATCATGCTTCGTTCCTCGCTGGAGAGCATCGCTGGAGAATGATCATCGCTGGACATCGAGAATGGATTACAATGCTAGACAGACTGGATTACATCGCTGGAATGTTTTTTTATTTTTTATTTTTTTATTTTTAATAAAAGACTTGTCCCAAGCTGTCTCCTGTAATTTTTAACATTTTCACACTTTTTCTTTGTGAAATGGTAGGGGTACCCCTTACCAATTCACACAGGGGGGGCGGGATCTGGGGGGCCCCTTTGTTAAATGGGGCTTCCATATTCCAATAAGCCCCCCGCCCGCAGACCCCCACAACCACCGGGCAAGGGTTGTGGGGATGAGGCCCTTGTCCCCATCAACATGGGGACATCCTCCCCATGTTGAGGGCATGTGGCCTGGTACGGTTCAGGAGGGGGGGGCGCTCTCTCATCCCCCCTCTTTTTCTGTGGCCTGCCAGGTTGCATGCTCAGATAAGGGTCTGGTATGGATTTTTGGGGGTAACCCCACGCCATTTTTTTTATTTTGGTGCGGGGTTCCCTTTAAAATCCATACCAGACATGAAGGGTCTGGTATGGATTTTTGGGGGGAAGCCCACGCCTTTTTTTTTTTTTTAATCGCGCAGGGTTCCCCTAATATCCATACCAGACCTGAAGGGCCTGATATGGAATTTGGGGGGACCCCACGCTTTTTTTTTAAAAATTTTGGTTCGGGGTTTCCGTTAACCACTTAAGCCCCGGGCCATTTGGTAGCTAAAGGACCAGAGGTGAATTCAGAATTTTGCACTGCGCTGCTTTAACTGTAAATTGTGCGGACATGCAATGTTGTACCCAAACAAAATTTGCGTCCTTTTCTTCCCACAAATAGAGCTTTCTTTTAATGGTATTTGATTGCCTCTGCGATTTTTATTTTTTGCGATATAAACAGAAAAAGACAGAAAATTTTGAAAAAAAATGATATTTTCTACTTTTTGTTATAAGAAAAATCGAATAAACTCAATTTTAGTCATACATTTAGGCCAAAATGTATTCAGCCACATGTCTTTAGTAAAAAAAACGTCAATAAGTGTATATTTATCGGTTTGCGCAAAAGTTATAGCGTTTACAAACTAGGGTACATTTTCTGGAATTTACACAGCTTTAAATTTATGACTGCCTATCTCATTTCTTGAGGTGCTAAAATGGCAGGGCAGTACAAAACCCCCCCAAATGACCCTATTTTGGAAAGTAGACACCCCAAGGAAATTGCTGAGAGGCATGTTGAGCCCATTGAATATTTTTTTTTGTCCCAAGTGATTGAATAATGACAAAAAAAAAAAAATTACAAAAAGTTGTCACTAAATGATATATTGCTCACACATGCCATGGTTATATGTGGAATTGCACCCCAAAATACATTCTGCTGCTTCTCCTGAGTACGGGGATACCACATGTGTGGGACTTTTTAGGAGCCTAGCCACGTACGGGACCCCGAAAACCAATCACCGCCTTCAGGATTTCTAGGCACAAATTTTTGATTTCACTTCTCACTACCTATCACAGTTTTGAAGGCCATAAAATGCCAAAATAGCACAAAACCCCCCCCCAAATGACCCCATTTTGGAAAGTAGACACCCCAAGCTGTTTGCTGAGAGGCATGGTGAGTATTTTACAGCTCTCATTTGTTTTTGAAAATGAAGAAAGAATTTTTTTTTTTTCTTTTTTTTTTTTCAATTTTCAAAACTTTGTGACAAAAAGTGAGATCTGCAAAATACTCACAATACCTCTCAGCAAATAGCTTGGGGTGTCTACTTTCCAAAATGGGGTCATTTGGGGGGGTTTTGTGCCATTTGGGCATTCCATGGCCTCCGAAACTGTGATAGGCAGTGAGAAGTGAAATCAAAAATTTACACCCTTAGAAAGCCTGAAGGCGGTGATTGGTTTTTGGGGTCCCGTACGCGGCTAGGCTCCCAAAAAGTCTCACACATGTGGTATCCCCGTACTCAGGAGAAGCAACAGAATGTATTTTGGGGTGTAATTCCACATATGCCCATGGCATGTTTGAGCAATATATCATTTAGTGACAACTTTGTGCAAAAAAAAAATAAAAAATAAAAAAATTGTCTTTTTTCCGCAACTTGTGTCAACATATAAAATATTCCATGGACTCGACATGACTCTCAGTATATAGCTTGGGGTGTCTACTTTCCAAAATGGGGTCATTTGGGGGGGTTTTGAACTGTTCTGGCATTTTATACACAACATTAGGAAGCTTACATCCACTCTTCTAACCACTTGAAGACAAAGCCCTTTCTGACACTTTTTGTTTACATGAAAACATTTTTTTTTGCAGGAAAATTATGTTGAACCCCCAAACATTATATATATTTTTAAAGCAAAGGCCCTACAGAATAAAATGGTGGGTGTTGCATTTTTTTTTCTACACAGTATTTGCGCAGCGATTTTTCAAACACATTTTTTGGGGAAAAAATACACTTTTTTTATTTTAATGCACTAAAACACACTATATTGCCCAAATGTTTGATGAAATAAAAAAGATGATCTTAGGCCGAGTACATAGATACCAAACACGACATGCTTTAAAATTTCGCACAAACGCGCATTGGCGACAAACTACATACATTTTTAAAAGCCTTTAAAAGCCTTTACAGGTTACCCCGTTAGATTTACAGAGGAGGTCTACTGCTAAAATTACTGCCCTCGATCTGACCTTCGCGGTGATACCTCACATGCATGGTGCAATTGCTGTTTACATATGACGCCAGACCAACGCTTGCGTTCGACATTGGGCAAGAGCAGGGCAGGACAGGGGTGCTTTTTTTTTTTTTTTTTTTTTTTATTATTAATTTTGCTTTTTTATTTTATTTTTAAATTGTTCCTTCCATATGTTTTTTTTTTTTATCATTTTTATTGTTATCTCAGGGAATGTAAATAATCCCTTTGATAGTAATAGGTAGTGACAGGTACTCTTTTTTTGAAAAAACTGGGGTCTAGACCCTAGATCTTTCCTCTGCCCTCAAAGCATCTGACCACACCAAGATCGGTGTGATAAAATGCTTTCCCAATTTCCCAATGGCGCTTTTTATATCCGGGGGGGGACATTCCCTCCCACTGCTTGTAAAAGCAGTCCAGAGGCTAATTAGCCACTAGGGTTGCTTTTACATTAAAGCCGGCCGCTGGCTGAAAAGAATGATACCAAGATGATACCTAAACCCGCAGGCATCAATCTGGTATAACCATTCAAAATCCAGCAACATACCAGTACGTTGCTGGTCCTTGTTGGACATGTATTGTAATCTTTTTTTTTCATGCAGCCAGGTGGCTGAACGAAAAAAGAGATTGATCGGTGGGTATGCCCACCATTAGAATACCGCCCTTCATCCACCCACTTCTAATGATGGGCATACATGCACCATTTATATATGCCGAAGCATGGGGGCATCCTCCCGCAAAAAAGTTATGCCGCACACACATGGTCGGACTTTTCCACGGGCAAGCCTCCGTCGGAATTTCGACCGTATGTACGCGGCATTACGAGCAAAATCGCTCCTCCGCCCCTGCTGCCCCAATGCTTTGGCATATTTGCTTTTTTTTTTTTAACTGTGGTGGTGAAATCACCTCCTACAGCACTGGAGTCGCAGGGATCAGGCCTGTCTCTGCGAACGCTGCAGTTATGTGTGTTGTGTTTTGTAAGTGACAGTGATCGATCGATACTGCACTTGGGTGGGCTGGGCTGGGCGGAGGGGCAAAACGCAGGTGCTAGCAGGTATCTGGGCTGATCCCGCTAACACTGCGTTTTTGGGAACCCTAAACTGCTGGGGACGCTAGTATAGATCTGATCAGATCAGATATTGATCTGTTCAGATACTATACCACTAAGGGAGGTGTATGCTTCACGCGTGGGTGTTAGCGTTACTGGCACTAACCTGACGCTGCCTGGGGTGTGACGCAGACCCTCTCTGACGCTAAAACCTAATTGATATCACCCGCCGGGCGATCAGGGGGTTAAACCTTTATTGGGTTATATACGGCGGGTGCCCTGACACTATAAAAAGCAAACTAACTAACCAGCGTCACCCGTAACACTTATATGATGATTACTGGTGAAAGGGTTAAGTAGGGGCAATTAGGGGGTTAAAACCTTTATTAGATAATATATGGGGGTACCTGACGCTATAAAAACCTGCGGCGAACCTAAAAAAAATTACTGGCTACCGATCTGCATCACCGACGCTAAGACAGCGATCAGAAAAATGATCGCTTAGCGACAGTGGTGATAGGGGGTGAAAGGGTTACCTGGGGGGAGATCAAGGGGGTTAAACCTTTATTAGATATTTTATGGGGGTACCCGACGCTATAAAAACCTGCGGCGAACCTAAAAAAAATTACTGGCTACCGATCTGCATCACCGACGCTAAGACATCGATCAGAAAAATGATCGCTTAGTGACAGTGGTGATAGGGGGTGAAAGGGTTACCTGGGGGGCGATCAAGGGGGTTAAACCTTTATTAGATCATTTATGGGGGTACCCGACGCTATAAAAACCTGCGGCGAACGAAAAAAATTACTGGGTACCGATCTGCATCACCGACGCCAAGACAGCGATCAGAAAAATTATCGCTTAGTGACAGTGGTTATAGGAGGTGAAAGGGTTACCTGGGGGGCGATCAAGGGGGTTAAACCTTTATTAGATAATTTATGGGGGTACCCGACGCTATAAAAACCTGCGGCGAACCTAAAAAAATTACTGGGTACCGATCTGCATCACCGACGCCAAGACAGCGATCAGAAAAATGATCGCTTAGTGACAGTGGTGATAGGGGGTGAAAGTTTTACCTGGGGGGCGATCAAGGGGGTTAAACCTTTATTAGATAATTTATGGGGGTACCCGACGCTATAAAAACCTGCGGCGAACCAAAAAAAAAAATACTGGCTACCGATCTGCATCACCGACGCTAAGACATCGATCAGAAAAACGATCGCTTAGTGACAGTGGTGATAGGGGGTGAAATGGTTACCTGGGGGGCGATCAAGGGGGTTAAACCTTTATTAGGTAATATATTGGGGTACCCGACGCTATAAAAACCTGCGGCGAACCTAAAAAAAATTACTGGGTACCGATCTGCATCACCGACGCCAAGACAGCGATCAGAAAAATGATCGCCAAGCGACGGCGGTGCTAGGGGGTGAAAGGGTTATCTGGGGGGTGATCAAGGGGTTAAACCTTTATTAGGGGGGGTTAGGGGGCTACACTGGACCTAAAACTAAATGTAGTGACACTTTTACAGTCACAAATGTCACAGATTGCAGTGATCAGTAAATAAATGGTCACTGCAATCAGTGACACTGTGACTGGGGGCTGGGGGGTGATCTGGGGGGGGCTGGGGGGTGATCTGGGGCGGCCTGGGGGGGCGATTTATGTGCCTATGTGTGCTGGTGTTAGTGTAGTGTTAGTGCACTGACCTGTGTGTCTTCTCTTGTACGACGCTCGGTATATGTGAGCGCCGCACAGGAGATGACATCACTTCCTCCTGCTTTCTCGGTCTGTGTTTACATTACACAGACAGAGGGGGCATTTCTATTCGCCGGGAGCGATCGCGGGGGGTGGTCGGAATCGGATCGGAACCCCCAACTGTACAAAGGCAATCACGTATGCTCTACGTGATTGTGCCTGTCGGTGCCATTGTGCCGACGTATATATACAGTGAGCGGTCGTTAAGTGGTTAATATACATACCAGACCCAAAGGGTCTGGTAATGGACTAAGGGGGAACCCATGCTGTTTTTTTTTCCCAATTACTTTTATCTGTATTGCCGGGACCCGACAATTCATTATAGCCGCGATCAGTTTTAAATTACTTTTTTCCTTTAGAAATGTCATTTTGTGCAGTGACTTTTCTGAGCACGGGAAACATGCGCTACTTTACAGGCATACTATAGACACCCCCCAGATACGAAATTTAAAGGAATATTTCACTTTTATTGTTTCACTTTAAGCATTATTAAAATCACTGCTCCCGAAAAAACAGCCAGTTTTAAAACTTTCGTCCCCAAACACTTTTTATGACAATAACTTGCCAATTAACCTCTAAAATTAGCACTTTTGATTTCTCCCATAGACTTTTAAAGGGTGTTCCGTGGCTTTTCGAATTGTTCGCTGTTCGGCGAACGGGCGAACAGGCAATGTTCGAGTCAAACTCATGCTCGACTCAAAAAGATAGCACAAACCCAACAAAAAGTCAAGTATGCCCTGTGCCGCCAGAGACGAGCTGTGGTCAGTCAATAGGGATTTCTTGCGTATAGCCCAACATGTTTTGGAATGAACAATGTGTATTCCTCCATCGGGGAAGATTGTGTCTGGGTGACTTTAATTCTCATTGTCTGAAATGTAAACATAGCAAGCAATTTTGTATATGTAAGAAGGCCAGTATGCTGGCCTGAATTTATGGGAGGAGCCCGTGGGGCTATTTAATCAGCCCACTCACCTGCAGTCTTCGTCGGTTTCCTGTGAGTGATACTACACGTCACTGGGCCGACTCTTACCAGCTCACCTCATGTGAGTCCTGGCGTTTCGATCGCAGGGCATTTCGGCTTCTTCGTTCGTGGTCTTCATCGGCGGTTCCCGCTCACAATCGCAGGTACTTTTAGAATCTTTTTGCGTCATGTGCAATCTTGCAATTAGTAATGCTTCCTGTCCTGCATTCCTTTCTTTAAAGTCTGCTTCTGAGTTGTTGTCCGTCCCAAATATACGATTCATTTATAAGTCCAAACCTCCGAGTCACTGTCGATCGTTGTCCGATATCACTCGCCGTAGGTTTCACTGGACATAAAGATTCACTGTCCATAAGGTTGCTGTCTCTTCCATTTGAAAAAAAAAAAAAAAAGCGAGACTCTAATTAGTCCCACCTGGTGCCTTCTCTGGACTGGGTTAGCCTGGGGGGAGGGGTGATTGGTTGCTCTTCAGTTTTAGAGTAAGGAGCGGCATACACTATACAACCAATTCATATTACATTAATTCAATACTCCTCACTACCGATTCGTATCGGATTCCTTTCGTATTTTTACGAACTGATTCGGGTCACATACATTGCATACTTTCCACCGTTGCCATTTGTTGTTTGCCCTCATGCCGTGTGTTTTAGTTCCCGCAGCGGAACTTACGTGTCGTTTGTACACGTTTGCCTCTCACTCGGTTACCAAACCAAAGTCATTTTTTGTGCCTCATGCATGGCGTAACACCACACTCTTTGGATGTCTTGGACACCCACCATGCCTTTCGTACATCAAGTTTTCAAACTGTCACAGGTAGGATTTGTACAGTTTCTTTGCTTCACACACTGTTTGTCATCAAAACCCCGCTGTGGAACTTGCGAGTCATTAGTCAAGTCTCCATATGCAGCCTTATTTCAGACTCATGCAAGACCACGGTCTTTTCGTGCAAATAGTGAACACAAACGCAGAGCTGTTTTTATCAGTTGAGTTTCGTGCTTTTTTTTTTTTTTTTTCTTCTCGTACCTTGTCGTTTCACACCAAGTAGTAGGCCCATGTCACTTAGAAAAGCACTGTCTATCATTACAGTTATCTCACTTAGCGTTACCCTCCGGTCGAATCTAGTCGCATCAGCGACTCACCGGATCGTCCCCGCTAATTTGTCATCTCATTCCACTGATAGTAATTTCATTTGTCACATCTCGCACACCCTTCTCTCTCCTTATGAAACCCTGCACATAGCTACTGATTCGTCTCACATCGATAGTGATTTCCTCTGCATCATTCTCATACGAATCCAAGTCGCATCCACAATGCACTGATTCGTCCCGGCGGACCCCAGTTGCTGGCCTCATTTCAGTACATGCTCCAGAGTCCGCTCGTTGTCAGCTGCACATGCGGCGCACCTACTCGTGCCTAGATCATGGGAGAATTCTGTCATGTCACCATCACGCATCTGAGTTGAATCCACGCGCATTCTTATGTGCAGATTCGTCCCAAACGTGCCCCAGTTGTTGGCCTCATCTCAGTACATGCTCCAGAGTTTGCTTGGTGTTAGTCGCACACCGCCGCACCGATTCATGCCTCTGTCATGGAAATTTTTTGTCACTCGTGTCTGATTTGAATCCACGCGCATTTTCGTGTGCAGGTTCGCCAAGCATGCCCCAATTGCTGGCCTCATCTCAGAACATGATCCAGAGCCCGGTCGTTGTCAGTCGCACCTGCGGCGCACCGATTCATGCCTCTGTCATGGACAATTTCTGTCACTCATTTCACTATCACGCATCTGATTCAAATCCACTTGCATTCTCGTGTGCAGGCTCGTCTTAAGCGTGCCCCACTTGTTGTTGGCCTCATTTCAGTACATGCTCCAGAGCCGGTTGTTGTCAGTCGCGCCTGCGGTGCACCGATTCATGCCTCTGTCATGGGACATTTTTGTCACTCATTTCTCCGACACGCTCCACCAGCCAATCCACTCACTTATATAAAAAGGCAGTGCAGCGCTGAACAAGTCCATAAATCAAAAGACAATCCCAGTGATCTTCTAGAGTGATTTATAGAATCGGAAACATGCATATGACGATGTGAACACAGTGAGAGACCTCCACCAGATAAGAATGGCCGCTCACCTCCCAAAGTGGACCCTTTGGTTATAGAGGGTCACAGATACCTTCCCATATGGGTATATATGTCTCAGGCATGTATTGCAGCTCCGGGATGGTTGGATGACAACAGCAGACGGACCGAATCACAAATGACTCCAATGAGGTATGTATATTAAAGAAAGGCAGACCATAGTGTTCTCCGCATATAAAAGGACATTTAACAAAGAAAAAAAAAAAGTGCACTTACATGTAAAAGGCACTAAACCAGTGCCGAGTGTAACAGCGTGTATGAAACAACAAATGCAGTTTGTCGTGTTCAAATCAGCTAGTCAAACCTCTCACCGCTCATCACCTGTCATTTCTCCTCCAGGTCAGTCAAGTAAGTCCACCCTGCACCAGGTTGGACGTTATTTCCCCGAAAAAAAAAACCATTCACTTTACCTAACTAAAAAAAAAAGTTAAAAAAACGCTCGCTTTACCTAACTAAAAAAAAAAAAAGAATAAAAACGCTCACTTTTACCTAAAAAAAAAAAATAAATAAATAAAATGTATTTATATATATGTGTGTGTGTGGACCAAGCACTTACCAACAGCCGATCTGAATCTAGTCGCAACGTCGGCCCTATGATTCGGATCCTCAGCAATCACAAACCCCTTCAACCACTAATACCATGAGCCGATCTGAGTCTAGTCATATTATCAGTGCAACGACTCAGGTCCGGAACATGAGCTCCCTCGTCACCTTACATCTACAGCCGATCCAAATCTAGTTGCATCATCGGCGCAACAGTTCGGATCCTCGGCAATACAAACTTCACCGACCGATCCGAGTCCAGTCATAGCATCAGCTCAACGTTTAAGATCCTTTACAAACCAAACCCCACCGGTGCTTACACCTCAGCCCGTTTTGAACTATTCGCATCAGTGATACGAATAAAGTGGTACTTACGATTCAGATCCCTGGCCTTATGTCCGTTATCAAGCATAAACATTTACATCTCACTCCATCTGCATATACAATATTGCGCACGGTCATTCCTACATACTCAAAATTTCCGCTAACTTTGTTTTCATCTTTCCAATAAAGCTGCTTAATTGCAATCGCTGCAAGCATTTCTGCAAGCGACTCAAATCGGTCACTCATCATCTCCAGTAGTGATGAGCCGAACACCCCCGGGTTCGGTTCGCACCAGAACCCGCGAACGGACCGAAAGTTCGTACGAACATTAGAACCCTATTAAATACAATGGATGCGAACGTTCGAATTCTAAAGTGCTAATTATAACAACTATTATGCATGTTATTGTCCTAAAAAGGGTTTGGGAACCCGGGTTGTGCACCAGGGGACATGTATCAATGCAAAAAGAAGTTTTTAAAACGGTCGTTTTTCGGGAGCAGTCATTTTAATGATGCATAAAGTGAAAAAAAAAAGTCAAATATTCCTTTAAATATCGTACCTGGGGGGTGTCTAAAGTATGCCTGTGAAGTGCCATGTGTTTCCCGTGTTTAGAACTGTCCCTGCACAAAATGACACTTCTAAAGGAAAAAAAAGCCATTTAAAACTGCTTGCGGCTTTAATGTAATGTCTGGTCCCGGTAATATGGATGAAAATCTTTAAGAAAAATAGCATAGCTACCCCATGACCCCCCCCCCCCTACCCCAGCCCATTACCAGCCCCTTTGGGTCTTGTATGGATATTAAGGGGAACCCCGCACATAAAATAAAAAAGGCCCTATATACTCTAAATAGCCGTATACAGGCGGTGCATACAAGACAGGGACTGTAGGTTTGTTCTTATGTAGAATCTGTTTGTAATTTTGAACAGGTACATTGTTGAAGTGTAGCTCCAGCCCAAAAATCTATTTTTAAACTTTTTGGAAAACATAGGTAAGGGTTATCACCCCTGTAACATTTGTTTTGCTGTCTGTGCCCCTGTTCAGAACATTTCACCTCACTTTCCGTCCCAATGACAACTGTTTTTGAAATGTGGTGTTTTTCTTGAAACAAGGATTGCTGATAAAGCATCAGTACAGAGGAGACACCTTTCTCCCATATTAATTCTTACAGGAGAGAATTTTCCTTCCAAGGGGTAGATTTCCTCTCACTTCCTGTTGTCTTCTTGCGTTTGCAAGTAGGAGTCGTTTGTAAGTTGGATGTTTGAAAGTAGGGACCTGCCGTATATACTCTGCAGAAATAGGCCCCTTAGTTGTTGGTGTTGGCACAACACTGTAAGCACTCAGTTACTCTTGGTTGGTGCTGGAACGCCCTGCTGTCAACTATTATATCAGGAATTTTAATTACATATAATTGTTGAACAGTGGTAGTAAAAATTGGGCCTTTGATGGTGGTGCTGGTGCCACAACACTGTAAGCCCTGACAGTTACTCTTGGTGGGTGCAGCAATGGGCCCTGCTGTGAATTATTAGATCAAGAATTGTAATTGCATGCCCCTGTTGAACGGGGGCTGAAAAATTGGGCCTTTCGTGGTGGTGGTGGTGGTGGTGGTGTTGCCACAACACTGTAAGCCCTCAGAGTTACTCTTGGTGGGTGCAGGAATGGGCCCTGCTGTGAATTATTAGATCAAGAATTGTAATTACATGCCCCTTTTGAACAGGGGCTGAAAAATTGGGCCTTTCGTGGTGGTGGTGGTGGTGGCGTTGCCACAACACTGTAAGCCCTCAGAGTTACTCTTGGTGGGTGCAGCAATGGGCCCTGCTGTGAATTATTAGATCAAGAATTGTAATTACATGCCCCTGTTGAACAGGGGCTGAAAAATTGGGCCTTAGGCACTGGTGGCACAACACTGCAACCCCTCACAGATACTGTACTTGGAGCACAGCAATGAGCCCTGTTGCAAAGTATTGCTTCAAAAATTGTAATTACACGCCCCTGTTAAACAGGGGATGAAAAATTGGGCCTTAGGCACTGGTGGCACAACACTGCAACCCCTCACAGATACTGTACTTGGAGCACAGCAATGAGCCCTGTTGCAAAGTATTGCTTCAAAAATTGTAATTACACGCCCCTGTTAAACAGGGGCTGAAAAATTGGGCGTTAGGCACTGGTGGCGGCACCCATAAACAAAAATGATCTTCCAAGCTATCATCATCAATCGTATCATTGAGGACTCGGAGGAGGAGGATAGCCAGTCAACATAACAGCACAGGCACTCAGCATCAGCATCAGTCTTGAAGGGATGTGACATGTTAAAATCAATTAGTCTGTTATATCAGCATCAGGTGTGTGGTAGCTGGTGGTGATCCAAGACTGGTTCATCTTGATGAAAGTCAGTCGATCAACCGAGTCGGTGGACAGGCGCACCCTGTGATCCGTGACAAATCCTCCAGCAGCACTGAATGTGCGTTCCGAAAGAACGCTGGATGCAGGACAGGCCAGTAGCTCAATTGCATACTGTGCAAGCTCTGGCCAGTGATCCATCCTCAAGACCCAGTAAGCCAGAGGATTTTCGGTGGGGAAGGTGTCCAAGTCTGACCTTGCCCCTAGATATTCCTGCACCATGTTTATCAGACGCTGGCGATGGTTGCTGGAACCGATCATACTTTGGGGCTGCGGACTAAAGAATTGTCTGAACGCATCGGTCAGACGGCCACCTTCCCCACCGCTCCTTCTTTGACTGGCCGAAGCCTCAGCAACTCGTTGTCCAGGACCAGGAGTTTGTAACCTCCCAGTCTCTGGGAACGCGTTGCACAGACCTTTCTGCAAGGCCTCCCGGAGTTGTCTCATCCTCTGCTCCCTCTGCGACGGTAACATAAGGTCCGCAAACTTACCCTTGTACCGTGGATCAAGGAGAGTGGCCAGCCAGTAATGGTCCCTCTCCTTGATCCGAAGAATACGAGGATCCTTCCGCAGACTTTGCAGGATCAGGGAGGCCATGCAGCGTAGGTTTGCTGAGGCATTCGCTCCGGAGTCCTCTGGGTCACTAAGGACGACATGATCCGCAGCCACCTCCTCCCAGCCACGTACAAGTCCACTGGTTTCTTGGGACTGTAAATCATCCCTAAAAGACTGCTGCTGATGATGCTGAGTGCCAGCCTCCACCTCCATGCTGACACAATCCTCCTCCTCCTCCTCCTCCTCCTCTTCCTGTGCGATGGGTGGGACAGAAGGAACACTGTCTGGGTAAAGGGGGCCTTGAGAGGCAAGGAAGTCCTCCTCTTCCTGCCTCTGTTCTGCCTCAAGTGCCCTGTCCATTATTCCACGCAGCGTGTGCTCCAACAGGTGGACAAGAGGTACAGTGTCACTGATGCATGCACTGTCACTGCTCACCATCCTCGTGGCCTCCTCAAATGGTGCCAGGACAGTGCATGCATCCCTGATCATGCCCCACTGACGTGGAGAAAAAAAACCAAGCTCCCCTGACCCTGTCCTTGTGCCGTAGTCGAACAGTTACTCATTGATGGCCCTCTGCTGCGTGTGCAGCCGCTGCAGCATGGCCAACGTTGAGTTCCACCTGGTGGGCATGTCACATATAAGGCGGTTCTTGGGCAGGTTCAACTCCTTTTACAGCTCAGCCAGGCGAGCACTGGCATTATAAGATCTGCGGAAATGCACACTGACTTTCCTGGCCTGCCTCAGGACATCCTGTAAGCCCGGGTACCTGCCCAAGAACCGCTGCACCACCAGGTTAAGGACGTGAGCCACACAGGGCACATGGGTCAGTTGTCCCTGTCGGAGGGCGGAGAGAAGGTTGGTGCCATTGTCGCAAACCACCATTCCTGGCTTAAGCTGGCGTGGCGTCAACCACCTCTCGGCCTGGCCCTGCAGAGCAGACAGGACCTCTGCCCCAGTGTGGCTTCTGTCCCCCAAACACACCAGCGCAAGCACGGCATGGCATCTTTTTGCCTGCGTACTTGCGTAGCCCCTTGAACGGCTACGGAGCACCGCTGGTTCATAGGACAAACCACAGGAAGAGGCCATGGAGGAAGAAGAAGAGGAGGGGGTGGAGGAGAGAGGTGTGTCACAACCAGTAGTAGCATTTTGGAGGCGTGGCGGTGGAACAACCTCCAACACTACTGCACCTTGTCCTGCATCCTTCCCAGCTGCCAAAAGAGTGACCCAATGGGCCGTGAAAGAAAGGTAACGTCCCTGTCCATGCCTGCTGGACCATGAGTCAGCGGTAATATGCACCTTACCGCTGACCGCCGTGTCCAGCGAGGCCAAGACATTGCCTTCCACATGCCGGTAGAGAGCCGGAATAGCCTTCCGTGAGAAAAAGTGGCGTTTGGGAACCTGCCACTGAGGAACCGCACATTGCACAAACTCACGGAAGGGGGCCGAGTCTACCAACTGAAAAGGCAGCAGTTGAAGCGCTAGCAATTTAGCCAAGCTAGCATTCAACCGCTGGGCATGTGGATGGCTGGGAGTGAACTTCTTTCGACGGTCCAGCAGCTGGGGCAGGGAAATTTGCCTGCTAGAATCGAACGTCGGTGTACTGCTAGCAGAGTGGTCGCAAGTACTTGGCTGTGACACACCTAATTCTACACCTTCATTCCTCTCAGTGCATGTTTCAGAGAGGACTGAAGTTATAGTGGGGTTGGAGATCCCAGCTGATGCGGTGCAAGGAGAGGTCCGCTTTGTTCTTTGGTGTGGGTCTTTGAGGTAGGCTTGCCAACGAGCTGCATGGCAGGTCAACATATGTCTGGTCAGGCATGTGGTACCCAAGCGGCTGATGTTTTGGCCACGCGATATACGCTTGAGACATATGTTGCAAACAGCAGCTGTGCGATCTGATGCACTAGCCTCAAAAAAGGCCCACACCAAAGAACTTTTTGAATGACGGGCAGAGGCAGCGCCCTGCACAGGCGGAGCTCTGCGGTGTGATTCCGTCGGTGTACTGCCCTTACGCTGGCCACCAAAGGGCATCCTGCCTCGTTGGAGATGTGCCTCCTCCTCATCCTGCTCCTCCTCCTCTCTCCTATTAGGCACCCACGTGGAGTCAGTGACCTCATCATCCCCTCCCTCCTCATCACTGGAGCCAATCTGGCAGTATGCTGCAGCTGCTGGAACATGACTGCCAGATTGGTGTCCTTCTTGAGCATCCCCTCTGTCTGCTCTCACGCTACTGCCTTCCTGTAGCTGGGTTTCATCATCAGACCCTTCGAAACGCTGGGCATCCTCCTGGAGCATGTACCCAACACTGTGCTCAAACAGTTCGGGGGACTCCTCAGGAGGAGGACATGGTGGGTCTAGGGAAGGAGTGACTGATGATGAGTCTGACATTGATACCAGGGAAGAGGACGCTTTGGCAGCTGCTTTGCCAGTACCCTGAGCCTGGGTGAGAGAGGATGAGGAGGAGGAGGAGGGCTTGGTCATCCACTCTACCAAGTCTTCGGCATGATGTGGCTCAACATGTCCAGCTGCCGAAAAGAAGGACAAGCGTGTCCCATGGCCATGTGCTGATGACAATGCACCGCGTCCACGACCAGCACTGTTGCCCCCAGACACAGAGCCTGCTTGCCCTCTTTTATTGCCTCCTGACTGTATGCCTCTCCTTGTTTGCCTTCCAGACATTCTAATAGATGGCCTGCAGGGAGATGGGGAAAAAAGCAATAAGGGCTACCTTCAGGTGTCCTTCTCTGTCCCTTTACTTAAGGATTTCAAAATATGGTTGAGGATGATTGCTTTTGCACAGAATAGCACAACGACAATTTCCCTGACTGTCCAAAAAACAAGGATTTCAAAGATGGTTGATGAGGAATGCTTTAGCACACTATAGCACAAGGAGAATTTCCCTCACTGTCCTTCCCTGTCCCTAGAAACAAGGATTATCACAGTGAAAGAAACTGACACTCTTCCTACCTATAGTTTTCTGTCCCTAGAAAAAATGTTTTTTTAAAGCACACTATAGCACAAGGAGAATTTCCCTCACTGTCCTTCCCTGTCCCTAGAAACAAGGATTATCACAGTGAAAGAAACTGACACTCTTCCTACCTATAGTTTTCTGTCCCTAGAAAAAATGTTTTTTTAAAGCACACTATAGCACAAGGAGAATTTCCCTCACTGTCCTTCCCTGTCCCTAGAAACAAGGATTATCACAGTGAAAGAAACTGACACTCTTCCTACCTATAGTTTTCTGTCCCTAGAAAAAATGTTTTTTTAAAGCACACTATAGCACAAGGAGAATTTCCCTCACTGTCCTTCCCTGTCCCTAGAAACAAGGATTATCACAGTGAAAGAAACTGACACTCTTCCTACCTATAGTTTTCTGTCCCTAGAAAAAATGTTTTTTTAAAGCACACTATAGCACAGGATTCGCACAGTAAAACACACTGACACTCTCCCTACCTATCCTTCTCTTTCCCTAAACTAAAGGAATCCAGGTTAAGCAAGAAAAAAAAAATGTCACTGTCCCTGCCTATGCTTCTCTTTCCCTGCTCCGGAACACACTACACTAGGCCGCCTGTCAGGGTCACCTGTGGCCAGGTGACAGATGCACACCGTAGGGGGACAGGAGTGCACCGCGAGGTAGTGAACCCTATGGCTGGCTTCTGTGGGTAGGAAACTGGGTGGTTGTGGAAAGCGGGACCAGAGGAGCACAACCGGGATCCCAACGGAAGCGAGAGCCAAGATTCCCCAGGGCGCGGAGTCTAAGACCCAGCTGGTCTTCTCCAGGGCCTCTAGTGGTGAGGATGTTACGCTGCAGGCTGGGACCAGGTCGCGGCCCCTGGAGTTTCCTAGCTCACGCCCCGTAGGATAAGGGGAAGCAGCGGCACACGATAGAGAGAACCGAATAACAAGCCGAAGGTCAGGGGCCACAAGCAGACAAGGATAACGAAGAACGAGCCGAAGGTCAAGGGTCACGAGCAGACAGGGATGGTCGGGGACAAGCCAATAACGTAACAGAGAGACAGACGTAGCACACGGCAGGCAGGAACCCAAACACACAATGCCTAACAAACACGTTGATCAGCAAAGCAGGCTTGCAGTGCACAGGTTAATATAGTGTTCAGTGATAGGGCCTGGGGTGGAGTCAGGCTGGGAGGAGATTATAAAGGAAGCCAGGTGAAGGAGGTCTGGTCTCTAGATGAACACATGAGGAGGAAGGTAAGATGGCAGACAAACACTACTGCATATCCATGACACCGCCGTGCTGGCGGCCTTTTATAGTGTGGGGCGTGTACTAAACACCCTTAGCAATAATTGGCCACAGGCATCCTGCCTGTGGCCAATCATTGCTCTCCTCGCTGCCGGCGCTGTGATTGGCCAAGCATGCGGGGTCACAGTGCATGCTTGGCCAATCACAGCGCCTGGATGACACTGCGATGGCGTAGTGCATTGTGGGCCGTTCGCGTCACTCGAATTAGGCGCGAACGGCCCAAATCGTTCGATCTTCGTCGAACGATCGAACAGCCGATGTTCGAGTCGAACGTATGTTCGACTCGAACACCGAGCTCATCCCTAATCTCCAGTAGCAACTCGGCTTCTCACCAATTCTCTGTCTTGCTAAATACGCAAACTAGCTTTCACTACGTTTGTTGTTCCTTAAAGCCGACCCGCATCAGGTCAGTTCTCCAAGACTTCACCCGTACACGGGGGTGTACTAAGGAGCAGCTTCAGTCTCTCCCGGGAATGCTCAATTTGCAGCAAGGATCATTCCCCAGGGTCGATCTTTTGTATCACGCCTCCTGGTCTTCCTCTCCCAGGCACAGGACCCCAATCAGATCCTTAACTTAGACACCGCGGCAGTAGCGGACCTGTCAATATGGGAGGAGTTCCTTACTACGTGAAACAGTATCAACGTTTTACCATCAATATCGCCCCCATCACCGCAGGTAGTGACAGATGCCGCAGCCTCCACAGACTTCACTGCAATTTTTGGCCACTATTGGTTTGCAGCACCATGGCCTCCAGAGACACTCTTAATCCCAGGGTTTATCCAGACTTCCTCCCTGTTCGAACAATACCAGATCGTGGTAGCCGCTCAGCTCTGGGGTCATATCTGGACAGGACAAACCGTAGCCTTCACCACTGACAACCAGGCCACGGCCGATATTATTAGTAAAGGAAAGTCCAAGTATGTCCTTCCTACGCAGGCCTGTACAACTATCCCCACAGCACCAGTTAATATCCACTACCCTAGCTAGTAGACTTGTGCACAACGGAAAAATTCGTTCCGTTTCGGTTCGTTTCTTTCCGGTCCTGTTGATTCGTAATCATTCGTAATTTTGCTAGACGGGATTTTTCGTGTTCGGACTCATTCGTATTTTTGCAAGCGACATTTTTCGTTGAATTTTTTGTTGCTTTATAATTCGTACTTTCGGTAGAGTACGTTGTTTTTCGTTGATTCTGGACACAACTCCTACTTTCGTAACTTTTTTTGGGTTCGTTGATTCGTAATTTTCCGTGTCTCTCTCACAACGACGCTGCCTATTATGCCTAATGTGCTTCGAATGGATTTGTACTTTTCTAAATACATAGCGGTTATTTGTAACGATTCGAAATCTCGTATTTTACTTTCGTTTTTTACATGCGGCTATAGGCTCCGCCCCTATACACCATTTTGAGAGGGTTCAGCACGGTGAGGGAGAAGCAGAGAGCAGAGCAGAGTGAGTGTTATTGTGCTTCGAATGGATTTGAAATCTCGTATTTTACTTTCGTTTTTTCATGCGGCTATAGCCTCCGCCCCTGTACACCATTTTGAGAGGGAGTTCAGCATGGTGAGGGAGAAGCAGAGAGCAGAGTGAGTGTTATTGTGCTTCGAATGGATTCGTACATTCGTAACTTTTTTCATAACGAATTATGCCGAAGACCTTCGGGCATTCGCTATTTTGCGGTATAATTTATTTCGGATTCGGTTTTATTCGTAATTGCTCTGTTCGGAAATTCGAATGCTTCCGAATGTCCGAAAGTTGCTAAATTCGGACGAATTTTGATTCGTTACGAAACGAATTGCACAAGCCTACTAGCTAGTTCCCCATTTGGCCTTCTCCCCAGCCTGGTCATTCAAGCAGCCTTCGACTCGGCCTACCACGGGTTCTTGCGGCCTAGCGAGTTCACCCGCAGCTACGTAGACCTCACTTGGCTCGCTACCAAGATCGTTTCATCCTCCACCTGACACTATCTAAAACCCAGCGATCAGGCACCGGGTTAGACATTTACCTCTAAAACAACAATGTCTGATGTGCAGTAACCATACTCAATCGCCTTCTGTCACTCCCACCTGAACAGTCAAACTCTTGTCCCCTACTACCTTTCCCGATCAAACCATTGAGTGTCTGCCAGTTCATCAAACACATGAGAATTCATCGTGGCACAATCAACCATAGGAAGTTGATCCAGGGTTCACCCGGTCGCCTCTCGGGGGATCAGGAAGGAATTTTCTCCCCTGCTGTAGCAATTGGCCTAGGCTCGGCTGGGGTTTTCGCCTTCCTCTGGATCAACGGTGGGGCAGTTAGGTCAATTTGGGTCCTGTCACCTTCACACTCACTCACTCGTCCACGCTATCTACACCTCAACCCCAGTCAGTGTTCCAGCCGTTCTTATCGTATTGGAGCGGCCTCAGCCACGTCCCGGTGTGGGGTCCCAGATCACGACAATTAAGAGACTTGACAGGTGGAAGTCTGCCTGCTTCGCCCAGCACATCCCCAATCCCCAGGTGGAAATGGCACAAGCATTCACCAAACTTGCTCAATGAATAAAGCTAAAGCCAATAAAACTACACCCCTACCTGAATGTTTTTGCCCCCTTATTTTGGCATACCGTCCATCAGATCAGGGCACACTTCAGGTCCATTTCATGTTGTAAGTCTTATGTTAAGTCTATCTATCTTGTTCATATCTGTATCGGATATAGGGCTTCAACCATAAGTAAGAAGGCCAGTATGCTGGCCTGAATTTATGGGAGGAGCCCGGGGGGCTATTTAACCAGCCCACTCACCTGCAGTCTTCGTCGGTTTCTTGTGAGTGATACCCACCCTCCCATCCCCTTTTTTAGGGCATTTCTAAAAATTCATTTTTCTCCACAAAATATTCATTCTAATCTTGGGTATGCCCTCTTATTTTGGCATACCGTTCATCAGATCAGGGCACACTTCAGGTCCATTTCATGTTGTAAGTCTTGTTCATATCTGTATCGGATATAGGGCTTCAACCATAAGTATATGCATATATATATATGTGTAACCATTCCGATACTCACATGATGATCCACAATACAATACCCAAAGAACAGACACAAAGGATAAAATCAATGGGGACTACCAAAGTGACTGAAGCAGTCCGCAGTGCAGCAGGTGGGTGGGTGTGTATCCTAGGATGAGCAACCTGCAAACATCCACAAGAAACACCTTGTAGGCTACACCAGCCAAAAAGGTATCAATATCTAAAGCAAAAGAAGCAATTGGAATACCGCGTACACACGGTCGGAATTTCCGACAACAAATGTTCGATGTGAGCTTGTTGTCAGAAAATCCGACCGTGTGTATGCTCCATCGGACATTTGCTGTCGGAATTTCCGACAACAAAAATTTGGGAGCTGGTTCTCAAGTTTTCCCACAACAAAAGTTGTTGTCAGAAATTCCGACCGTGTGTGCACAATTCAACGCACAAAAATTCTACGCATGCTCGGAATCAATTCGACGCATGCTCGGAATCATTGAACTTCATTTTCTCGGCTCATCGTAGTGTTGTATATCACTGTGTTCCTGACGTTCGTAATTTCCGTGACCGTGTGTATGCAAGATAAGACAAGTTTAAGCGAACATGCGTCGGAAAAAAATCCACAGTTTTGTTGTCGGAATGTCTGATCGTGTGTACGCGGCAGAAGAGTGTATTAACACATACTTCCTAAACTTAATAATCAGCAGACAGGATAAATGTTGCATGGGAATGGGATAGGGGAATCAGTTGTCTTATCACCCCATCATAGAGTACATTACCTTTCACCACACCAGTGCAGACAGACACACCACGGCAGCAATGCTCAATCAGAGACATGCCTGTCATGTGTATCTGCTTATATAGGGAGTTTTCCTCAGGGAGAGCCAATAGACCATGGGGAGGATGTGCTGGATCCCTGAAATGAAAGACGCCGCCACCAGGACGGCTCAGGACAGGGACAGGAAGGTTCTCTGATGAAAAGGCACGCGGTATAACCCCACCCATTGAGTGGGATGACATCACGCGTCAGAGTGTCACCAGCGCAAAGAGTTCCCCAGCAGCGTCATATGACGCGGCAGGGGTGGGTAGGTGCTCCTCCCCGCAGAAAGGCTGTGGGGACAGCAGGAAGTGTAAACTCCCAGTGCCATCCACTGGCCACAAGTGGGTGGAGCCTACCCACCGGGTGGTGTAGGCAGAAGACTCCACAGGGGACACACACATTGCCACCTAGCGGATCCACAGACCACGACAGTCACAGTGGGCGACTGATAATTCAAAAACCACAATAGAAAAACACACAACAATGGAAAACAGATCTAAAATTAAAAAATAATAATTAATTATTAAGGAATTCTATATGAGATATTATATTTTGCACAAGGGTCCCAAGGTGTCATGGCATATGGGGCACACAGCAAAATCACAACACATTAATTCCTCTGGAGTTCAGGACTCTCAATGCCGGAAATTAAAGGTTCAATTCACATCCCCCTGACACCAAACCAGGAAGGAAGGGCCTAAAGTTAAATGCCTCATTCAAACCTGTTGGCAGAGTGGCATTGAGGTTGAAGATCCATCATTTCACATTGTAATAATTGCTTATTGAGGTCGCCACCTCTATGACTGGAATGTAGGTGATCCAGGGCCAGAAAATGTACCTTAGGGATAGATGCAGCATGGACTAAAAACATGTATCAACCAATGGGTTCATCAGGATAACGTTTGTGTATACTTAATTTATGTACACAGGGCATACTTGCCTTTTTGTTGGGTTTGACAAATATGCTTTGATGTACCACCATTTTTTATAACTTTGTACTGTGTGTTTTACATTATTTGTCTTGTTGGCTATGTCTAGCTACAAATAATTTTTTATGTTTTGTACTAATGAAAGTGGCATTACATTGCCTTTCACCATAAAACTATTTCTATGACCATCTATGCCCTAAAAGTCCAAGCGCCAACCCTGCACTACGGTGTAGGTGTAAAAACTTTCTGTATGTTTAGGATGTTGGCAGTCTAAACCCTAATATATCCCATTTCCTCTTTGCTCTAAGACATACAATACTGTAAATAGTAGCTAGACTCAAAATCATGTAAGATAATGAAGTAGCGCTAATTGCTCTACATTAGGGAGAACAAGTATTTGATACACTGCCAATTTTGCAGGTTTTCCTACTTACAAAGCATGTAGATGTCTGTAATTTTTTATCATAGATACTCTTTAACTGCGAGAGACAGAATCTAAAACAAAAATCCAGAAAATCACATTGTATGATTTTTAAATAATTTATTGGTATTTTATTGCATGACATAAGTATTTGATCACCTACCAACCAGTAAGAATTTTGGCTCTCACAGACCTGTTATTTTTTCTTTAAGAAGCCCCCCTGTTCTCCACTCATTACTTGTATTAATTGCACCTGTTTGAACTTGTTACCTGTATAAAAGACACCTGTCCACACACTCAATCAAACATACTCCAACCTCTCCACAATGGCCAAGACCAGAGAGCTGTGTAAGGACATCAGGGATAAAATTGTAGACCTACACAAGGCTGGGATGGGCTACAGGACAATAGGCAAGCAGCTTGGTGAGAAGGCAACGACTATTGGCACAATTATTAGAAAATGAAATCAGTTCAAGATGACGGTCAATATCCCTTGGTCTGGGGCTCCCTGCAAGATCTCTCCTCGTGGGGCATCAATGATCATGAGGAAGGTGAGGGATCAGCCCAGAACTACATGCAAGGACCTGGTCAATGACCTGAAGAGAGCTGGGACCACAGTCTAAAAGAAAACCATTAGTAACACAGTACGCCGTCATGGATTAAAATCCTGCAGAGCATGCAAGGTCCTCCTGCTCAAGCCAGCACATGTCCAGGCCCATCTGAAGTTTGCCAATGACCATCTGGATGATCCGGAGGAGGAATGGGAGAAAGTCATGTGGTCTGATGAGACAAAAATAGAGCTTTTTGGTCTAAACTTCACTCGCTGTGTTTGGAGGAAGAAGAACGATGAGTACAACCCCAAGAACACCATCCCAACCGTGAAGCATGGAGGTGGAAACATCATTCTTTGGGGATGCTTTTCTGCAAAGGGGACAGGACAACTGCACCGTATTGAGGGGAGGGATGGGGCCATGTATCGCAAGATCTTGGCCAACAACCTCCTTCCCTCAGTGAGAGCATTGAAGATGGGTCGTGGCTGGGTCTTCCAGCATGACAACGACCCGAAACACACACCCAGGGCAACTAAGGAGTGGCTGCGTAAGAAGCATCTCAAGGTCCTGGAGCGGCCTAGCCAGTCTCCAGACCTGAACCCAATAGAAAATCTTTGGAGGGAGCTGAAAGTCCGTATTGCCCTGTGACAGCCCCGAAAACCTGAAGGATCTTGAGAAGCTCTGTAGAGAGGAGTGGGCCAAAATCCCTGCTGCAGTGTGTGCAAACCTGGTCAAGAACTACAGGAAACGTATGATCTCTGTAATTGCAAACAAAGGTTTCTGTACCAAATATTAAGTTCTGCTTTTCTGATGTATCAAATACTTATGTCATCCAATAAAATGCAAATTAATTACTTAAAAATCATACAATGTGATTTTCTAGATTTTTGTTTTAGATTCCGTCTCTCACAGTTGAGTACTTATTATAAAAAATTACAGACCTCTACATGCTTTGTAAGTAGGAAAACCTGCAAAATCGGCAGTGCATCAAATACTTGTTCTCCCCACTGTATATGTGCACTGTATATGTAGTACAGTAAGCCTAATAAAGTAAACCTACTAAATAATGTGACACAAACAGTGCACAATGACTATTAAAGTGCTAACGAGCAAAAATCTATGAATGATTATGAATTGCAGTGTAAAAAGTGCAATGTGACAGTGCTAAAGTCCGTATGTAAGGTGCATCCAAAGTAAACTGGTAATGAAATATTCAAGAAAACATATTATAAAAATAACAATCTTGAATCTATATTGTTTATAGATTCAAGATTGTTATTGTTATTGTTACTATTTTATAATATCTTTTTTTGAATATTTCATTACAAGTTTACTTTGGATGCACCTTACATAGAGACTTTAGCACTGTCACATTGCACTTGTTACACTGCGATTCATAACAATATATTTTTTTATTGTTATATTTATGAGTTTATTTTCCTAGATTTTTGCTCATTAGTAGGGTTGAGCGGACCCGAACTGTAGAGTTCGGGTCCGTACCGAACTTTTGGGTTTTTGGGTCCCGAACCCGAACAATTGACTGTATGTTCGGGTTCGGGTCCGGTGTTCGGCAATATGCATGTAAAGTTACGCTTGTTTCCCATGCTTAGAACTGTCCCTGCACAAAGTGTAATTTCTGAAGGAAAAAAAAGTCATTTAAAACTCGCGGCTATAATGAATTGTCTGCTCCCGGCAAAACATAGAAAAGTCATTGATAAAAAAAAAAAGCGCGGGGGTTCCCCCAAATTAGATTACCAGGCCCTTCAGGTCTGGTATGGATATTAAGGGGAATCCTGCCGCAAATTTAAAAAAAAAATGCGTGCGGTTCCCCCAAATATCCATACCAGGCACTTCAGGTCTGGTATGGATTTTAAGGGGAACTCCAACCCAAATTTAAAAAAAAAATGGCGTGGAGTACCCCCAAAAATCCAGACCAGACCCTTTATCCGAGCACGCAACCTGGCAGGCCGCAGGAAAAGAGGGGGGATGAGAGAGCGCCCCCCCCTCCTGAACCGTACCAGGCCACATGCCCTCAACATGGGGAGGATGTCCCCATGTTAATGGGGATATGGGCCTCATCCCCACAACCCTTGCCCGGTGGTTGTAGGGGTCTGCGGGCGGGGGGCTTATCGGAATCTGGAAGACCCCTTTAACAAAGGGGACCCCCAGATCCCAGCCCCCCCTATGTGAATTGGTAATGGGGTACATTGTACCCCTATCATTTCACAAAGAAAGTGTAAAAAATTTAAAAAAAAAATCCACAGACACAGTTGGGAAAGTCCTTTATTAAAAATAAAAAAATAAAAAAAAAACATTCCAGTGATGAAATCCAGTGTCCCACGGCGATCCGATGCCCGGCGCTGTCCACACGAAATCTCATTGGCTGAGCCTGAGCGGAACTGATGGGGAACTTCCTCCGCAGTGTAATAAATGAATAGACCCGCCCCTTCTAAAGTTCCCCATCAGATCCGCTCAGCCAATGACGTAGGTGTAAGGCTCAGGACCTGATGCAGAATGTGAGAAGGGGCGGGTCTATTCATTTATTATACTGCGGAGGAAGTTCCCCATCAGGTCCGCTCATCCAATGACGTAGGCGGGGTCTGGCATACGAGGGGGCGGACCTGATGGGGAACTTCCTCCACAGTTTAATACATGAATAGACCCGCCCCTTCTCACGTTCCGCATGAGGTCCTCAGCCTTACACCTACGTCATTGGCTGAGCGGACCTGATGGGGAACTTTAGAAGGGGCGGGTGTATTCATTTATTACTATTAGATGAATACACCCGCCCCTCCTAAAGTTCCCCATCAGATCCGCTCAGCCAATGACGTAGGTGTAAGGCTGAGGACCTGATGCGGAACGCGAGAAGGGGCGGGTCTATTTATGTATTACACTGTGGAGGAAGTTCCCCATCAGGTCCGCCCCCTCGTATGTCAGACCCCGCCTACATCATTGGATGAGCGGACCTGATGGGGAACTTCATCCAATATAATAAATGAATAGACCCGCCCCTTCTCACGTTCCGCATCAGGTCCTCAGCCTTACACCTATGTCATTGGCTGAGCGGACCTGAGCTGAGCGGACCTGATGGGGAACTTTAGAAGGGGCGGGTCTATTCATTTATTACACTGCGGAGGAAGTTCCCCATCAGGTCCGCTCAGGCTCAGCTAATGACTTTTCGTGTGGACAGCGCTGGACATCGGATCGCCGTGGGACACTGGATTTCATCGCTGAAATGTTTTTTTTGTTTTTTTTTAATAAAGGACTGTCTGTGTATTTTTTTTACAATTATTTACACTTCCTTTGTGAAATGGTAGGGGTACAATGTACCTCATTACCAATTCACATAAGGGGGGCGGGATCTGGGGGTCCCCTTTGTTAAAGGGGTCTTCCAGATTCCAATAAGCCCCCTGCCTGCAGACCCCCACAACTACCGGGCAAGGGTTGTGGGGATGAGGCCCTTGTCCCCATCAACATGGGGACATCCTCCTCATGTTGAGGGCATGTGGCCTGGTACGGTTCAGGAGGGGGGGCGCTCTCTCGTCCCCCCCTATTTTCCTGCAGCCTGCCAGGTTGCGTGCTCAGATAAAGGGTCTGGTCTGAATTTTTGGGGGTACTCCACGACATTTAAAAAAAAAATTGGGGTGGAGTTCCCCTTAAAATCCATACCAGACCTGAAGTGCCTGGTATGGATATTTGGGGGAACCGCACGCATTTTTTTTTTTATTTGCGGCAGGGTTCCCCTTAATATCCATACCAGACCTGGTAATTGAATTTGGGGGAACCCCCACACTTTTTTTTTATCAATGACTTTTCTATGTATTGCCGGGAGCTGACAATTCATTATAGCCGCGAGTGAGTTTTAAATGACTTTTTTTCCTTCAGAAATGACACTTTGTGCAGGGACAGTTCTAAGCATGGGAAACAAGCGTGAATAGTCCTCAGAGGTTCGGGTCCCCATTGACTTCAATGGGGTTCGAGTCCGGGTCAAGTTCGGGTCAAGTTCGGTCCCGAACTCAAACTTTTTTCCGAAGTTCGGGCCGAACCCGTCGAACCCGAACATCCAGGTGTCCGCTCAACTCTACTCATTAGCACTTAGTAGTTATTGTGCACTGTTTGTGTCACATTATTTATTTAGTAGGTTTACTTTGTTTATTAGGCTTAATGTACTACATATACAACGCACATATAGAGCAATTAGTGCTACTTCATTATCTTACACAATTTATGGGTATTGGCAATACTACAGAAGTTTGGCTGCTGTTTGCACCTTTCACTCTAGCACTGTAGCACTTTACAGTATGTATTATTAATCACTGTTGAACACGTTGGTAGCGCATTAGTACTTTACTGTTTACTATTTAGACTCAAAATCAGTTTACTGAATCAGATCAGGCAGTGATTGTGATTGGTTAGATAAGAAAGAAAAAAAAGTGTGTCACCTAACGCATGAATCAAAATAGTAGAGTTTATTCTAGACCAAATAAATGAGTACAAAGGAAGATACTACGTGTTCATAAAAAGTTAGGCTGCAATATTCTCATTTAAAAATTGCTTGCCCATGCAAGGGTAAAGGCTGGCTAGTTTGTAGTTAATTTATTGTAGTTCATCTGGACCTGCGTTCTGGTTAGAGTTGCTACAGCCCATAGTCAGTGGCTGCAAGCTTGTTGGATGGCCTTGTGATCCTTCTGCAAAAGTGCTATGCTGCACTGCATGGAATCCTGCAGCAGTCTGTGTGTTTGTGATTGGTTGTCAGAGGTTATAGCATATCATTACCACTCACTCAGTGGCTGCTAGAGATTACAGCACACAATACGGCTCACTGATTATTTTCTAGAGGTTACAGCACATGACTTCTGCTTGTTAGTTGGTTGCTAGAGATTACTGTAGACCAATACTGCTCATCGATTGGTTGCTAGAGATTACTGCACATCTTTACCACTCACTGATTGGTTGCAAGAGGTTAGTGCACATCATTACTACTCACTGATTGGTTGCTAGAGGTTACATCACATCCTCAGTGCCTACACACCATGGACTGTGGGTGGGGGGTGGGATTAGTTAGGAGGCAGTACACTGTATCAAATTCTGTATCATGTAGAGCAAAGCTGGAAATCTTTGGCAAGTATATAGTCGGGGATTCTAAACTGACCACCAATGTAATGGGGACTTTACAATGACCACCAACATGAGGGGGAATTTACACTGACCACCAGTGTGAGGGGGGGATTTGCACTGACCACCATGTAACTGGAAATTTTACACCACTCACCAATATAAAGAGGGATTTCTACACAGACACCAATGTAATAGGAGTATTTACACCAACTACAAGTGTAAAGGGAAATGATGTACACTACACGAATCACCAATGTAATGAAGAATGTTCACTGACAACCAATGAAATGTGGGGATTTACACCAACAACCAATAAATCGGATTTCTACACCGACCACCAATTTAAAGGGGATTTATACTGACCACTAATGTAATTGGAGCATTCACATTAACCACCAATGTAAGGCGGGATTTACACTGACCACCAATGTATGTGTAATTTGTGTGTCGGGAACGCATGCAAAATTGCTTTCCGGACACCAGAAAAAATAACATGCACTTTAGCAGATACACAGCAGTGCCATTAATTGTTAATGACACCCTTACACATCTGCTGACATGTGAGTTTTCACATGCACCAAAAAATTCACAGTGCTGTGGCACCATGTGATTTTGAAAAAGGGTTAGGGACCTTTTTTCTACATTTCTAGCACATAGAGCAGCCCACTGAAATTAATTGGCTGCTCTACATGCGACCTACATCTTTCTCCACCCTGTCAGTACACCTTTGCATCCTAAAACCCTCTGCTAACCCCCCCCCCCTCCTTACTCTACCTGCCTCCTCTGCTCATCTTTGCACCCACCTTGCTTACCACTATAAATTCTATTGTTGCTCACATGCCCACCCCGAACTGTAATCTCTTCTCTGCCTAATTCTGCACACCCTGCCCCATCCTCTTCAATTTGCTTACCTTTGCAGAACAGGCTGATGTTAGGCTTAATGACCACAGTTTCAGGCAGGACTTTCAAGCATGCCCCTTTACCTCCCCAGTGGGCAGCATTCAGCAGATATGATGGTAGATATGACCTCAGGGGGCATGATTTACATACAGTTGCAAAAAAAAGCATGTGAACCCTTTTGGAATGATATGGGTTTCTGCACAAATTGGTCATAAAATGTGATCTGATCTTCATCTAAGTCACAACAATAGACAATCACAGTCTGCTTAACTACTTCCTTACTGGGCACACATACCCCCTTCCTGCCCAGGCGAAATTTCAGCTTTCAGCACTGTCACGCTTTGAATGACAATTGCGCGGTTGTGCGACGTGGCTCCCAAACACAATTAACGTCCTTGTTTTCGCACAAATAGAGCTTTCTTTTGGTGGTATTTGATCACCTCAGCGGTTTTTATTTTTTGCGCTATAAACAAAGATAGAACAACAATTTTGAAAAAAAAGCAATATTTTTTTTGATTTTTGATATAATAAATATCCCATTTTTTTTGGGAAATTGTTTTTTTTCCTCAGTTTAGGCCGATACGTATTCTTCTACATATTTTTGGTAAAAAAAATCGCAAGCGGCGTTTATAGATTGGTTTGCGCAAAAGTTATAGCGTTTACAAAATAGGGGGTAGTTTTATGGCATTTTTATAAAAAAAATTTCACTAGTAATGGCGGCGATCAGTGATTTTTTACGTGACTGCGACATTATGGCGGACACATCGGACACTTTTGACACTATTTTGGGACCATTCACATTTATACAGCGATTACTGTATAAATGTGACTGGCAGGGAAGGGGTTAACACTAGGGGGCGAGGAAGGGGTTAAATGTGTGCCCTATTAGTGATTACTACTGTGTGGGGGAGGGGACTGACTGGGGGAGGTGACCGATCTGTGTCCCTATGTACAAGGGACACAGCATCGGTCCCCTCTCCCTGACAGGACATGGATCTGTGTGTTTACACACACAGATCCATGTCCTTGTCTGTGTAACCGCCGATCGCGGGTGCCTGGCGGACATCGCGGCCGCCAGGCACGCGCATCGGCATTGCAGTGACGCGCCGGGTACGTGTGCGTGCCGCCGGCAGCACTCGCGCGCCCCCCAGTGGCCAAATTAGCGGAGGCCGTATAAACACGGCCTCCCGGCATGTAACAACCACCTCGCGGCCGTATATAGTCGTACGGCGGGCGCGAGGTGGTTAAACTAATAACACACAAATAATTAAATGTTACCATGTTTTTATTGAACACACCATGTAAACATTCACAGTGCAGGTGGAAAAAGTATGTGAAATCTAGACTAATGAGATCTCCAAGCGCTAATTGGAGTGAGGTGTCAGCCAACTGGAGTCCAATCAATGAGATGAGATTGTAGGTGTTGGTTACAGCTTCCCTGCCCTATAAAAAACACACACCAGTTCTGGGTCTGCTTTTCACAAGAAGCATTGCCTGATGTGAATGATGCCTCACACAAAAGAGCTCTCAGAAGACCTACGATTAAGAATTGTTGACTTGCATAAAGCTGGAAAGGGTTATAAAAGTATCTCCAAAAGCCTTGCTGTTCATCAGTCCACGGTAAGACAAATTGCCTATAAATGGAGAAAGTTCAGCACTGCTGCTACTCTCCCTAGGAGTGGGCATCCTGTAAAGATGACTGCAAGAGCACAGCGCAGACTGCTCAATGAGGTGAAGAAGAATCCTAGAGTGTCAGCTAAAGAATTACAAAAGTCTCTGGCATATACTAACATCCCTGTTAGCAAATCTACGATACGTAAAACACTAAACAAGAATGGAATTCATGGGAGGATGCCACAGAGGAAGCAACTGCTGTCCAAACAAAACATTGCTGCACGTTTACAGTTTGCACAAGAGCACCTGGATGTTCCACAGCAATACGATCAAGAATTACTCCTGACCATTGTGCACGTCTGATCTGCAACTACAGGAAACGTTTGGTTGAAGTTATTGCTGGCAAAGGAGGTTCAACCAGTTATTAAATCCAAGGGTCCACATACTTTTTCAATCTGCACTGTGAATGTTTACATGGTGTGTTCAATAAAAACATGGTAACATTTAATTCTTTGTGTGTTATTAGTTTAACCTGTTGTCCACCGCCCACCATCAAATGACGGCGGGCGGAAGACACTCTCTTTCTGACAGGACGTCATATGACGTCCTGCCTTTAAAACGAGCTAGGGGACGCGCGCACGCCGCGTTGCTGGGGACCCGATGCACGTGCCCGGCGGCCGCGATGGCCGCCGGGCACCCCGCAATTGCTCAGTACCAGAGCAGGAAAGTGGATCTGTGTGTGTAAACACACAGATCCACATCCTGTGAGGGAGAGGGGACCATTGGTGTGTCCCTTGTACATAGGGACAACCATCGGTCACCTCCCCCAGTCAATACCCTCCCCCCACAGTTAGAACACATTGAGGAAACACATTTAACCCCTTCCTCGCCCCCTAGTGTTAACCCCTTCCCTGCCAGTCACATTTATACAGTAATCAATGCATTTTTATAGCAGGGATCGCTGTATAAATGTGAATGGTCCCAAAAATGTGTCAAAAGTGTTCGATCTGTCCGCCGCAATATCGCAGTCACAATAAAAATCGCAGATCGCCGCCATTACTAGTAAAAAAAAAAAAAATGCTATAAATCTATCCCCTATTTTGTAGACGCTATAACTTTTGCGCAAACCAATCAATACACGCTTATTGCGATTTTTTTTATTTTTTTTGCAAAAATATGTAGAAGAATACGTATTGGCCTCAACTGAGGAAAATTTTAATTGAAAAAAAAATTGATATTTATTATAGCAAAAAGTAAAAAATATTGTGGTTTTTTTTCAAACTGGACGCTCTACTTTTGTTTATAGCGCAAAAATAAAAACCGCAGAGGTGATCAAATACCATCAAAAGAAAGCTCTATTTGTGGGAAAAAAAGGACGCAAATTTTGTTAGGTAGCCACGTCGCACGTCCGCGCAATTGTCATTCAAAGTGTGACAGCGCTGAAAGCTGAAAAATGGCTTGGGCAGGAAGGGGGTTTTCGTGCCCGGTAGGGAAGTGGTTAAGCAGACTGTGACTGTCTATTGTTGTGACTTAAATGAAGATCAGATCACATTTTATGACCAATTTGTGCAGAAATCCATATCATTCCAAAAGGGTTCACATACTTTTGTGCAACTGTATGTATGCTGCCTCTATTTGCATATCAGTGCCGTTGGTCTGCCGCTATTTACATTTCAATGCCAGTTATTTACATGTAAATACAGAGTCTGCAGGTGAGTCATCTGTACATGAGCAGGGCAGCATTAGTAGCAGAACTTCACACTGAGATATCGGGACAGAGCAGGGAATTAAAACTTCAAGGGACAAGGGAATTTAAACTGGGATAGTTGGCAAGTATGAGTCAGCTGCCTTGGGCCCCACAACAATGATGAGGCCCAGGGCAGCTATCCCTTTTGCCCCTTCTTAACCACTTCCTTACTGGGCCATAGTAATATGATGCCGGCAGGAAACCTCCCTCCCTCCGGGTGGACGTCATATGATGGCTGTGCTTCCCGGCCATCTAGGGGGTGCGCGGCCGCCGCATCGCTCGGGACCCAGTGCCGATGTCTGCCGGGCACCCACGATTGCCCGCGATCACAGCAGGACTGTGGATCTGTGTGTGTAAAGACACAGATCCACTTCCTGTCAAAGGAGAGGAGACCAATGTGTGTTCCCAGTACACTCACTAGGGAACATATTAACCCCTTGATCGCCCCCTAGTGTTAACCCCTTCCCTGCCAGTCACATTTACACAGTAATCAGTGCAGTTTTATAGCACTAATCACTGTATAAATGTGAATGGTCCCAAAAAAGTGTCAAAAGTGTCCGATATGTCCGTCGCAATGTCATGGTCACAATAAAAATCGCAGATCGCCGCCATTGCTAGTAAAAAAAATAAAAATTCCATAAATTTATGCCCTATTTTGTAGACACTATAACTTTTGCGCAAAGCAATCAATATATGCTTATTGCGATTATTTTTTTTACCAAAAATATGTAGAAGAATACATATCGGTCTAAACTGAGGAAATTTGTATTTATTTTTTTAAATTGTGATATTTATTAAACCAAAAAGTAGAAAAAAATGTGTTTTTTTTTCAAAATTGTCAATCTTCTTTTGTCTATAGCGCGAAAAATAAAAACCGAAGAGGTGATCAAATACCACCAAAAAAAAGTTCTATTTGTTCGGAAAAAATCCATAAAGATTTAATTTGGGTATAGTGTTGTATGACCGCGCAATTGTCATTCAAATTGCGACAGCGCTGAAAACTAAAAATTGGTCTGGGCAGGAAGGGGGTGAAAATGCCCTGTATTGAAGTGGTTAAAGACGGCCCTGGTGTTAGTGCACATTTAGCACAATATATTTCAGTGCGTTACATGACGTTTAACACAGTATATTTCAGTGCGTTAGTGCACGTTTAACGCAGTATATTCCAATGCAATACTGCATGTTTAACGCAGTATATTGCTGTGCATTATGTGCCGTTTAACACAGTATATTTCAGTGCGTTAGTGCATGGTTAACACATTTTATTTCATTGCATTAGTGCACGTTTAATGCAGTATATTTCAGTTTGTTATTGCACATTTAATGCTGTATATTTATGTGCATTAGTGCACATTTAGCGCAGTATATTTCAGTATTAGGGATGAGCTTCGTGTTCGAGTCGAACATACGTTCGAGTCGAACATCGGCTGTTCGATCGTTCGACGAAGATCAAACGATTTGGGCCGTTCGCGCAAAATTCGAGTGACGCGAACGGCCCACAATGCACTACGCCATCGCAGTGTCATCCAGGCGCTGTGATTGGCCAAGCATGCACTGTGACCCCGCATGCTTGGCCAATCACAGCGCCGGCAGCGAGGAGAGCAATGATTGGCCACAGGCAGGATGCCTGTGGCCAATTATTCTTGAGGGGGTTTAGTACACGCCCCACACTATAAAAGGCCGCCAGCGCGGCGGCCTTGTGTAGTGTGTTCCGGAGCAGGGAAAGAGAAGCATAGGCAGGGACAGTGTCATTTTTTTTCCTTTACTAATCCTGGATTCCCTGTGTTTAGGGACAAATAAGGATAGGTAGGGAGAGTGTCAGTGTGTTATTCTGTGCTAAACCTTGTTTGTAGGGACAGAGAGGTACAGTGAGGGAAAGTGTCAGTGTGCTATTCTGTGCTAATCCTTGTTTGTAGGGACAGAGAGGTACAGTGAGGGAAAGTGTCAGTGTGCTATTCTGTTCTAAACCAATCTTGCTGAACCATATTTTCAATCCTTGAGTTTAGGGACAGAGAGGTACAGTGAGGGAAAGTGGCAGTGTGCTATTCTGTGCTAAATCTTGTTTGTAGGGACAGAGTAGGACAGTGAGTGAAACTGACAGTGTGCTATTCTGTTCTAAACCAATCTTGCTGAACCATATTTGAAATCCTTGAGTTTAGGGACAGAGAGGTACAGTGAGGGAAAGTGTCAGTGTGCTATTCTGTTCTAAACCAATCTTGCTGAACCATATTTGAAATCCTTGAGTTTAGGGACAGAGAAGGACACTCATGGAAACTATCAGTGTGCTATTCTGTGCTAAATCTTGTTTGTAGGGACAGAGAGGTACAGTGAGTGAAACTGACAGTGTGCTATTCTGTTCTAAACCAATCTTGCTGAACCATATTTGAAATCCTTGAGTTTAGGGACAGAGAAGGACACTCGTGGAAACTATCAGTGTGCTATTCTGTGCTAAATCTTGTTTGTAGGGACAGAGAGGTACAGTGAGGGAAAGTGTCAGTGTGCTATTCTGTTCTAAACCAATCTTGCTGAACCATATTTGTAATCCTTGAGTTTAGGGACAGAGAAGGACACTCGTGGAAACTATCAGTGTGCTATTCTGTGCTAAATCTTGTTTGTAGGGACAGAGAGGTACAGTGAGTGAAACTGACAGTGTGCTATTCTGTTCTAAACCAATCTTGCTGAACCATATTTGAAATCCTTGAGTTTAGGGACAGAGAGGTACAGTGAGGGAAAGTGTCAGTGTGCTATTCTGTTCTAAACCAATCTTGCTGAACCATATTTGAAATCCTTGAGTTTAGGGACAGAGAAGGACACTCGTGGAAACTATCAGTGTGCTATTCTGTGCTAAATCTTGTTTGTAGGGACAGAGAGGTCCCATCTCCCTGCAGGCCATCCATTAAAATGTCTGGAAGGCAAATAAGGAGAGGCAGACAGTCAGGAGGCAAAAAAAGAGGGCAAGCAGGCTCTGTGTCTGGGGGCAACAGTGCTGGTCGTGGACGCGGTGCATTGTCATCAGCACATGGCCATGGGACACGCTTGTCCTTCTTTTCGGCAGCTGGACATGTTGAGCCACATCATGCCGAAGACTTGGTAGAGTGGATGACCAAGCCCACCTCATCCTCCTCATCCTCTCTCACCCAGGCTCAGGGTACTGGCAAAGCAGCTGCCAAAGCGTCCTCTTCTCTGGTATCATTATCCTCATTAGTCAATCCTTCCCTAGACCCACCATGTCCTCCTCCTGAGGAGTCCCCCGAACTGTTTGAGCACAGTGTTGGGTACATGCTCCAGGAGGATGCCCAGCGTTTCGAAGGATCTGATGATGATACCCAGCTAGAGGAAGGCAGTAGCGTGAGAGCAGAGAGAGGGGATGCTCAAGAAGGACACCAATCTGGCAGTCATGCTCCAGCAGCTGCAGCATACTGCCAGATTGGCTCCAGTGATGAGGAGGGAGGGGATGATGAGGTCACTGACTCCACGTGGGTGCCTAATAGGAGAGAGGACGAGGATGAGGAGGAGGCACATCTCCAACAAGGCAGGATGCCCTTGAGTGGCCAGCGTATGGGCAGCACACCAACGGAATCACACCGCAGAGCTCCGCCTGTGCAGGGCGCTGCCTCTGCCCGTCATTCAAAAAGTTCTTTGGTGTGGGCCTTTTTTGAGGCGAGTGCATCAGATCGCACAGCTGCTGTTTGCAACATATGTCTCAAGCGTATATCGCGTGGCCAAAACATCAGCCGCTTGGGCACCACATGCTTGATCAGACATATGTTGACCTGCCATGCAGCTCGTTGGCAAGCCTACCTTAAAGACCCACACCAAAGAACAAAGCGGACCTCTCCTTGCACCGCATCAGCTGGGATCTCAAAACCCACTATACCTTCAGTCCTCTCTGAAACCTGCACTGAGAGGAATGAAGGTGTAGAATTAGGTGTGTCACAGCCCAGTACTTGCGGCCACTCTGCTAGCAGTACACCGACGTCCGATTCTAGCAGGCAAATTTCCCTGCCCCAGCTGCTGGACCGTCGAAAGAAGTTCACTTCCAGCCATCCACATGCCCAGCGGTTGAATGCTAGCTTGGCTAAATTGCTAGCGATTCAACTGCTGCCTTTTCAGTTGGTAGACTCGGCCCCCTTCCGTGAGTTTGTGCAATGTGCGGTTCCTCAGTGGCAGGTTCCCAAACGCCACTTTTTCTCACGGAAGGCGATTCCGGCTCTCTACAGGCATGTGGAAGGCAATGTCTTGGCCTCGCTGGACAGGGCGGTCAGCGGTAAGGTGCATATTACCGCTGACTCATGGTCCAGCAGGCATGGACAGGGACGTTACCTTTCTTTCACTGCCCATTGGGTCACTCTTTTGGCAGCTGGGAAGGATGCAGGACAAGGTGCAGTAGTGTTGGAGGTTGTTCCACCGCCACGCCTCCAAAATGCTACTACTGGTTGTGACACACCTCTCTCCTCCACCCCCTCCTCTTCTTCTTCCTCCATGGCCTCTTCCTGTGGTTTGTCCTCGGAACCAGCGGTGCTCCGTAGGCGTTCAAGGGGCTACGCAAGTACGCAGGCAAAAAGATGCCATGCCGTGCTTGCGCTGGTGTGTTTGGGGGACAGGAGCCACACTGGGGCAGAGGTCCTGTCTGCTCTGCAGGGGCAGGCCGAGAGGTGGTTGATGCCACGCCAGCTTAAGCCAGGAATGGTGGTTTGCGACAATGGCACCAACCTCTTCTCCGACAGGGACAACTGACCCATGTGCCCTGTATGGCTCACATCCTTAACCTGGTGGTGCAGCGGTTCTTGGGCAGGTACCCGGACTTACAGGATGTCCTGAGGCAGGCCAGGAAAGTCTGTGTTCATTTCCGCAGATCTTATAATGCCAGTGCTCGCCTGGCTGAGCTGCAGAAGGAGTTGAACCTGCCCAAGAACCGCCTTATATGTGACATGCCCACCAGGTGGAACTCAACGTTGGCCATGCTGCAGCGGCTGCACACGCAGCAGAGGGCCATCAATGAGTACCTGTGCAACTACGGCACCAGGACAGGGTCAGGGGAGCTCGGGTTTTTTTCACCACGCCAGTGGGGCATGATCAGGGATGCATGCACTGTCCTGGCACCATTTGAGGAGGCCACGAGGATGGTGAGCAGTGACAGTGCATGCATCAGTGACACTGTACCTCTTGTCCACCTGTTGGAGCACACGCTGCGTGGAATAATAGACAGGGCACTTGAGGCAGAACAGAGGCAGGAAGAGGAGGACTTCCTTGCCTCTCAAGGCCCCCTTTACCCAGACAGTGTTCCTTCTGTCCCACCCATCGCACAGGAAGAGGAGGAGGAGGAGGAGGAGGAGGAGGATTGTATCAGCATGGAGGTGGAGGCTGGCACTCAGCATCATCAGCAGCAGTCTTTTAGGGATGATTTACAGTCCCAAGAAACCAGTGGACTTGTACGTGGCTGGGAGGAGGTGGCTGCGGATCATGTCGTCCTTAGTGACCCAGAGGACTCCGGACTGAATGCCTCAGCTAACCTACGCTGCATGGCCTCCCTGATCCTGCAAAGTCTGCGGAAGGATCCTCGTATTCTTCGGATCAAGGAGAGGGACCATTACTGGCTGGCCACTCTCCTTGATCCACGGTACAAGGGTAAGGTTGCGGACCTTATGTTACCGTCGCAGAGGGAGCAGAGGATGAGACAACTCCGGGAGGCCTTGCAGAAAGGTCTGTGCAACGCGTTCCCAGAGACTGGGAGGTTACAAACTCCTGGTCCTGGACAACGAGTTGCTGAGGCTTCGGGCAGTCAAAGAAGGAGCGGTGGGGAAGGTGGCCGTCTGACCGATGCGTTCAGACAATTCTTTAGTCCGCAGCCCCAAAGTATGATCGTTTCCAGCAACCATCGCCAGCGTCTGATATACATGGTGCAGGAATACCTAGGGGCAAGGTCAGACTTGGACACCTTCCCCACCGAAAATCCTCTGGCTTACTGGGTCTTGAGGATGGATCACTGGCCAGAGCTTGCACAGTATGCAATTGAGCTACTGGCCTGTCCTGCATCCAGCGTTCTTTCAGAACGCACATTCAGTGCTGGTGGAGGATTTGTCACGGATCACAGGGTGCGCCTGTCCACCGACTCGGTTGATCGACTGACTTTCATCAAGATGAACCAGTCTTGGATCACCACCAGCTACCACACACCTGATGCTGATATAACAGACTAATTGATTTTAAAATGTCACATCCCTTCAAGACTGATGCTGATGCTGAGTTCCTGTGCTGTTATGTTGACTTGCTATCCTCCTCCTCCTCCTCCTCAATGATCCGATTAATGATGATAGCTTGGAAGATCATTTTGGTTTATGGGTGCCGCCACCAGTGGCTAAGGCCCAATTTTTCAGCCCCTGTTTAACAGGGGCGTGTAATTACAATTTTTGATGCAATACTTTGCAACAGGCCTCATTGCTGTGCTCCAAGTACAGTATCTGTGAGGGGTTGCAGTGTTGTGCCACCAGTGCCTAAGGCCCAATTTTTCAGCCCCTGTCCAACAGGGGCATGCAATTATAATTTATGATCTAATAATTCACAGCAGGGCCCATTGCTGCGCCCACCAAGAGTAACTGTCAGGCCTTACAGTGTTGTGTCAACACCACCACCACCACCAAAGGCCCAATTTTTCAGCCCCTGTTCAACAGGGGCATGCAATTATAATTATTGATCTAATAATTCACAGCAGGGCCCATTGCTGCGCCCACCAAGAGTAACTGTCAGGCCTTACAGTGTTGTGCCAACACCACCACCACCACCAAAGGCCCAATTTTTCAGCCCCTGTTCAACAGGGGCATGCAATTATAATTATTGATCTAATAATTCACAGCAGGGCCCATTGCTGCGCCCACCAAGAGTAACTGTCAGGCCTTACAGTGTTGTGTCAACACCACCACCACCACCACCAAAGGCCCAATTTTTCAGCCCCTGTTCAACAAAGTGAGGTGAAATGTTCTGAACAGGGGCACAGACAGCAAAACAAATGTTACAGGGGTGATAACCCTTCCCTATGTTTTCCAAAAGGCTTAAAAATAGGTATTTGGGCTGGAGCTACACTTAAACAATGTAGCTGTTCAAAATTACAAACAGATTCTACATAAGAACAAACCTACAGTCCCTGTCTTGTATGCACCGCCTGTTCAGAGTATATAGGGCCTTTTTTATTTTGTGTGCGGGGTTCCCCTTAATATCCATACAAGACCCAAAGGGGCTGGTAATGGGCTGGGGTAGGGGGGGGGTTGATGGGGTAGCTATGCCATTTTTCTTAAAGATTTTTATCCATATTACCGGGACCAGACATTACATTAAAGCCGCAAGCAGTTTTAAATGGCTTTTTTTTCCTTTAGAAATTTTATTTTGTGCAGGGACAGTTCTAAACACGGGAAACACGTGGCACTTCACAGGCATAATTTAGACACCCCCAGGTACAATATTTAAAGGAATATTTGACTTTTTTTTTTTCACTTTATGCATCATTAAAATGACTGCTCCCGGAAAACGTCAGTTTTTAAAACTTCTTTTTGCATTGATACATGTCCCCTGGTGCAGAACCCGGGTTCCCAAACTCTGTTTAGGACAATAACATGGATAATAGTCGTTATAATTAGCACTTTAGAATCCGAATGTTCGCATCCATTGTATTTAATAGGGTTCTAATGTTCGTGCAAACTTTCGGTCCGTTCGCGGGTTCTGGTGCGAACCGAACCCGGGGGTGTTCGGCTCATCACTATTCAGTATGTTACATGCTATTTAACCACTTAAGCCCCGGACCATTTGGTAGCTAAAGGACCAGAGGTGATTTCAGAATTTTGCACTGCGCTGCTTTAACTGGAAATTGTGCGGACATGCAATGTTGTACCCAAACGAAATGTGCATCCTTTTCTTCCCACAAATAGAGCTTTCTTTTAATGGTATTTGATTGCCTCTGCGATTTTTATTTTTTGCGATATAAACGGAAAAAGACCGAAAATTTTGAAAAAAAATGATATTTTCTAATTTTTGTTATAAGAAAAATCGAATAAACTCAATTTTAGTCATACATTTAGGCCAAAATGTATTCAGCCACATGTCTTTAGTAAAAAAATGTCAATAAGTGTATATTTATTGGTTTGCGCAAAAGTTATAGCGTTTACAAACTAGGGTACATTTTCTGGAATTTACACAGCTTTAAATTTATGACTGCCTATCTCATTTCTTGAGGTGCTAAAATGGCAGGGCAGTACAAACCCCCCCCCCAAATGACCCCATTTTGGAAAGTAGACACTCCAAGGAAATTGCTGAGAGGCATGTTGAGCCCATTGAATATTTTTTTTTGTCCCAAGTGATTGAATAATGACAAAAAAAAAAATTACAAAAAGTTGTCACTAAATGATATATTGCTCACACATGCCATGGTTATATGTGGAATTGCACCCCAAAATACATTCTGCTGCTTCTCCTGAGTACGGGGATACCACATGTGTGGGACTTTTTAGGAGCCTAGCCACGTACGGGACCCCGGAATCCAAGCACCGCCTTCAGGATTTCTAAGGGCGCAAATTTTTGATTTCACTCCTCACTACCTATCACAGTTTCGAAGGCCATAAAATGTCAAAATAGCACAAACCCCCCCCTCCAAATGACCCCATTTTGGGAAGTAGACACCCCAAGCTATTTGCTGAGAGGCATGTTGAGCCCATTGAATATTTTTATTTGTTTTGTCCCAAATGATTGAATAATGACAAAAAGAAAAAATAAATGTACAAAAAGTTGTCACTAAATGATATATTGCTCACACATGCCATAGTTATATGTGGAATTGCACCCCAAAATACATTCTGCTGCTTCTTCTGAGTACGGGGATACCACATGTGTGGGACTTTTTGGGAGCCTAGCCGCGTACGGGACCCCAAAATCCAAGCACCGCCTTCAAGGTTTCTAAGGGCATAAATTTTTGATTTCACTCCTCACTACCTATCACAGTTTTGAAGGCCATAAAATGCCAAAATAGCACAACCCCCCCCCCCCCCCCCCAAATGACCCCATCTTGGAAAGTAGACACCCCAAGCTATTTACTGAGAGGCATGTTGGGTTCATGGAATATTTTATATTTTGCCACAAGTTGCGGGAATATGACAAACTTTTTTTTTTTTGCACAAAGTTGTCACTAAATGATATATTGCTCACACATGCCATGGGCATATGTGAAATTACACCCCAAAATACATTCTGCTGCTTCTCCTGAGTACGGGGATACCACATGTGTGGGACTTTTTGGGAGCCTAGACGCGTACGGAATCCCAAAAACCAAGCACCGCCTTCAAGGTTTCTAAGGGCATACATTTTTGATTTCACTCCTCACTACCTATCACAGTTTTGAAGGCCATAAAATGCCAAGATAGCACAAAAACCCCCAAAATTACCCCATTTTGGAAAGTAGCCACACCAAGGAAATTGCTGAGAGGCATGTTGAGCCCATTGAATATTTTTTTTTTTTTTGTCCCAAATGATTGCATAATGACAAAAAGAAAAAAAAAATGTACAAAAAGTTGTCACTAAATGATATATTGCTCACACATGCCATGGTTATATGTGGAATTGCACCCCAAAATACATTCTGCTGCTTCTTCTGAGTACGGGGATACCACATGTGTGGGACTTTTTGGGAGCCTAGCCGCGTACGGGGCCCCAAAAACCAAGCACCACCTTCAGGATTTCTAAGGGCGTAAATTTTTGATTTCACTCCTCACTACCTATCACAGTTTTGAAGGCCATAAAATGCCAAAATAGCACAAACCCCCCCCCAAATGACCCCATCTTGGAAAGTAGACACCCCAAGCTATTTACTGAGAGGCATGTTGGGTTCATGGAATATTTTATATTTTGCCACAAGTTGCGGGAATATGACAAACTTTTTTTTTTTGCACAAAGTTGTCACTAAATGATATATTGCTCACACATGCCATGGGCATATGTGAAATTACACCCCAAAATACATTCTGCTGCTTCTCCTGAGTACGGGGATACCACATGTGTGGGACTTTTTGCTAGCCTAGCCGCGTACGGGATCCCAAAAACCAAGCACCGCCTTCAAGGTTTCTAAGGGCATACATTTTTGATTTCACTCCTCACTACCTATCACAGTTTTGAAGGCCATAAAATGCCAACATAGCCCAAAACCCCCACAAATGACCCCATTTTGGAAAGTAGACACCCCAAGCTATTTGCTGAGAGGCATGGTGAGTATTTTACAGCTCTCATTTGTTTTTGAAAATGAAGAAAGACATTTTTTTTTCTTTTTTCAATTTTCAAAACTTTGTGACAAAAAGCGAGATCTGCAAAATACTCAACATACCTCTCAGCAAATAGCTTGGGGTGTCTACTTTCCAAAATGGGGTCATTTGGGGGGGTTTTGTGCCATCTGGGCATTCCATGGCCTCCGAAACTGTGATAGGCAGTGAGGAGTGAAATCAAAAATTTACACCCATAGAAATCCTGAAGGCGGTGCTTGGTTTTCGGGGTCCTGTACGCGGCTAGGCTCCCAAAATGTCTCACACATGTGGTATCCCCGTACTCAGGAGAAGCAACAGAATGTATTTTGGGGTGTAATTCCACATATGCCCATGGCATGTTTGAGCAATATATAATTTAGTGACAACTTTTTGTACATTTTTTTTTCTTTTTGTCATTATTCAATCACTTGGGACAAAAAAATAAATATTCAATGGGCTCAACATGCCTCTCAGCAAAATAGCTTGAGGTGCCTACTTTCCAAAATGGGGTCATTTGGGGGGGTTTTGAACTGTCCTGGCATTTTATACACAACATTAGGAAGCTTACATCCACTCTTCTAACCACTTGAAGACAAAGCCCTTTCTGACACTTTTTGTTTACATGAAAAATACATTTTTTGCAAGAAAATTATGTTGAACCCCCAAACATTATATTTTTTTTAAATCAAAGGCCCTACAGATTAAAATAGTGGGTGTTGCATTTTTTTTTCCACACAGTATTTGCGCAGCGATTTTTCAAATGCATTTTTTGGGGGAAAAACAACTTTTTTTTATTTTTAATGCACTAAAAAACACTATATTGCCCAAATGTTTGATGAAATAAAAAAGATGATCTTAGGCCGAGTACATGGATACCAAACACGACATGCTTTAAAATTGCGCACAAACGCGCAGCGGCGACAAACTACATTCATTTTTAAAAGCCTTTACAGGTTGCCACGTTAGATTTACAGAGGAGGTCTACTGCTAAAATTACTGCCCTCGATCTGACCTTCGTGGTGATACCTCACATGCATGATGCAATTGCTATTTACATATGACGCTTGACCGACGCTTGCGTTCGCCTTTGCGCAAGAGCAGGGGGGGACAGGGGTGCTTTTTTTATTTTTTATTTTGCTTTTTTATTTTATTTTTAAACTGTTCCTTCCATATTTTATTTTTTTTTTACCATTTTTTATTGTTATCTCAGGGAATGTAAATATCCCCTATGATAGCAATAAGTAGTGACAGGTACTCTTTTTTTGAAAAAAATTGGGGGGTTGGACCCTAGATCTTTCCTCTGCCCTCAAAGCATCTGACCACACCAAGATCGGTGTGATAAAATGCTTTCCCAATTTCCCAATGGCGCTGTTTATATCCGGTCGGGGGGGCATTCCCTCCCACTGCTTGTAAAAGCAGTCTAGAGGCTAATTATCTGCTAGAATTGCTTTTACATGAAAGCCGGCCACTGGCTGAAAAGAATGATACCAAGATGATACCTAAACCTGCAGGCATAATTCTGGTATAAACATTCAAATTCCAGCAACATACCAGTACGTTGCTGGTCCTTGTTGGACATGTATTGTAATCTGTTGGCTGAATGAAAAAAAGAGATTGATCGGTGGGTATGCCCACCATTAGAATACCTCCCTTCATTCACCCACTTCTAATGATGGGCATACATGCACCATTTATATATGCCGAAGCATGGGGGCATCCTCCCGCAAAAAAGTTATGCCGCGTACACACGGTCGGACTTTTCAACGGGAAAGCCTTCGTCGAAATTTCGACCATATGTACGCGGCATAAAAGGTTATGCCGCGTACACACGGTCGGACTTTTCCACGGGCAAGCCTGTTATGGTGGTTAACATTAAAACAAAGTAACATTACAGTACAACAGTAAGACCTTACCATACCATACCTGCAAAGCAAATACCAAAACAAAACCTAGTAAAAAATAAAACATTTTTTTAACGCAACCTGTGCCTAAAATATATATATGCCGAAGCATGTGGGCAAGCCTTCGTCGGAATTTCGACCGTATGTACGCGGCATAAAAGGTTATGCCGCGTACACACGGTCGGACTTTCCCACGGGCAAGCCTCCGTCGGAATTTCGACCTTATATACGTGGCATTAGGAGCAAAATCGCTCCTCCGCCCCTGCTGCCCCCATGCTTCGGCATATATGCTCTTTTTTTTAACTGTGGTGGTGAAATCACCTCCTACAGCGTTGGAGTCACGGCTTTATGTATCGTGGGAGCAAACGCTGTTGCTGTCAAGATAAATAGATCCGCTCTGCAACTGAATGGCGTACCTGCTAAGCAAATGATGGTTAACATTAAAACAAAGTAACATTACAGTACAACAGTAAGACCTTACCATACCATACCTGCAAAGCAAATACCAAAACAAAACCTAGTAAAGAATAAAACATTTTTTTAACGCAACCTGTGCCTAAAATATATATATATGCCGAAGCATGGGGGCATCCTCCCGCAAAAAAGTTATGCCACGTACACACGGTCGGACTTTTCCACGGGCAAGCCTCCGTCAGAATTTCGACCGTATGTACGCGGCATTAGGAGCAAAATCGCTCCTCCGCCCCTGCTGCCCCCATGCTTCGGCATACAGTATATGCTCCTTTTTTTTAACTGTGGTGGTGAAATCACCTCCTACAGCACTGGAGTCACGGCTTTATGTATCGTGGGAGCAAACGCTGTTGCTGTCAAGATAAATAATTCCGCGCTGCAGCTGAATGGCGCACCTGAAAACAAAAAATTACATACCTGAAAAGCAAGCATGATAAAACATTGCAGAATAGAATACAGTAAAAAAGAGCAGAACAATAGAGAGAAAATAGAGAGAGAGAGAGAGAGAGAACAATAAAACGACAACTATTTTTGGGTTTTTTATTTTATATTTTTTTGTGTTTTGTTTTTTACGTTTTTTTTTTCTTTTTTACATTTTTTTTTGTAACTTTAACAACTGTAATGGTTCGGGTCTCTCAAAATGTAATGGCATCTTGGGAGACCCTGTGTAAGTGTGTCCTAGTCTGTGAAATGCTGTACCCTACGCTAAAACTTCACTTTTGAGTGGTAGCGTTCAAAACATTCACCAAGGCAAAGACCAGGTTTGTCAGGACAGAGTGGACAAAAAACACGGGTGTCACGCCTAAATCCGCGCTTGCTACAGACACGACATCTTTTTTGGGGGTTCGTTGGGTAGGGGTACTCGGGAGGGCATACGGATAACGCCTCTCATGCAGCCGGCTTACTGCATTTGGTTGGGGATGGTGAGGTGCAGAACCGCCTGGATACAGGAGGTCTGTGACTATCTCATTCTGGAATTTTAGAAGAGATAAAGTCCCGCCTGAAGCTCTGTATAGCACATGAGCGTTCAGCAAAGCCAATTGGAATAAGGATAGAGACACTTTTTTGTACCAGCGTCTCGCCTTACGGCCAATTAGATACGGCGCCAACAACTGGTCGTTGAGGTCCACCCCTCCCATATTTTGGTTATATTCGTGGACACAGAGGGGTTTCTCCACAACACCAGTCGCCGTACGAATTTGGACTGTCGTGTCTGCATGAAGGGAGGTAAGAAGGAAAACATTCCTATTATCCCTCCACTTCATAGCGAGCAAGTTATTACACTTCAAGCAGGCTCTCTCCCCCAGCCTAAGACGGGCATCTACAAGCCGCTGGGGAAAGCCCTAGCGATTAGGTCGCACGGTGCCACATGCTCCAATCTGATGATCAAACAAGTGACTAAACAGTGGCACGTTCGTGTAATAATTGTCCACATACAAGTGGTACCCCTTTCCGAATAAGGGTGACACCAAGTTCCACACTATCTTGCCAGCGCTCCCTATGTAATCCGGGCAGTTGACCGGCTCAACCTGTCTGTCTTTTCCCTCATAAACCGTAAAGCTCCATACATAGCCTGTTGCCCTGTCACAGAACTTATAGAGCTTGACCCCGTATCTGGCACGCTTGCTGGGAAGGTACTGCTTGAAAGACAAGCGGCCAGAAAATTTAATCAGGGACTCATCAACGCAGACAACTTGATCGGGAATAAACAAGGCTACAAAACATTAGTTGAAGTGGCTTATGAGGGGCCGAATTTTATAGAGCCGGTCGTATTCAGGGTCTCCACGTGGACAACAAAGTTCATTGTCGTTGAAGTGCATGAACCGCAAAATCTGCTCGTATCGTGTCCTAGGCATGGAGGCAGAGAACACGGGCATGTGGTCAATTGGGTGCATGGACCAATAAGCACGCAATGATGGGAATTTATGTGTGCCCATGAGTGAAAAGCATGAACCGCAAGATCTGCTCGTATCGTGTCCTGGCCATGGAGGCAGCTCACTCAATTTAACTATGCCCATGTCCAGGGAAAGGTCTTAAATTCGGAAACCGAAATTGCTTTCCATTCTCTGGCAAGAGTCAAATGGGGATTAGCGGCGATGAATTGACCAGCATACAATAGATCTATAGAGATCTTCTGTGAAAAACCGTGAATAAAAATCAATTGGCATAAAATCAGCTGTTTCCACCTGAATACCGGGTTGGGCAGTGAATGGGGGAAGTACGGGTTCTGCAGAAGTGGTGGGGACCCAATCAGGATAGGCAAATTCTGCAGGAAGGGCACTATGGGCACGACGGGCCTGCCTTTGTCTTCTTGGTGGCAGCGGGACACTACTTGTGCTTGCCACCTCGCCAGCTTGAACTGCACTTATGGGACTCGCCACGTCACCATGTGATACTGCAGTGCTGGATGTACGCCCAGGCTGTACTAGGCCGCTGGTGCTTGCCAATTCACCAGAAGGAATAGCGGCGTTAGTACTACTTTGCTCCATGATACGAGAGACCTGCGGTTCTTGCTCCTCAACAACCTCAGAAGATCGTGATCGGGTACGCCTGACCTTAGCAGGGACCTCAACTTCGTCGTCAGAGCTATCTGACGAGGAGCCGCTGACTTCACTGTCTTCTACGGGAAGATATTCTGAGCCTGAATCTGACAGATGTGTGACCTCCTCTTCAATATCTGTCATGCTCAGAATCTCGTAGGCCTCTTTACTAGTGTACCTTCATCTTGTCATTTTGGGCTCTAAATTTAGGGGTACACTAGTAAGATTCACAGGTAAAAAAAGCACCTGACTGTCAGCAAATGTATCAAATGCTACCAAAAAAACTGTTAGCGATCGCAGGGATCAGGACTGTCTCTGCGAACGCTGCAGTTATGTGTTTTGTGTTTGGTAAGTGACAGTGATCGATCGATACTGCACTTGGGTGTGCTGGGCTGGGCTCGGCTGGGCTGGGCTGGGCGGAGGGGCTAAACGCAGGTGCTAGCAGGTATCTCGGCTGATCCCGCTAACACTGCGTTTTTGGGAACCCTAAACCGCTGGGGACGCTAGTATAGATCTGTTCAGATACTATACCACTAAGGGAGGTGTATGCTTTGCGCGTGGGTATTAGTGTTACTGGCACTAACCTGACGCTGCCTGGGGCGACGCAGACCCTCTCTGGCGCTAAAACCTAATTGATATCAGCCGCCGGGCGATCAGGGGGTTAAACCTTTATTGGGTTATATACGGCGGGTGCCCTGATGCTATAAAAAGCAAACTAACAAACCAGCGTCACCCGTAAAACTTATATGGTGATCACTGGTGAAAGGGTTAACTAGGGGCAATCAGGGGGTTAAAACCTTTATTAGGTTATATATGGGGGTACCCGACGCTATATAAAAACCTGACGGGTAACCTAAATAACTAACCGGCTAACCAGTGTCACCAGTAAAACTTATACGGTGATCACTGGTGAAAGGGTTAACTCTAGGGGCAATCAGGGGGTTAAAATAATATATGGGGGTACCTGACATTATAAAAACCTGTGGCGAAACTACAAATAAATAACTGGCTATCTAGGGCACCACCGGCACTAAATACAGCGATCGGAAATACGATTGCTTAGTGACGCTGGCGTTAGGGGGTGAAAGGGTTACCTGGGGGGCGATCAAGGGGTTAAACCTATATTAGGGGGGGTTAGGGGGCTACCCTGGACCTAAAGGGGCCTAAACCTAACTGCCCTGCATCTTTTTACTGTCACAAATGACACTGATTGCAGTGATCAGTAAAAAAATGACCACTGCAAACGGTGCACTGTGACTGGGGGTGATCTGGGGGGTGATCTGGGGGTGACTGGGGGGTGAAAAGTGTGCCTACGTGTACTGGTGTCAGTGGGCTGTTGGTGCACTTACTGTGAGATGTCTTCACTTCTCGCGCGCCGGATCGAAAAGACCGACACGAGGAGAGATGACATCACTTCCTCTGCCTGTGTTTACATTTACACAGTAGAGGAAGCATATCATTCGCTGGGAGCGATCGCGAGGGGGTGGCCGGAATTGAACGGCCGTCCCCTCATCCCGGATCGCTCCCCAATGGAAAACGACCGCTCACTGTATAGGAGGGGGGTCCGATTGGACCCTCCAACTATACAAAGGCAATCACATAGATATACGTGACTTTGCCTGTCGGTGCCATTCTGCCGACGTATTTTTACAGTGGGCGGTCGTTAAGTGGTTAAGGCAGTATGTTTCAGTGCGTTACTGCACATTTCACACAGTATATTTCAGTGTGTTAGTGCACATTTAATGCAGTATATTGCAGTGCGTCAGTGCAGTTTTACTGCAGTATATTGTAGTGTGTCAGTGGAGTGTGTCTGTATAGTGCGAAGGTATCGCATCAGCATGATGCCTCTGAACTAAGTTGCATCTTTTTTCATTGAACATGGACCACCAACTACCTCCAGGGAACAACTTGCCCCCACTTTCCTCTCTTCCGTCTGCTGATACTTACACATATTGCAGTAACAAGCATCTAACGGAGGCAAACGACCTGGCACCTTTCAAACAGCGTGCTTTGGAGAGTAAGAGGAAAAGGATCCCCAGAATAGACTCTTAAGCCGTGTACACACGATAGGTTTTACCAATGAAAACAGTCCGATGGACTGTTTTCATCGGACACACCGATCGTGTATGGGCCCCATCGGTCTTTTTTCCATCGGTGTTTAAAAATAGAACATGTTTTAAATTTATCCGATGGTTAAAAAACCGATAGCAAATTACTATTGTCTGTGGGGAACTGCATCGGATAAAAAACCCACGCATGCTCAGAATCAAGTCGATGCATGCTCAGAAGCATTAAACTTCATTTTTCTCGGCTCATCGGAGTGTTTTACGTCACCACGTTTGTAAAGGTCGGTTTTTTGACTGATGGTGTGTGGGCAAGACTGATGGAAGACAGTTTCATCGGATTTCCAATGGAAAAAAACATCGGATTAGAATCCATAGGATATCCGATCATGTGTGCAGGGCTTTACAGCTGTCAGTACCCCGGTGGATCCCGGTATTATAGCCCAGTTTTTCTCCTCTCCCCCTCGTATCTCTGAAAGTACAGCAAGATGCCTGCTGGCTCACCCCTGTTCCTTACCAACAATCAGTTATCTATACTGACATCTTACATGCTATTTGCAAGGACATTCCTCACCTCCCCCCCCTGCATTGGAACGGGTGATTAAGCATCTGTATATCCCTGCATCTCTCTCATCGTGATCTTCATGACCCCACACACCAGCCGATTTTCCTACAACTACTGTAACTCTATGGACACAGTTTACAGACCGGCTTGACCGCTCCTTCTACGAAGTGATTGATTGTTCTTCTCCCCGCCGTGTATGACTGCACAGGTCAGGGTAAGCAAAGGAATTCTACCATTGTTGTTTTTTCATCAATCAATCCTTCCCCTGTATGTCCCTATGTACTGTTCGCTGTATGGCTTCACAGATACCCTTCAAGTGTGACTGCTGTTAATAACATTTAATTGGAGAGCTATTGCATTGTATCAACCAATATTGGAATTGAATTATCATGAAAGGCACTTCTCATACTAACTCTATGAAGATTATTCAACTGCCTATACTTCACACTATAGTATATTTTTTTCATTATTTCCCAATTGGTTTGATTTTCACAGGCTGCTGACTTTATTACAGGTGCTTTATAATCACCTTGGTGATTTAGGTCAACTGCATTCCAATGGAAGTGGTTAATACCCTAATCACACAGGAATTTTCCTAGTTGCTGTGCCCATATCTACTACCTTGCCCCCCCCCCTCCCTTACCTACTGGCCAATTTTTGGGCCCTTCATATCGGCAATTCATCAGTGGACTAGATATGCTGACTTCACTGTGCACAGTACATTAGTAGCTACTAAGGATGAGCTCCGGCGTGTTCGCATTGAACACGTGCAGAGCCCGCAAGGAAGTCGGCACCGTGCTGCGCTAATCACAGGCAGGGAGACATTTCCCGATCTCTGCAACCGAGCATTGGAACAATGTCTCCCTGCCGGTGATTAGCGTAGCGCGGTGCTGACTTCCTGGCGGGCTCTGCACGTGTTCAATGCGAACACGCCGGAGCTCAACCTTAGTAGCTACTAGGGATGAGCTTCGTGTTCGAGTCGAACATACGTTCGACTCGAACATCGGCTGTTCGATCGTTCGACGAAGATCGAACGATTTGGGCCGTTCGCGCCAAATTCGAGTGACGCGAACGGCCCACAATGCACTACGCCATCGCAGTGTCATCCAGGCGCTGTGATTGGCCAAGCATGCACTGTGACCCCGCATGCTTGGCCAATCACAGCGCCGGCAGCGAGGAGAGCAATGATTGGCCACAGGCAGGATGCCTGTGGCCAATTATTGCTGAGGGTGTTTAGTACACGCCCCACACTATAAAAGGCCGCCAGCACGGCGGCCTAGTGTAGTGTGTTCCGGAGCAGGGATAGAGCAGCATAGGCAGGGACAGTGACTGTTATTTCTTTCTTGCTTAACCTGGATTCCTTTAGTTTAGGGAAAGAGAAGGATAGGTAGGGAGAGTGTCAGTGTGTTTTGTGCTTGTGCTATAGTGTGCTTAAAAAAAACATTTATTCTAGGGACAGAAAACTGTAGGTAGGGACAGTGTCAGTTTCTTTCACTCTGCAAGTCCTTGTTTCCAGGGACCTGGAAGGACAGTGAGTGAATTGTCCTTGTGCTATATTGTGCTTAAAAAAACATTTATTCTAGGGACAGAAAACTGTAGGTAGGGAGAGTGTCAGTTTATTTCACTCTGCAAGTCCTTGTTTCCAGGGACCTGTAAGGACAGTGAGTGAATTGTCCTTGTGCTATATTGTGATTAAAAAAAACATTTTTTCTAGGGACAGAAAACTGTAGGTAGGGAGAGTGTTTTTTTTCTTTCACTCTGCAAGTCCTTGTTTCCAGGGACCTGGAAGGACAGTGAGTGAATTGTCCTTGTGCTATATTGTGCTTAAAAAAAACATTTATTCTAGGGACAGAAAACTGTAGGTAGGGAGAGTGTCAGTTTATTTCACTCTGCAAGTCCTTGTTTCCAGGGACCTGTAAGGACAGTGAGTGAATTGTCCTTGTGCTATATTGTGCTTAAAAAAAACATTTATTCTAGGGACAGAAAACTAGGTAGGGAGAGTTTTTTTTCTTTCACTCTGCAAGTCCTTGTTTCCAGGGACCTGTAAGGACAGTGAGTGAATTATCCTTGTGCTATATTGTGCTTAAAAAAAACATTTATTCTAGGGACAGAAAACTGTAGGTAGGGAGAGTGTTTTTTTTCTTTCACTCTGCAAGTCCTTGTTTCCAGGGACCTGTAAGGACAGTGAGTGAATTGTTCTTGTGCTATATTGTGCTTAAAAAAAACATTTATTCTAGGGACAGAAAACTGTAGGTAGGGAGAGTGTTTTTTTTCTTTCACTCTGCAAGTCCTTGTTTCCAGGGACCTGTAAGGACAGTGAGTGAATTGTTCTTGTGCTATATTGTGATTAAAAAAAACATTTTTTCTAGGGACAGAAAACTGTAGGTAGGGAGAGTTTTTTTTCTTTCACTCTGCAAGTCCTTGTTTCCAGGGACCTGTAAGGACAGTGAGTGAATTGTCCTTGTGCTATATTGTGCTTAAAAAAACATTTATTCTAGGGACAGAAAACTGTAGGTAGGGAGAGTGTCAGTTTATTTCACTCTGCAAGTCCTTGTTTCCAGGGACCTGTAAGGACAGTGAGTGAATTGTCCTTGTGCTATATTGTGATTAAAAAAAACATTTTTTCTAGGGACAGAAAACTGTAGGTAGGGAGAGTGTCAGTTTATTTCACTCTGCAAGTCCTTGTTTCCAGGGACCTGTAAGGACAGTGAGTGAATTGTCCTTGTGCTATATTGTGATTAAAAAAAAACATTTTTTCTAGGGACAGAAAACTGTAGGTAGGGAGAGTGTCAGTTTATTTCACTCTGCAAGTCCTTGTTTCCAGGGACCTGTAAGGACAGTGAGTGAATTGTCCTTGTGCTATATTGTGCTTAAAAAAAACATTTATTCTAGGGACAGAAAACTAGGTAGGGAGAGTGTTTTTTTTCTTTCACTCTGCAAGTCCTTGTTTCCAGGGACCTGTAAGGACAGTGAGTGAATTGTCCTTGTGCTATATTGTGCTTAAAAAAAACATTTATTCTAGGGACAGAAAACTGTAGGTAGGGAGAGTGTTTTTTTTCTTTCACTCTGCAAGTCCTTGTTTCCAGGGACCTGTAAGGACAGTGAGTGAATTGTTCTTGTGCTATATTGTGCTTAAAAAAAACATTTATTCTAGGGACAGAAAACTGTAGGTAGGGAGAGTGTTTTTTTTCTTTCACTCTGCAAGTCCTTGTTTCCAGGGACCTGTAAGGACAGTGAGTGAATTGTTCTTGTGCTATATTGTGATTAAAAAAAACATTTTTTCTAGGGACAGAAAACTGTAGGTAGGGAGAGTTTTTTTTCTTTCACTCTGCAAGTCCTTGTTTCCAGGGACCTGTAAGGACAGTGAGTGAATTGTCCTTGTGCTATATTGTGCTTAAAAAAACATTTATTCTAGGGACAGAAAACTGTAGGTAGGGAGAGTGTCAGTTTATTTCACTCTGCAAGTCCTTGTTTCCAGGGACCTGTAAGGACAGTGAGTGAATTGTCCTTGTGCTATATTGTGATTAAAAAAAACATTTTTTCTAGGGACAGAAAACTGTAGGTAGGGAGAGTGTCAGTTTATTTCACTCTGCAAGTCCTTGTTTCCAGGGACCTGTAAGGACAGTGAGTGAATTGTCCTTGTGCTATATTGTGATTAAAAAAAAACATTTTTTCTAGGGACAGAAAACTGTAGGTAGGGAGAGTGTTTTTTTTCTTTCACTCTGCAAGTCCTTGTTTCCAGGGACCTGTAAGGACAGTGAGTGAATTGTCCTTGTGCTATATTGTGCTTAAAAAAACATTTATTCTAGGGACAGAAAACTAGGTAGGGAGAGTGTTTTTTTTCTTTCACTCTGCAAGTCCTTGTTTCCAGGGACCTGTAAGGACAGTGAGTGAATTGTCCTTGTGCTATATTGTGCTTAAAAAAAACATTTATTCTAGGGACAGAAAACTGTAGGTAGGGAGAGTGTTTTTTTTCTTTCACTCTGCAAGTCCTTGTTTCCAGGGACCTGTAAGGACAGTGAGTGAATTGTCCTTGTGCTATATTGTGATAAAAAAAACATTTTTTCTAGGGACAGAAAACTGTAGGTAGGGAGAGTGTCAGTTTATTTCACTCTGCAAGTCCTTGTTTCCAGGGACCTGTAAGGACAGTGAGTGAATTGTCCTTGTGCTATATTGTGCTTAAAAAAAACATTTATTCTAGGGACAGAAAACTGTAGGTAGGGAGAGTGTCAGTTTATTTCACTCTGCAAGTCCTTGTTTCCAGGGACCTGTAAGGACAGTGAGTGAATTGTCCTTGTGCTATATTGTGATTAAAAAAAACATTTTTTCTAGGGACAGAAAACTGTAGGTAGGGAGAGTGTTTTTTTTTCTTTCACTCTGCAAGTCCTTGTTTCCAGGGACCTGTAAGGACAGTGAGTGAATTGTCCTTGTGCTATATTGTGCTTAAAAAAAGATTTATTCTAGGGACAGAAAACTGTAGGTAGGGAGAGTGTCAGTTTATTTCACTCTGCAAGTCCTTGTTTCCAGGGACCTGTAAGGACAGTGAGTGAATTGTCCTTGTGCTATATTGTGATTAAAAAAAACATTTTTTCTAGGGACAGAAAACTGTAGGTAGGGAGAGTGTTTTTTTTCTTTCACTCTGCAAGTCCTTGTTTCCAGGGACCTGTAAGGACAGTGAGTGAATTGTCCTTGTGCTATATTGTGCTTAAAAAAAACATTTATTCTAGGGACAGAAAACTGTAGGTAGGGAGAGTGTCAGTTTATTTCACTCTGCAAGTCCTTGTTTCCAGGGACCTGTAAGGACAGTGAGTGAATTGTCCTTGTGCTATATTGTGCTTAAAAAAAACATTTATTCTAGGGACAGAAAACTAGGTAGGGAGAGTGTTTTTTTTCTTTCACTCTGCAAGTCCTTGTTTCCAGGGACCTGTAAGGACAGTGAGTGAATTGTCCTTGTGCTATATTGTGCTTAAAAAAAACATTTATTCTAGGGACAGAAAACTGTAGGTAGGGAGAGTGTTTTTTTTCTTTCACTCTGCAAGTCCTTGTTTCCAGGGACCTGTAAGGACAGTGAGTGAATTGTCCTTGTGCTATATTGTGATTAAAAAAAACATTTTTTCTAGGGACAGAAAACTGTAGGTAGGGAGAGTGTTTTTTTTCTTTCACTCTGCAAGTCCTTGTTTCCAGGGACCTGTAAGGACAGTGAGTGAATTGTTCTTGTGCTATATTGTGATTAAAAAAACATTTTTTCTAGGGACAGAAAACTGTAGGTAGGGAGAGTGTTTTTTTTCTTTCACTCTGCAAGTCCTTGTTTCCAGGGACCTGTAAGGACAGTGAGTGAATTGTCCTTGTGCTATATTGTGCTTAAAAAAAACATTTATTCTAGGGACAGAAAACTGTAGGTAGGGAGAGTGTCAGTTTATTTCACTCTGCAAGTCCTTGTTTCCAGGGACCTGTAAGGACAGTGAGTGAATTGTCCTTGTGCTATATTGTGATTAAAAAAAAACATTTTTTCTAGGGACAGAAAACTGTAGGTAGGGAGAGTGTTTTTTTTCTTTCACTCTGCAAGTCCTTGTTTCCAGGGACCTGTAAGGACAGTGAGTGAATTGTCCTTGTGCTATATTGTGCTTAAAAAAAACATTTATTCTAGGGACAGAAAACTGTAGGTAGGGAGAGTGTCAGTTTATTTCACTCTGCAAGTCCTTGTTTCCAGGGACCTGTAAGGACAGTGAGTGAATTGTCCTTGTGCTATATTGTGATTAAAAAAAAACATTTTTTCTAGGGACAGAAAACTGTAGGTAGGGAGAGTGTTTTTTTTCTTTCACTCTGCAAGTCCTTGTTTCCAGGGACCTGTAAGGACAGTGAGTGAATTGTCCTTGTGCTATATTGTGCTTAAAAAAAACATTTATTCTAGGGACAGAAAACTGTAGGTAGGGAGAGTGTCAGTTTATTTCACTCTGCAAGTCCTTGTTTCCAGGGACCTGTAAGGACAGTGAGTGAATTGTCCTTGTGTTATATTGTGATTAAAAAAAACATTTTTTCTAGGGACAGAAAACTGTAGGTAGGGAGAGTGTTTTTTTTCTTTCACTCTGCAAGTCCTTGTTTCCAGGGACCTGTAAGGACAGTGAGTGAATTGTCCTTGTGCTATATTGTGCTTAAAAAAAACATTTATTCTAGGGACAGAAAACTGTAGGTAGGGAGAGTGTCAGTTTATTTCACTCTGCAAGTCCTTGTTTCCAGGGACCTGTAAGGACAGTGAGTGAATTGTCCTTGTGCTATATTGTGATTAAAAAAAACATTTTTTCTAGGGACAGAAAACTGTAGGTAGGGAGAGTGTTTTTTTTCTTTCACTCTGCAAGTCCTTGTTTCCAGGGACCTGTAAGGACAGTGAGTGAATTGTCCTTGTGCTATATTGTGCTTAAAAAAAACATTTATTCTAGGGACAGAAAACTGTAGGTAGGGAGAGTGTCAGTTTATTTCACTCTGCAAGTCCTTGTTTCCAGGGACCTGTAAGGACAGTGAGTGAATTGTTCTTGTGCTATATTGTGCTTAAAAAAACATTTATTCTAGGGACAGAAAACTGTAGGTAGGGAGAGTGTTTTTTTTCTTTCACTCTGCAAGTCCTTGTTTCCAGGGACCTGTAAGGACAGTGAGTGAATTGTTCTTGTGCTATATTGTGATTAAAAAAAACATTTTTTCTAGGGACAGAAAACTGTAGGTAGGGAGAGTTTTTTTTCTTTCACTCTGCAAGTCCTTGTTTCCAGGGACCTGTAAGGACAGTGAGTGAATTGTCCTTGTGCTATATTGTGCTTAAAAAAACATTTATTCTAGGGACAGAAAACTGTAGGTAGGGAGAGTGTCAGTTTATTTCACTCTGCAAGTCCTTGTTTCCAGGGACCTGTAAGGACAGTGAGTGAATTGTCCTTGTGCTATATTGTGATTAAAAAAAACATTTTTTCTAGGGACAGAAAACTGTAGGTAGGGAGAGTGTCAGTTTATTTCACTCTGCAAGTCCTTGTTTCCAGGGACCTGTAAGGACAGTGAGTGAATTGTCCTTGTGCTATATTGTGATTAAAAAAAAACATTTTTTCTAGGGACAGAAAACTGTAGGTAGGGAGAGTGTTTTTTTTCTTTCACTCTGCAAGTCCTTGTTTCCAGGGACCTGTAAGGACAGTGAGTGAATTGTCCTTGTGCTATATTGTGCTTAAAAAAAACATTTATTCTAGGGACAGAAAACTAGGTAGGGAGAGTGTTTTTTTTCTTTCACTCTGCAAGTCCTTGTTTCCAGGGACCTGTAAGGACAGTGAGTGAATTGTTCTTGTGCTATATTGTGATTAAAAAAAACATTTTTTCTAGGGACAGAAAACTGTAGGTAGGGAGAGTGTTTTTTTTCTTTCACTCTGCAAGTCCTTGTTTCCAGGGACCTGTAAGGACAGTGAGTGAATTGTCCTTGTGCTATATTGTGCTTAAAAAAACATTTATTCTAGGGACAGAAAACTGTAGGTAGGGAGAGTGTCAGTTTATTTCACTCTGCAAGTCCTTGTTTCCAGGGACCTGTAAGGACAGTGAGTGAATTGTCCTTGTGCTATATTGTGATTAAAAAAAAAACATTTTTTCTAGGGACAGAAAACTGTAGGTAGGGAGAGTGTTTTTTTTCTTTCACTCTGCAAGTCCTTGTTTCCAGGGACCTGTAAGGACAGTGAGTGAATTGTCCTTGTGCTATATTGTGCTTAAAAAAAACATTTATTCTAGGGACAGAAAACTGTAGGTAGGGAGAGTGTCAGTTTATTTCACTCTGCAAGTCCTTGTTTCCAGGGACCTGTAAGGACAGTGAGTGAATTGTCCTTGTGCTATATTGTGATTAAAAAAAACATTTTTTCTAGGGACAGAAAACTGTAGGTAGGGAGAGTTTTTTTTTTTTTTTCACTCTGCAAGTCCTTGTTTCCAGGGACCTGTAAGGACAGTGAGTGAATTGTCCTTGTGCTATATTGTGCTTAAAAAAAACATTTATTCTAGGGACAGAAAACTGTAGGTAGGGAGAGTGTCAGTTTATTTCACTCTGCAAGTCCTTGTTTCCAGGGACCTGTAAGGACAGTGAGTGAATTGTCCTTGTGCTATATTGTGATTAAAAAAAACATTTTTTCTAGGGACAGAAAACTGTAGGTAGGGAGAGTGTTTTTTTTCTTTCACTCTGCAAGTCCTTGTTTCCAGGGACCTGTAAGGACAGTGAGTGAATTGTCCTTGTGCTATATTGTGCTTAAAAAAACATTTATTCTAGGGACAGAAAACTGTAGGTAGGGAGAGTGTCAGTTTATTTCACTCTGCAAGTCCTTGTTTCCAGGGACCTGTAAGGACAGTGAGTGAATTGTCCTTGTGCTATATTGTGATTAAAAAAAACATTTTTTCTAGGGACAGAAAACTGTAGGTAGGGAGAGTGTTTTTTTTCTTTCACTCTGCAAGTCCTTGTTTCCAGGGACCTGTAAGGACAGTGAGTGAATTGTCCTTGTGCTATATTGTGCTTAAAAAAAACATTTATTCTAGGGACAGAAAACTGTAGGTAGGGAGAGTGTCAGTTTATTTCACTCTGCAAGTCCTTGTTTCCAGGGACCTGTAAGGACAGTGAGTGAATTGTCCTTGTGCTATATTGTGCTTAAAAAAAACATTTATTCTAGGGACAGAAAACTGTAGGTAGGGAGAGTGTCAGTTTATTTCACTCTGCAAGTCCTTGTTTCCAGGGACCTGTAAGGACAGTGAGTGAATTGTCCTTGTGCTATATTGTGATTAAAAAAAACATTTTTTCTAGGGACAGAAAACTGTAGGTAGGGAGAGTGTTTTTTTTCTTTCACTCTGCAAGTCCTTGTTTCCAGGGACCTGTAAGGACAGTGAGTGAATTGTCCTTGTGCTATATTGTGCTTAAAAAAAACATTTATTCTAGGGACAGAAAACTGTAGGTAGGGAGAGTGTCAGTTTATTTCACTCTGCAAGTCCTTGTTTCCAGGGACCTGTAAGGACAGTGAGTGAATTGTCCTTGTGCTATATTGTGATTAAAAAAAACATTTTTTCTAGGGACAGAAAACTGTAGGTAGGGAGAGTGTTTTTTTTCTTTCACTCTGCAAGTCCTTGTTTCCAGGGACCTGTAAGGACAGTGAGTGAATTGTCCTTGTGCTATATTGTGCTTAAAAAAAACATTTTTTCTAGGGACAGAAAACTGTAGGTAGGGAGAGTGTTTTTTTTCTTTCACTCTGCAAGTCCTTGTTTCCAGGGACCTGTAAGGACAGTGAGTGAATTGTCCTTGTGCTATATTGTGCTTAAAAAAAACATTTTTTCTAGGGACAGAAAACTGTAGGTAGGGAGAGTGTTTTTTTTCTTTCACTCTGCAAGTCCTTGTTTCCAGGGACCTGTAAGGACAGTGAGTGAATTGTCCTTGTGCTATATTGTGCTTAAAAAAAACATTTATTCTAGGGACAGAAAACTGTAGGTAGGGAGAGTGTTTTTTTTCTTTCACTCTGCAAGTCCTTGTTTCCAGGGACCTGTAAGGACAGTGAGTGAATTGTTCTTGTGCTATATTGTGATTAAAAAAAACATTTTTTCTAGGGACAGAAAACTGTAGGTAGGGAGAGTGTTTTTTTTCTTTCACTCTGCAAGTCCTTGTTTCCAGGGACCTGTAAGGACAGTGAGTGAATTGTCCTTGTGCTATATTGTGCTTAAAAAAAACATTTATTCTAGGGACAGAAAACTGTAGGTAGGGAGAGTGTCAGTTTATTTCACTCTGCAAGTCCTTGTTTCCAGGGACCTGTAAGGACAGTGAGTGAATTGTCCTTGTGCTATATTGTGATTAAAAAAAAACATTTTTTCTAGGGACAGAAAACTGTAGGTAGGGAGAGTGTTTTTTTTCTTTCACTCTGCAAGTCCTTGTTTCCAGGGACCTGTAAGGACAGTGAGTGAATTGTCCTTGTGCTATATTGTGCTTAAAAAAAACATTTATTCTAGGGACAGAAAACTGTAGGTAGGGAGAGTGTCAGTTTATTTCACTCTGCAAGTCCTTGTTTCCAGGGACCTGTAAGGACAGTGAGTGAATTGTCCTTGTGCTATATTGTGCTTAAAAAAACATTTATTCTAGGGACAGAAAACTGTAGGTAGGGAGAGTGTTTTTTTTCTTTCACTCTGCAAGTCCTTGTTTCCAGGGACCTGTAAGGACAGTGAGTGAATTGTCCTTGTGCTATATTGTGCTTAAAAAAAATATTTTTTCTAGGGACAGAAAACTGTAGGTAGGGAGAGTGTCAGTTTCTTTCACTGTGAAAGTCCTTGTTTCAAGGGACAGAGAAGGACACCTGAAGGTAGCCCTTATTGCTTTTTTCCCATCTCCCTGCAGGCCATCTATTAGAATGTCTGGAAGGCAAACAAGGAGAGGCAGACAGTCAGGAGGCAATAAAAGAGGGCAAGCAGGCTCTGTGTCTGGGGGCAACAGTGCTGGTCGTGGACGCGGTGCATTGTCATCAGCACATGGCCATGGGACACGCTTGTCCTTCTTTTCGGCAGCTGGACATGTTGAGCCACATCATGCCGAAGACTTGGTAGAGTGGATGACCAAGCCCTCCTCCTCCTCCTCATCCTCTCTCACCCAGGCTCAGGGTACTGGAAAAGCAGCTGCCAAAGCGTCGTCTTCCCTGGTATCAATGTCAGACAAATCATCAGTCACTCCTTCCCTAGACCCACCATGTCCTCCTCCTGAGGAGTCCCCCGAACTGTTTCAGCACAGTGTTGGGTACATGCTCCAGGAGGATGCCCAGCGTTTCGAAGGGTCTGATGATGAAACCCAGCTAGAGGAAGGCAGTAGCGTGAGAGCAGACAGAGGGGATGCTCAAGAAGGACACCAATCTGGCAGTCATGTTCCAGCAGCTGCAGCATACTGCCAGATTGGCTCCAGTGATGAGGAGGGAGGGGATGATGAGGTCACTGACTCCACGTGGGTGCCTAATAGGAGAGAGGAGGAGGAGGAGGATGAGGAGGAGGCACATCTCCAACGAGGCAGGATGCCCTTTGGTGGCCAGCGTAAGGGCAGTACACCGACGGAATCACACCGCAGAGCTCCGCCTGTGCAGGGCGCTGCCTCTGCCCGTCATTCAAAAAGTTCTTTGGTGTGGGCCTTTTTTGAGGCTAGTGCATCAGATCGCACAGCTGCTGTTTGCAACATATGTCTCAAGCGTATATCGCGTGGCCAAAACATCAGCCGCTTGGGTACCACATGCCTGACCAGACATATGTTGACCTGCCATGCAGCTCGTTGGCAAGCCTACCTCAAAGACCCACACCAAAGAACAAAGCGGACCTCTCCTTGCACCGCATCAGCTGGGATCTCCAACCCCACTATAACTTCAGTCCTCTCTGAAACATGCACTGAGAGGAATGAAGGTGTAGAATTAGGTGTGTCACAGCCAAGTACTTGCGCCCACTCTGCTAGCAGTACACCGACGTCCGATTCTAGCAGGCAAATTTCCCTGCCCCAGCTGCTGGACCGTCGAAAGAAGTTCACTCCCAGCCATCCACATGCCCAGCGGTTGAATGCTAGCTTGGCTAAATTGCTAGCGCTTCAACTGCTGCCTTTTCAGTTGGTAGACTCGGCCCCCTTCCGTGAGTTTGTGCAATGTGCGGTTCCTCAGTGGCAGGTTCCCAAACGCCACTTTTTCTCACGGAAGGCTATTCCGGCTCTCTACCGGCATGTGGAAGGCAATGTCTTGGCCTCGCTGGACAGGGCGGTCAGCGGTAAGGTGCATATTACCGCTGACTCATGGTCCAGCAGGCATGGACAGGGACGTTACCTTTCTTTCACGGCCCATTGGGTCACTCTTTTGGCAGCTGGGAAGGATTCAGGACAAGGTGCAGTAGTGTTGGAGGTTGTCCCACCGCCACGCCTCCAAAATGCTACTACTGGTTGTGACACACCTCTCTCCTCCACCCCCTCCTCTTCTTCTTCCTCCATGGCCTCTTCCTGTGGTTTGTCCTATGAACCAGCGGTGCTCCGTAGCCGTTCACGGGGCTACGCAAGTACGCAGGCAAAAAGATGCCATGCCGTGCTTGCGCTGGTGTGTTTGGGGGACAGAAGCCACACTGGGGCAGAGGTCCTGTCTGCTCTGCAGGGCCAGGCCGAGAGGTGGTTGACGCCACGCCAGCTTAAGCCAGGAATGGTGGTTTGCGACAATGGCACCAACCTCCTCTCCGCCCTCCGACAGGGACAACTGACCCATGTGCCCTGTGTGGCTCACGTCCTTAACCTGGTGGTGCAGCGCTTCTTGGGCAGGTACCCGGGCTTACAGGATGTCCTGAGGCAGGCCAGGAAAGTCTGTGTGCATTTCCGCAGATCTTATAATGCCAGTGCTCGCCTGGCTGAGCTGCAAAAGGAGTTGAACCTGCCCAAGAACCGCCTTATATGTGACATGCCCACCAGGTGGAACTCAACGTTGGCCATGCTGCAGCGGCTGCACACGCAGCAGAGGGCCATCAATGAGTACCTGTGCGACTACGGCACCAGGACAGGGTCAGGGGAGCTTGGTTTTTTTTCTCCACGCCAGTGGGGCATGATCAGGGATGCATGCACTGTCCTGGCACCATTTGAGGAGGCCACGAGGATGGTGAGCAGTGACAGTGCATGCATCAGTGACACTGTACCTCTTGTCCACCTGTTGGAGCACACGCTGCGTGGAATAATGGACAGGGCACTTGAGGCAGAACAGAGGCAGGAAGAGGAGGACTTCCTTGCCTCTCAAGGCCCCCTTTACCCAGACAGTGTTCCTTCTGTCCCACCCATCGCACAGGAAGAGGAGGAGGAGGAGGAGGAGGAGGAGGAGGATTGTGTCAGCATGGAGGTGGAGGCTGGCACTCAGCATCATCAGCAGCAGTCTTTTAGGGATGATTTACAGTCCCAAGAAACCAGTGGACTTGTACGTGGCTGGGAGGAGGTGGCTGCGGATCATGTCGTCCTTAGTGACCCAGAGGACTCCGGAGCGAATGCCTCAGCAAACCTACGCTGCATGGCCTCCCTGATCCTGCAAAGTCTGCGGAAGGATCCTCGTATTCTTCGGATCAAGGAGAGGGACCATTACTGGCTGGCCACTCTCCTTGATCCACGGTACAAGGGTAAGGTTGCGGACCTTATGTTACCGTCGCAGAGGGAGCAGAGGATGAGACAACTCCGGGAGGCCTTGCAGAAAGGTCTGTGCAACGCGTTCCCAGAGACTGGGAGGTTGCAAACTCCTGGTCCTGGACAACGAGTTGCTGAGGCTTCGGCCAGTCAAAGAAGGAGCGGTGGGGAAGGTGGCCGTCTGACCGATGCGTTCAGACAATTCTTTAGTCCGCAGCCCCAAAGTATGATCGGTTCCAGAAACCATCGCCAGCGTCTGATAAACATGGTGCAGGAATATCTAGGGGCAAGGTCAGACTTGGACACCTTCCCCACCGAAAATCCTCTGGCTTACTGGGTCTTGAGGATGGATCACTGGCCAGAGCTTGCACAGTATGCAATTGAGCTACTGGCCTGTCCTGCATCCAGCGTTCTTTCGGAACGCACATTCAGTGCTGCTGGAGGATTTGTCACGGATCACAGGGTGCGCCTGTCCACCGACTCGGTTGATCGACTGACTTTCATCAAGATGAACCAGTCTTGGATCACCACCAGCTACCACACACCTGATGCTGATATAACAGACTAATTGATTTTAACATGTCACATCCCTTCAAGACTGATGCTGATGCTGAGTGCCTGTGCTGTTATGTTGACTGGCTATCCTCCTCCTCCGAGTCCTCAATGATACGATTGATGATGATAGCTTGTAAGATCATTTTTGTTTATGGGTGCCGCCACCAGTGCCTAACGCCCAATTTTTCAGCCCCTGTTTAACAGGGGCGTGTAATTACAATTTTTGAAGCAATACTTTGCAACAGGGCTCATTGCTGTGCTCCAAGTACAGTATCTGTGAGGAGTTGCAGTGTTGTGCCACCAGTGCCTAAGGCCCAATTTTTCAGCCCCTGTTTAACAGGGGCGTGTCATTACAATTTTTGAAGCAATACTTTGCAACAGGGCTCATTGCTGTGCTCCAAGTACAGTATCTGTGAGGAGTTGCAGTGTTGTGCCACCAGTGCCTAAGGCCCAATTTTTCAGCCCCTGTTTAACAGGGGCGTGTCATTACAATTTTTGAAGCAATACTTTGCAACAGGGCTCATTGCTGTGCTCCAAGTACAGTATCTGTGAGGGGTTGCAGTGTTGTGCCACCAGTGCCTAAGGCCCAATTTTTCAGCCCCTGTTCAACAGGGGCATGTAATTACAATTCTTGATCTAATAATTCACAGCAGGGCCCATTGCTGCACCCACCAAGAGTAACTGTCAGGGCTTACAGTGTTGTGGCACCAGCACCACCATCAAAGGCCCAATTTTTACTACCACTGTTCAACAATTATATGTAATTAAAATTCCTGATATAATAGTTGACAGCAGGGCGTTCCAGCACCAACCAAGAGTAACTGTGAGTGCTTACAGTGTTGTGCCAACACCAACAACTAAGGGGCCTATTTCTGCAGAGTATATACGGCAGGTCCCTACTTTCAAACATACAACTTACAAACGACTCCTACTTGCAAACGCAAGAAGACAACAGGAAGTGAGAGGAAATCTACCACTAGGAAGGAAAATTCTCTCCTGTAAGAATAAATATGGGAGAAAGGTGTCTCCTCTGTACTGATGCTTTATCAGCAATCCTTGTTTCAAGAAAAACACCACATTTCAAAAACAGTTGTCATTGGGACGGAAAGTGAGGTGAAATGTTCTGAACAGGGGCACAGACAGCAAAACAAATGTTACAGGGGTGATAACCCTTACCTATGTTTTCCAAAAAGTTTAAAAATAGATTTTTGGTCTGGAGCTACACTTCAACAATGTACCTGTTCAAAATTACAAACAGATTCTACATAAGAACAAACCTACAGTCCCTGTCTTGTATGCACCGCCTGTATAGGGCTGTTCAGAGTATATAGGGCCTTTTTTATTTTATGTGCGGGGTTCCCCTTAATATCCATACAAGACCCAAAGGGGCTGGTAATGGGCTGGGGTAGGGGGGGGGGGGGGTCATGGGGTAGCTATGCCATTTTTCTTAAAGAATTTCATCCATATTACCGGGACCAGACATTACATTAAAGCCGCAAGCAGTTTTAAATGGCTTTTTTTTCCTTTAGAAGTGTCATTTTGTGCAGGGACAGTTATAAACACGGGAAACACGTGGCACTTCACAGGCATACTTTAGACACCCCCCAGGTACGATATTTAAAGGAATATTTGACTTTTTTTTTTTCACTTTATGCATCATTAAAATGACTGCTCCCGAAAAACGACCGTTTTTAAAACTTCTTTTTGCATTGATACATGTCCCCTGGTGCAGAACCCGGGTTCCCAAACCCTTTTTAGGACAATAACATGCATAATAGTTGTTATAATTAGCACTTTAGAATTTGAACGTTCGCATCCATTGTATTTAATAGGGTTCTAATGTTCGTTCGAACTTTCGGTCCGTTCGCGGGTTCTGGTGCGAACCGAACCCGGGGGTGTTCGGCTCATCACTAGTAGCTACCTGTGTGGCAATGGTTGGAATGTATGTATGTGTTGTGTCCGTGTATTGATAACGTTATCAACTTGTATTTTTGTATGGTGGAGGTATCGCCTTTTAACTTTTATATGGTGAAATTATTTATAATAAAGTAATTTTCATATTTGATATTTCCTCCCCCCTTTTCATATGCTTTTCATATGCTTCACCTGAGGAGTCACCAGCAGGGGGAAGGAGGTTCTGATTCCTCTATAAAGATTTTTATATCTCTAGAGGGATCACCAGCAGATAGAACGAGCCCAGAGACAGGTAACAAAAATGGTGAAAGGTTTGGGGGATAAATCATATTGAAAGCAAATTCAGGAACTTATTATGTACAGTCTGGAGGAAAGAAGGGAAAGGGGAGCCACGACTGAAACCTTTAAATACATCAAGGGGGGTGCATAAAGTTCAAGAGGGCAGTTTTTTTCAATATGAAACCAAAATGAAGATCACAGGAACATAACCTTAAACTAACTGGAGGAAAGTTCAAAACTTATTCTAGAAAATATTATTTTACTGAAAGGGTAGTTGATGCTTGGAATAGACTTCCAGCAGAGGTAGTGAGACAGTCAACTCTGTGTCCCGTGATGTACTCCAAGAAAAGGATTTTACAGGTAAGCTATTATAAAAATCCTATTACTCTTTCGTCCATGGACCGACACAGCTTCTCTATTGACAAAGTGGGTATTATCCGTTAATTAGGAGTGACTAGGCAGAAAAACTTGTAAAAAGTGTTGCATCACACCTTCTACAGTACCGCCCAGGGGGCGGACCCTCTGGGTATACCCTCTCAGTCTGCACATCGCAGATCAGTTTTTTTCTGTCTAGCAAGGAGTAGGACATGGCTCCCTTCGGGCTCATTGGTCCGGGGAAAAAAGATATATATATTTTTATTTTTTTGCTACATTTGTTGTTTCCTGCGATCTTCGATCAACTGCCGACTGGGTGACAGGCTGGATCCTCGATCCTTGTAGTCTCCCCAGTTTCGGCCATCGAGCGTGTGCCGACCCTAGCTACGCGCTGGGTTTTCCACGACATGCCCGTCGCTCCACGGGTGGCCGGTGAGCCTACGCTCCAGGGCCTGCATCGGACCGCTCAGCTTCGGCTGACCTTACGGCCGAGTCGCAGCAGCCTGGCCGGTGAGCTTACGCTCCAAGGCTTGCGTCGGACCGCTCAGCTTCGGCTGACCTTACGGCCGAGTCGCAGCAGCCTGTCCGGTGAGCGTCATGCTCCAGGGCATACATATGATCGTCCCTTCTGGGTCCAATCACAGCATGCCTGGCCAACAGTCACCTTCCGTGCGCGGACGATGATCTGTTTGGAATGTCTTCCAGCAGAATACATGCAGGATAGGTAAGTAAAACTCCCCTGCCTCGGCTGGGTGATTTAGCTGGACATTCCTGGAGAGATCAAGTAAGTGGTTGTGGCCCCTTTCTTCCCTCTCTCCCTGCCTTTCCCTCCTCCCTGGGCTTCTAGCTAAAGGTTGCTGGGTGCTGGGGGTCACCTAGGGGGTCCCACTGGAGCGGGGCTGGCTGTAACTAACATTTAAAAGAAATGTCATTTTTGCTTACCTGTGTTTCTGTGTCTCCATGCTGTCGGCGGCCATTTTGAGGTGGTCCATGCCAAGTTTGGCCTCTTGTAACTGCCTGGCGGCCATCTTCCTGTAGTTCGGCCACACCCACTGGCCCCTATCAGGTGATCGGCGGCCATGTTTGTCCACCCTGTATGCAGATATTGCCGTTCGGCGGCCATCTTTTTTGTGGGCTATGGCTGCCTGACCTCTATCTTCTGTCGGCGGCCATTTTCTTAGAGCCCACATTATCTTCCATACAGACGGTTTTGGCAACCATTTTGCGAGAGCCTCCGGCCTCTAGGGTGCATTACACTGGCGCGAAAATTCACACAGGAAGTGCTGATAAAAGAAGCAGACTGACACAGCAGCAAGGGGACAGCATCATAGGCGCAGCATAGCAGTACCTATCCAGGGTGGTGAGTCCTCTGGGTGACCCAGCATCTCTGCAGCGCAGGAGGGTGGCCTATTGATATCTTGCCTGGAGCCCTGTGAGTGTCAGCGTGTGGTCAGCATGGCATCTGAGCCAGATGTCTTCTCCCCTGAAACACCAGATTTAGCAGCTGGTGTCCCTGAGGTGTCTATGGACGCTATGTCGGCAATCCTAGAGGCGTTTGCTGCCAGGGTGGAAGCAGCACACGGGAATACAGGGGGTAGTAAACGCCCCATCCCCTGCAAGCTTCTGGGGATAATTCTGGTGCAGAACCAGGTCCAGCTATGGCTCGGGGCCCAGATTCTGACGCACCAGAGACTGCAGACCGTGACCGGACAGCGAGAATGACTCAAAGTCCAGGTCAGTACGCGAGACGGCTTTGGTATCTGACCTTATTACTGCAGTGCGGGATATGCTAAAATTGGAAAATACTGCAGAAGCAGCAGAGACTCCGGTCCACTTGGGTTTCATAGACCTGCCCGCACTGCTAAGGTGTTCCCTTGTGTGTCTTTTGATAAACTCTTATACAAGGAATGGGAGAACCCACTGAGGGTCTTTACAGCCCCAAAGAGGTTTGCGGTACGGTACCCCTTTTGAGGAGAGTTTTCTGAAGAAATGGACCTCTCCCCCCTATAGTGGACCCTCCGGTGTCCAGACTTAATAGAGCCACCACAATTCCTGTAGAAGGGGCTCCTGTTTTCTAGGACCCTGTGGATAAGAAGGCTGAAGCACTCGCTTGCTACCTATACTCAGTGGTAGGCTCGGCAGTACGCCCGCCATTGGCGGGGGCCCTAGTGTCTCACACACTTACTGAATGGGCAAGATTGCTACTCCAGGGGTTAAGGAGCGAGATGCTCCTCCTGATGAGATAACATTGGCCGACCTGTTGGTCCAGGGCCTTAGGTTTGTCTGCGAGTCAGACATGAATACTATTCCCCTGCTGTCTAAAACTTCGGTTTATGCAGTAGCAATACGCCACCTGATCTGGCTAAAAGGCTGGTCTGCGGACCAGACTTCCAAGAAAGCCCTGTTGGATCTGCCTTTTAAGGGCGACAGACTTTTTGGGGCTTCTCTGGATGACATCATCAAGGATGCCACAGGAAGTAAAAGCACTTTGCTTCCCCAAATTAGCAAGGGTAAGGGGCCACGCCAAGGGCAAGGGCCCTCCTTTACTGCACACAAGTGGTTTTTTCGTCCCCCTAGGGCGACAGGGAAAAGACCCCAGGCCGATAAAGCGCCTGCCCAAGGACAAAAGCGTCCCTGGTCCCGCATACCCAATAAGCCTGCGGACAAATTTGCGTCCGCATGAAGGTCCACCCCCACCCAGCTCTCGGGTGGGGAGACGTCTTCGCAAATTCGCGACTCAGTGGACAGCACTAATCTCCGACAGGTGTGTTTGCGAAGTAATCTCCTCAGGCTACAAGATAGTTTCTCTCTTGTCCACCGGACAGATTCAACACCTCCAATCTCCAGCTACTACCGACCCGTCGGGAGGCCCTGTATGGGGCGGTCCAGGGTCTACTGGAACGCGGGGTAGTTATTCCAGTTCCAGAACTGGAACGGGGTTTTTACTCAAATCTGTTCATTGTGCCGAAGAAGGAGGGGGTTCGTCCAAGCTTGGATCTCAGAGCCCTCAATTGCTTTGTGAAGGTACAAAGTTTTCGGATGGAGTCGGTTCGATCTGTAGTCACGGCTCTCCATCCGGGGGACTTTCTGGCCTCCTTGGACATCAAGGACGCATACCTGCATGTCCCCATATACTCCAGACACCAGAGGTTTCTGCGATTTGCTATCGGGAAGAACCACTACCAGTTTGTGGCCCTCCCGTTTGGCCTTGCCTCAGCACCCAGGACGTTCACCAAGGTGCTCGCTCCGATTCTGGCACTTCTAAGACAGCGGGGTATCGCTATCACAGGTTACTTGGACGACCTTCTGCTGAAGGGCCCTTCAAGCTCAGAATTAGAGGTAAGCGTGTCCATTACCTGTCAGACTCTTCGAGACTGTGGTTGGATACTAAACACGCAAAAGTCAGTATTGGTGCCCACTCAACGCCTAGTGTACCTGGGGTTGATTCTGGATTCCTCAGAGGCAAAGGTATTCCTCCCTGTGGAGAAGTTGCAGACCCTCCGGGCTGCAGTACGGCAGCTGACTTCCAGGAATTGGTCGTCACTCCGTTTTTGCATGCGAGTGTTGGGCCTCATGGTAGCCTCCTTCGAGGCGGTCCCATATGCTCAATACCACACTCGAGTGTTACAGAGGGAAGTTCTGTCCAGATGGAACAGATGCCCTTCATCTCTGGATTATCAAATCCGAGTGAGCCACCTAGTCAGGAGATCCCTGGTATGGTGGCTGACAGCACCGGCTCTAATGGCCGGGAAGTCATTTCTTCCGGTTTACTGGATAGTGATCACGACGGACGCCAGCCTTACAGGTTGGGGGGGAGTCTGGGGTGTCCAGTCAGCGCAAGGTCGCTGGACCCCAGAGGAAGCCCTCCTGCCGATCAATGTCCTGGAGATCCGGGCGATCAAGCTGTGCCTCTTCAAATGGTCTCAGAGACTGCAAGGGCGTCCAGTCAGGATCCAGTCAGACAACGCCACAGCAGTGGCATATGTCAATCATCAAGGAGGAACAAGAAGCTCAGCTGCAGCATCGGAGATCGCTCGCATCCTGAAGTGGGCAGAGAGGAGCGTACCGGCACTGTCGGCCGTGTACATTCCGGGTGTGGAAAACTGGCAGGCGGACTACCTGAGCCGCCAGATGCTGGACCAGGGAGAATGGTCCTTACACCCGGAGGTGTTCCAACTCCTCTGCCAAAGATGGGGCACACCAGACGTAGATCTTCTGGCTTCCCGACTCAATCGGAAGGTATTGAGGTTTGTGGCCCGGTCAAGAGACCCATGGGCAGACGCAACGGACGCGTTGGTAGCATCGTGGGGCCAGTATCGGCTAATCTATGCCTTCCCTCCCTTAAGGCTTCTTCCTCTTCTGCTCCGCAGAGTGGAGGCAGAGGGAATTCCAATGATCCTAATCGCTCCAGATTGGCCTCAGCGTCCTTGGTACGCCGATCTAGTACGTCTGGTAGCAGACGTCCCCTGGCGCCTACCACTACGGAAGGACCTGCTGTCGCAAGGTCCCATATTCCATCCTGCTTTACAGTCATTGGCTTTAACGGCATGGCTGTTGAGAACCAGGTACTGAGAGACCGGGGCCTGTCAGACTCAGTAATTTCTACTATGAGAAGTGCTCGGAAACCGTCCTCTAGGAAGGTCTATCACCGCACTTGGAGGGCCTACATCTCCATGTGTGAGGAA